>JAVGWX010000038.1:0-647116 GCA_036924085.1 Ariolimax columbianus | reverse complement strand
ATACATTTCTAACGGCCGAAAATTGTCTACTTATGATCTGCAATTTTTTTCAAATCGCCTTCTACTCAATTTTAATTTTAGAAACATTGGTTTTTCTAGTCAGTAAAATTACTTGAATGTCTTTGGAAATGCTTTTAACTTATCCACATAATTAGTGCTTTAAAATTGCAATACATTTCAAACGGCTGAAAATTGTCTAAACTTATGAGCTGGAACTTTTTTTCAAATCGCCTTCTACTCAATTTTGATTTCAGAAACATTAGTTTTTCTTGTCAGTAAAATTACTTGAAAGTCAGTGGAAATGCTTTTAACTTATCCACATAATTAGTGCGTTAAAATTGAAATACATTTCAAACGGCTGAAAATTGTCTATACTTATGATCTGCAACTTTTTTTTAAATCGTGTTTAATTTTAATTTTAGAAACATTAGTTTTTCTTGTCAGTAAAATTACTTGAAAGTCAATGGAAATGCTTTTAACTTATCCACATAATTAGTGCGTTAAAATTGAAATACATTTCAAACGGCTGAAAATTGTCTATACTTATGATCTGCAACTTTTTTTCAAATCGTGTTTAATTTTAATTTTAGAAACATTAGTTTTTCTTGTCAGTGAAATTACTTGAAAGTCAACGAAAATGCTTTTAACTTATCCACATAATTAGTGCGTTAAAAGTGCAATACATTTCAAACGGCTGAAAATTGTCTAAACTTATGATCTGCAATTTTTTTTAAATCGCCTTCTACTCAATTTTGATTTCAGAAACATTAGTTTTTCTAATCAGTAAAATTACTTGAAAGTCAGTGGAAATGCTTTTAACTTATCCACATAATTAGTGCGTTAAAATTGAAACACATTTCAAACGGCTGAAAATTGTCTATACTTATGATCTCCAACTTTTTTTCAAATTGTGTTTAATTTTAATTTTAGAAACATTAGTTTTTCATGTCAGTAAAATTACTTGAAAGTCAGTGGAAATGCTTTTAACTTATCCACATAATTAGTGCGTTAAAATTGAAATACATTTCAAACGGCTGAAAATTGTCTAAACTTATGAGCTGGAACTTTTTTTCAAATCGCCTTCTACTCAATTTTGATTTCAGAAACATTAGTTTTTCTTGTCAGTAAAATTACTTGAAAGTCAGTGGAAATGCTTTTAACTTATCCACATAATTAGTGCGTTAAAATTGAAATACATTTCAAACGGCTGAAAATTGTCTATACTTATGATCTGCAACTTTTTTTCAAATCGTGTTTAATTTTAATTTTAGAAACATTAGTTTTTCTTGTCAGTAAAATTACTTGAAAGTCAATGGAAATGCTTTTAACTTATCCACATAATTAGTGCGTTAAAATTGCAATACATTTCAAACGGCTGAAAATTGTCTAAACTTATGAGCTGGAACTTTTTTTCAAATCGCCTTCTACTCAATTTAGAATTCAGAAAAGTTAGTTTTTCATGTCAGTAAAATTACTTGAAAGTCAGTGGAAATGCTTTTAACTTATCCACATAATTAGTGCGTTAAAATTGAAACACATTTCAAACGGCTGAAAATTGTCTATACTTATGATCTGCAACTTTTTTTCAAATCGTGTTTAATTTTAATTTTAGAAACATTAGTTTTTCTTGTCAGTAAAATTACTTGAAAGTCAATGGAAATGCTTTTAACTTATCCACATAATTAGTGCGTTAAAAGTGCAATACATTTCTAACGGCTGAAAATTGTCTAAACTTATGATCTGCAACTTTTTTTCAAATTGTGTAATTTTAATTTTAGAAACATTAGTTTTTCTTGTCAGTAAAATTACTTGAAAGTCTGTGGAAATGCTTTTAACTTATCCACATAATTAGTGCGTTAAAATTGCAATACATTTCAAACGGCTGAAAATTGTCTAAACTTATGAGCTGCAATTTTTTTTAAATCGCCTTCTACTCAATTTTGATTTCAGAAACATTAGTTTTTCTAATCAGTAAAATTACTTGAAAGTCAGTGGAAATGCTTTTAACTTATCCACATAATTAGTGCGTTAAAATTGAAACACATTTCAAACGGCTGAAAATTGTCTATACTTATGATCTGCAACTTTTTTTCAAATTGTGTTTAATTTTAATTTTAGAAACATTAGTTTTTATTGTCAGTTAAATTACTTGAAAGTCAATGGAAATGCTTTTAACTTATCCACATAATTAGTGCGTTAAAAGTGCAATACATTTCAAACGGCTGAAAATTTGTTTAAACATTGCAATTGCAAAAATTGCAATTTTTTTAAAATCGCCTTCTACTCAATTTTGATTTCAGAAACATTAGTTTTTCTTGTCAGTAAAATTACTTGAAAGTCAGTGGAAATGCTTTTAACTTATCCACATAATTAGTGCGTTAAAATTGAAATACATTTCAAACGGCTGAAAATTGTCTATACTTATGATCTGCAAATTTTTATCAAATCGTGTTTAATTTTAATTTTAGAAACATTAATTTTTCTTGTCAGTAAAATTACTTAAAAGTCAGTGGAAATGCTTTTAACTTATCCACATAATTAGTGCGTTAAACTTGCAATACATTTCAAACTGCTGCAAATTGTCTATACTTATGATCTGCAACTTTTTTTCAAATCGTGTTTAATTTTATTTTTAGAAACATTAGTTTTTCTTGTCAGTAAAATTACTTGAAAGTCAGTGGAAATGCTTTTAACTTATCCACATAATTAGTGCGTTAAAATTGAAATACATTTCAAACGGCTGAAAATTGTCTATACTTATGATCTGCAACTTTTTTTCAAATCGTGTTTAATTTTAATTTTAGAAACATTAGTTTTTCTTGTCAGTAAAATTACTTGAAAGTCAATGGAAATGCTTTTAACTTATCCACATAATTAGTGCGTTAAAATTGAAATACATTTCAAACGGCTGAAAATTGTCTATACTTATGATCTGCAACTTTTTTTCAAATCGTGTTTAATTTTAATTTTAGAAACATTAGTTTTTCTTGTCAGTAAAATTACTTGAAAGTCAATGAAAATGCTTTTAACTTATCCACATAATTAGTGCGTTAAAAGTGCAATACATTTCAAACGGCTGTAAATTGTCTAAACTTATGATCTGCAATTTTTTTTAAATCGCCTTCTACTCAATTTTGATTTCAGAAACATTAGTTTTTCTAATCAGTAAAATTACTTGAAAGTCAGTGGAAATGCTTTTAACTTATCCACATAATTAGTGCGTTAAAATTGAAACACATTTCAAACGGCTGAAAATTGTCTATACTTATGATCTGCAACTTTTTTTAAAATTGTGTTTAATTTTAATTTTAGAAACATTAGTTTTTATTGTCAGTAAAATTACTTGAAAGTGAATGGAAATGCTTTTAACTTATCCACATAATTAGTGCGTTAAAAGTGCAATACATTTGAAACGGCTGAAAATTTGTTTAAACATTGCAATTGCAAAAATTGCAATTTTTTTTAAATCGCCTTCTTCTCAATTTTGATTTCAGAAACATTAGTTTTTCTTGTCAGTAAAATTACTTGAAAGTCTGTGGAAATGCTTTTAACTTATCCACATAATTAGTGCGTTAAAATTGAAATACATTTCAAACGGCTGAAAATTGTCTATACTTATGATCTGCAACTTTTTTTCAAATCGTGTTGAATTTTAATTTTAGAAACATTAGTTTTTCTTGTCAGTAAAATTACTTGAAAGTCAATGGAAATGCTTTTAACTTATCCACATAATTAGTGCGTTAAAATTGAAATACATTTCAAACTGCTGAAAATTGTCTATACTTATGATCTGCAACTTTTTTTCAAATCGTGTTTAATTTTAATTTTAGAAACATTAGTTTTTCTTGTCAGTAAAATCACTTGAAAGTCAATGAAAATGCTTTTAACTTATCCACATAATTAGTGCGTTAAAAGTGCAATACATTTCAAACGGCTAAAAATTGTCTAAACTTATGATCTGCAATTTTTTTTAAATCGCCTTCTACTCAATTTTGATTTCAGAAACATTAGTTTTTCTAATCAGTAAAATTACTTGAAAGTCAGTGGAAATGCTTTTAACTTATCCACATAATTAGTGCGTTAAAATTGAAATACATTTCAAACGGCTGAAAATTGTCTATACTTATGATCTGCAAATTTTTTTCAAATCGTGTTTAATTTTAATTTTAGAAACATTAGTTTTTCTTGTCAGTAAAATTACTTGAAAGTCAGTGGAAATGCTTTTAACTTATCCACATAATTAGTGCGTTAAAATTGCAATACATTTCAAACTGCTGCAAATTGTCTATACTTATGATCTGCAACTTTTTTTCAAATCGTGTTTAATTTTATTTTTAGAAACATTAGTTTTTCTTGTCAGTAAAATTACTTGAAAGTCAATGGAAATGCTTTTAAACTATCCACATAATTAGTGCGTTAAAAGTGCAATACATTTCTAACGGCTGAAAATTGTCTATTTATGATCTGCAATTTTTTTCAAATCGCCTTCTACTCAATTTTAATTTTAGAAACATTGGTTTTTCTAGTCAGTAAAATTACTTGAATGTCTGTGGAAATGCTTTTAACTTATCCACATAATTAGTGCGTTAAAATTGCAATACATTTCAAACGGCTGAAAATTGTCTAAACTTATGAGCTGGAACTTTTTTTCAAATCGCCTTCTACTCAATTTTGATTTCAGAAAAGTTAGTTTTTCTTGTCAGTAAAATTACTTGAAAGTCAATGGAAATGCTTTTAACTTATCCACATAATTAGTGCGTTAAAATTGAAATACATTTCAAACGGCTGAAAATTGTCTATACTTATGATCTGCAACTTTTTTTCAAATCGTGTTTAATTTTAATTTTAGAAACATTAGTTTTTCTTGTCAGTAAAATTACTTGAAAGTCAATGGAAATGCTTTTAACTTATCCACATAATTAGTGCGTTAAAAGTGCAATACATTTCTAACGGCTGAAAATTGTCTAAACTTATGATCTGCAACTTTTTTTCAAATCGTGTAATTTTAATTTTAGAAACATTAGTTTTTCTTGTCAGTAAAATTACTTGAAAGTCTGTGGAAATGCTTTTAACTTATCCACATAATTAGTGCGTTTAAATTGCAATACATTTCAAACGGCTGAAAATTGTCTAAACTTATGATCTGCCACTTTTTTTTCAAATCGCCTTCTACTCAATTTTAATTTTAGAAACATTGGTTTTTCTAGTCAGTAAAATTACTTGAATGTCTGTGGAAATGCTTTTAACTTATCCACATAATTAGTGCGTTAAAATTGCAATACATTTCAAACAGCTGAAAATTTGTTTAAACATTGCAATTGCAAAAATTGCAATTTTTTTAAAATCGCCTTCTACTCAATTTTGATTTCAGAAACATTAGTTTTTCTTGTCAGTAAAATTACTTGAAAGTCAGTGGAAATGCTTTTAACTTATCCACATAATTAGTGCGTTAAAATTGAAATACATATCAAACGGCTGAAAATTGTCTATACTTATGATCTGCAAATTTTTTTCAAATCGTGTTTAATTTTAATTTTAGAAACATTAGTTTTTCTTGTCAGTAAAATTACTTGAAAGTCAGTGGAAATGCTTTGAACTTATCCACATAATTAGTGCGTTAAAATTGCAATACATTTCAAACGGCTGAAAATTGTCTAAACTTATGAGCTGGAACTTTTTTTCAAATCGCCTTCTACTCAATTTTGAATTCAGAAAAGTTAGTTTTTCATGTCAGTAAAATTACTTGAAAGTCAGTGGAAATGCTTTTAACTTATCCACATAATTAGTGCGTTAAAATTGAAATACATTTCAAACGGCTGAAAATTGTCTATACTTATGATCTGCAACTTTTTTTCAAATCGTGTTTAATTTTAATTTTAGAAACATTAGTTTTTCTTGTCAGTAAAATTACTTGAAAGTCAATGGAAATGCTTTTAACTTATCCACATAATTAGTGCGTTAAAAGTGCAATACATTTCAAACGGCTGAAAATTGTCTAAACTTATGATCTGCAATTTTTTTAAATCGCCTTCTACTCAATTTTGATTTCAGAAACATTAGTTTTTCTTATCAGTAAAATTACTTGAAAGTCAGTGGAAATGCTTTTAACTTATCCACATAATCAGTGCGTTAAAATTGAAACACATTTCAAACGGCTGAAAATTGTCTATACTTATGATCTGCAACTTTTTTTCAAATCGTGTAATTTTAATTTTAGAAACATTAGTTTTTCTTGTCAGTAAAATTACTTGAAAGTCTGTGGAAATGCTTTTAACTTATCCACATAATTAGTGCGTTTAAATTGCAATACATTTCAAACGGCTGAAAATTGTCTAAACTTATGATCTGCCACTTTTTTTTCAAATCGCCTTCTAATCAATTTTAATTTTAGAAACATTGGTTTTTCTAGTCAGTAAAATTACTTGAATGTCTGTGGAAATGCTTTTAACTTATCCACATAATTAGTGCGTTAAAATTGCAACACATTTCAAACGGCTGAAAATTGTCTAAACTTATGAGCTGGAACTTTTTTTCAAATCGCCTTCTACTCAATTTTGAATTCAGAAGAGTTAGTTTTTCTTGTCAGTAAAATTACTTGAAAGTCAGTGGAAATGCTTTTAACTTATCCACATAATTAGTGCGTTAAAATTGAAATACATTTCAAACGGCTGAAAATTGTCTATACTTATGATCTGCAAATTTTTTTCAAATCGTGTTTAATTTTAATTTTAGAAACATTAATTTTTCTTGTCAGTAAAATTACTTGAAAGTCAGTGGAAATGCTTTTAACTTATCCACATAATTAGTGCGTTAAAATTGCAATACATTTCAAACTGCTGCAAATTGTCTATACTTATGATCTGCAACTTTTTTTCAAATCGTGTTTAATTTTATTTTTAGAAACATTAGTTTTTCTTGTCAGTAAAATTACTTGAAAGTCAATGGAAATGCTTTTAAACTATCCACATAATTAGTGCGTTAAAAGAGCAATACATTTCTAACGGCCGAAAATTGTCTACTTATGATCTGCAATTTTTTTCAAATCGCCTTCTACTCAATTTTAATTTTAGAAACATTGGTTTTTCTAGTCAGTAAAATTACTTGAATGTCTGTGGAAATGCTTTGAACTTATCCACATAATTAGTGCGTTAAAATTGCAATACATTTCAAACGGCTGAAAATTGTCTAAACTTATGAGCTGGAACTTTTTTTCAAATCGCCTTCTACTCAATTTTAAATTCAGAAAAGTTAGTTTTTCATGTCAGTAAAATTACTTGAAAGTCAGTGGAAATGCTTTTAACTTATCCACATAATTAGTGCGTTAAAATTGAAATACATTTCAAACGGCTGAAAATTGTCTATACTTATGATCTGCAACTTTTTTTCAAATCGTGTTTAATTTTAATTTTAGAAACATTAGTTTTTCTTGTCAGTAAAATTACTTGAAAGTCAATGGAAATGCTTTTAACTTATCCACATAATTAGTGCGTTAAAAGTGCAATACATTTCAAACGGCTGAAAATTGTCTAAACTTATGATCTGCAATTTTTTTTAAATCGCCTTCTACTCAATTTTGATTTCAGAAACATTAGTTTTTCTTATCAGTAAAATTACTTGAAAGTCAGTGGAAATGCTTTTAACTTATCCACATAATCAGTGCGTTAAAATTGAAACACATTTCAAACGGCTGAAAATTGTCTATACTTATGATCTGCAACTTTTTTTCAAATCGTGTAATTTTAATTTTAGAAACATTAGTTTTTCTTGTCAGTAAAATTACTTGAAAGTCTGTGGAAATGCTTTTAACTTATCCACATAATTAGTGCGTTTAAATTGCAATACATTTCAAACGGCTGAAAATTGTCTAAACTTATGATCTGCCACTTTTTTTTCAAATCGCCTTCTAATCAATTTTAATTTTAGAAACATTGGTTTTTCTAGTCAGTAAAATTACTTGAATGTCTGTGGAAATGCTTTTAACTTATCCACATAATTAGTGCGTTAAAATTGCAATACATTTCAAACGGCTGAAAATTGTCTAAACTTATGAGCTGGAACTTTTTTTCAAATCGCCTTCTACTCAATTTTGAATTCAGAAGAGTTAGTTTTTCTTGTCAGTAAAATTACTTGAAAGTCAGTGGAAATGCTTTTAACTTATCCACATAATTAGTGCGTTAAAATTGAAATACATTTCAAACGGCTGAAAATTGTCTATACTTATGATCTGCAAATTTTTTTCAAATCGTGTTTAATTTTAATTTTAGAAACATTAATTTTTCTTGTCAGTAAAATTACTTGAAAGTCAGTGGAAATGCTTTTAACTTATCCACATAATTAGTGCGTTAAAATTGCAATACATTTCAAACTGCTGCAAATTGTCTATACTTATGATCTGCAACTTTTTTTCAAATCGTGTTTAATTTTATTTTTAGAAACATTAGTTTTTCTTGTCAGTAAAATTACTTGAAAGTCAATGGAAATGCTTTTAAACTATCCACATAATTAGTGCGTTAAAAGTGCAATACATTTCTAACGGCCGAAAATTGTCTACTTATGATCTGCAATTTTTTTCAAATCGCCTTCTACTCAATTTTAATTTTAGAAACATTGGTTTTTCTAGTCAGTAAAATTACTTGAATGTCTTTGGAAATGCTTTTAACTTATCCACATAATTAGTGCGTTAAAATTGCAATACATTTCAAACGGCTGAAAATTGTCTAAACTTATGTGCTGGAACTTTTTTTCAAATCGCCTTCTACTCAATTTTGATTTCAGAAACATTAGTTTTTCTTGTCAGTAAAATTACTTGAAAGTCAGTGGAAATGCTTTTAACTTATCCACATAATTAGTGCGTTAAAATTGAAATACATTTCAAACGGCTGAAAATTGTCTATACTTATGATCTGCAAATTTTTTTTAAATCGTGTTTAATTTTAATTTTAGAAACATTAGTTTTTCTTGTCAGTAAAATTACTTGAAAGTCAATGGAAATGCTTTTAACTTATCCACATAATTAGTGCGTTAAAATTGAAATACATTTCAAACGGCTGAAAATTGTCTATACTTATGATCTGCAACTTTTTTTCAAATCGTGTTTAATTTTAATTTTAGAAACATTAGTTTTTCTTGTCAGTAAAATTACTTGAAAGTCAACGAAAATGCTTTTAACTTATCCACATAATTAGTGCGTTAAAAGTGCAATACATTTCAAACTGCTGAAAATTGTCTAAACTTATGATCTGCCACTTTTTTTTCAAATCGCCTTCTAATCAATTTTAATTTTAGAAACATTGGTTTTTCTAGTCAGTAAAATTACTTGAATGTCTGTGGAAATGCTTTTAACTTATCCACATAATTAGTGCGTTAAAATTGCAATACATTTCAAACGGCTGAAAATTGTCTAAACTTATGAGCTGGAACTTTTTTTCAAATCGCCTTCTACTCAATTTTGAATTCAGAAGAGTTAGTTTTTCTTGTCAGTAAAATTACTTGAAAGTCAGTGGAAATGCTTTAAACTTATCCACATAATTAGTGCGTTAAAATTGAAATACATTTCAAACGGCTGAAAATTGTCTATACTTATGATCTGCAAATTTTTTTCAAATCGTGTTTAATTTTAATTTTAGAAACATTAATTTTTCTTGTCAGTAAAATTACTTGAAAGTCAGTGGAAATGCTTTTAACTTATCCACATAATTAGTGCGTTAAAATTGCAATACATTTCAAACTGCTGCAAATTGTCTATACTTATGATCTGCAACTTTTTTTCAAATCGTGTTTAATTTTATTTTTAGAAACATTAGTTTTTCTTGTCAGTAAAATTACTTGAAAGTCAATGGAAATGCTTTTAAACTATCCACATAATTAGTGCGTTAAAAGTGCAATACATTTCTAACGGCCGAAAATTGTCTACTTATGATCTGCAATTTTTTTCAAATCGCCTTCTACTCAATTTTAATTTTAGAAACATTGGTTTTTCTAGTCAGTAAAATTACTTGAATGTCTTTGGAAATGCTTTTAACTTATCCACATAATTAGTGCGTTAAAATTGCAATACATTTCAAACGGCTGAAAATTGTCTAAACTTATGAGCTGGAATTTTTTTTCAAATCGCCTTCTACTCAATTTTGATTTCAGAAACATTAGTTTTTCTTGTCAGTAAAATTACTTGAAAGTCAGTGGAAATGCTTTTAACTTATCCACATAATTAGTGCGTTAAAATTGAAATACATTTCAAACGGCTGAAAATTGTCTATACTTATGATCTGCAACTTTTTTTTAAATCGTGTTTAATTTTAATTTTAGAAACATTAGTTTTTCTTGTCAGTAAAATTACTTGAAAGTCAATGGAAATGCTTTTAACTTATCCACATAATTAGTGCGTTAAAATTGAAATACATTTCAAACGGCTGAAAATTGTCTATACTTATGATCTGCAACTTTTTTTCAAATCGTGTTTAATTTTAATTTTAGAAACATTAGTTTTTCTTGTCAGTAAAATTACTTGAAAGTCAACGAAAATGCTTTTAACTTATCCACATAATTAGTGCGTTAAAAGTGCAATACATTTCAAACGGCTGAAAATTGTCTAAACTTATGATCTGCAATTTTTTTTAAATCGCCTTCTACTCAATTTTGATTTCAGAAACATTAGTTTTTCTAATCAGTAAAATTACTTGAAAGTCAGTGGAAATGCTTTTAACTTATCCACATAATTAGTGCGTTAAAATTGAAACACATTTCAAACGGCTGAAAATTGTCTATACTTATGATCTCCAACTTTTTTTCAAATTGTGTTTAATTTTAATTTTAGAAACATTAGTTTTTCATGTCAGTAAAATTACTTGAAAGTCAGTGGAAATGCTTTTAACTTATCCACATAATTAGTGCGTTAAAATTGAAATACATTTCAAACGGCTGAAAATTGTCTAAACTTATGAGCTGGAACTTTTTTTCAAATCGCCTTCTACTCAATTTTGATTTCAGAAACATTAGTTTTTCTTGTCAGTAAAATTACTTGAAAGTCAGTGGAAATGCTTTTAACTTATCCACATAATTAGTGCGTTAAAATTGAAATACATTTCAAACGGCTGAAAATTGTCTATACTTATGATCTGCAACTTTTTTTCAAATCGTGTTTAATTTTAATTTTAGAAACATTAGTTTTTCTTGTCAGTAAAATTACTTGAAAGTCAATGGAAATGCTTTTAACTTATCCACATAATTAGTGCGTTAAAATTGCAATACATTTCAAACGGCTGAAAATTGTCTAAACTTATGAGCTGGAACTTTTTTTCAAATCGCCTTCTACTCAATTTAGAATTCAGAAAAGTTAGTTTTTCATGTCAGTAAAATTACTTGAAAGTCAGTGGAAATGCTTTTAACTTATCCACATAATTAGTGCGTTAAAATTGAAATACATTTCAAACGGCTGAAAATTGTCTATACTTATGATCTGCAACTTTTTTTCAAATCGTGTTTAATTTTAATTTTAGAAACATTAGTTTTTCTTGTCAGTAAAATTACTTGAAAGTCAATGGAAATGCTTTTAACTTATCCACATAATTAGTGCGTTAAAAGTGCAATACATTTCTAACGGCTGAAAATTGTCTAAACTTATGATCTGCAACTTTTTTTCAAATCGTGTAATTTTAATTTTAGAAACATTAGTTTTTCTTGTCAGTAAAATTACTTGAAAGTCTGTGGAAATGCTTTTAACTTATCCACATAATTAGTGCGTTAAAATTGCAATACATTTCAAACGGCTGAAAATTGTCTAAACTTATGAGCTGCAATTTTTTTTAAATCGCCTTCTACTCAATTTTGATTTCAGAAACATTAGTTTTTCTAATCAGTAAAATTACTTGAAAGTCTGTGGAAATGCTTTTAACTTATCCACATAATTAGTGCGTTAAAATTGAAGCACATTTCAAACGGCTGAAAATTGTCTATACTTATGATCTGCAACTTTTTTTCAAATTGTGTTTAATTTTAATTTTAGAAACATTAGTTTTTATTGTCAGTTAAATTACTTGAAAGTCAATGGAAATGCTTTTAACTTATCCACATAATTAGTGCGTTAAAAGTGCAATACATTTCAAACGGCTGAAAATTTGTTTAAACATTGCAATTGCAAAAATTGCAATTTTTTTAAAATCGCCTTCTACTCAATTTTGATTTCAGAAACATTAGTTTTTCTTGTCAGTAAAATTACTTGAAAGTCAGTGGAAATGCTTTTAACTTATCCACATAATTAGTGCGTTAAAATTGAAATACATTTCAAACGGCTGAAAATTGTCTATACTTATTATCTGCAAAATTTTTTCAAATCGTGTTTAATTTTTATTTTAGAAACATTAGTTTTTCTTGTCAGTAAAATTACTTGAAAGTCAGTGGAAATGCTTTTAACTTATCCACATAATTAGTGCGTTAAAATTGCAATACATTTCAAACTGCTGCAAATTGTCTATACTTATGATCTGCAACTTTTTTTCAAATCGTGTTTAATTTTATTTTTAGAAACATTAGTTTTTCTTGTCAGTAAAATTACTTGAAAGTCTGTGGAAATGCTTTTAACTTATCCACATAATTAGTGCGTTTAAATTGCAATACATTTCAAAGGGCTGAAAATTGTCTAAACTTATGATCTGCCACTTTTTTTCCTATCGCCTTCTAATCAATTTTAATTTTAGAAACATTGGTTTTTCTAGTCAGTAAAATTACTTGAATGTCTGTGGAAATGCTTTTAACTTATCCACATAATTAGTGCGTTAAAATTGCAATACATTTCAAACGGCTGAAAATTGTCTAAACTTATGAGCTGGAACTTTTTTTCAAATCGCCTTCTACTCAATTTTGATTTCAGAAGAGTTAGTTTTTCTTGTCAGTAAAATTACTTGAAAGTCAGTGGAAATGCTTTTAACTTATCCACATAATTAGTGCGTTAAAATTGAAATACATTTCAAACGGCTGAAAATTGTCTATACTTATGATCTGCAAATTTTTATCAAATCGTGTTTAATTTTAATTTTAGAAACATTAATTTTTCTTGTCAGTAAAATTACTTAAAAGTCAGTGGAAATGCTTTTAACTTATCCACATAATTAGTGCGTTAAACTTGCAATACATTTCAAACTGCTGCAAATTGTCTATACTTATGATCTGCAACTTTTTGTCAAATCGTGTTTAATTTTATTTTTAGAAACATTAGTTTTTCTTGTCAGTAAAATTACTTGAAAGTCAATGGAAATGCTTTTAAACTATCCACATAATTAGTGCGTTAAAAGTGCAATACATTTCTAACGGCCGAAAATTGTCTACTTATGATCTGCAATTTTTTTCAAATCGCCTTCTACTCAATTTTAATTTTAGAAACATTGGTTTTTCTAGTCAGTAAAATTACTTGAATGTCTTTGGAAATGCTTTTAACTTATCCACATAATTAGTGCGTTAAAATTGCAATACATTTCAAACGGCTGAAAATTGTCTAAACTTATGAGCTGGAACTTTTTTTCAAATCGCCTTCTACTCAATTTTGATTTCAGAAACATTAGTTTTTCTTGTCAGTAAAATTACTTGAAAGTCAGTGGAAATGCTTTTAACTTATCCACATAATTAGTGCGTTAAAATTGAAATACATTTCAAACGGCTGAAAATTGTCTATACTTATGATCTGCAACTTTTTTTCAAATCGTGTTTAATTTTAATTTTAGAAACATTAGTTTTTCTTGTCAGTAAAATTACTTGAAAGTCAACGAAAATGCTTTTAACTTATCCACATAATTAGTGCGTTAAAAGTGCAATACATTTCAAACGGCTGAAAATTGTCTAAACTTATGATCTGCAATTTTTTTTAAATCGCCTTCTACTCAATTTTGATTTCAGAAACATTAGTTTTTCTAATCAGTAAAATTACTTGAAAGTCAGTGGAAATGCTTTTAACTTATCCACATAATTAGTGCGTTAAAATTGAAACACATTTCAAACGGCTGAAAATTGTCTATACTTATGATCTCCAACTTTTTTTCAAATTGTGTTTAATTTTAATTTTAGAAACATTAGTTTTTCATGTCAGTAAAATTACTTGAAAGTCAGTGGAAATGCTTTTAACTTATCCACATAATTAGTGCGTTAAAATTGAAATACATTTCAAACGGCTGAAAATTGTCTAAACTTATGAGCTGGAACTTTTTTTCAAATCGCCTTCTACTCAATTTTGATTTCAGAAACATTAGTTTTTCTTGTCAGTAAAATTACTTGAAAGTCAGTGGAAATGCTTTTAACTTATCCACATAATTAGTGCGTTAAAATTGAAATACATTTCAAACGGCTGAAAATTGTCTATATTTATGATCTACAACTTTTTTTCAAATCGTGTTTAATTTTAATTTTAGAAACATTAGTTTTTCTTGTCAGTAAAATTACTTGAAAGTCAATGGAAATGCTTTTAACTTATCCACATAATTAGTGCGTTAAAATTGCAATACATTTCAAACGGCTGAAAATTGTCTAAACTTATGAGCTGGAACTTTTTTTCAAATCGCCTTCTACTCAATTTAGAATTCAGAAAAGTTAGTTTTTCATGTCAGTAAAATTACTTGAAAGTCAGTGGAAATGCTTTTAACTTATCCACATAATTAGTGCGTTAAAATTGAAATACATTTCAAACGGCTGAAAATTGTCTATACTTATGATCTGCAACTTTTTTTCAAATCGTGTTTAATTTTAATTTTAGAAACATTAGTTTTTCTTGTCAGTAAAATTACTTGAAAGTCAATGGAAATGCTTTTAACTTATCCACATAATTAGTGCGTTAAAAGTGCAATACATTTCTAACGGCTGAAAATTGTCTAAACTTATGATCTGCAACTTTTTTTCAAATCGTGTAATTTTAATTTTAGAAACATTAGTTTTTCTTGTCAGTAAAATTACTTGAAAGTCTGTGGAAATGCTTTTAACTTATCCACATAATTAGTGCGTTAAAATTGCAATACATTTCAAACGGCTGAAAATTGTCTAAACTTATGAGCTGCAATTTTTTTTAAATCGCCTTCTACTCAATTTTGATTTCAGAAACATTAGTTTTTCTAATCAGTAAAATTACTTGAAAGTCAGTGGAAATGCTTTTAACTTATCCACATAATTAGTGCGTTAAAATTGAAACACATTTCAAACGGCTGAAAATTGTCTATACTTATGATCTGCAACTTTTTTTCAAATTGTGTTTAATTTTAATTTTAGAAACATTAGTTTTTATTGTCAGTTAAATTACTTGAAAGTCAATGGAAATGCTTTTAACTTATCCACATAATTAGTGCGTTAAAAGTGCAATACATTTCAAACGGCTGAAAATTTGTTTAAACATTGCAATTGCAAAAATTGCAATTTTTTTAAAATCGCCTTCTACTCAATTTTGATTTCAGAAACATTAGTTTTTCTTGTCAGTAAAATTACTTGAAAGTCAGTGGAAATGCTTTTAACTTATCCACATAATTAGTGCGTTAAAATTGAAATACATTTCAAACGGCTGAAAATTGTCTATACTTATTATCTGCAAAATTTTTTCAAATCGTGTTTAATTTTAATTTTAGAAACATTAGTTTTTCTTGTCAGTAAAATTACTTGAAAGTCAGTGGAAATGCTTTTAACTTATCCACATAATTAGTGCGTTAAAATTGCAATACATTTCAAACTGCTGCAAATTGTCTATACTTATGATCTGCAACTTTTTTTCAAATCGTGTTTAATTTTATTTTTAGAAACATTAGTTTTTCTTGTCAGTAAAATTACTTGAAAGTCTGTGGAAATGCTTTTAACTTATCCACATAATTAGTGCGTTTAAATTGCAATACATTTCAAAGGGCTGAAAATTGTCTAAACTTATGATCTGCCACTTTTTTTTCAAATCGCCTTCTAATCAATTTTAATTTTAGAAACATTGGTTTTTCTAGTCAGTAAAATTACTTGAATGTCTGTGGAAATGCTTTTAACTTATCCACATAATTAGTGCGTTAAAATTGCAATACATTTCAAACGGCTGAAAATTGTCTAAACTTATGAGCTGGAACTTTTTTTCAAATCGCCTTCTACTCAATTTTGAATTCAGAAGAGTTAGTTTTTCTTGTCAGTAAAATTACTTGAAAGTCAGTGGAAATGCTTTTAACTTATCCACATAATTAGTGCGTTAAAATTGAAATACATTTCAAACGGCTGAAAATTGTCTATACTTATGATCTGCAAATTTTTATCAAATCGTGTTTAATTTTAATTTTAGAAACATTAATTTTTCTTGTCAGTAAAATTACTTAAAAGTCAGTGGAAATGCTTTTAACTTATCCACATAATTAGTGCGTTAAACTTGCAATACATTTCAAACTGCTGCAAATTGTCTATACTTATGATCTGCAACTTTTTTTCAAATCGTGTTTAATTTTATTTTTAGAAACATTAGTTTTTCTTGTCAGTAAAATTACTTGAAAGTCAATGAAAATGCTTTTAACTTATCCACATAATTAGTGCGTTAAAAGTGCAATACATTTCAAACGGCTGTAAATTGTCTAAACTTATGATCTGCAATTTTTTTTAAATCGCCTTCTACTCAATTTTGATTTCAGAAACATTAGTTTTTCTAATCAGTAAAATTACTTGAAAGTCAGTGGAAATGCTTTTAACTTATCCACATAATTAGTGCGTTAAAATTGAAACACATTTCAAACGGCTGAAAATTGTCTATACTTATGATCTGCAACTTTTTTTAAAATTGTGTTTAATTTTAATTTTAGAAACATTAGTTTTTATTGTCAGTAAAATTACTTGAAAGTCAATGGAAATGCTTTTAACTTATCCACATAATTAGTGCGTTAAAAGTGCAATACATTTCAAACGGCTGAAAATTTGTTTAAACATTGCAATTGCAAAAATTGCAATTTTTTTTAAATCGCCTTCTTCTCAATTTTGATTTCAGAAACATTAGTTTTTCTTGTCAGTAAAATTACTTGAAAGTCTGTGGAAATGCTTTTAACTTATCCACATAATTAGTGCGTTAAAATTGAAATACATTTCAAACTGCTGAAAATTGTCTATACTTATGATCTGCAACTTTTTTTCAAATCGTGTTTAATTTTAATTTTAGAAACATTAGTTTTTCTTGTCAGTAAAATCACTTGAAAGTCAATGAAAATGCTTTTAACTTATCCACATAATTAGTGCGTTAAAAGTGCAATACATTTCAAACGGCTGAAAATTGTCTAAACGTATTATCTGCAATTTTTTTTAAATCGCCTTCTACTCAATTTTGATTTCAGAAACATTAGTTTTTCTAATCAGTAAAATTACTTGAAAGTCAGTGGAAATGCTTTTAACTTATCCACATAATTAGTGCGTTAAAATTGAAATACATTTCAAACGGCTGAAAATTGTCTATACTTATGATCTGCAAATTTTTTTCAAATCGTGTTTAATTTTAATTTTAGAAACATTAGTTTTTCTTGTCAGTAAAATTACTTGAAAGTCAGTGGAAATGCTTTTAACTTATCCACATAATTAGTGCGTTAAAATTGCAATACATTTCAAACTGCTGCAAATTGTCTATACTTATGATCTGCAACTTTTTTTCAAATCGTGTTTAATTTTATTTTTAGAAACATTAGTTTTTCTTGTCAGTAAAATTACTTGAAAGTCAATGGAAATGCTTTTAAACTATCCACATAATTAGTGCGTTAAAAGTGCAATACATTTCTAACGGCTGAAAATTGTCTATTTATGATCTGCAATTTTTTTCAAATCGCCTTCTACTCAATTTTAATTTTAGAAACATTGGTTTTTCTAGTCAGTAAAATTACTTGAATGTCTGTGGAAATGCTTTTAACTTATCCACATAATTAGTGCGTTAAAATTGCAATACATTTCAAACGGCTGAAAATTGTCTAAACTTATGAGCTGGAACTTTTTTTCAAATCGCCTTCTACTCAATTTTGATTTCAGAAAAGTTAGTTTTTCTTGTCAGTAAAATTACTTGAAAGTCAATGGAAATGCTTTTAACTTATCCACATAATTAGTGCGTTAAAATTGAAATACATTTCAAACGGCTGAAAATTGTCTATACTTATGATCTGCATCTTTTTTTCAAATCGTGTTTAATTTTAATTTTAGAAACATTAGTTTTTCTTGTCAGTAAAATTACTTGAAAGTCAATGGAAATGCTTTTAACTTATCCACATAATTAGTGCGTTAAAAGTGCAATACATTTCTAACGGCTGAAAATTGTCTAAACTTATGATCTGCAACTTTTTTTCAAATCGTGTAATTTTAATTTTAGAAACATTAGTTTTTCTTGTCAGTAAAATTACTTGAAAGTCTGTGGAAATGCTTTTAACTTATCCACATAATTAGTGCGTTTAAATTGCAATACATTTCAAACGGCTGAAAATTGTCTAAACTTATGATCTGCCACTTTTTTTTCAAATCGCCTTCTACTTAATTTTAATTTTAGAAACATTGGTTTTTCTAGTCAGTAAAATTACTTGAATGTCTGTGGAAATGCTTTTAACTTATCCACATAATTAGTGCGTTAAAATTGCAATACATTTCAAACGGCTGAAAATTGTCTAAACTTATGAGCTGGAACTTTTTTTTCAAATCGCCTTCTGCTCAATTTTGAATTCAGAAAAGTTAGTTTTTCATGTCAGTAAAATTACTTGAAAGTCAGTGGAAATGCTTTTAACTTATCCACATAATTAGTGCGTTAAAATTGAAATACATTTCAAACGGCTGAAAATTGTCTATACTTATGATCTGCAAATTTTTATCAAATCGTGTTTAATTTTAATTTTAGAAACATTAATTTTTCTTGTCAGTAAAATTACTTAAAAGTCAGTGGAAATGCTTTTAACTTATCCACATAATTAGTGCGTTAAACTTGCAATACATTTCAAACTGCTGCAAATTGTCTATACTTATGATCTGCAACTTTTTTTCAAATCGTGTTTAATTTTATTTTTAGAAACATTAGTTTTTCTTGTCAGTAAAATTACTTGAAAGTCTGTGGAAATGCTTTTAACTTATCCACATAATTAGTGCGTTTAAATTGCAATACATTTCAAAGGGCTGAAAATTGTCTAAACTTATGATCTGCCACTTTTTTTTCAAATCGCCTTCTAATCAATTTTAATTTTAGAAACATTGGTTTTTCTAGTCAGTAAAATTACTTGAATGTCTGTGGAAATGCTTTTAACTTATCCACATAATTAGTGCGTTAAAATTGCAATACATTTCAAACGGCTGAAAATTGTCTAAACTTATGAGCTGGAACTTTTTTTCAAATCGCCTTCTACTCAATTTTGAATTCAGAAGAGTTAGTTTTTCTTGTCAGTAAAATTACTTGAAAGTCAGTGGAAATGCTTTTAACTTATCCACATAATTAGTGCGTTAAAATTGAAATACATTTCAAACGGCTGAAAATTGTCTATACTTATGATCTGCAAATTTTTATCAAATCGTGTTTAATTTTAATTTTAGAAACATTAATTTTTCTTGTCAGTAAAATTACTTAAAAGTCAGTGGAAATGCTTTTAACTTATCCACATAATTAGTGCGTTAAACTTGCAATACATTTCAAACTGCTGCAAATTGTCTATACTTATGATCTGCAACTTTTTTTCAAATCGTGTTTAATTTTATTTTTAGAAACATTAGTTTTTCTTGTCAGTAAAATTACTTGAAAGTCAATGAAAATGCTTTTAACTTATCCACATAATTAGTGCGTTAAAAGTGCAATACATTTCAAACGGCTGTAAATTGTCTAAACTTATGATCTGCAATTTTTTTTAAATCGCCTTCTACTCAATTTTGATTTCAGAAACATTAGTTTTTCTAATCAGTAAAATTACTTGAAAGTCAGTGGAAATGCTTTTAACTTATCCACATAATTAGTGCGTTAAAATTGAAACACATTTCAAACGGCTGAAAATTGTCTATACTTATGATCTGCAACTTTTTTTAAAATTGTGTTTAATTTTAATTTTAGAAACATTAGTTTTTATTGTCAGTAAAATTACTTGAAAGTCAATGGAAATGCTTTTAACTTATCCACATAATTAGTGCGTTAAAAGTGCAATACATTTCAAACGGCTGAAAATTTGTTTAAACATTGCAATTGCAAAAATTGCAATTTTTTTTAAATCGCCTTCTTCTCAATTTTGATTTCAGAAACATTAGTTTTTCTTGTCAGTAAAATTACTTGAAAGTCTGTGGAAATGCTTTTAACTTATCCACATAATTAGTGCGTTAAAATTGAAATACATTTCAAACTGCTGAAAATTGTCTATACTTATGATCTGCAACTTTTTTTCAAATCGTGTTTAATTTTAATTTTAGAAACATTAGTTTTTCTTGTCAGTAAAATCACTTGAAAGTCTGTGGAAATGCTTTTAACTTATCCACATAATTAGTGCGTTAAAATTGCAATACATTTCAAACGGCTGAAAATTGTCTAAACTTATGAGCTGCAATTTTTTTTAAATCGCCTTCTACTCAATTTTGATTTCAGAAACATTAGTTTTTCTAATCAGTAAAATTACTTGAAAGTCAGTGGAAATGCTTTTAACTTATCCACATAATTAGTGCGTTAAAATTGAAACACATTTCAAACGGCTGAAAATTGTCTATACTTATGATCTGCAACTTTTTTTCAAATTGTGTTTAATTTTAATTTTAGAAACATTAGTTTTTATTGTCAGTTAAATTACTTGAAAGTCAATGGAAATGCTTTTAACTTATCCACATAATTAGTGCGTTAAAAGTGCAATACATTTCAAACGGCTGAAAATTTGTTTAAACATTGCAATTGCAAAAATTGCAATTTTTTTAAAATCGCCTTCTACTCAATTTTGATTTCAGAAACATTAGTTTTTCTTGTCAGTAAAATTACTTGAAAGTCAGTGGAAATGCTTTTAACTTATCCACATAATTAGTGCGTTAAAATTGAAATACATTTCAAACGGCTGAAAATTGTCTATACTTATTATCTGCAAAATTTTTTCAAATCGTGTTTAATTTTAATTTTAGAAACATTAGTTTTTCTTGTCAGTAAAATTACTTGAAAGTCAGTGGAAATGCTTTTAACTTATCCACATAATTAGTGCGTTAAAATTGCAATACATTTCAAACTGCTGCAAATTGTCTATACTTATGATCTGCAACTTTTTTTCAAATCGTGTTTAATTTTATTTTTAGAAACATTAGTTTTTCTTGTCAGTAAAATTACTTGAAAGTCTGTGGAAATGCTTTTAACTTATCCACATAATTAGTGCGTTTAAATTGCAATACATTTCAAAGGGCTGAAAATTGTCTAAACTTATGATCTGCCACTTTTTTTTCAAATCGCCTTCTAATCAATTTTAATTTTAGAAACATTGGTTTTTCTAGTCAGTAAAATTACTTGAATGTCTGTGGAAATGCTTTTAACTTATCCACATAATTAGTGCGTTAAAATTGCAATACATTTCAAACGGCTGAAAATTGTCTAAACTTATGAGCTGGAACTTTTTTTCAAATCGCCTTCTACTCAATTTTGAATTCAGAAGAGTTAGTTTTTCTTGTCAGTAAAATTACTTGAAAGTCAGTGGAAATGCTTTTAACTTATCCACATAATTAGTGCGTTAAAATTGAAATACATTTCAAACGGCTGAAAATTGTCTATACTTATGATCTGCAAATTTTTATCAAATCGTGTTTAATTTTAATTTTAGAAACATTAATTTTTCTTGTCAGTAAAATTACTTAAAAGTCAGTGGAAATGCTTTTAACTTATCCACATAATTAGTGCGTTAAACTTGCAATACATTTCAAACTGCTGCAAATTGTCTATACTTATGATCTGCAACTTTTTTTCAAATCGTGTTTAATTTTATTTTTAGAAACATTAGTTTTTCTTGTCAGTAAAATTACTTGAAAGTCAATGAAAATGCTTTTAACTTATCCACATAATTAGTGCGTTAAAAGTGCAATACATTTCAAACGGCTGTAAATTGTCTAAACTTATGATCTGCAATTTTTTTTAAATCGCCTTCTACTCAATTTTGATTTCAGAAACATTAGTTTTTCTAATCAGTAAAATTACTTGAAAGTCAGTGGAAATGCTTTTAACTTATCCACATAATTAGTGCGTTAAAATTGAAACACATTTCAAACGGCTGAAAATTGTCTATACTTATGATCTGCAACTTTTTTTAAAATTGTGTTTAATTTTAATTTTAGAAACATTAGTTTTTATTGTCAGTAAAATTACTTGAAAGTCAATGGAAATGCTTTTAACTTATCCACATAATTAGTGCGTTAAAAGTGCAATACATTTCAAACGGCTGAAAATTTGTTTAAACATTGCAATTGCAAAAATTGCAATTTTTTTTAAATCGCCTTCTTCTCAATTTTGATTTCAGAAACATTAGTTTTTCTTGTCAGTAAAATTACTTGAAAGTCTGTGGAAATGCTTTTAACTTATCCACATAATTAGTGCGTTAAAATTGAAATACATTTCAAACTGCTGAAAATTGTCTATACTTATGATCTGCAACTTTTTTTCAAATCGTGTTTAATTTTAATTTTAGAAACATTAGTTTTTCTTGTCAGTAAAATCACTTGAAAGTCAATGAAAATGCTTTTAACTTATCCACATAATTAGTGCGTTAAAAGTGCAATACATTTCAAACGGCTGAAAATTGTCTAAACGTATGATCTGCAATTTTTTTTAAATCGCCTTCTACTCAATTTTGATTTCAGAAACATTAGTTTTTCTAATCAGTAAAATTACTTGAAAGTCAGTGGAAATGCTTTTAACTTATCCACATAATTAGTGCGTTAAAATTGAAATACATTTCAAACGGCTGAAAATTGTCTATACTTATGATCTGCAAATTTTTTTCAAATCGTGTTTAATTTTAATTTTAGAAACATTAGTTTTTCTTGTCAGTAAAATTACTTGAAAGTCAGTGGAAATGCTTTTAACTTATCCACATAATTAGTGCGTTAAAATTGCAATACATTTCAAACTGCTGCAAATTGTCTATACTTATGATCTGCAACTTTTTTTCAAATCGTGTTTAATTTTATTTTTAGAAACATTAGTTTTTCTTGTCAGTAAAATTACTTGAAAGTCAATGGAAATGCTTTTAAACTATCCACATAATTAGTGCGTTAAAAGTGCAATACATTTCTAACGGCTGAAAATTGTCTATTTATGATCTGCAATTTTTTTCAAATCGCCTTCTACTCAATTTTAATTTTAGAAACATTGGTTTTTCTAGTCAGTAAAATTACTTGAATGTCTGTGGAAATGCTTTTAACTTATCCACATAATTAGTGCGTTAAAATTGCAATACATTTCAAACGGCTGAAAATTGTCTAAACTTATGAGCTGGAACTTTTTTTCAAATCGCCTTCTACTCAATTTTGATTTCAGAAAAGTTAGTTTTTCTTGTCAGTAAAATTACTTGAAAGTCAATGGAAATGCTTTTAACTTATCCACATAATTAGTGCGTTAAAATTGAAATACATTTCAAACGGCTGAAAATTGTCTATACTTATGATCTGCATCTTTTTTTCAAATCGTGTTTAATTTTAATTTTAGAAACATTAGTTTTTCTTGTCAGTAAAATTACTTGAAAGTCAATGGAAATGCTTTTAACTTATCCACATAATTAGTGCGTTAAAAGTGCAATACATTTCTAACGGCTGAAAATTGTCTAAACTTATGATCTGCAACTTTTTTTCAAATCGTGTAATTTTAATTTTAGAAACATTAGTTTTTCTTGTCAGTAAAATTACTTGAAAGTCTGTGGAAATGCTTTTAACTTATCCACATAATTAGTGCGTTTAAATTGCAATACATTTCAAACGGCTGAAAATTGTCTAAACTTATGATCTGCCACTTTTTTTTCAAATCGCCTTCTACTTAATTTTAATTTTAGAAACATTGGTTTTTCTAGTCAGTAAAATTACTTGAATGTCTGTGGAAATGCTTTTAACTTATCCACATAATTAGTGCGTTAAAATTGCAATACATTTCAAACGGCTGAAAATTGTCTAAACTTATGAGCTGGAACTTTTTTTTCAAATCGCCTTCTGCTCAATTTTGAATTCAGAAAAGTTAGTTTTTCATGTCAGTAAAATTACTTGAAAGTCAGTGGAAATGCTTTTAACTTATCCACATAATTAGTGCGTTAAAATTGAAATACATTTCAAACGGCTGAAAATTGTCTATACTTATGATCTGCAAATTTTTATCAAATCGTGTTTAATTTTAATTTTAGAAACATTAATTTTTCTTGTCAGTAAAATTACTTAAAAGTCAGTGGAAATGCTTTTAACTTATCCACATAATTAGTGCGTTAAACTTGCAATACATTTCAAACTGCTGCAAATTGTCTATACTTATGATCTGCAACTTTTTTTCAAATCGTGTTTAATTTTATTTTTAGAAACATTAGTTTTTCTTGTCAGTAAAATTACTTGAAAGTCTGTGGAAATGCTTTTAACTTATCCACATAATTAGTGCGTTTAAATTGCAATACATTTCAAAGGGCTGAAAATTGTCTAAACTTATGATCTGCCACTTTTTTTTCAAATCGCCTTCTAATCAATTTTAATTTTAGAAACATTGGTTTTTCTAGTCAGTAAAATTACTTGAATGTCTGTGGAAATGCTTTTAACTTATCCACATAATTAGTGCGTTAAAATTGCAATACATTTCAAACGGCTGAAAATTGTCTAAACTTATGAGCTGGAACTTTTTTTCAAATCGCCTTCTACTCAATTTTGAATTCAGAAGAGTTAGTTTTTCTTGTCAGTAAAATTACTTGAAAGTCAGTGGAAATGCTTTTAACTTATCCACATAATTAGTGCGTTAAAATTGAAATACATTTCAAACGGCTGAAAATTGTCTATACTTATGATCTGCAAATTTTTATCAAATCGTGTTTAATTTTAATTTTAGAAACATTAATTTTTCTTGTCAGTAAAATTACTTAAAAGTCAGTGGAAATGCTTTTAACTTATCCACATAATTAGTGCGTTAAACTTGCAATACATTTCAAACTGCTGCAAATTGTCTATACTTATGATCTGCAACTTTTTTTCAAATCGTGTTTAATTTTATTTTTAGAAACATTAGTTTTTCTTGTCAGTAAAATTACTTGAAAGTCAATGAAAATGCTTTTAACTTATCCACATAATTAGTGCGTTAAAAGTGCAATACATTTCAAACGGCTGTAAATTGTCTAAACTTATGATCTGCAATTTTTTTTAAATCGCCTTCTACTCAATTTTGATTTCAGAAACATTAGTTTTTCTAATCAGTAAAATTACTTGAAAGTCAGTGGAAATGCTTTTAACTTATCCACATAATTAGTGCGTTAAAATTGAAACACATTTCAAACGGCTGAAAATTGTCTATACTTATGATCTGCAACTTTTTTTAAAATTGTGTTTAATTTTAATTTTAGAAACATTAGTTTTTATTGTCAGTAAAATTACTTGAAAGTCAATGGAAATGCTTTTAACTTATCCACATAATTAGTGCGTTAAAAGTGCAATACATTTCAAACGGCTGAAAATTTGTTTAAACATTGCAATTGCAAAAATTGCAATTTTTTTTAAATCGCCTTCTTCTCAATTTTGATTTCAGAAACATTAGTTTTTCTTGTCAGTAAAATTACTTGAAAGTCTGTGGAAATGCTTTTAACTTATCCACATAATTAGTGCGTTAAAATTGAAATACATTTCAAACTGCTGAAAATTGTCTATACTTATGATCTGCAACTTTTTTTCAAATCGTGTTTAATTTTAATTTTAGAAACATTAGTTTTTCTTGTCAGTAAAATCACTTGAAAGTCAATGAAAATGCTTTTAACTTATCCACATAATTAGTGCGTTAAAAGTGCAATACATTTCAAACGGCTGAAAATTGTCTAAACTTATGATCTGCAATTTTTTTTAAATCGCCTTCTACTCAATTTTGATTTCAGAAACATTAGTTTTTCTAATCAGTAAAATTACTTGAAAGTCAGTGGAAATGCTTTTAACTTATCCACATAATTAGTGCGTTAAAATTGAAATACATTTCAAACGGCTGAAAATTGTCTATACTTATGATCTGCAAATTTTTTTCAAATCGTGTTTAATTTTAATTTTAGAAACATTAGTTTTTCTTGTCAGTAAAATTACTTGAAAGTCAGTGGAAATGCTTTTAACTTATCCACATAATTAGTGCGTTAAAATTGCAATACATTTCAAACTGCTGCAAATTGTCTATACTTATGATCTGCAACTTTTTTTCAAATCGTGTTTAATTTTATTTTTAGAAACATTAGTTTTTCTTGTCAGTAAAATTACTTGAAAGTCAATGGAAATGCTTTTAAACTATCCACATAATTAGTGCGTTAAAAGTGCAATACATTTCTAACGGCTGAAAATTGTCTATTTATGATCTGCAATTTTTTTCAAATCGCCTTCTACTCAATTTTAATTTTAGAAACATTGGTTTTTCTAGTCAGTAAAATTACTTGAATGTCTGTGGAAATGCTTTTAACTTATCCACATAATTAGTGCGTTAAAATTGCAATACATTTCAAACGGCTGAAAATTGTCTAAACTTATGAGCTGGAACTTTTTTTCAAATCGCCTTCTACTCAATTTTGATTTCAGAAAAGTTAGTTTTTCTTGTCAGTAAAATTACTTGAAAGTCAATGGAAATGCTTTTAACTTATCCACATAATTAGTGCGTTAAAATTGAAATACATTTCAAACGGCTGAAAATTGTCTATACTTATGATCTGCAACTTTTTTTCAAATCGTGTTTAATTTTAATTTTAGAAACATTAGTTTTTCTTGTCAGTAAAATTACTTGAAAGTCAATGGAAATGCTTTTAACTTATCCACATAATTAGTGCGTTAAAAGTGCAATACATTTCTAACGGCTGAAAATTGTCTAAACTTATGATCTGCAACTTTTTTTCAAATCGTGTAATTTTAATTTTAGAAACATTAGTTTTTCTTGTCAGTAAAATTACTTGAAAGTCTGTGGAAATGCTTTTAACTTATCCACATAATTAGTGCGTTTAAATTGCAATACATTTCAAACGGCTGAAAATTGTCTAAACTTATGATCTGCCACTTTTTTTTCAAATCGCCTTCTACTTAATTTTAATTTTAGAAACATTGGTTTTTCTAGTCAGTAAAATTACTTGAATGTCTGTGGAAATGCTTTTAACTTATCCACATAATTAGTGCGTTAAAATTGCAATACATTTCAAACGGCTGAAAATTGTCTAAACTTATGAGCTGGAACTTTTTTTTCAAATCGCCTTCTGCTCAATTTTGAATTCAGAAAAGTTAGTTTTTCATGTCAGTAAAATTACTTGAAAGTCAGTGGAAATGCTTTTAACTTATCCACATAATTAGTGCGTTAAAATTGAAATACATTTCAAACGGCTGAAAATTGTCTATACTTATGATCTGCAAATTTTTATCAAATCGTGTTTAATTTTAATTTTAGAAACATTAATTTTTCTTGTCAGTAAAATTACTTAAAAGTCAGTGGAAATGCTTTTAACTTATCCACATAATTAGTGCGTTAAACTTGCAATACATTTCAAACTGCTGCAAATTGTCTATACTTATGATCTGCAACTTTTTTTCAAATCGTGTTTAATTTTATTTTTAGAAACATTAGTTTTTCTTGTCAGTAAAATGACTTGAAAGTCAATGAAAATGCTTTTAACTTATCCACATAATTAGTGCGTTAAAAGTGCAATACATTTCAAACGGCTGTAAATTGTCTAAACTTATGATCTGCAATTTTTTTTAAATCGCCTTCTACTCAATTTTGATTTCAGAAACATTAGTTTTTCTAATCAGTAAAATTACTTGAAAGTCAGTGGAAATGCTTTTAACTTATCCACATAATTAGTGCGTTAAAATTGAAACACATTTCAAACGGCTGAAAATTGTCTATACTTATGATCTGCAACTTTTTTTAAAATTCTGTTTAATTTTAATTTTAGAAACATTAGTTTTTATTGTCAGTAAAATTACTTGAAAGTCAATGGAAATGCTTTTAACTTATCCACATAATTAGTGCGTTAAAAGTGCAATACATTTCAAACGGCTGAAAATTTGTTTAAACATTGCAATTGCAAAAATTGCAATTTTTTTTAAATCGCCTTCTTCTCAATTTTGATTTCAGAAACATTAGTTTTTCTTGTCAGTAAAATTACTTGAAAGTCTGTGGAAATGCTTTTAACTTATCCACATAATTAGTGCGTTAAAATTGAAATACATTTCAAACTGCTGAAAATTGTCTATACTTATGATCTGCAACTTTTTTTCAAATCGTGTTTAATTTTAATTTTAGAAACATTAGTTTTTCTTGTCAGTAAAATCACTTGAAAGTCAATGAAAATGCTTTTAACTTATCCACATAATTAGTGCGTTAAAAGTGCAATACATTTCAAACGGCTGAAAATTGTCTAAACTTATGATCTGCAATTTTTTTTAAATCGCCTTCTACTCAATTTTGATTTCAGAAACATTAGTTTTTCTAATCAGTAAAATTACTTGAAAGTCAGTGGAAATGCTTTTAACTTATCCACATAATTAGTGCGTTAAAATTGAAATACATTTCAAACGGCTGAAAATTGTCTATACTTATGATCTGCAAATTTTTTTCAAATCGTGTTTAATTTTAATTTTAGAAACATTAGTTTTTCTTGTCAGTAAAATTACTTGAAAGTCAGTGGAAATGCTTTTAACTTATCCACATAATTAGTGCGTTAAAATTGCAATACATTTCAAACTGCTGCAAATTGTCTATACTTATGATCTGCAACTTTTTTTCAAATCGTGTTTAATTTTATTTTTAGAAACATTAGTTTTTCTTGTCAGTAAAATTACTTGAAAGTCAATGGAAATGCTTTTAAACTATCCACATAATTAGTGCGTTAAAAGTGCAATACATTTCTAACGGCTGAAAATTGTCTATTTATGATCTGCAATTTTTTTCAAATCGCCTTCTACTCAATTTTAATTTTAGAAACATTGGTTTTTCTAGTCAGTAAAATTACTTGAATGTCTGTGGAAATGCTTTTAACTTATCCACATAATTAGTGCGTTAAAATTGCAATACATTTCAAACGGCTGAAAATTGTCTAAACTTATGATCTGCAACTTTTTTTCAAATCGTGTAATTTTAATTTTAGAAACATTAGTTTTTCTTGTCAGTAAAATTACTTGAAAGTCTGTGGAAATGCTTTTAACTTATCCACATAATTAGTGCGTTTAAATTGCAATACATTTCAAACGGCTGAAAATTGTCTAAACTTATGATCTGCCACTTTTTTTTCAAATCGCCTTCTACTTAATTTTAATTTTAGAAACATTGGTTTTTCTAGTCAGTAAAATTACTTGAATGTCTGTGGAAATGCTTTTAACTTATCCACATAATTAGTGCGTTAAAATTGCAATACATTTCAAACGGCTGAAAATTGTCTAAACTTATGAGCTGGAACTTTTTTTTCAAATCGCCTTCTGCTCAATTTTGAATTCAGAAAAGTTAGTTTTTCATGTCAGTAAAATTACTTGAAAGTCAGTGGAAATGCTTTTAACTTATCCACATAATTAGTGCGTTAAAATTGAAATACATTTCAAACGGCTGAAAATTGTCTATACTTATGATCTGCAAATTTTTATCAAATCGTGTTTAATTTTAATTTTAGAAACATTAATTTTTCTTGTCAGTAAAATTACTTAAAAGTCAGTGGAAATGCTTTTAACTTATCCACATAATTAGTGCGTTAAACTTGCAATACATTTCAAACTGCTGCAAATTGTCTATACTTATGATCTGCAACTTTTTTTCAAATCGTGTTTAATTTTATTTTTAGAAACATTAGTTTTTCTTGTCAGTAAAATTACTTGAAAGTCAATGAAAATGCTTTTAACTTATCCACATAATTAGTGCGTTAAAAGTGCAATACATTTCAAACGGCTGTAAATTGTCTAAACTTATGATCTGCAATTTTTTTTAAATCGCCTTCTACTCAATTTTGATTTCAGAAACATTAGTTTTTCTAATCAGTAAAATTACTTGAAAGTCAGTGGAAATGCTTTTAACTTATCCACATAATTAGTGCGTTAAAATTGAAACACATTTCAAACGGCTGAAAATTGTCTATACTTATGATCTGCAACTTTTTTTAAAATTGTGTTTAATTTTAATTTTAGAAACATTAGTTTTTATTGTCAGTAAAATTACTTGAAAGTCAATGGAAATGCTTTTAACTTATCCACATAATTAGTGCGTTAAAAGTGCAATACATTTCAAACGGCTGAAAATTTGTTTAAACATTGCAATTGCAAAAATTGCAATTTTTTTAAAATCGCCTTCTACTCAATTTTGATTTCAGAAACATTAGTTTTTCTTGTCAGTAAAATTACTTGAAAGTCTGTGGAAATGCTTTTAACTTATCCACATAATTAGTGCGTTAAAATTGAAATACATATCAAACGGCTGAAAATTGTCTATACTTATGATCTGCAACTTTTTTTCAAATCGTGTTTAATTTTAATTTTAGAAACATTAGTTTTTCTTGTCAGTAAAATCACTTGAAAGTCAGTGGAAATGCTTTTAACTTATCCACATAATTAGTGCGTTAAAATTGCAATACATTTCAAACGGCTGAAAATTGTCTATACTTATGATCTGCAACTTTTTTTCAAATCGTGTTTAATTTTATTTTTAGAAACATTAGTTTTTCTTGTCAGTAAAATTACTTGAAAGTCAATGGAAATGCTTTTAAACTATCCACATAATTAGTGCGTTAAAAGTGCAATACATTTCTAACGGCTGAAAATTGTCTACTTATGATCTGCAATTTTTTTCAAATCGCCTTCTACTCAATTTTAATTTTAGAAACATTGGTTTTTCTAGTCAGTAAAATTACTTGAATGTCTGTGGAAATGCTTTGAACTTATCCACATAATTAGTGCGTTAAAAGTGCAATACATTTCAAACGGCTGAAAATTTGTTTAAACATTGCAATTGCAAAAATTGCAATTTTTTTTAAATCGCCTTCTTCTCAATTTTGATTTCAGAAACATTAGTTTTTCTTGTCAGTAAAATTACTTGAAAGTCTGTGGAAATGCTTTTAACTTATCCACATAATTAGTGCGTTAAAATTGAAATACATTTCAAACTGCTGAAAATTGTCTATACTTATGATCTGCAACTTTTTTTCAAATCGTGTTTAATTTTAATTTTAGAAACATTAGTTTTTCTTGTCAGTAAAATCACTTGAAAGTCAATGAAAATGCTTTTAACTTATCCACATAATTAGTGCGTTAAAAGTGCAATACATTTCAAACGGCTGAAAATTGTCTAAACTTATGATCTGCAATTTTTTTTAAATCGCCTTCTACTCAATTTTGATTTCAGAAACATTAGTTTTTCTAATCAGTAAAATTACTTGAAAGTCAGTGGAAATGCTTTTAACTTATCCACATAATTAGTGCGTTAAAATTGAAATACATTTCAAACGGCTGAAAATTGTCTATACTTATGATCTGCAAATTTTTTTCAAATCGTGTTTAATTTTAATTTTAGAAACATTAGTTTTTCTTGTCAGTAAAATTACTTGAAAGTCAGTGGAAATGCTTTTAACTTATCCACATAATTAGTGCGTTAAAATTGCAATACATTTCAAACTGCTGCAAATTGTCTATACTTATGATCTGCAACTTTTTTTCAAATCGTGTTTAATTTTATTTTTAGAAACATTAGTTTTTCTTGTCAGTAAAATTACTTGAAAGTCAATGGAAATGCTTTTAAACTATCCACATAATTAGTGCGTTAAAAGTGCAATACATTTCTAACGGCTGAAAATTGTCTATTTATGATCTGCAATTTTTTTCAAATCGCCTTCTACTCAATTTTAATTTTAGAAACATTGGTTTTTCTAGTCAGTAAAATTACTTGAATGTCTGTGGAAATGCTTTTAACTTATCCACATAATTAGTGCGTTAAAATTGCAATACATTTCAAACGGCTGAAAATTGTCTAAACTTATGAGCTGGAACTTTTTTTCAAATCGCCTTCTACTCAATTTTGATTTCAGAAAAGTTAGTTTTTCTTGTCAGTAAAATTACTTGAAAGTCAATGGAAATGCTTTTAACTTATCCACATAATTAGTGCGTTAAAATTGAAATACATTTCAAACGGCTGAAAATTGTCTATACTTATGATCTGCAACTTTTTTTCAAATCGTGTTTAATTTTAATTTTAGAAACATTAGTTTTTCTTGTCAGTAAAATTACTTGAAAGTCAATGGAAATGCTTTTAACTTATCCACATAATTAGTGCGTTAAAAGTGCAATACATTTCTAACGGCTGAAAATTGTCTAAACTTATGATCTGCAACTTTTTTTCAAATCGTGTAATTTTAATTTTAGAAACATTAGTTTTTCTTGTCAGTAAAATTACTTGAAAGTCTGTGGAAATGCTTTTAACTTATCCACATAATTAGTGCGTTTAAATTGCAATACATTTCAAACGGCTGAAAATTGTCTAAACTTATGATCTGCCACTTTTTTTTCAAATCGCCTTCTACTTAATTTTAATTTTAGAAACATTGGTTTTTCTAGTCAGTAAAATTACTTGAATGTCTGTGGAAATGCTTTTAACTTATCCACATAATTAGTGCGTTAAAATTGCAATACATTTCAAACGGCTGAAAATTGTCTAAACTTATGAGCTGGAACTTTTTTTTCAAATCGCCTTCTGCTCAATTTTGAATTCAGAAAAGTTAGTTTTTCATGTCAGTAAAATTACTTGAAAGTCAGTGGAAATGCTTTTAACTTATCCACATAATTAGTGCGTTAAAATTGAAATACATTTCAAACGGCTGAAAATTGTCTATACTTATGATCTGCAAATTTTTATCAAATCGTGTTTAATTTTAATTTTAGAAACATTAATTTTTCTTGTCAGTAAAATTACTTAAAAGTCAGTGGAAATGCTTTTAACTTATCCACATAATTAGTGCGTTAAACTTGCAATACATTTCAAACTGCTGCAAATTGTCTATACTTATGATCTGCAACTTTTTTTCAAATCGTGTTTAATTTTATTTTTAGAAACATTAGTTTTTCTTGTCAGTAAAATTACTTGAAAGTCAATGAAAATGCTTTTAACTTATCCACATAATTAGTGCGTTAAAAGTGCAATACATTTCAAACGGCTGTAAATTGTCTAAACTTATGATCTGCAATTTTTTTTAAATCGCCTTCTACTCAATTTTGATTTCAGAAACATTAGTTTTTCTAATCAGTAAAATTACTTGAAAGTCAGTGGAAATGCTTTTAACTTATCCACATAATTAGTGCGTTAAAATTGAAACACATTTCAAACGGCTGAAAATTGTCTATACTTATGATCTGCAACTTTTTTTAAAATTGTGTTTAATTTTAATTTTAGAAACATTAGTTTTTATTGTCAGTAAAATTACTTGAAAGTCAATGGAAATGCTTTTAACTTATCCACATAATTAGTGCGTTAAAAGTGCAATACATTTCAAACGGCTGAAAATTTGTTTAAACATTGCAATTGCAAAAATTGCAATTTTTTTTAAATCGCCTTCTTCTCAATTTTGATTTCAGAAACATTAGTTTTTCTTGTCAGTAAAATTACTTGAAAGTCTGTGGAAATGCTTTTAACTTATCCACATAATTAGTGCGTTAAAATTGAAATACATTTCAAACTGCTGAAAATTGTCTATACTTATGATCTGCAACTTTTTTTCAAATCGTGTTTAATTTTAATTTTAGAAACATTAGTTTTTCTTGTCAGTAAAATCACTTGAAAGTCAATGAAAATGCTTTTAACTTATCCACATAATTAGTGCGTTAAAAGTGCAATACATTTCAAACGGCTGAAAATTGTCTAAACTTATGATCTGCAATTTTTTTAAAATCGCCTTCTACTCAATTTTGATTTCAGAAACATTAGTTTTTCTAATCAGTAAAATTACTTGAAAGTCAGTGGAAATGCTTTTAACTTATCCACATAATTAGTGCGTTAAAATTGAAATACATTTCAAACGGCTGAAAATTGTCTATACTTATGATCTGCAAATTTTTTTCAAATCGTGTTTAATTTTAATTTTAGAAACATTAGTTTTTCTTGTCAGTAAAATTACTTGAAAGTCAGTGGAAATGCTTTTAACTTATCCACATAATTAGTGCGTTAAAATTGCAATACATTTCAAACTGCTGCAAATTGTCTATACTTATGATCTGCAACTTTTTTTCAAATCGTGTTTAATTTTATTTTTAGAAACATTAGTTTTTCTTGTCAGTAAAATTACTTGAAAGTCAATGGAAATGCTTTTAAACTATCCACATAATTAGTGCGTTAAAAGTGCAATACATTTCTAACGGCTGAAAATTGTCTATTTATGATCTGCAATTTTTTTCAAATCGCCTTCTACTCAATTTTAATTTTAGAAACATTGGTTTTTCTAGTCAGTAAAATTACTTGAATGTCTGTGGAAATGCTTTGAACTTATCCACATAATTAGTGCGTTAAAATTGCAATACATTTCAAACGGCTGAAAATTGTCTAAACTTATGATCTGCAACTTTTTTTCAAATCGTGTAATTTTAATTTTAGAAACATTAGTTTTTCTTGTCAGTAAAATTACTTGAAAGTCTGTGGAAATGCTTTTAACTTATCCACATAATTAGTGCGTTTAAATTGCAATACATTTCAAACGGCTGAAAATTGTCTAAACTTATGATCTGCCACTTTTTTTTCAAATCGCCTTCTACTTAATTTTAATTTTAGAAACATTGGTTTTTCTAGTCAGTAAAATTACTTGAATGTCTGTGGAAATGCTTTTAACTTATCCACATAATTAGTGCGTTAAAATTGCAATACATTTCAAACGGCTGAAAATTGTCTAAACTTATGAGCTGGAACTTTTTTTTCAAATCGCCTTCTGCTCAATTTTGAATTCAGAAAAGTTAGTTTTTCATGTCAGTAAAATTACTTGAAAGTCAGTGGAAATGCTTTTAACTTATCCACATAATTAGTGCGTTAAAATTGAAATACATTTCAAACGGCTGAAAATTGTCTATACTTATGATCTGCAAATTTTTATCAAATCGTGTTTAATTTTAATTTTAGAAACATTAATTTTTCTTGTCAGTAAAATTACTTAAAAGTCAGTGGAAATGCTTTTAACTTATCCACATAATTAGTGCGTTAAACTTGCAATACATTTCAAACTGCTGCAAATTGTCTATACTTATGATCTGCAACTTTTTTTCAAATCGTGTTTAATTTTATTTTTAGAAACATTAGTTTTTCTTGTCAGTAAAATTACTTGAAAGTCAATGAAAATGCTTTTAACTTATCCACATAATTAGTGCGTTAAAAGTGCAATACATTTCAAACGGCTGTAAATTGTCTAAACTTATGATCTGCAATTTTTTTTAAATCGCCTTCTACTCAATTTTGATTTCAGAAACATTAGTTTTTCTAATCAGTAAAATTACTTGAAAGTCAGTGGAAATGCTTTTAACTTATCCACATAATTAGTGCGTTAAAATTGAAACACATTTCAAACGGCTGAAAATTGTCTATACTTATGATCTGCAACTTTTTTTAAAATTGTGTTTAATTTTAATTTTAGAAACATTAGTTTTTATTGTCAGTAAAATTACTTGAAAGTCAATGGAAATGCTTTTAACTTATCCACATAATTAGTGCGTTAAAAGTGCAATACATTTCAAACGGCTGAAAATTTGTTTAAACATTGCAATTGCAAAAATTGCAATTTTTTTAAAATCGCCTTCTACTCAATTTTGATTTCAGAAACATTAGTTTTTCTTGTCAGTAAAATTACTTGAAAGTCTGTGGAAATGCTTTTAACTTATCCACATAATTAGTGCGTTAAAATTGAAATACATATCAAACGGCTGAAAATTGTCTATACTTATGATCTGCAACTTTTTTTCAAATCGTGTTTAATTTTAATTTTAGAAACATTAGTTTTTCTTGTCAGTAAAATCACTTGAAAGTCAGTGGAAATGCTTTTAACTTATCCACATAATTAGTGCGTTAAAATTGCAATACATTTCAAACGGCTGAAAATTGTCTATACTTATGATCTGCAACTTTTTTTCAAATCGTGTTTAATTTTATTTTTAGAAACATTAGTTTTTCTTGTCAGTAAAATTACTTGAAAGTCAATGGAAATGCTTTTAAACTATCCACATAATTAGTGCGTTAAAAGTGCAATACATTTCTAACGGCTGAAAATTGTCTACTTATGATCTGCAATTTTTTTCAAATCGCCTTCTACTCAATTTTAATTTTAGAAACATTGGTTTTTCTAGTCAGTAAAATTACTTGAATGTCTGTGGAAATGCTTTGAACTTATCCACATAATTAGTGCGTTAAAATTGCAATACATTTCAAACGGCTGAAAATTGTCTAAACTTATGAGCTGGAACTTTTTTTCAAATCGCCCTCTACTCAATTTTGAATTCAGAAAAGTTAGTTTTTCATGTCAGTAAAATTACTTGAAAGTCAGTGGAAATGCTTTTAACTTATCCACATAATTAGTGCGTTAAAATTGAAATACATTTCAAACGGCTGAAAATTGTCTATACTTATGATCTGCAACTTTTTTTCAAATCGTGTTTAATTTTAATTTTAGAAACATTAGTTTTTCTTGTCAGTAAAATTACTTGAAAGTCAATGGAAATGCTTTTAACTTATCCACATAATTAGTGCGTTAAAAGTGCAATACATTTCAAACGGCTGAAAATTGTCTAAACTTATGATCTGCAATTTTTTTTAAATCGCCTTCTACTCAATTTTGATTTCAGAAACATTAGTTTTTCTTATCAGTAAAATTACTTGAAAGTCAGTGGAAATGCTTTTAACTTATCCACATAATCAGTGCGTTAAAATTGAAACACATTTCAAACGGCTGAAAATTGTCTATACTTATGATCTGCAACTTTTTTTCAAATCGTGTAATTTTAATTTTAGAAACATTAGTTTTTCTTGTCAGTAAAATTACTTGAAAGTCTGTGGAAATGCTTTTAACTTATCCACATAATTAGTGCGTTTAAATTGCAATACATTTCAAACGGCTGAAAATTGTCTAAACTTATGATCTGCCACTTTTTTTTCAAATCGCCTTCTAATCAATTTTAATTTTAGAAACATTGGTTTTTCTAGTCAGTAAAATTACTTGAATGTCTGTGGAAATGCTTTTAACTTATCCACATAATTAGTGCGTTAAAATTGCAATACATTTCAAACGGCTGAAAATTGTCTAAACTTATGAGCTGGAACTTTTTTTCAAATCGCCTTCTACTCAATTTTGAATTCAGAAGAGTTAGTTTTTCTTGTCAGTAAAATTACTTGAAAGTCAGTGGAAATGCTTTTAACTTATCCACATAATTAGTGCGTTAAAATTGAAATACATTTCAAACGGCTGAAAATTGTCTATACTTATGATCTGCAAATTTTTTTCAAATCGTGTTTAATTTTAATTTTAGAAACATTAATTTTTCTTGTCAGTAAAATTACTTGAAAGTCAGTGGAAATGCTTTTAACTTATCCACATAATTAGTGCGTTAAAATTGCAATACATTTCAAACTGCTGCAAATTGTCTATACTTATGATCTGCAACTTTTTTTCAAATCGTGTTTAATTTTATTTTTAGAAACATTAGTTTTTCTTGTCAGTAAAATTACTTGAAAGTCAATGGAAATGCTTTTAAACTATCCACATAATTAGTGCGTTAAAAGTGCAATACATTTCTAACGGCCGAAAATTGTCTACTTATGATCTGCAATTTTTTTCAAATCGCCTTCTACTCAATTTTAATTTTAGAAACATTGGTTTTTCTAGTCAGTAAAATTACTTGAATGTCTTTGGAAATGCTTTTAACTTATCCACATAATTAGTGCGTTAAAATTGCAATACATTTCAAACGGCTGAAAATTGTCTAAACTTATGAGCTGGAACTTTTTTTCAAATCGCCTTCTACTCAATTTTGATTTCAGAAACATTAGTTTTTCTTGTCAGTAAAATTACTTGAAAGTCAGTGGAAATGCTTTTAACTTATCCACATAATTAGTGCGTTAAAATTGAAATACATTTCAAACGGCTGAAAATTGTCTATACTTATGATCTGCAACTTTTTTTTAAATCGTGTTTAATTTTAATTTTAGAAACATTAGTTTTTCTTGTCAGTAAAATTACTTGAAAGTCAATGGAAATGCTTTTAACTTATCGACATAATTAGTGCGTTAAAATTGAAATACATTTCAAACGGCTGAAAATTGTCTATACTTATGATCTGCAACTTTTTTTCAAATCGTGTTTAATTTTAATTTTAGAAACATTAGTTTTTCTTGTCAGTAAAATTACTTGAAAGTCAACGAAAATGCTTTTAACTTATCCACATAATTAGTGCGTTAAAAGTGCAATACATTTCAAACGGCTGAAAATTGTCTAAACTTATGATCTGCAATTTTTTTAAAATCGTGTTTAATTTTAATTTTAGAAACATTAGTTTTTCTTGTCAGTAAAATTACTTGAAAGTCAATGAAAATGCTTTTAACTTATCCACATAATTAGTGCGTTAAAAGTGCAATACATTTCAAACGGCTGTAAATTGTCTAAACTTATGATCTGCAATTTTTTTTAAATCGCCTTCTACTCAATTTTGATTTCAGAAACATTAGTTTTTCTAATCAGTAAAATTACTTGAAAGTCAGTGGAAATGCTTTTAACTTATCCACATAATTAGTGCGTTAAAATTGAAACACATTTCAAACGGCTGAAAATTGTCTATACTTATGATCTGCAACTTTTTTTAAAATTGTGTTTAATTTTAATTTTAGAAACATTAGTTTTTATTGTCAGTAAAATTACTTGAAAGTCAATGGAAATGCTTTTAACTTATCCACATAATTAGTGCGTTAAAAGTGCAATACATTTCAAACGGCTGAAAATTTGTTTAAACATTGCAATTGCAAAAATTGCAATTTTTTTAAAATCGCCTTCTACTCAATTTTGATTTCAGAAACATTAGTTTTTCTTGTCAGTAAAATTACTTGAAAGTCTGTGGAAATGCTTTTAACTTATCCACATAATTAGTGCGTTAAAATTGAAATACATATCAAACGGCTGAAAATTGTCTATACTTATGATCTGCAACTTTTTTTCAAATCGTGTTTAATTTTAATTTTAGAAACATTAGTTTTTCTTGTCAGTAAAATCACTTGAAAGTCAGTGGAAATGCTTTTAACTTATCCACATAATTAGTGCGTTAAAATTGCAATACATTTCAAACGGCTGAAAATTGTCTATACTTATGATCTGCAACTTTTTTTCAAATCGTGTTTAATTTTATTTTTAGAAACATTAGTTTTTCTTGTCAGTAAAATTACTTGAAAGTCAATGGAAATGCTTTTAAACTATCCACATAATTAGTGCGTTAAAAGTGCAATACATTTCTAACGGCTGAAAATTGTCTACTTATGATCTGCAATTTTTTTCAAATCGCCTTCTACTCAATTTTAATTTTAGAAACATTGGTTTTTCTAGTCAGTAAAATTACTTGAATGTCTGTGGAAATGCTTTGAACTTATCCACATAATTAGTGCGTTAAAATTGCAATACATTTCAAACGGCTGAAAATTGTCTAAACTTATGAGCTGGAACTTTTTTTCAAATCGCCTTCTACTCAATTTTGAATTCAGAAAAGTTAGTTTTTCATGTCAGTAAAATTACTTGAAAGTCAGTGGAAATGCTTTTAACTTATCCACATAATTAGTGCGTTAAAATTGAAATACATTTCAAACGGCTGAAAATTGTCTATACTTATGATCTGCAACTTTTTTTCAAATCGTGTTTAATTTTAATTTTAGAAACATTAGTTTTTCTTGTCAGTAAAATTACTTGAAAGTCAATGGAAATGCTTTTAACTTATCCACATAATTAGTGCGTTAAAAGTGCAATACATTTCAAACGGCTGAAAATTGTCTAAACTTATGATCTGCAATTTTTTTTAAATCGCCTTCTACTCAATTTTGATTTCAGAAACATTAGTTTTTCTTATCAGTAAAATTACTTGAAAGTCAGTGGAAATGCTTTTAACTTATCCACATAATCAGTGCGTTAAAATTGAAACACATTTCAAACGGCTGAAAATTGTCTATACTTATGATCTGCAACTTTTTTTCAAATCGTGTAATTTTAATTTTAGAAACATTAGTTTTTCTTGTCAGTAAAATTACTTGAAAGTCTGTGGAAATGCTTTTAACTTATCCACATAATTAGTGCGTTAAAATTGCAATACATTTCAAACGGCTGAAAATTGTCTAAACTTATGATCTGCCACTTTTTTTTCAAATCGCCTTCTAATCAATTTTAATTTTAGAAACATTGGTTTTTCTAGTCAGTAAAATTACTTGAATGTCTGTGGAAATGCTTTTAACTTATCCACATAATTAGTGCGTTAAAATTGCAATACATTTCAAACGGCTGAAAATTGTCTAAACTTATGAGCTGGAACTTTTTTTCAAATCGCCTTCTACTCAATTTTGAATTCAGAAGAGTTAGTTTTTCTTGTCAGTAAAATTACTTGAAAGTCAGTGGAAATGCTTTTAACTTATCCACATAATTAGTGCGTTAAAATTGAAATACATTTCAAACGGCTGAAAATTGTCTATACTTATGATCTGCAAATTTTTTTCAAATCGTGTTTAATTTTAATTTTAGAAACATTAATTTTTCTTGTCAGTAAAATTACTTGAAAGTCAGTGGAAATGCTTTTAACTTATCCACATAATTAGTGCGTTAAAATTGCAATACATTTCAAACTGCTGCAAATTGTCTATACTTATGATCTGCAACTTTTTTTCAAATCGTGTTTAATTTTATTTTTAGAAACATTAGTTTTTCTTGTCAGTAAAATTACTTGAAAGTCAATGGAAATGCTTTTAAACTATCCACATAATTAGTGCGTTAAAAGTGCAATACATTTCTAACGGCCGAAAATTGTCTACTTATGATCTGCAATTTTTTTCAAATCGCCTTCTACTCAATTTTAATTTTAGAAACATTGGTTTTTCTAGTCAGTAAAATTACTTGAATGTCTTTGGAAATGCTTTTAACTTATCCACATAACTAGTGCGTTAAAATTGCAATACATTTCAAACGGCTGAAAATTGTCTAAACTTATGAGCTGGAACTTTTTTTCAAATCGCGTTCTACTCAATTTTGATTTCAGAAACATTAGTTTTTCTTGTCAGTAAAATTACTTGAAAGTCAGTGGAAATGCTTTTAACTTATCCACATAATTAGTGCGTTAAAATTGCAATACATTTCAAACTGCTGAAAATTGTCTATACTTATGATCTGCAACTTTTTTTCAAATCGTGTTTAATTTTATTTTTAGAAACATTAGTTTTTCTTGTCAGTAAAATTACTTGAAAGTCAATGGAAATGCTTTTAAACTATCCACATAATTAGTGCGTTAAAAGTGCAATACATTTCTAACGGCTGAAAATTGTCTACTTATGATCTGCAATTTTTCTTCAAATCGCCTTCTACTCAATTTTAATTTTAGAAACATTGGTTTTTCTAGTCAGTAAAATTACTTGAATGTCTGTGGAAATGCTTTTAACTTATCCACATAATTAGTGCGTTAAAATTGCAATACATTTCAAACGGCTGAAAATTGTCTAAACTTATGAGCTGGAACTTTTTTTCAAATCGCCTTCTACTCAATTTTGATTTCAGAAACATTAGTTTTTCTTGTCAGTAAAATTACTTGAAAGTCAGTGGAAATGCTTTTAACTTATCCACATAATTAGTGCGTTAAAATTGAAATACATTTCAAACGGCTGAAAATTGTCTATACTTATGATCTGCAACTTTTTTTCAAATCGTGTTTAATTTTAATTTTAGAAACATTAGTTTTTCTTGTCAGTAAAATTACTTGAAAGTCTGTGGAAATGCTTTTAACTTATCCACATAATTAGTGCGTTTAAATTGCAATACATTTCAAACGGCTTAAAATTGTCTAAACTTATGATCTGCCACTTTTTTTTCAAATCGCCTTCTACTCAATTTTAATTTTAGAAACATTGGTTTTTCTAGTCAGTAAAATTACTTGAATATCTGTGGAAATGCTTTTAACTTATCCACATAATTAGTGCGTTAAAATTGCAATACATTTCAAACGGCTGAAAATTGTCTAAACTTATGAGCTGGAACTTTTTTTCAAATCGCCTTCTACTCAATTTTGAATTCAGAAAAGTTATTTTTTCTTGTCAGTAAAATTACTTGAAAGTCAGTGGAAATGCTTTTAACTTATCCACATAATTAGTGCGTTAAAATTGAAATACATTTCAAACGGCTGAAAATTGTCTATACTTATGATCTGCAAATTTTTTTCAAATCGTGTTTAATTTTAATTTTAGAAACATTAGTTTTTCTTGTCAGTAAAATTACTTGAAAGTCAATGGAAATGCTTTTAAACTATCCACATAATTAGTGCGTTAAAAGTGCAATACATTTCTAACGGCTGAAAATTGTCTACTTATGATCTGCAATTTTTTTCAAATCGCCTTCTACTCAATTTTAATTTCAGAAACATTGGTTTTTCTAGTCAGTAAAATTACTTGAATGTCTCTGGAAATGCTTTTAACTTATCCACATAATTAGTGCGTTAAAATTGAAATACATTTCAAACGGCTGAAAATTGTCTAAACTTATGAGCTTGAACTTTTTTTCAAATCGCCTTCTACTCAATTTTGATTTCAGAAAAGTTAGTTTTTCTTGTCAGTAAAATTACTTGAAAGTCAATGGAAATGCTTTTAACTTATCCACATAATTAGTGCGTTAAAATTGAAATACATTTCAAACGGCAGAAAATTGTCTATACTTATGATCTGCAACTTTTTTTCAAATCGTGTTTAATTTTAATTTTAGAAACATTAGTTTTTCTTGTCAGTAAAATTACTTGAAAGTCTGTGGAAATGCTTTTAACTTATCCACATAATTAGTGCGTTTAAATTGCAATACATTTCAAACGGCTGAAAATTGTCTAAACTTATGATCTGCCACTTTTTTTTCAAATCGCCTTCTACTCAATTTTAATTTTAGAAACATTGGTTTTTCTAGTCAGTAAAATTACTTGAATGTCTGTGGAAATGCTTTTAACTTATCCACATAATTAGTGCGTTAAAATTGCAATACATTTCAAACGGCTGAAAATTGTCTAAATTTGTGAGCTGCAACTTTTTTTCAAATCGCCTTCTACTCAATTTTGATTTCAGAAACATTAGTTTTTCTTGTCAGTAAAATTACTTGAAAGTCAGTGGAAATGCTTTTAACTTATCCACATAATTAGTGCGTTAAAATTGAAATACATTTCAAACGGCTGAAAATTGTCTATACTTATAATCTGCAAATTTTTTTTCAAATCGTGTTTAATTTTAATTTTAGAAACATTAGTTTTTCTTGTCAGTAAAATTACTTGAAAGTCAGTGGAAATGCTTTTAACTTATCCACATAATTAGTGCGTTAAAATTGAAATACATTTCAAACGGCGGAAAATTGTCTATACTTATGATCTGCAACTTTTTTTCAAATCGTGTTTAATTTTAATTTTAATTTTAGAAACATTAGTTTTTCTTGTCAGTAAAATTACTTGAAAGTCAATGGAAATGCTTTTAACATCCACATAATTAGTGCGTTAAAAGTGCAATACATTTCAAACGGCTGAAAATTGTCTAAACTTATGATCTGCAATTTTTTTTAAATCGCCTTCTACTCAATTTTGATTTCAGAAACATTAGTTTTTCTTATCAGTAAAATTATTTGAAAGTCAGTGGAAATGCTTTTAACTTATCCACATAATTAGTGCGTTAAAATTGAAACACATTTCAAACTGCTGAAAATTGTCTATACTTATGATCTGCAACTTTTTTGTCAAATCGTGTTTAATTTTAATTTTAGAAACATTAGTTTTTCTTGTCAGTAAAATTACTTGAAAGTCAATGGAAATGCTTTTAAACTATCCACATAATTAGTGCGTTAAAATTGAAATACATTTCAAACGGCTTAAAATTGTCTATACTTATGATCTGCAACTTTTATTCAAATCGTGTTTAATTTTAATTTTAGAAACATTAGTTTTTTTTTTCAGTAAAATTACTTGAAAGTCAATGGAAATGCTTTTAACTTATCCACATAATTAGTGCGTTAAAAGTGCAATACATTTCAAACGGCTGAAAATTTGTTTAAACATTGCAATTGCAAAAATTGCAATTTTTTTTTAATCGCCTTCTTCTCAATTTTGATTTCAGAAACATTAGTTTTTCTTGTCAGTAAAATTACTTGAAAGTCAGTGGAAATGCTTTTAACTTATCCACATAATTAGTGCGTTAAAATTGAAATACATTTCAAACGGCTGAAAATTGTCTATACTTATGATCTGCAAATTTTTTTCAAATCGTGTTTAATTTTAATTTTAGAAACATTAGTTTTTCTTGTCAGTAAAATTACTTGAAAGTCAGTGGAAATGCTTTTAACTTATCCACATAATTAGTGCGTTAAAATTGCAATACATTTCAAACTGCTGCAAATTGTCTATACTTATGATCTGCAACTTTTTTTTCAAATCGTGTTTAATTTTATTTTTAGAAACATTAGTTTTTCTTGTCAGTAAAATTACTTGAAAGTCAATGGAAATAATTTTAAACTATCCACATAATTAGTGCGTTAAAAGTGCAATACATTTCTAACGGCTGAAAATTGTCTACTTATGATCTGCAATTTTTTTCAAATCGCCTTCTACTCAATTTTAATTTTAGAAACATTGGTTTTTCTAGTCAGTAAAATTACTTGAATGTCTGTGGAAATGCTTTTAACTTTTCCACATAATTAGTGCGTTAAAATTGAAATACATTTCAAACGGCTGAAAATTGTCTAAACGTATGAGCTGGAACTTTTTTTCAAATCGCCTTCTACTCAATTTTGATTTCAGAAAAGTTAGTTTTTCTTGTCAGTAAAATTACTTGAAAGTCAATGGAAATGCTTTTAACTTATCCACATAATTAGTGCGTTAAAATTGAAATACATTTCAAACGGCTGAAAATTGTCTATACTTATGATCTGCAACTTTTTTTCAAATCGTGTTTAATTTTAATTTTAGAAACATTAGTTTTTCTTGTCAGTAAAATTACTTGAAAGTCAGTGGAAATGCTTTTAACTTATCCACATAATTAGTGCGTTAAAATTGCAATACATTTCAAACGGCTGAAAATTGTCTATACTTATGATCTGCAACTTTTTTTCAAATCGTGTTTAATTTTAATTTTAGAAACATTAGTTTTTCTTGTCAGTAAAATTACTTGAAAGTCTGTGGAAATACTTTTAACTTATCCACATAATTAGTGCGTTTAAATTGCAATACATTTCAAACGGCTGAAAATTGTCTAAACTTATGATCTGCCACTTTTTTTTCAAATCGCCTTCTACTCAATTTTAATTTTAGAAACATTGGTTTTTCTAGTCAGTAAAATTACTTGAATGTCTGTGGAAATGCTTTTAACTTATCCACATAATTAGTGCGTTAAAATTGCAATACATTTCAAACGGCTGAAATTGTCTAAACGTATGAGCTGGAACTTTTTTTCAAATCGCCTTCTACTCAATTTTGATTTCAGAAAAGTTAGTTTTTCTTGTCAGTAAAATTACTTGAAAGTCAATGGAAATGCTTTTAACTTATCCACATAATTAGTGCGTTAAAATTGAAATACATTTCAAACGGCTGAAAATTGTCTATACTTATGATCTGCAACTTTTTTTCAAATCGTGTTTAATTTTAATTTTAGAAACATTAGTTTTTCTAGTCAGTAAAATTACTTGAAAGTCAGTGGAAATGCTTTTAACTTATCCACATAATTAGTGCGTTTAAATTGCAATACATTTCAAACGGCTGAAAATAGTCTATACTTATGATCTGGGTTTTTTTTTTTTAAATCGTGTTTAATTTTAATTTTAGAAACATTAGTTTTTCTTGTCAGTAAAATTACTTGAAAGTCAGTGGAAATGCTTTTAACTTATTCACATAATTAGTGCGTTAAAATTGCAATACATTTCGAACGGCTGAAAATTGTCTATACTTATGATCTGCAACTTTTTTTCAAATCGTGTTTAATTTTAATTTTAGAAACATTAGTTTTTCTTGTCAGTAAAATTACTTGAAAGTCAATGGAAATGCTTTTAACTTATCCACATAATTAGTGCGTTAAAAGTGCAATACATTTCTAACGGCTGAAAATTGTCTAAACTTATGCTCTGCAATTTTTTTTCAAATCGTGTAATTTTAATTTTAGAAACATTAGTTTTTCTTGTCAGTAAAATTACTTGAAAGTCTGTGGAAATGCTTTTAACTTATCCACATAATTAGTGCGTTTGAATTGCAATACATTTCAAACGGCTGAAAATTGTCTAAACGTATGAGCTGGAACTTTTTTTCAAATCGCCTTCTACTCAATTTTGATTTCAGAAAAGTTAGTTTTTCTTGTCAGTAAAATTACTTGAAAGTCAATGGAAATGCTTTTAACTTATCCACATAATTAGTGCGTTAAAATTGAAATACATTTCAAACGGCTGAAAATTGTCTATACTTATGATCTGCAACTTTTTTTCAAATCGTGTTTAATTTTATTTTTAGAAACATTAGATTTTCTTGTCAGTAAAATTACTTGAAAGTCAATGGAAATGCTTTTAACTTATCCACATAATTAGTGCGTTTAAATTGCAATACATTTCAAACGGCTGAAAATTGTCTAAACTTATGATCTGCCACTTTTTTTTCAAATCGCCTTCTACTCAATTTTAATTTTAGAAACATTGGTTTTTCTAGTCAGTAAAATTACTTAAAAGTCAATGGAAATGCTTTCAACTTATCCATATAATTAATGCGTTAAAAGTGCAATACATTTCTAACGGCTGAAAATTGTCTAAACTTATGATCTGCAATTTTTTTCAAATCGCCTTCTACTCAATTTTAATATTAGAAACATTGGTTTTTCTAGTCAGTAAAATTACTTGAATGTCTGTGGAAATGCTTTTAACTTATCCACATAATTAGTGCGTTAAAAGTGCAATACATTTCTAACGGCTAAAAATTGTCTAAACTTATGATCTGCAACTTTTTTTCAAATCGTGTTTAATTTTAATTTTAGAAACATTAGTTTTTCTTGTCAGTAAAATTACTTGAAAGTCTGTGGAAATGCTTTTTACTTATCCACATAATTAGTGCGTTTAAATTGCAATACATTTCAAACGGCTGAAAATTGTCTAAACTTATGATCTGCCACTTTTTTTTTCAAATCGCCTTCTACTCAATTTTGATTTTAGAAACATTGGTTTTTCTAGTCAGTAAAATTACTTGAAAGTCAGTGGAAATGCTTTTAACTTATCCACATAATTAGTGCGTTAAAAGTGCAATACATTTGAAACGGCTAAAATTTGTCTAAACTTATGATCTGCAACTTTTTTTCAAATCGTGTTTAATTTTAATTTTAGAAACATTAGTTTTTCTTGTCAGTAAAATTACTTGAAAGTCTGTGGAAATGCTTTTAACTTATCCACATAATTAGTGCGTTTAAATTGCAATACATTTCAAACGGCTGAAAATTGTCTAAACGTATGAGCTGGAACTTTTTCTCAAATCGCCTTCTCAATTTTGATTTCAGAAAAGTTAGTTTTTCTTGTCAGTAAAATTACTTGAAAGTCAATGGAAATGCTTTTAACTTATCCACCTAATTAGTGCGTTAAAATTGAAATACATTTCAAACGGCTGAAAATTGTCTATACTTATGATCTGCAACTTTTTTCAAATCGTGTTTAATTTTAATTTTAGAAACATTAGTTTTTCTAGTCAGTAAAATTACTTGAAAGTCAGTGGAAATGCTTTTAACTTATCCACATAATTAGTGCGTTAAAATTGCAATACATTTCAAACGGCTGAAAATTGTCTATACTTATGATCTGCCACTTTTTTTTCAAATCGCCTTCTACTCAATTTTAATTTTAGAAAAATTGGTTTTTCTAGTCAGTAAAATTACTTGAATGTCTGTGGAAATGCTTTTAACATCCACATAATTAGTGCGTTAAAATTGCAATACATTTCAAACGGCTGAAAATTGTCTAAACTTATGATCTGCCACTTTTTTTTCAAATCGCCTTCTACTCAATTTTGATTTTAGAAACATTGGTTTTTCTAGTCAGTAAAATTACTTGAAAGTCAGTGGAAATGCTTTTAACTTATCCACATAATTAGTGCGTTAAAAGTGCAATACATTTGAAACGGCTAAAAATTGTCTAAACTTATGATCTGCAACTTTTTTTCAAATCGTGTTTAATTTTAATTTTAGAAACATTAGTTTTTCTTGTCAGTAAAATTACTTGAAAGTCTGTGGAAATGCTTTTAACTTATCCACATAATTAGTGCGTTAAAATTGAAATACATTTCAAACGGCTGAAAATTGTCTAAACTTATGAGCTAGAACTTTTTTTCAAATCGCCTTCTACTCAATTTTGATTTCAGAAAAGTTATTTTTTCTTGTCAGTAAAATTACTTGAAAGTCAATGGAAATGCTTTTAGCTTATCCACATAATTAGTGCGTTAAAAATTGAAATACTTTTCAAACGGCTGAAAATTGTCTATACTTATGATCTGCAATTTTTTTTCAAATCGTGTTTAATTTTAATTTTAGAAACATTAGTTTTTTTTGTCAGTAAAATTACTTGAATGTCTGTGGAAATGCTTTTAACTTATCCACATAATTAGTGCGTTAAAAGTGCAATACATTTCTAACGGCTAAAAATTGTCTAAACTTATGATCTGCAACTTTTTTTCAAATCGTGTTTAATTTTAATTTTAGAAACATTAGTTTTTCTTGTCAGTAAAATTACTTGAAAGTCTGTGGAAATGCTTTTTACTTATCCACATAATTAGTGCGTTTAAATTGCAATACATTTCAAACGGCTGAAAATTGTCTAAACTTATGATCTGCCACTTTTTTTTCAAATCGCATTCTACTCAATTTTGATTTTAGAAACATTGGTTTTTCTAGTCAGTAAAATTACTTGAAAGTCAGTGGAAATGCTTTTAACTTATCCACATAATTAGTGCGTTAAAAGTGCAATACATTTGAAACGGCTAAAAATTGTCTAAACTTATGATCTGCAACTTTTTTTCAAATCGAGTTTAATTTTAATTTTAGAAACATTAGTTTTTCTTGTCAGTAAAATTACTTGAAAGTCTGTGGAAATGCTTTTAACTTATCCACATAATTAGTGCGTTTAAATTGCAATACATTTCAAACGGCTGAAAATTGTCTAAACTTATGATGTGCCACTTTTTTTTCAAATCGCCTTCTACTCAATTTTAATTTTAGAAACATTGGTTTTTCTAGTCAGTAAAATTACTTGAATGTCTGTGGAAATGCTTTTAACTTATCCACATAATTAGTGCGTTAAAATTGCAATACATTTCAAACGGCTGAAAATTGTCTAAACGTATGAGCTGGAACTTTTTTTCAAATCGCCTTCTACTCAATTTTGATTTAAGAAAAGTTAGTTTTTCTTGTCAGTAAAATTACTTGAAAGTCAATGGAAATGCTTTTAACTTATCCACATAATTAGTGCGTTAAAATTGAAATACATTTCAAACGGCTGAAAATTGTCTATACTTATGATCTGCAACTTTTTTTTAAATCGTGTTTAATTTTAGTTTTAGAAACATTAGTTTTTCTAGTCAGTAAAATTACTTGAAAGTCAGTGGAAATGCTTTTAACTTATCCACATAATTAGTGCGTTTAAATTGCAATACATTTCAAACGGCTGAAAATTGTCTATACTTATGATCTGCAACTTTTTTTCAAATCGTGTTTAATTTTAATTTTAGAAATATTAGTTTTTCTTGTCAGTAAAATTACTTGAAAGTCTGTGGAAATGCTTTTAACTTATCCACATAATTAGTGCGTTTAAATTGCAATACATTTCAAACGGCTGAAAATTGTCTAAACTTATGATCTGCCACTTTTTTTTCAAATCGCCTTCTACTCAATTTTAATTTTAGAAACATTGGTTTTTCTAGTCAGTAAAATTACTTGAATGTCTGTGGAAATGCTTTTAACTTATCCACATAATTAGTGCGTTAAAATTGCAATACATTTCAAACGGCTGAAAATTGTCTAAACTTATGATCTGCCACTTTTTTTAAATCGCCTTCTACTCAATTTTAATTTTAGAAACATTGGTTTTTCTAGTCAGTAAAATTACTTGAATGTCTTTGGAAATGCTTTTAACTTATCCACATAATTAGTGCGTTAAAATTGCAATACATTTCAAACTGCTGCAAATTGTCTATACTTATGATCTGCAACTTTTTTTTAAATCGTGTTTAATTTTAATTTTAGAAACATTAGTTTTTCTTGTCAGTAAAATTACTTGAAAGTCAATGGAAATGCTTTTAACTTATCGACATAATTAGTGCGTTAAAATTGAAATACATTTCAAACGGCTGAAAATTGTCTATACTTATGATCTGCAACTTTTTTTCAAATCGTGTTTAATTTTAATTTTAGAAACATTAGTTTTTCTTGTCAGTAAAATTACTTGAAAGTCAACGAAAATGCTTTTAACTTATCCACATAATTAGTGCGTTAAAAGTGCAATACATTTCAAACGGCTGAAAATTGTCTAAACTTATGATCTGCAATTTTTTTTAAATCGCCTTCTACTCAATTTTGATTTCAGAAACATTAGTTTTTCTAATCAGTAAAATTACTTGAAAGTCAGTGGAAATGCTTTTAACTTATCCACATAATTAGTGCGTTAAAATTGAAACACATTTCAAACGGCTGAAAATTGTCTATACTTATGATCTGCAACTTTTTTTCAAATTGTGTTTAATTTTAATTTTAGAAACATTAGTTTTTCATGTCAGTAAAATTACTTGAAAGTCAGTGGAAATGCTTTTAACTTATCCACATAATTAGTGCGTTAAAATTGAAATACATTTCAAACGGCTGAAAATTGTCTAAACTTATGAGCTGGAACTTTTTTTCAAATCGCCTTCTACTCAATTTTGATTTCAGAAACATTAGTTTTTCTTGTCAGTAAAATTACTTGAAAGTCAGTGGAAATGCTTTTAACTTATCCACATAATTAGTGCGTTAAAATTGAAATACATTTCAAACGGCTGAAAATTGTCTATACTTATGATCTGCAACTTTTTTTCAAATCGTGTTTAATTTTAATTTTAGAAACATTAGTTTTTCTTGTCAGTAAAATTACTTGAAAGTCAATGGAAATGCTTTTAACTTATCCACATAATTAGTGCGTTAAAATTGAAATACATTTCAAACGGCTGAAAATTGTCTATACTTATGATCTGCAACTTTTTTTCAAATCGTGTTTAATTTTAATTTTAGAAACATTAGTTTTTCTTGTCAGTAAAATTACTTGAAAGTCAATGGAAATGCTTTTAACTTATCCACATAATTAGTGCAATACATTTCTAACGGCTGAAAATTGTCTAAACTTATGATCTGCAACTTTTTTTCAAATCGTGTAATTTTAATTTTAGAAACATTAATTTTTCTTGTCAGTAAAATTACTTGAAAGTCTGTGGAAATGCTTTTAACTTATCCACATAATTAGTGCGTTAAAATTGCAATACATTTCAAACGGCTGAAAATTTGTTTAAACATTGCAATTGCAAAAATTGCAATTTTTTTAAAATCGCCTTCTACTCAATTTTGATTTCAGAAACATTAGTTTTTCTTGTCAGTAAAATTACTTGAAAGTCAGTGGAAATGCTTTTAACTTATCCACATAATTAGTGCGTTAAAATTGAAATACATTTCAAACGGCTGAAAATTGTCTATACTTATTATCTGAAAATTTTTTTCAAATCGTGTTTAATTTTAATTTTAGAAACATTAGTTTTTCTTGTCAGTAAAATTACTTGAAAGTCAGTGGAAATGCTTTTAACTTATCCACATAATTAGTGCGTTAAAATTGCAATACATTTCAAACTGCTGCAAATTGTCTATACTTATGATCTGCAACTTTTTTTCAAATCGTGTTTAATTTTATTTTTAGAAACATTAGTTTTTCTTGTCAGTAAAATTACTTGAAAGTCTGTGGAAATGCTTTTAACTTATCCACATAATTAGTGCGTTTAAATTGCAATACATTTCAAAGGGCTGAAAATTGTCTAAACTTATGATCTGCCACTTTTTTTTCAAATCGCCTTCTAATCAATTTTAATTTTAGAAACATTGGTTTTTCTAGTCAGTAAAATTACTTGAATGTCTGTGGAAATGCTTTTAACTTATCCACATAATTAGTGCGTTAAAATTGCAATACATTTCAAACGGCTGAAAATTGTCTAAACTTATGAGCTGGAACTTTTTTTCAAATCGCCTTCTACTCAATTTTGAATTCAGAAGAGTTAGTTTTTCTTGTCAGTAAAATTACTTGAAAGTCAGTGGAAATGCTTTTAACTTATCCACATAATTAGTGCGTTAAAATTGAAATACATTTCAAACGGCTGAAAATTGTCTATACTTATGATCTGCAACTTTTTTTCAAATCGTGTTTAATTTTAATTTTAGAAACATTAGTTTTTCTTGTCAGTAAAATTACTTGAAAGTCAATGGAAATGCTTTTAACTTATCCACATAATTAGTGCGTTAAAAGTGCAATACATTTCAAACGGCTGAAAATTGTCTAAACTTATGATCTGCAATTTTTTTTAAATCGCCTTCTACTCAATTTTGATTTCAGAAACATTAGTTTTTCTTATCAGTAAAATTACTTGAAAGTCAGTGGAAATGCTTTTAACTTATCCACATAATCAGTGCGTTAAAATTGAAACACATTTCAAACGGCTGAAAATTGTCTATACTTATGATCTGCAACTTTTTTTCAAATCGTGTAATTTTAATTTTAGAAACATTAGTTTTTCTTGTCAGTAAAATTACTTGAAAGTCTGTGGAAATGCTTTTAACTTATCCACATAATTAGTGCGTTTAAATTGCAATACATTTCAAACGGCTGAAAATTGTCTAAACTTATGATCTGCCACTTTTTTTTCAAATCGCCTTCTAATCAATTTTAATTTTAGAAACATTGGTTTTTCTAGTCAGTAAAATTACTTGAATGTCTGTGGAAATGCTTTTAACTTATCCACATAATTAGTGCGTTAAAATTGCAATACATTTCAAACGGCTGAAAATTGTCTAAACTTATGAGCTGGAACTTTTTTTCAAATCGCCTTCTACTCAATTTTGAATTCAGAAGAGTTAGTTTTTCTTGTCAGTAAAATTACTTGAAAGTCAGTGGAAATGCTTTTAACTTATCCACATAATTAGTGCGTTAAAATTGAAATACATTTCAAACGGCTGAAAATTGTCTATACTTATGATCTGCAAATTTTTTTCAAATCGTGTTTAATTTTAATTTTAGAAACATTAATTTTTCTTGTCAGTAAAATTACTTGAAAGTCAGTGGAAATGCTTTTAACTTATCCACATAATTAGTGCGTTAAAATTGCAATACATTTCAAACTGCTGCAAATTGTCTATACTTATGATCTGCAACTTTTTTTCAAATCGTGTTTAATTTTATTTTTAGAAACATTAGTTTTTCTTGTCAGTAAAATTACTTGAAAGTCAATGGAAATGCTTTTAAACTATCCACATAATTAGTGCGTTAAAAGTGCAATACATTTCTAACGGCCGAAAATTGTCTACTTATGATCTGCAATTTTTTTCAAATCGCCTTCTACTCAATTTTAATTTTAGAAACATTGGTTTTTCTAGTCAGTAAAATTACTTGAATGTCTTTGGAAATGCTTTTAACTTATCCACATAATTAGTGCGTTAAAATTGCAATACATTTCAAACGGCTGAAAATTGTCTAAACTTATGAGCTGGAACTTTTTTTCAAATCGCCTTCTACTCAATTTTGATTTCAGAAACATTAGTTTTTCTTGTCAGTAAAATTACTTGAAAGTCAGTGGAAATGCTTTTAACTTATCCACATAATTAGTGCGTTAAAATTGAAATACATTTCAAACGGCTGAAAATTGTCTATACTTATGATCTGCAACTTTTTTTTAAATCGTGTTTAATTTTAATTTTAGAAACATTAGTTTTTCTTGTCAGTAAAATTACTTGAAAGTCAATGGAAATGCTTTTAACTTATCGACATAATTAGTGCGTTAAAATTGAAATACATTTCAAACGGCTGAAAATTGTCTATACTTATGATCTGCAACTTTTTTTCAAATCGTGTTTAATTTTAATTTTAGAAACATTAGTTTTTCTTGTCAGTAAAATTACTTGAAAGTCAACGAAAATGCTTTTAACTTATCCACATAATTAGTGCGTTAAAAGTGCAATACATTTCAAACGGCTGAAAATTGTCTAAACTTATGATCTGCAATTTTTTTTAAATCGCCTTCTACTCAATTTTGATTTCAGAAACATTAGTTTTTCTAATCAGTAAAATTACTTGAAAGTCAGTGGAAATGCTTTTAACTTATCCACATAATTAGTGCGTTAAAATTGAAACACATTTCAAACGGCTGAAAATTGTCTATACTTATGATCTGCAACTTTTTTTCAAATTGTGTTTAATTTTAATTTTAGAAACATTAGTTTTTCATGTCAGTAAAATTACTTGAAAGTCAGTGGAAATGCTTTTAACTTATCCACATAATTAGTGCGTTAAAATTGAAATACATTTCAAACGGCTGAAAATTGTCTAAACTTATGAGCTGGAACTTTTTTTCAAATCGCCTTCTACTCAATTTTGATTTCAGAAACATTAGTTTTTCTTGTCAGTAAAATTACTTGAAAGTCAGTGGAAATGCTTTTAACTTATCCACATAATTAGTGCGTTAAAATTGAAATACATTTCAAACGGCTGAAAATTGTCTATACTTATGATCTGCAACTTTTTTTCAAATCGTGTTTAATTTTAATTTTAGAAACATTAGTTTTTCTTGTCAGTAAAATTACTTGAAAGTCAATGGAAATGCTTTTAACTTATCCACATAATTAGTGCGTTAAAATTGAAATACATTTCAAACGGCTGAAAATTGTCTATACTTATGATCTGCAACTTTTTTTCAAATCGTGTTTAATTTTAATTTTAGAAACATTAGTTTTTCTTGTCAGTAAAATTACTTGAAAGTCAATGGAAATGCTTTTAACTTATCCACATAATTAGTGCAATACATTTCTAACGGCTGAAAATTGTCTAAACTTATGATCTGCAACTTTTTTTCAAATCGTGTAATTTTAATTTTAGAAACATTAGTTTTTCTTGTCAGTAAAATTACTTGAAAGTCTGTGGAAATGCTTTTAACTTATCCACATAATTAGTGCGTTAAAATTGCAATACATTTCAAACGGCTGAAAATTGTCTAAACTTATGAGCTGCAATTTTTTTTAAATCGCCTTCTACTCAATTTTGATTTCAGAAACATTAGTTTTTCTAATCAGTAAAATTACTTGAAAGTCAGTGGAAATGCTTTTAACTTATCCACATAATTAGTGCGTTAAAATTGAAACACATTTCAAACGGCTGAAAATTGTCTATACTTATGATCTGCAACTTTTTTTAAAATTGTGTTTAATTTTAATTTTAGAAACATTAGTTTTTATTGTCAGTAAAATTACTTGAAAGTCAATGGAAATGCTTTTAACTTATCCACATAATTAGTGCGTTAAAAGTGCAATACATTTCAAACGGCTGAAAATTTGTTTAAACATTGCAATTGCAAAAATTGCAATTTTTTTAAAATCGCCTTCTACTCAATTTTGATTTCAGAAACATTAGTTTTTCTTGTCAGTAAAATTACTTGAAAGTCAGTGGAAATGCTTTTAACTTATCCACATAATTAGTGCGTTAAAATTGAAATACATTTCAAACGGCTGAAAATTGTCTATACTTATTATCTGCAAAATTTTTTCAAATCGTGTTTAATTTTAGTTTTAGAAACATTAGTTTTTCTTGTCAGTAAAATTACTTGAAAGTCAGTGGAAATGCTTTTAACTTATCCACATAATTAGTGCGTTAAAATTGCAATACATTTCAAACTGCTGCAAATTGTCTATACTTATGATCTGCAACTTTTTTTCAAATCGTGTTTAATTTTATTTTTAGAAACATTAGTTTTTCTTGTCAGTAAAATTACTTGAAAGTCAATGGAAATGCTTTTAAACTATCCACATAATTAGTGCGTTAAAAGTGCAATACATTTCTAACGGCTGAAAATTGTCTACTTATGATCTGCAATTTTTTTCAAATCGCCTTCTACTCAATTTTAATTTTAGAAACATTGGTTTTTCTAGTCAGTAAAATTACTTGAATGTCTGTGGAAATGCTTTTAACTTATCCACATAATTAGTGCGTTAAAATTGCAATACATTTCAAACGGCTGAAAATTGTCTAAACTTATGAGCTGGAACTTTTTTTCAAATCGCCTTCTACTCAATTTTGATTTCAGAAACATTAGTTTTTCTTGTCAGTAAAATTACTTGAAAGTCAGTGGAAATGCTTTTAACTTATCCACATAATTAGTGCGTTAAAATTGAAATACATTTCAAACGGCTGAAAATTGTCTATACTTATGATCTGCAACTTTTTTTCAAATCGTGTTTAATTTTAATTTTAGAAACATTAGTTTTTCTTGTCAGTAAAATTACTTGAAAGTCAATGGAAATGCTTTTAACTTATCCACATAATTAGTGCGTTAAAATTGAAATACATTTCAAACGGCTGAAAATTGTCTATACTTATGATCTGCAACTTTTTTTCAAATCGTGTTTAATTTTAATTTTAGAAACATTAGTTTTTCTTGTCAGTAAAATTACTTGAAAGTCAATGAAAATGCTTTTAACTTATCCACATAATTAGTGCGTTAAAAGTGCAATACATTTCAAACGGCTGAAAATTGTCTAAACTTATGATCTGCAATTTTTTTTAAATCGCCTTCTACTCAATTTTGATTTCAGAAACATTAGTTTTTCTAATCAGTAAAATTACTTGAAAGTCAGTGGAAATGCTTTTAACTTATCCACATAATTAGTGCGTTAAAATTGAAACACATTTCAAACGGCTGAAAATTGTCTATACTTATGATCTGCAACTTTTTTTCAAATTGTGTTTAATTTTAATTTTAGAAACATTAGTTTTTCATGTCAGTAAAATTACTTGAAAGTCAGTGGAAATGCTTTTAACTTATCCACATAATTAGTGCGTTAAAATTGAAATACATTTCAAACGGCTGAAAATTGTCTAAACTTATGAGCTGGAACTTTTTTTCAAATCGCCTTCTACTCAATTTTGATTTCAGAAACATTAGTTTTTCTTGTCAGTAAAATTACTTGAAAGTCAGTGGAAATGCTTTTAACTTATCCACATAATTAGTGCGTTAAAATTGAAATACATTTCAAACGGCTGAAAATTGTCTATACTTATGATCTGCAACTTTTTTTCAAATCGTGTTTAATTTTAATTTTAGAAACATTAGTTTTTCTTGTCAGTAAAATTACTTGAAAGTCAATGGAAATGCTTTTAACTTATCCACATAATTAGTGCGTTAAAAGTGCAATACATTTCTAACGGCTGAAAATTGTCTAAACTTATGATCTGCAACTTTTTTTCAAATCGTGTAATTTTAATCTTAGAAACATTAGTTTTTCTTGTCAGTAAAATTACTTGAAAGTCTGTGGAAATGCTTTTAACTTATCCACATAATTAGTGCGTTTAAATTGCAATACATTTCAAACGGCTGAAAATTGTCTAAACTTATGATCTGCCACTTTTTTTTTAAATCGCCTTCTACTCAATTTTAATTTTAGAAACATTGGTTTTTCTAGTCAGTAAAATTACTTGAATGTCTGTGGAAATGCTTTTAACTTATCCAAATAATTAGTGCGTTAAAATTGCAATACATTTCAAACGGCTGAAAATTGTCTAAACTTATGAGCTGGAACTTTTTTTCAAATCGCCTTCTACTCAATTTAGAATTCAGAAAAGTTAGTTTTTCATGTCAGTAAAATTACTTGAAAGTCAGTGGAAATGCTTTTAACTTATCCACATAATTAGTGCGTTAAAATTGAAATACGTTTCAAACGGCTGAAAATTGTCTATACTTATGATCTGCAACTTTTTTTCAAATCGTGTTTAATTTTAATTTTAGAAACATTAGTTTTTCTTGTCAGTAAAATTACTTGAAAGTCAATGGAAATGCTTTTAACTTATCCACATAATTAGTGCGTTAAAATTGAAATACATTTCAAACGGCTGAAAATTGTCTATACTTATGATCTGCAACTTTTTTTCAAATCGTGTTTAATTTTAATTTTAGAAACATTAGTTTTTCTTGTCAGTAAAATTACTTGAAAGTCAATGAAAATGCTTTTAACTTATCCACATAATTAGTGCGTTAAAAGTGCAATACATTTCAAACGGCTGAAAATTGTCTAAACTTATGATCTGCAATTTTTTTTAAATCGCCTTCTACTCAATTTTGATTTCAGAAACATTAGTTTTTCTAATCAGTAAAATTACTTGAAAGTCAGTGGAAATGCTTTTAACTTATCCACATAATTAGTGCGTTAAAATTGAAACACATTTCAAACGGCTGAAAATTGTCTATACTTATGATCTGCAACTTTTTTTCAAATTGTGTTTAATTTTAATTTTAGAAACATTAGTTTTTCATGTCAGTAAAATTACTTGAAAGTCAGTGGAAATGCTTTTAACTTATCCACATAATTAGTGCGTTAAAATTGAAATACATTTCAAACGGCTGAAAATTGTCTAAACTTATGAGCTGGAACTTTTTTTCAAATCGCCTTCTACTCAATTTTGATTTCAGAAACATTAGTTTTTCTTGTCAGTAAAATTACTTGAAAGTCAGTGGAAATGCTTTTAACTTATCCACATAATTAGTGCGTTAAAATTGAAATACATTTCAAACGGCTGAAAATTGTCTATACTTATGATCTGCAACTTTTTTTCAAATCGTGTTTAATTTTAATTTTAGAAACATTAGTTTTTCTTGTCAGTAAAATTACTTGAAAGTCAATGGAAATGCTTTTAACTTATCCACATAATTAGTGCGTTAAAAGTGCAATACATTTCTAACGGCTGAAAATTGTCTAAACTTATGATCTGCAACTTTTTTTCAAATCGTGTAATTTTAATCTTAGAAACATTAGTTTTTCTTGTCAGTAAAATTACTTGAAAGTCTGTGGAAATGCTTTTAACTTATCCACATAATTAGTGCGTTTAAATTGCAATACATTTCAAACGGCTGAAAATTGTCTAAACTTATGATCTGCCACTTTTTTTTTAAATCGCCTTCTACTCAATTTTAATTTTAGAAACATTGGTTTTTCTAGTCAGTAAAATTACTTGAATGTCTGTGGAAATGCTTTTAACTTATCCAAATAATTAGTGCGTTAAAATTGCAATACATTTCAAACGGCTGAAAATTGTCTAATGAGCTGGAACTTTTTTTCAAATCGCCTTCTACTCAATTTAGAATTCAGAAAAGTTAGTTTTTCATGTCAGTAAAATTACTTGAAAGTCAGTGGAAATGCTTTTAACTTATCCACATAATTAGTGCGTTAAAATTGAAATACGTTTCAAACGGCTGAAAATTGTCTATACTTATGATCTGCAACTTTTTTTCAAATTGTGTTTAATTTTAATTTTAGAAACATTAGTTTTTCATGTCAGTAAAATTACTTGAAAGTCAGTGGAAATGCTTTTAACTTATCCACATAATTAGTGCGTTAAAATTGAAATACATTTCAAACGGCTGAAAATTGTCTAAACTTATGAGCTGGAACTTTTTTTCAAATCGCCTTCTACTCAATTTTGATTTCAGAAACATTAGTTTTTCTTGTCAGTAAAATTACTTGAAAGTCAGTGGAAATGCTTTTAACTTATCCACATAATTAGTGCGTTAAAATTGAAATACATTTCAAACGGCTGAAAATTGTCTATACTTATGATCTGCAACTTTTTTTCAAATCGTGTTTAATTTTAATTTTAGAAACATTAGTTTTTCTTGTCAGTAAAATTACTTGAAAGTCAATGGAAATGCTTTTAACTTATCCACATAATTAGTGCGTTAAAAGTGCAATACATTTCTAACGGCTGAAAATTGTCTAAACTTATGATCTGCAACTTTTTTTCAAATCGTGTAATTTTAATCTTAGAAACATTAGTTTTTCTTGTCAGTAAAATTACTTGAAAGTCTGTGGAAATGCTTTTAACTTATCCACATAATTAGTGCGTTTAAATTGCAATACATTTCAAACGGCTGAAAATTGTCTAAACTTATGATCTGCCACTTTTTTTTTAAATCGCCTTCTACTCAATTTTAATTTTAGAAACATTGGTTTTTCTAGTCAGTAAAATTACTTGAATGTCTGTGGAAATGCTTTTAACTTATCCAAATAATTAGTGCGTTAAAATTGCAATACATTTCAAACGGCTGAAAATTGTCTAAACTTATGAGCTGGAACTTTTTTTCAAATCGCCTTCTACTCAATTTAGAATTCAGAAAAGTTAGTTTTTCATGTCAGTAAAATTACTTGAAAGTCAGTGGAAATGCTTTTAACTTATCCACATAATTAGTGCGTTAAAATTGAAATACGTTTCAAACGGCTGAAAATTGTCTATACTTATGATCTGCAACTTTTTTTCAAATCGTGTTTAATTTTAATTTTAGAAACATTAGTTTTTCTTGTCAGTAAAATTACTTGAAAGTCAATGGAAATGCTTTTAACTTATCCACATAATTAGTGCGTTAAAATTGAAATACATTTCAAACGGCTGAAAATTGTCTATACTTATGATCTGCAACTTTTTTTCAAATCGTGTTTAATTTTAATTTTAGAAACATTAGTTTTTCTTGTCAGTAAAATTACTTGAAAGTCAATGAAAATGCTTTTAACTTATCCACATAATTAGTGCGTTAAAAGTGCAATACATTTCAAACGGCTGAAAATTGTCTAAACTTATGATCTGCAATTTTTTTTAAATCGCCTTCTACTCAATTTTGATTTCAGAAACATTAGTTTTTCTAATCAGTAAAATTACTTGAAAGTCAGTGGAAATGCTTTTAACTTATCCACATAATTAGTGCGTTAAAATTGAAACACATTTCAAACGGCTGAAAATTGTCTATACTTATGATCTGCAACTTTTTTTCAAATTGTGTTTAATTTTAATTTTAGAAACATTAGTTTTTCATGTCAGTAAAATTACTTGAAAGTCAGTGGAAATGCTTTTAACTTATCCACATAATTAGTGCGTTAAAATTGAAATACATTTCAAACGGCTGAAAATTGTCTAAACTTATGAGCTGGAACTTTTTTTCAAATCGCCTTCTACTCAATTTTGATTTCAGAAACATTAGTTTTTCTTGTCAGTAAAATTACTTGAAAGTCAGTGGAAATGCTTTTAACTTATCCACATAATTAGTGCGTTAAAATTGAAATACATTTCAAACGGCTGAAAATTGTCTATACTTATGATCTGCAACTTTTTTTCAAATCGTGTTTAATTTTAATTTTAGAAACATTAGTTTTTCTTGTCAGTAAAATTACTTGAAAGTCAATGGAAATGCTTTTAACTTATCCACATAATTAGTGCGTTAAAAGTGCAATACATTTCTAACGGCTGAAAATTGTCTAAACTTATGATCTGCAACTTTTTTTCAAATCGTGTAATTTTAATCTTAGAAACATTAGTTTTTCTTGTCAGTAAAATTACTTGAAAGTCTGTGGAAATGCTTTTAACTTATCCACATAATTAGTGCGTTTAAATTGCAATACATTTCAAACGGCTGAAAATTGTCTAAACTTATGATCTGCCACTTTTTTTTTAAATCGCCTTCTACTCAATTTTAATTTTAGAAACATTGGTTTTTCTAGTCAGTAAAATTACTTGAATGTCTGTGGAAATGCTTTTAACTTATCCAAATAATTAGTGCGTTAAAATTGCAATACATTTCAAACGGCTGAAAATTGTCTAATGAGCTGGAACTTTTTTTCAAATCGCCTTCTACTCAATTTAGAATTCAGAAAAGTTAGTTTTTCATGTCAGTAAAATTACTTGAAAGTCAGTGGAAATGCTTTTAACTTATCCACATAATTAGTGCGTTAAAATTGAAATACGTTTCAAACGGCTGAAAATTGTCTATACTTATGATCTGCAACTTTTTTTCAAATCGTGTTTAATTTTAATTTTAGAAACATTAGTTTTTCTTGTCAGTAAAATTACTTGAAAGTCAATGGAAATGCTTTTAACTTATCCACATAATTAGTGCGTTAAAAGTGCAATACATTTCTAACGGCTGAAAATTGTCTAAACTTATGATCTGCAACTTTTTTTCAAATCGTGTAATTTTAATTTTAGAAACATTAGTTTTTCTTGTCAGTAAAATTACTTGAAAGTCTGTGGAAATGCTTTTAACTTATCCACATAATTAGTGCGTTAAAATTGCAATACATTTCAAACGGCTGAAAATTGTCTAAACTTATGAGCTGCAATTTTTTTTTAATCGCCTTCTACTCAATTTTGATTTCAGAAACATTAGTTTTTCTAATCAGTAAAATTACTTGAAAGTCAGTGGAAATGCTTTTAACTTATCCACATAATTAGTGCGTTAAAATTGAAACACATTTCAAACGGCTGAAAATTGTCTATACTTATGATCTGCAACTTTTTTTCAAATTGTGTTTAATTTTAATTTTAGAAACATTAGTTTTTCATGTCAGTAAAATTACTTGAAAGTCAGTGGAAATGCTTTTAACTTATCCACATAATTAGTGCGTTAAAATTGAAATACATTTCAAACGGCTGAAAATTGTCTAAACTTATGAGCTGGAACTTTTTTTCAAATCGCCTTCTACTCAATTTTGATTTCAGAAACATTAGTTTTTCTTGTCAGTAAAATTACTTGAAAGTCAGTGGAAATGCTTTTAACTTATCCACATAATTAGTGCGTTAAAATTGAAATACATTTCAAACGGCTGAAAATTGTCTATACTTATGATCTGCAACTTTTTTTCAAATCGTGTTTAATTTTAATTTTAGAAACATTAGTTTTTCTTGTCAGTAAAATTACTTGAAAGTCAATGGAAATGCTTTTAACTTATCCACATAATTAGTGCGTTAAAATTGAAATACATTTCAAACGGCTGAAAATTGTCTATACTTATGATCTGCAACTTTTTTTCAAATCGTGTTTAATTTTAATTTTAGAAACATTAGTTTTTCTTGTCAGTAAAATTACTTGAAAGTCAATGGAAATGCTTTTAACTTATCCACATAATTAGTGCGTTAAAAGTGCAATACATTTCTAACGGCTGAAAATTGTCTAAACTTATGATCTGCAACTTTTTTTCAAATCGTGTAATTTTAATTTTAGAAACATTAGTTTTTCTTGTCAGTAAAATTACTTGAAAGTCTGTGGAAATGCTTTTAACTTATCCACATAATTAGTGCGTTAAAATTGCAATACATTTCAAACGGCTGAAAATTGTCTAAACTTATGAGCTGCAATTTTTTTTAAATCGCCTTTTACTCAATTTTGATTTCAGAAACATTAGTTTTTCTAATCAGTAAAATTACTTGAAAGTCAGTGGAAATGCTTTTAACTTATCCACATAATTAGTGCGTTAAAATTGAAACACATTTCAAACGGCTGAAAATTGTCTATACTTATGATCTGCAACTTTTTTTCAAATTGTGTTTAATTTTAATTTTAGAAACATTAGTTTTTATTGTCAGTAAAATTACTTGAAAGTCAATGGAAATGCTTTTAACTTATCCACATAATTAGTGCGTTAAAAGTGCAATACATTTCAAACGGCTGAAAATTTGTTTAAACATTGCAATTGCAAAAATTGCAATTTTTTTAAAATCGCCTTCTACTCAATTTTGATTTCAGAAACATTAGTTTTTCTTGTCAGTAAAATTACTTGAAAGTCAGTGGAAATGCTTTTAACTTATCCACATAATTAGTGCGTTAAAATTGAAATACATTTCAAACGGCTGAAAATTGTCTATACTTATTATCTGCAAAATTTTTTCAAATCGTGTTTAATTTTAATTTTAGAAACATTAGTTTTTCTTGTCAGTAAAATTACTTGAAAGTCAGTGGAAATGCTTTTAACTTATCCACATAATTAGTGCGTTAAAATTGCAATACATTTCAAACTGCTGCAAATTGTCTGTACTTATGATCTGCAACTTTTTTTCAAATCGTGTTTAATTTTATTTTTAGAAACATTAGTTTTTCTTGTCAGTAAAATTACTTGAAAGTCTGTGGAAATGCTTTTAACTTATCCACATAATTAGTGCGTTTAAATTGCAATACATTTCAAAGGGCTGAAAATTGTCTAAACTTATGATCTGCCACTTTTTTTTCAAATCGCCTTCTAATCAATTTTAATTTTAGAAACATTGGTTTTTCTAGTCAGTAAAATTACTTGAATGTCTGTGGAAATGCTTTTAACTTATCCACATAATTAGTGCGTTAAAATTGCAATACATTTCAAACGGCTGAAAATTGTCTAAACTTATGAGCTGGAACTTTTTTTCAAATCGCCTTCTACTCAATTTTGAATTCAGAAGAGTTAGTTTTTCTTGTCAGTAAAATTACTTGAAAGTCAGTGGAAATGCTTTTAACTTATCCACATAATTAGTGCGTTAAAATTGAAATACATTTCAAACGGCTGAAAATTGTCTATACTTATGATCTGCAAATTTTTTTCAAATCGTGTTTAATTTTAATTTTAGAAACATTAATTTTTCTTGTCAGTAAAATTACTTGAAAGTCAGTGGAAATACTTTTAACTTATCCACATAATTAGTGCGTTAAACTTGCAATACATTTCAAACTGCTGCAAATTGTCTATACTTATGATCTGCAACTTTTTTTCAAATCGTGTTTAATTTTATTTTTAGAAACATTAGTTTTTCTTGTCAGTAAAATTACTTGAAAGTCAATGGAAATGCTTTTAAACTATCCACATAATTAGTGCGTTAAAAGTGCAATACATTTCTAACGGCCGAAAATTGTCTACTTATGATCTGCAATTTTTTTCAAATCGCCTTCTACTCAATTTTAATTTTAGAAACATTGGTTTTTCTAGTCAGTAAAATTACTTGAATGTCTTTGGAAATGCTTTTAACTTATCCACATAATTAGTGCGTTAAAATTGCAATACATTTCAAACGGCTGAAAATTGTCTAAACTTATGAGCTGGAACTTTTTTTCAAATCGCCTTCTACTCAATTTTGATTTCAGAAACATTAGTTTCTCTTGTCAGTAAAATTACTTGAAAGTCAGTGGAAATGCTTTTAACTTATCCACATAATTAGTGCGTTAAAATTGAAATACATTTCAAACGGCTGAAAATTGTCTATACTTATGATCTGCAACTTTTTTTCAAATCGTGTTTAATTTTAATTTTAGAAACATTAGTTTTTCTTGTCAGTAAAATTACTTGAAAGTCAATGGAAATGCTTTTAACTTATCCACATAATTAGTGCGTTAAAATTGAAATACATTTCAAACGGCTGAAAATTGTCTATACTTATGATCTGCAACTTTTTTTCAAATCGTGTTTAATTTTAATTTTAGAAACATTAGTTTTTCTTGTCAGTAAAATTACTTGAAAGTCAATGAAAATGCTTTTAACTTATCCACATAATTAGTGCGTTAAAAGTGCAATACATTTCAAACGGCTGTAAATTGTCTAAACTTATGATCTGCAATTTTTTTTAAATCGCCTTCTACTCAATTTTGATTTCAGAAACATTAGTTTTTCTAATCAGTAAAATTACTTGAAAGTCAGTGGAAATGCTTTTAACTTATCCACATAATTAGTGCGTTAAAATTGAAACACATTTCAAACGGCTGAAAATTGTCTATACTTATGATCTGCAACTTTTTTTCAAATTGTGTTTAATTTTAATTTTAGAAACATTAGTTTTTCATGTCAGTAAAATTACTTGAAAGTCAGTAGAAATGCTTTTAACTTATCCACATAATTAGTGCGTTAAAATTGAAATACATTTCAAACGGCTGAAAATTGTCTAAACTTATGAGCTGGAACTTTTTTTCAAATCGCCTTCTACTCAATTTTGATTTCAGAAACATTAGTTTTTCTTGTCAGTAAAATTACTTGAAAGTCAGTGGAAATGCTTTTAACTTATCCACATAATTAGTGCGTTAAAATTGAAATACATTTCAAACGGCTGAAAATTGTCTATACTTATGATCTGCAACTTTTTTTCAAATCGTGTTTAATTTTAATTTTAGAAACATTAGTTTTTCTTGTCAGTAAAATTACTTGAAAGTCAATGGAAATGCTTTTAACTTATCCACATAATTAGTGCGTTAAAATTGAAATACATTTCAAACGGCTGAAAATTGTCTATACTTATGATCTGCAACTTTTTTTCAAATCGTGTTTAATTTTAATTTTAGAAACATTAGTTTTTCTTGTCAGTAAAATTACTTGAAAGTCAATGAAAATGCTTTTAACTTATCCACATAATTAGTGCGTTAAAAGTGCAATACATTTCAAACGGCTGTAAATTGTCTAAACTTATGATCTGCAATTTTTTTTAAATCGCCTTCTACTCAATTTTGATTTCAGAAACATTAGTTTTTCTAATCAGTAAAATTACTTGAAAGTCAGTGGAAATGCTTTTAACTTATCCACATAATTAGTGCGTTAAAATTGAAACACATTTCAAACGGCTGAAAATTGTCTATACTTATGATCTGCAACTTTTTTTCAAATTGTGTTTAATTTTAATTTTAGAAACATTAGTTTTTCATGTCAGTAAAATTACTTGAAAGTCAGTAGAAATGCTTTTAACTTATCCACATAATTAGTGCGTTAAAATTGAAATACATTTCAAACGGCTGAAAATTGTCTAAACTTATGAGCTGGAACTTTTTTTCAAATCGCCTTCTACTCAATTTTGATTTCAGAAACATTAGTTTTTCTTGTCAGTAAAATTACTTGAAAGTCAGTGGAAATGCTTTTAACTTATCCACATAATTAGTGCGTTAAAATTGAAATACATTTCAAACGGCTGAAAATTGTCTGTACTTATGATCTGCAACTTTTTTTCAAATCGTGTTCAATTTTAATTTTAGAAACATTAGTTTTTCTTGTCAGTAAAATTACTTGAAAGTCAATGGAAATGCTTTTAACTTATCCACATAATTAGTGCGTTAAAATTGAAATACATTTCAAACGGCTGAAAATTGTCTATACTTATGATCTGCAACTTTTTTTCAAATCGTGTTTAATTTTAATTTTAGAAACATTAGTTTTTCTTGTCAGTAAAATTACTTGAAAGTCTGTGGAAATGCTTTTAACTTATCCACATAATTAGTGCGTTAAAATTGCAATACATTTCAAACGGCTGAAAATTGTCTAAACTTATGAGCTGCAATTTTTTTTAAATCGCCTTCTACTCAATTTTGATTTCAGAAACATTAGTTTTTCTAATCAGTAAAATTACTTGAAAGTCAGTGGAAATGCTTTTAACTTATCCACATAATTAGTGCGTTAAAATTGAAACACATTTCAAACGGCTGAAAATTGTCTATACTTATGATCTGCAACTTTTTTTAAAATTGTGTTTAATTTTAATTTTAGAAACATTAGTTTTTATTGTCAGTAAAATTACTTGAAAGTCAATGGAAATGCTTTTAACTTATCCACATAATTAGTGCGTTAAAAGTGCAATACATTTCAAACGGCTGAAAATTTGTTTAAACATTGCAATTGCAAAAATTGCAATTTTTTTTAAATCGCCTTCTACTCAATTTTGATTTCAGAAACATTAGTTTTTCTTGTCAGTAAAATTACTTGAAAGTCAGTGGAAATGCTTTTAACTTATCCACATAATTAGTGAGTTAAAATTGAAATACATTTCAAACGGCTGAAAATTGTCTATACTTATTATCTGCAAAATTTTTTCAAATCGTGTTTAATTTTAATTTTAGAAACATTAGTTTTTCTTGTCAGTAAAATTACTTGAAAGTCAGTGGAAATGCTTTTAACTTATCCACATAATTAGTGCGTTAAAATTGCAATACATTTCAAACTGCTGCAAATTGTCTATACTTATGATCTGCAACTTTTTTTCAAATCGTGTTTAATTTTATTTTTAGAAACATTAGTTTTTCTTGTCAGTAAAATTACTTGAAAGTCAATGGAAATGCTTTTAAACTATCCACATAATTAGTGCGTTAAAAGTGCAATACATTTCTAACGGCTGAAAATTGTCTACTTATGATCTGCAATTTTTTTCAAATCGCCTTCTACTCAATTTTAATTTTAGAAACATTGGTTTTTCTAGTCAGTAAAATTACTTGAATGTCTGTGGAAATGCTTTTAACTTATCCACATAATTAGTGCGTTAAAATTGCAATACATTTCAAACGGCTGAAAATTGTCTAAACTTATGAGCTGGAACTTTTTTTCAAATCGCCTTCTACTCAATTTTGATTTCAGAAACATTAGTTTTTCTTGTCAGTAAAATTACTTGAAAGTCAGTGGAAATGCTTTTAACTTATCCACATAATTAGTGAGTTAAAATTGAAATACATTTCAAACGGCTGAAAATTGTCTATACTTATTATCTGCAAAATTTTTTCAAATCGTGTTTAATTTTAATTTTAGAAACATTAGTTTTTCTTGTCAGTAAAATTACTTGAAAGTCAGTGGAAATGCTTTTAACTTATCCACATAATTAGTGCGTTAAAATTGCAATACATTTCAAACTGCTGCAAATTGTCTATACTTATGATCTGCAACTTTTTTTCAAATCGTGTTTAATTTTATTTTTAGAAACATTAGTTTTTCTTGTCAGTAAAATTACTTGAAAGTCAATGGAAATGCTTTTAAACTATCCACATAATTAGTGCGTTAAAAGTGCAATACATTTCTAACGGCTGAAAATTGTCTACTTATGATCTGCAATTTTTTTCAAATCGCCTTCTACTCAATTTTAATTTTAGAAACATTGGTTTTTCTAGTCAGTAAAATTACTTGAATGTCTGTGGAAATGCTTTTAACTTATCCACATAATTAGTGCGTTAAAATTGCAATACATTTCAAACGGCTGAAAATTGTCTAAACTTATGAGCTGGAACTTTTTTTCAAATCGCCTTCTACTCAATTTTGATTTCAGAAACATTAGTTTTTCTTGTCAGTAAAATTACTTGAAAGTCAGTGGAAATGCTTTTAACTTATCCACATAATTAGTGCGTTAAAATTGAAATACATTTCAAACGGCTGAAAATTGTCTATACTTATGATCTGCAACTTTTTTTCAAATCGTGTTTAATTTTAATTTTAGAAACATTAGTTTTTCTTGTCAGTAAAATTACTTGAAAGTCAATGGAAATGCTTTTAACTTATCCACATAATTAGTGCGTTAAAATTGAAATACATTTCAAACGGCTGAAAATTGTCTATACTTATGATCTGCAACTTTTTTTCAAATCGTGTTTAATTTTAATTTTAGAAACATTAGTTTTTCTTGTCAGTAAAATTACTTGAAAGTCAATGAAAATGCTTTTAACTTATCCACATAATTAGTGCGTTAAAAGTGCAATACATTTCAAACCGCTGAAAATTGTCTATACTTATGATCTGCAAATTTTTTTCAAATCGTGTTTAATTTTAATTTTAGAAACATTAGTTTTTCTTGTCAGTAAAATTACTTGAAAGTCAGTGGAAATGCTTTTAAACTATCTACATAATTAGTGCGTTAAAAGTGCAATACATTTCTAACGGCTGAAAATTGTCTACTTATGATCTGCAATTTTTTTCAACTCGCCTTCTACTCAATTTTAATTTTAGAAACATTGGTTTTTCTTGTCAGTAAATTACTTGAATGTCTGTGGAAATGCTTTTAACTTATCCACATAATTAGTGCGTTTAAATTGCAATACATTTCAAACGGCTGAAAATTGTCTAAACTTATGATCTGCCACTTTTTTTTTTTAAATCGCCTTCTACTCAATTTTAATTTTAGAAACATTGGTTTTTCTAGTCAGTAAAATTATTTGAATGTCTGTGGAAATGCTTTTAACTTATCCACATAATTAGTGCGTTAAAATTGAAATACATTTCAAACGGCTGAAAATTGTCTATACTTATGATCTGCAACTTTTTTTCAAATCGTGTTTAATTTTAATTTTAGAAACATTAGTTTTTCTTGTCAGTAAAATTACTTGAAAGTCAATGGAAATGCTTTTAACTTATCCACATAATTAGTGCGTTAAAAGTGCAATACATTTCTAACGGCTGAAAATTGTCTAAACTTATGATCTGCAACTTTTTTTCAAATCGTGTAATTTTAATCTTAGAAACATTAGTTTTTCTTGTCAGTAAAATTACTTGAAAGTCTGTGGAAATGCTTTTAACTTATCCACATAATTAGTGCGTTTAAATTGCAATACATTTCAAACGGCTGAAAATTGTCTAAACTTATGATCTGCCACTTTTTTTTCAAATCGCCTTCTACTCAATTTTAATTTTAGAAACATTGGTTTTTCTAGTCAGTAAAATTACTTGAATGTCTGTGGAAATGCTTTTAACTTATCCAAATAATTAGTGCGTTAAAATTGCAATACATTTCAAACGGCTGAAAATTGTCTAAACTTATGAGCTGGAACTTTTTTTCAAATCGCCTTCTACTCAATTTAGAATTCAGAAAAGTTAGTTTTTCATGTCAGTAAAATTACTTGAAAGTCAGTGGAAATGCTTTTAACTTATCCACATAATTAGTGCGTTAAAATTGAAATACGTTTCAAACGGCTGAAAATTGTCTATACTTATGATCTGCAACTTTTTTTCAAATCGTGTTTAATTTTAATTTTAGAAACATTAGTTTTTCTTGTCAGTAAAATTACTTGAAAGTCAATGGAAATGCTTTTAACTTATCCACATAATTAGTGCGTTAAAAGTGCAATACATTTCTAACGGCTGAAAATTGTCTAAACTTATGATCTGCAACTTTTTTTCAAATCGTGTAATTTTAATTTTAGAAACATTAGTTTTTCTTGTCAGTAAAATTACTTGAAAGTCTGTGGAAATGCTTTTAACTTATCCACATAATTAGTGCGTTAAAATTGCAATACATTTCAAACGGCTGAAAATTGTCTAAACTTATGAGCTGCAATTTTTTTTTAATCGCCTTCTACTCAATTTTGATTTCAGAAACATTAGTTTTTCTAATCAGTAAAATTACTTGAAAGTCAGTGGAAATGCTTTTAACTTATCCACATAATTAGTGCGTTAAAATTGAAACACATTTCAAACGGCTGAAAATTGTCTATACTTATGATCTGCAACTTTTTTTCAAATTGTGTTTAATTTTAATTTTAGAAACATTAGTTTTTATTGTCAGTAAAATTACTTGAAAGTCAATGGAAATGCTTTTAACTTATCCACATAATTAGTGCGTTAAAAGTGCAATACATTTCAAACGGCTGAAAATTTGTTTAAACATTGCAATTGCAAAAATTGCAATTTTTTTTAAATCGCCTTCTACTCAATTTTGATTTCAGAAACATTAGTTTTTCTTGTCAGTAAAATTACTTGAAAGTCAGTGGAAATGCTTTTAACTTATCCACATAATTAGTGCGTTAAAATTGAAATACATTTCAAACTGCTGCAAATTGTCTATACTTATGATCTGCAACTTTTTTTCAAATCGTGTTTAATTTTATTTTTAGAAACATTAGTTTTTCTTGTCAGTAAAATTACTTGAAAGTCAATGGAAATGCTTTTAAACTATCCACATAATTAGTGCGTTAAAAGTGCAATACATTTCTAACGGCTGAAAATTGTCTACTTATGATCTGCAATTTTTTTCAAATCGCCTTCTACTCAATTTTAATTTTAGAAACATTGGTTTTTCTAGTCAGTAAAATTACTTGAATGTCTGTGGAAATGCTTTTAACTTATCCACATAATTAGTGCGTTAAAATTGCAATACATTTCAAACGGCTGAAAATTGTCTAAACTTATGAGCTGGATATTTTTTTCAAATCGCCTTCTACTCAATTTTGATTTCAGAAAAGTTAGTTTTTCTTGTCAGTAAAATTACTTGAAAGTCAATGGAAATGCTTTTAACTTATCCACATAATTAGTGCGTTAAAATTGCAATACATTTCAAACGGCTGAAAATTGTCTAAACTTATGAGCTGGAACTTTTTTTCAAATCGCCTTCTACTCAATTTTGATTTCAGAAAAGTTAGTTTTTCTTGTCAGTAAAATTACTTGAAAGTCAATGGAAATGCTTTTAACTTATCCACATAATTAGTGCGTTAAAAGTGCAATACATTTCTAACGGCTGAAAATTGTCTAAACTTATGATCTGCAACTTTTTTTCAAATCGTGTAATTTTAATTTTAGAAACATTAGTTTTTCTAGTCAGTAAAATTACTTGAATGTCTGTGGAAATGCTTTTAACTTATCCACATAATTAGTGCGTTAAAATTGCAATACATTTCAAACGGCTGAAATTTGTCTAAACGTATGAGCTGGAACTTTTTTTCAAATCGCCTTCTACTCAATTTTGAATTCAGAAAAGTTAGTTTTTCATGTCAGTAAAATTACTTGAAAGTCAGTGGAAATGCTTTTAACTTATCCACATAATTAGTGCGTTAAAATTGAAATACATTTTAAAAGGCTGAAAATTGTCTATACTTATGATCTGCAACTTTTTTTCAAATCGTGTTTAATTTTAATTTAAGAAACATTAGTTTTTCTTGTCAGTAAAATTACTTGAAAGTCAATGGAAATGCTTTTAACTTATCCACATAATTAGTGCGTTAAAAGTGCAATACATTTCAAACGGCTGAAAATTGTCTAAACTTATGAGCTGGAACTTTTTTTCAAATCGCCTTCTACTCAATTTTGATTTCAGAAAAGTTAGTTTTTCTTGTCAGTAAAATTACTTGAAAGTCAATGGAAATGCTTTTAACTTATCCACATAATTAGTGCGTTAAAATTGCAATACATTTCAAACGGCTGAAAATTGTCTAAACTTATGATCTTCCACTTTTTTTTCAAATCGCCTTCTACTCAATTTTAATTTTAGAAACATTGGTTTTTCTAGTCAGTAAAATTACTTGAATGTCTGTGGAAATGCTTTTAACTTATCCACATAATTAGTGCGTTAAAATTGCAATACATTTCAAACGGCTGAAAATTGTCTAAACGTATGAGCTGGAACTTTTTTTTAAATCGCCTTCTACTCAATTTTGATTTCAGAAAAGTTAGTTTTTCTTGTCAGTAAAATTACTTGAAAGTCAATGGAAATGCTTTTAACTTATCCACATAATTAGTGCGTTAAAATTGAAATACATTTCAAACGGCTGAAAATTGTCTATACTTATGATCTGCAACTTTTTTTCAAATCGTGTTTAATTTTAATTTTAGAAACATTAGTTTTTCTTGTCAGTAAAATTACTTGAAAGTCAATGGAAATGCTTTTAACTTATCCACATAATTAGTGCGTTAAAAGTGCAATACATTTCTAACGGCTGAAAATTGTCTAAACTTATGATCTGCAACTTTTTTTCAAATCGTGTAATTTTAATTTTAGAAACATTAGTTTTTCTTGTCAGTAAAATTACTTGAAAGTCTGTGGAAATGCTTTTAACTTATCCACATAATTAGTGCGTTTAAATTGCAATACATTTCAAACGGCTGAAAATTGTCTAAACTTATGATCTGCCACTTTTTTTTCAAATCGCCTTCTACTCAATTTTAATTTTAGAAACATTGGTTTTTCTAGTCAGTAAAATTACTTGAATGTCTGTGGAAATGCTTTTAACTTATCCACATAATTAGTGCGTTAAAATTGCAATACATTTCAAACGGCTGAAAATTGTCTAAACTTATGATCTGCAACTTTTTTTCAAATCATGTTTAATTTTAATTTTAGAAACATTAGTTTTTCTTGTCAGTAAAATTACTTGAAAGTCAATGGAAATGCTTTTAACTTATCCACATAATTAGTGCGTTAAAAGTGCAATACATTTCTAACGGCTGAAAATTGTCTAAACTTATGATCTGCAACTTTTTTTCAAATCGTGTAATTTTAATTTTAGAAACATTAGTTTTTCTTGTCAGTAAAATTACTTGAAAGTCTGTGGAAATGCTTTTAACTTATCCACATAATTAGTGCGTTAAAATTGCAATACATTTCAAACGGCTGAAAATTGTCTAAACTTATGAGCTGGAACTTTTTTTCAAATCGCCTTCTACTCAATTTTGAATTCAGAAAAGTTAGTTTTTCATGTCAGTAAAATTACTTGAAAGTCAGTGGAAATGCTTTTAACCTATCCACATAATTAGTGCGTTAAAATTGAAATACATTTCAAACGGCTGAAAATTGTCTATACTTATGATCTGCAACTTTTTTTCAAATCGTGTTTAATTTTAATTTTAGAAACATTAGTTTTTCTTGTCAGTAAAATTACTTGAAAGTCAATGGAAATGCTTTTAACTTATCCACATAATTAGTGCGTTAAAAGTGCAATACATTTCTAACGGCTGAAAATTGTCTAAACTTATGATCTGCAACTTTTTTTCAAATCGTGTAATTTTAATTTTAGAAACATTAGTTTTTCTTGTCAGTAAAATTACTTGAAAGTCTGTGGAAATGCTTTTAACTTATCCACATAATTAGTGCGTTAAAATTGCAATACATTTCAAACGGCTGAAAATTGTCTAAACTTATGAGCTGGAACTTTTTTTCAAATCGCCTTCTATTCAATTTTGAATTCAGAAAAGTTAGTTTTTCTTGTCAGTAAAATTACTTGAAAGTCAGTGGAAATGCTTTTAACTTATCCACATAATTAGTGTGTTAAAATTGAAATACATTTCAAACGGCTGAAAATTGTCTATACTTATGATCTGCAAATTTTTTTCAAATCGTGTTTAATTTTAATTTTAGAAACATTAGTTTTTCTTGTCAGTAAAATTACTTGAAAGTCAGTGGAAATGCTTTTAACTTATCCACATAATTAGTGCGTTAAAATTGCAATACATTTCAAACTGCTGCAAATTGTCTATACTTATGATCTGCAACTTTTTTTCAAATCGTGTTTAATTTTATTTTTAGAAAAGTTAGTTTTTCTTGTCAGTAAAATTACTTGAAAGTCAATGGAAATGCTTTTAACTTATCCACATAATTAGTGCGTTAAAATTGCAATACATTTCAAACGGCTGAAAATTGTCTAAACTTATGATCTTCCACTTTTTTTTCAAATCGCCTTCTACTCAATTTTAATTTTAGAAACATTGGTTTTTCTAGTCAGTAAAATTACTTGAATGTCTGTGGAAATGCTTTTAACTTATCCACATAATTAGTGCGTTAAAATTGCAATACATTTCAAACGGCTGAAAATTGTCTAAACGTATGAGCTGGAACTTTTTTTCAAATCGCCTTCTACTCAATTTTGATTTCAGAAAAGTTAGTTTTTCTTGTCAGTAAAATTACTTGAAAGTCAATGGAAATGCTTTTAACTTATCCACATAATTAGTGCGTTAAAATTGAAATACATTTCAAACGGCTGAAAATTGTCTATACTTATGATCTGCAACTTTTTTTCAAATCGTGTTTAATTTTAATTTTAGAAACATTAGTTTTTCTTGTCAGTAAAATTACTTGAAAGTCAATGGAAATGCTTTTAACTTATCCACATAATTAGTGCGTTAAAAGTGCAATACATTTCTAACGGCTGAAAATTGTCTAAACTTATGATCTGCAACTTTTTTTCAAATCGTGTAATTTTTATTTTAGAAACATTAGTTTTTCTTGTCAGTAAAATTACTTGAAAGTCTGTGGAAATGCTTTTAACTTATCCACATAATTAGTGCGTTTAAATTGCAATACATTTCAAACTGCTGAAAATTGTCTAAACTTATGATCTGCCACTTTTTTTTCAAATCGCCTTCTACTCAATTTTAATTTTAGAAACATTGGTTTTTCTAGTCAGTAAAATTACTTGAATGTCTGTGGAAATGCTTTTAACTTATCCACATAATTAGTGCGTTAAAATTGCAATACATTTCAAACGGCTGAAAATTGTCTAAACTTATGAGCTGGAACTTTTTTTCAAATCGCCTTCTACTCAATTTTGAATTCAGAAAAGTTAGTTTTTCATGTCAGTAAAATTACTTGAAAGTCAGTGGAAATGCTTTTAACTTATCCACATAATTAGTGCGTTAAAATTGAAATACATTTCAAACGGCTGAAAATTTTCTATACTTATGATCTGCAACTTTTTTTCAAATCATGTTTAATTTTAATTTTAGAAACATTAGTTTTTCTTGTCAGTAAAATTACTTGAAAGTCAATGGAAATGCTTTTAACTTATCCACATAATTAGTGCGTTAAAAGTGCAATACATTTCTAACGGCTGAAAATTGTCTAAACTTATGATCTGCAACTTTTTTTCAAATCGTGTAATTTTAATTTTAGAAACATTAGTTTTTCTTGTCAGTAAAATTACTTGAAAGTCTGTGGAAATGCTTTTAACTTATCCACATAATTAGTGCGTTAAAAGTGCAATACATTTCAAACGGCTGAAAATTGTCTAAACTTATGAGCTGGAACTTTTTTTCAAATCGCCTTCTATTCAATTTTGAATTCAGAAAAGTTAGTTTTTCTTGTCAGTAAAATTACTTGAAAGTCAGTGGAAATGCTTTTAACTTATCCACATAATTAGTGCGTTAAAATTGCAATACATTTCAAACGGCTGAAAATTGTCTAAACTTATGAGCTGGAACTTTTTTTCAAATCGCCTTCTACTCAATTTTGAATTCAGAAAAGTTAGTTTTTCATGTCAGTAAAATTACTTGAAAGTCAGTGGAAATGCTTTTAACCTATCCACATAATTAGTGCGTTAAAATTGAAATACATTTCAAACGGCTGAAAATTGTCTATACTTATGATCTGCAACTTTTTTTCAAATCATGTTTAATTTTAATTTTAGAAACATTAGTTTTTCTTGTCAGTAAAATTACTTGAAAGTCAATGGAAATGCTTTTAACTTATCCACATAATTAGTGCGTTAAAAGTGCAATACATTTCAAACTGCTGCAAATTGTCTATACTTATGATCTGCAACTTTTTTTCAAATCGTGTTTAATTTTATTTTTAGAAACATTAGTTTTTCTTGTCAGTAAAATTACTTGAAAGTCAATGGAAATGCTTTTAAACTATCCACATAATTAGTGCGTTAAAAGTGCAATACATTTCTAACGGCTGAAAATTGTCTAAACTTATGATCTTCCACTTTTTTTTCAAATCGCCTTCTACTCAATTTTAATTTTAGAAACGTTGGTTTTTCTAGTCAGTAAAATTACTTGAATGTCTGTGGAAATGCTTTTAACTTATCCACATAATTAGTGCGTTAAAATTGCAATACATTTCAAACGGCTGAAAATTGTCTAAACGTATGAGCTGGAACTTTTTTTCAAATCGCCTTCTACTCAATTTTGATTTCAGAAAAGTTAGTTTTTCTTGTCAGTAAAATTACTTGAAAGTCAATGGAAATGCTTTTAACTTATCCACATAATTAGTGCGTTAAAATTGAAATACATTTCAAACGGCTGAAAATTGTCTATACTTATGATCTGCAACTTTTTTTCAAATCGTGTTTAATTTTAATTTTAGAAACATTAGTTTTTCTTGTCAGTAAAATTACTTGAAAGTCAATGGAAATGCTTTTAACTTATCCACATAATTAGTGCGTTAAAAGTGCAATACATTTCTAACGGCTGAAAATTGTCTAAACTTATGATCTGCAACTTTTTTTCAAATCGTGTAATTTTTATTTTAGAAACATTAGTTTTTCTTGTCAGTAAAATTACTTGAAAGTCTGTGGAAATGCTTTTAACTTATCCACATAATTAGTGCGTTTAAATTGCAATACATTTCAAACGGCTGAAAATTGTCTAAACTTATGATCTGCCACTTTTTTTGCAAATCGCCTTCTACTCAATTTTAATTTTAGAAACATTGGTTTTTCTAGTCAGTAAAATTACTTGAATGTCTGTGGAAATGCTTTTAACTTATCCACATAATTAGTGCGTTAAAATTGCAATACATTTCAAACGGCTGAAAATTGTCTAAACTTATGAGCTGGAACTTTTTTTCAAATCGCCTTCTACTCAATTTTGAATTCAGAAAAGTTAGTTTTTCATGTCAGTAAAATTACTTGAAAGTCAGTGGAAATGCTTTTAACTTATCCACATAATTAGTGCGTTAAAATTGAAATACATTTCAAACGGCTGAAAATTTTCTATACTTATGATCTGAAACTTTTTTTCAAATCATGTTTAATTTTAATTTTAGAAACATTAGTTTTTCTTGTCAGTAAAATTACTTGAAAGTCAATGGAAATGCTTTTAACTTATCCACATAATTAGTGCGTTAAAAGTGCAATACATTTCTAACGGCTGAAAATTGTCTAAACTTATGATCTGCAACTTTTTATCAAATCGTGTAATTTTAATTTTAGAAACATTAGTTTTTCTTGTCAGTAAAATTACTTGAAAGTCTGTGGAAATGCTTTTAACTTATCCACATAATTAGTGCGTTAAAATTGCAATACATTTCAAACGGCTGAAAATTGTCTAAACTTATGAGCTGGAACTTTTTTTCAAATCGCCTTCTATTCAATTTTGAATTCAGAAAAGTTAGTTTTTCTTGTCAGTAAAATTACTTGAAAGTCAGTGGAAATGCTTTTAACTTATCCACATAATTAGTGCGTTAAAATTGCAATACATTTCAAACGGCTGAAAATTGTCTAAACTTATGAGCTGGAACTTTTTTTCAAATCGCCTTCTACTCAATTTTGAATTCAGAAAAGTTAGTTTTTCATGTCAGTAAAATTACTTGAAAGTCAGTGGAAATGCTTTTAACCTATCCACATAATTAGTGCGTTAAAATTGAAATACATTTCAAACGGCTGAAAATTGTCTATACTTATGATCTGCAACTTTTTTTCAAATCATGTTTAATTTTAATTTTAGAAACATTAGTTTTTCTTGTCAGTAAAATTACTTGAAAGTCAATGGAAATGCTTTTAACTTATCCACATAATTAGTGCGTTAAAAGTGCAATACATTTCTAACGGCTGAAAATTGTCTAAACTTATGATCTGCAACTTTTTTTCAAATCGTGTAATTTTAATTTTAGAAACATTAGTTTTTCTTGTCAGTAAAATTACTTGAAAGTCTGTGGAAATGCTTTTAACTTATCCACATAATTAGTGCGTTAAAATTGCAATACATTTCAAACGGCTGAAAATTGTCTAAACTTATGAGCTGGAACTTTTTTTCAAATCGCCTTCTATTCAATTTTGAATTCAGAAAAGTTAGTTTTTCTTGTCAGTAAAATTACTTGAAAGTCAGTGGAAATGCTTTTAACTTATCCACATAATTAGTGTGTTAAAATTGAAATACATTTCAAACGGCTGAAAATTGTCTATACTTATGATCTGCAAATTTTTTTCAAATCGTGTTTAATTTTAATTTTAGAAACATTAGTTTTTCTTGTCAGTAAAATTACTTGAAAGTCAGTGGAAATGCTTTTAACTTATCCACATAATTAGTGCGTTAAAATTGCAATACATTTCAAACTGCTGCAAATTGTCTATACTTATGATCTGCAACTTTTTTTCAAATCGTGTTTAATTTTATTTTTAGAAACATTAGTTTTTCTTGTCAGTAAAATTACTTGAAAGTCAATGGAAATGCTTTTAAACTATCCACATAATTAGTGCGTTAAAAGTGCAATACATTTCTAACGGCTGAAAATTGTCTACTTATGATCTGCAATTTTTTTCAAATCGCCTTCTACTCAATTTTAATTTTAGAAACATTGGTTTTTCTAGTCAGTAAAATTACTTGAATGTCTGTGGAAATGCTTTTAACTTATCCACATAATTAGTGCGTTAAAATTGCAATACATTTCAAACGGCTGAAAATTGTCTAAACTTATGAGCTGGAACTTTTTTTCAAATCGCCTTCTACTCAATTTTGATTTCAGAAAAGTTAGTTTTTCTTGTCAGTAAAATTACTTGAAAGTCAATGGAAATGCTTTTAACTTATCCACATAATTAGTGCGTTAAAATTGAAATACATTTCAAACGGCTGAAAATTGTCTATACTTATGATCTGCAACTTTTTTTCAAATCGTGTTTAATTTTTATTTTAGAAACATTAGTTTTTCTTGTCAGTAAAATTACTTGAAAGTCAATGGAAATGCTTTTAACTTATCCACATAATTAGTGCGTTAAAAGTGCAATACATTTCTAACGGCTGAAAATTGTCTAAACTTATGATCTGCAACTTTTTTTCAAATCGTGTAATTTTTATTTTAGAAACATTAGTTTTTCTTGTCAGTAAAATTACTTGAAAGTCTGTGGAAATGCTTTTAACTTATCCACATAATTAGTGCGTTAAAATTGCAATACATTTCAAACGGCTGAAAATTGTCTAAACTTATGATCTGCCACTTTTTTTTCAAATCGCCTTCTACTCAATTTTAATTTTAGAAACATTGGTTTTTCTAGTCAGTAAAATTATGTGAATGTCTGTGGAAATGCTTTTAACTTATCCACATAATTAGTGCGTTAAAATTGCAATACATTTCAAACGGCTGAAAATTGTCTAAACTTATGAGCTGGAACTTTTTTTCAAATCGCCTTCTACTCAATTTAGAATTCAGAAAAGTGAGTTTTTCTTGTCAGTAAAATTACTTGAAAGTCAGTGGAAATGTTTTTACTTATCCACATAATTAGTGCGTTAAAATTGAAATACATTTCAAACGGCTGAAAATTGTCTATACTTATGATCTGCAAATTTTTTTCAAATCGTGTTTAATTTTAATTTTAGAAACATTAGTTTTTCTTGTCAGTAAAATTACTTGAAAGTCAGTGGAAATGCTTTTAACTTATCCACATAATTAGTGCGTTAAAATTGCAATACATTTCAAACGGCTGAAAATTGTCTAAACTTATGAGCTGGAACTTTTTTTCAAATCGCCTTCTATTCAATTTTGAATTCAGAAAAGTTAGTTTTTCTTGTCAGTAAAATTACTTGAAAGTCAGTGGAAATGCTTTTAACTTATCCACATAATTAGTGCGTTAAAATTGCAATACATTTCAAACGGCTGAAAATTGTCTAAACTTATGAGCTGGAACTTTTTTTCAAATCGCCTTCTACTCAATTTTGAATTCAGAAAAGTTAGTTTTTCATGTCAGTAAAATTACTTGAAAGTCAGTGGAAATGCTTTTAACCTATCCACATAATTAGTGCGTTAAAATTGAAATACATTTCAAACGGCTGAAAATTGTCTATACTTATGATCTGCAACTTTTTTTCAAATCATGTTTAATTTTAATTTTAGAAACATTAGTTTTTCTTGTCAGTAAAATTACTTGAAAGTCAATGGAAATGCTTTTAACTTATCCACATAATTAGTGCGTTAAAAGTGCAATACATTTCTAACGGCTGAAAATTGTCTAAACTTATGATCTGCAACTTTTTTTCAAATCGTGTAATTTTAATTTTAGAAACATTAGTTTTTCTTGTCAGTAAAATTACTTGAAAGTCTGTGGAAATGCTTTTAACTTATCCACATAATTAGTGCGTTAAAATTGCAATACATTTCAAACGGCTGAAAATTGTCTAAACTTATGAGCTGGAACTTTTTTTCAAATCGCCTTCTATTCAATTTTGAATTCAGAAAAGTTAGTTTTTCTTGTCAGTAAAATTACTTGAAAGTCAGTGGAAATGCTTTTAACTTATCCACATAATTAGTGTGTTAAAATTGAAATACATTTCAAACGGCTGAAAATTGTCTATACTTATGATCTGCAAATTTTTTTCAAATCGTGTTTAATTTTAATTTTAGAAACATTAGTTTTTCTTGTCAGTAAAATTACTTGAAAGTCAGTGGAAATGCTTTTAACTTATCCACATAATTAGTGCGTTAAAATTGCAATACATTTCAAACTGCTGCAAATTGTCTATACTTATGATCTGCAACTTTTTTTCAAATCGTGTTTAATTTTATTTTTAGAAACATTAGTTTTTCTTGTCAGTAAAATTACTTGAAAGTCAATGGAAATGCTTTTAAACTATCCACATAATTAGTGCGTTAAAAGTGCAATACATTTCTAACGGCTGAAAATTGTCTACTTATGATCTGCAATTTTTTTCAAATCGCCTTCTACTCAATTTTAATTTTAGAAACATTGGTTTTTCTAGTCAGTAAAATTACTTGAATGTCTGTGGAAATGCTTTTAACTTATCCACATAATTAGTGCGTTAAAATTGCAATACATTTCAAACGGCTGAAAATTGTCTAAACTTATGAGCTGGAACTTTTTTTCAAATCGCCTTCTACTCAATTTTGATTTCAGAAAAGTTAGTTTTTCTTGTCAGTAAAATTACTTGAAAGTCAATGGAAATGCTTTTAACTTATCCACATAATTAGTGCGTTAAAATTGAAATACATTTCAAACGGCTGAAAATTGTCTATACTTATGATCTGCAACTTTTTTTCAAATCGTGTTTAATTTTTATTTTAGAAACATTAGTTTTTCTTGTCAGTAAAATTACTTGAAAGTCAATGGAAATGCTTTTAACTTATCCACATAATTAGTGCGTTAAAAGTGCAATACATTTCTAACGGCTGAAAATTGTCTAAACTTATGATCTGCAACTTTTTTTCAAATCGTGTCAATTTTTATTTTAGAAACATTAGTTTTTCTTGTCAGTAAAATTACTTGAAAGTCTGTGGAAATGCTTTTAACTTATCCACATAATTAGTGCGTTAAAATTGCAATACATTTCAAACGGCTGAAAATTGTCTAAACTTATGATCTGCCACTTTTTTTTCAAATCGCCTTCTACTCAATTTTAATTTTAGAAACATTGGTTTTTCTAGTCAGTAAAATTATGTGAATGTCTGTGGAAATGCTTTTAACTTATCCACATAATTAGTGCGTTAAAATTGCAATACATTTCAAACGGCTGAAAATTGTCTAAACTTATGAGCTGGAACTTTTTTTCAAATCGCCTTCTACTCAATTTAGAATTCAGAAAAGTGAGTTTTTCTTGTCAGTAAAATTACTTGAAAGTCAGTGGAAATGTTTTTACTTATCCACATAATTAGTGCGTTAAAATTGAAATACATTTCAAACGGCTGAAAATTGTCTATACTTATGATCTGCAAATTTTTTTCAAATCGTGTTTAATTTTAATTTTAGAAACATTAGTTTTTCTTGTCAGTAAAATTACTTGAAAGTCAGTGGAAATGCTTTTAACTTATCCACATAATTAGTGCGTTAAAATTGCAATACATTTCAAACTGTTGAAAATTATCTATACTTATGATCTGCAACTTTTTTCAAATCGTGTAATTTTAATTTTAGAAACATTAGTTTTTCTTGTCAGTAAAATTACTTGAAAGTCTGTGGAAATGCTTTTAACTTATCCACATAATTAGTGCGTTAAAATTGCAATACATTTCAAACGGCTGAAAATTGTCTAAACTTATGAGCTGGAACTTTTTTTCAAATCGCCTTCTATTCAATTTTGAATTCAGAAAAGTTAGTTTTTCTTGTCAGTAAAATTACTTGAAAGTCAGTGGAAATGCTTTTAACTTATCCACATAATTAGTGCGTTAAAATTGCAATACATTTCAAACGGCTGAAAATTGTCTAAACTTATGAGCTGGAACTTTTTTTCAAATCGCCTTCTACTCAATTTTGAATTCAGAAAAGTTAGTTTTTCATGTCAGTAAAATTACTTGAAAGTCAGTGGAAATGCTTTTAACCTATCCACATAATTAGTGCGTTAAAATTGAAATACATTTCAAACGGCTGAAAATTGTCTATACTTATGATCTGCAACTTTTTTTCAAATCGTGTAATTTTAATTTTAGAAACATTAGTTTTTCTTGTCAGTAAAATTACTTGAAAGTCTGTGGAAATGCTTTTAACTTATCCACATAATTAGTGCGTTAAAATTGCAATACATTTCAAACGGCTGAAAATTGTCTAAACTTATGAGCTGGAACTTTTTTTCAAATCGCCTTCTATTCAATTTTGAATTCAGAAAAGTTAGTTTTTCTTGTCAGTAAAATTACTTGAAAGTCAGTGGAAATGCTTTTAACTTATCCACATAATTAGTGTGTTAAAATTGAAATACATTTCAAACGGCTGAAAATTGTCTATACTTATGATCTGCAAATTTTTTTCAAATCGTGTTTAATTTTAATTTTAGAAACATTAGTTTTTCTTGTCAGTAAAATTACTTGAAAGTCAGTGGAAATGCTTTTAACTTATCCACATAATTAGTGCGTTAAAATTGCAATACATTTCAAACTGCTGCAAATTGTCTATACTTATGATCTGCAACTTTTTTTCAAATCGTGTTTAATTTTATTTTTAGAAACATTAGTTTTTCTAGTCAGTAAAATTACTTGAATGTCTGTGGAAATGCTTTTAACTTATCCACATAATTAGTGCGTTAAAATTGCAATACATTTCAAACGGCTGAAAATTGTCTAAACTTATGAGCTGGAACTTTTTTTCAAATCGCCTTCTACTCAATTTTGATTTCAGAAAAGTTAGTTTTTCTTGTCAGTAAAATTACTTGAAAGTCAATGGAAATGCTTTTAACTTATCCACATAATTAGTGCGTTAAAATTGAAATACATTTCAAACGGCTGAAAATTGTCTATACTTATGATCTGCAACTTTTTTTCAAATCGTGTTTAATTTTAATTTTAGAAACATTAGTTTTTCTTGTCAGTAAAATTACTTGAAAGTCAGTGGAAATGCTTTTAACTTATCCACATAATTAGTGCGTTAAAATTGCAATACATTTCAAACTGTTGAAAATTATCTATACTTATGATCTGCAACTTTTTTCAAATCGTGTAATTTTAATTTTAGAAACATTAGTTTTTCTTGTCAGTAAAATTACTTGAAAGTCTGTGGAAATGCTTTTAACTTATCCACATAATTAGTGCGTTAAAATTGCAATACATTTCAAACGGCTGAAAATTGTCTAAACTTATGAGCTGGAACTTTTTTTCAAATCGCCTTCTATTCAATTTTGAATTCAGAAAAGTTAGTTTTTCTTGTCAGTAAAATTACTTGAAAGTCAGTGGAAATGCTTTTAACTTATCCACATAATTAGTGCGTTAAAATTGCAATACATTTCAAACGGCTGAAAATTGTCTAAACTTATGAGCTGGAACTTTTTTTCAAATCGCCTTCTACTCAATTTTGAATTCAGAAAAGTTAGTTTTTCATGTCAGTAAAATTACTTGAAAGTCAGTGGAAATGCTTTTAACCTATCCACATAATTAGTGCGTTAAAATTGAAATACATTTCAAACGGCTGAAAATTGTCTATACTTATGATCTGCAACTTTTTTTCAAATCATGTTTAATTTTAATTTTAGAAACATTAGTTTTTCTTGTCAGTAAAATTACTTGAAAGTCAATGGAAATGCTTTTAACTTATCCACATAATTAGTGCGTTAAAAGTGCAATACATTTCTAACGGCTGAAAATTGTCTAAACTTATGATCTGCAACTTTTTTTCAAATCGTGTAATTTTAATTTTAGAAACATTAGTTTTTCTTGTCAGTAAAATTACTTGAAAGTCTGTGGAAATGCTTTTAACTTATCCACATAATTAGTGCGTTAAAATTGCAATACATTTCAAACGGCTGAAAATTGTCTAAACTTATGAGCTGGAACTTTTTTTCAAATCGCCTTCTATTCAATTTTGAATTCAGAAAAGTTAGTTTTTCTTGTCAGTAAAATTACTTGAAAGTCAGTGGAAATGCTTTTAACTTATCCACATAATTAGTGTGTTAAAATTGAAATACATTTCAAACGGCTGAAAATTGTCTATACTTATGATCTGCAAATTTTTTTCAAATCGTGTTTAATTTTAATTTTAGAAACATTAGTTTTTCTTGTCAGTAAAATTACTTGAAAGTCAGTGGAAATGCTTTTAACTTATCCACATAATTAGTGCGTTAAAATTGCAATACATTTCAAACTGCTGCAAATTGTCTATACTTATGATCTGCAACTTTTTTTCAAATCGTGTTTAATTTTATTTTTAGAAACATTAGTTTTTCTTGTCAGTAAAATTACTTGAAAGTCAATGGAAATGCTTTTAAACTATCCACATAATTAGTGCGTTAAAAGTGCAATACATTTCTAACGGCTGAAAATTGTCTACTTATGATCTGCAATTTTTTTCAAATCGCCTTCTACTCAATTTTAATTTTAGAAACATTGGTTTTTCTAGTCAGTAAAATTACTTGAATGTCTGTGGAAATGCTTTTAACTTATCCACATAATTAGTGCGTTAAAATTGCAATACATTTCAAACGGCTGAAAATTGTCTAAACTTATGAGCTGGAACTTTTTTTCAAATCGCCTTCTACTCAATTTTGATTTCAGAAAAGTTAGTTTTTCTTGTCAGTAAAATTACTTGAAAGTCAATGGAAATGCTTTTAACTTATCCACATAATTAGTGCGTTAAAATTGAAATACATTTCAAACGGCTGAAAATTGTCTATACTTATGATCTGCAACTTTTTTTCAAATCGTGTTTAATTTTTATTTTAGAAACATTAGTTTTTCTTGTCAGTAAAATTACTTGAAAGTCAATGGAAATGCTTTTAACTTATCCACATAATTAGTGCGTTAAAAGTGCAATACATTTCTAACGGCTGAAAATTGTCTAAACTTATGATCTGCAACTTTTTTTCAAATCGTGTCAATTTTTATTTTAGAAACATTAGTTTTTCTTGTCAGTAAAATTACTTGAAAGTCTGTGGAAATGCTTTTAACTTATCCACATAATTAGTGCGTTAAAATTGCAATACATTTCAAACGGCTGAAAATTGTCTAAACTTATGATCTGCCACTTTTTTTTCAAATCGCCTTCTACTCAATTTTAATTTTAGAAACATTGGTTTTTCTAGTCAGTAAAATTATGTGAATGTCTGTGGAAATGCTTTTAACTTATCCACATAATTAGTGCGTTAAAATTGCAATACATTTCAAACGGCTGAAAATTGTCTAAACTTATGAGCTGGAACTTTTTTTCAAATCGCCTTCTACTCAATTTAGAATTCAGAAAAGTGAGTTTTTCTTGTCAGTAAAATTACTTGAAAGTCAGTGGAAATGTTTTTACTTATCCACATAATTAGTGCGTTAAAATTGAAATACATTTCAAACGGCTGAAAATTGTCTATACTTATGATCTGCAAATTTTTTTCAAATCGTGTTTAATTTTAATTTTAGAAACATTAGTTTTTCTTGTCAGTAAAATTACTTGAAAGTCAGTGGAAATGCTTTTAACTTATCCACATAATTAGTGCGTTAAAATTGCAATACATTTCAAACTGTTGAAAATTATCTATACTTATGATCTGCAACTTTTTTCAAATCGTGTAATTTTAATTTTAGAAACATTAGTTTTTCTTGTCAGTAAAATTACTTGAAAGTCTGTGGAAATGCTTTTAACTTATCCACATAATTAGTGCGTTAAAATTGCAATACATTTCAAACGGCTGAAAATTGTCTAAACTTATGAGCTGGAACTTTTTTTCAAATCGCCTTCTATTCAATTTTGAATTCAGAAAAGTTAGTTTTTCTTGTCAGTAAAATTACTTGAAAGTCAGTGGAAATGCTTTTAACTTATCCACATAATTAGTGCGTTAAAATTGCAATACATTTCAAACGGCTGAAAATTGTCTAAACTTATGAGCTGGAACTTTTTTTCAAATCGCCTTCTACTCAATTTTGAATTCAGAAAAGTTAGTTTTTCATGTCAGTAAAATTACTTGAAAGTCAGTGGAAATGCTTTTAACCTATCCACATAATTAGTGCGTTAAAATTGAAATACATTTCAAACGGCTGAAAATTGTCTATACTTATGATCTGCAACTTTTTTTCAAATCGTGTAATTTTAATTTTAGAAACATTAGTTTTTCTTGTCAGTAAAATTACTTGAAAGTCTGTGGAAATGCTTTTAACTTATCCACATAATTAGTGCGTTAAAATTGCAATACATTTCAAACGGCTGAAAATTGTCTAAACTTATGAGCTGGAACTTTTTTTCAAATCGCCTTCTATTCAATTTTGAATTCAGAAAAGTTAGTTTTTCTTGTCAGTAAAATTACTTGAAAGTCAGTGGAAATGCTTTTAACTTATCCACATAATTAGTGTGTTAAAATTGAAATACATTTCAAACGGCTGAAAATTGTCTATACTTATGATCTGCAAATTTTTTTCAAATCGTGTTTAATTTTAATTTTAGAAACATTAGTTTTTCTTGTCAGTAAAATTACTTGAAAGTCAGTGGAAATGCTTTTAACTTATCCACATAATTAGTGCGTTAAAATTGCAATACATTTCAAACTGCTGCAAATTGTCTATACTTATGATCTGCAACTTTTTTTCAAATCGTGTTTAATTTTATTTTTAGAAACATTAGTTTTTCTAGTCAGTAAAATTACTTGAATGTCTGTGGAAATGCTTTTAACTTATCCACATAATTAGTGCGTTAAAATTGCAATACATTTCAAACGGCTGAAAATTGTCTAAACTTATGAGCTGGAACTTTTTTTCAAATCGCCTTCTACTCAATTTTGATTTCAGAAAAGTTAGTTTTTCTTGTCAGTAAAATTACTTGAAAGTCAATGGAAATGCTTTTAACTTATCCACATAATTAGTGCGTTAAAATTGAAATACATTTCAAACGGCTGAAAATTGTCTATACTTATGATCTGCAACTTTTTTTCAAATCGTGTTTAATTTTAATTTTAGAAACATTAGTTTTTCTTGTCAGTAAAATTACTTGAAAGTCAGTGGAAATGCTTTTAACTTATCCACATAATTAGTGCGTTAAAATTGCAATACATTTCAAACTGTTGAAAATTATCTATACTTATGATCTGCAACTTTTTTCAAATCGTGTAATTTTAATTTTAGAAACATTAGTTTTTCTTGTCAGTAAAATTACTTGAAAGTCTGTGGAAATGCTTTTAACTTATCCACATAATTAGTGCGTTAAAATTGCAATACATTTCAAACGGCTGAAAATTGTCTAAACTTATGAGCTGGAACTTTTTTTCAAATCGCCTTCTATTCAATTTTGAATTCAGAAAAGTTAGTTTTTCTTGTCAGTAAAATTACTTGAAAGTCAGTGGAAATGCTTTTAACTTATCCACATAATTAGTGCGTTAAAATTGCAATACATTTCAAACGGCTGAAAATTGTCTAAACTTATGAGCTGGAACTTTTTTTCAAATCGCCTTCTACTCAATTTTGAATTCAGAAAAGTTAGTTTTTCATGTCAGTAAAATTACTTGAAAGTCAGTGGAAATGCTTTTAACCTATCCACATAATTAGTGCGTTAAAATTGAAATACATTTCAAACGGCTGAAAATTGTCTATACTTATGATCTGCAACTTTTTTTCAAATCGTGTAATTTTAATTTTAGAAACATTAGTTTTTCTTGTCAGTAAAATTACTTGAAAGTCTGTGGAAATGCTTTTAACTTATCCACATAATTAGTGCGTTAAAATTGCAATACATTTCAAACGGCTGAAAATTGTCTAAACTTATGAGCTGGAACTTTTTTTCAAATCGCCTTCTATTCAATTTTGAATTCAGAAAAGTTAGTTTTTCTTGTCAGTAAAATTACTTGAAAGTCAGTGGAAATGCTTTTAACTTATCCACATAATTAGTGTGTTAAAATTGAAATACATTTCAAACGGCTGAAAATTGTCTATACTTATGATCTGCAAATTTTTTTCAAATCGTGTTTAATTTTAATTTTAGAAACATTAGTTTTTCTTGTCAGTAAAATTACTTGAAAGTCAGTGGAAATGCTTTTAACTTATCCACATAATTAGTGCGTTAAAATTGCAATACATTTCAAACTGCTGCAAATTGTCTATACTTATGATCTGCAACTTTTTTTCAAATCGTGTTTAATTTTATTTTTAGAAACATTAGTTTTTCTTGTCAGTAAAATTACTTGAAAGTCAATGGAAATGCTTTTAAACTATCCACATAATTAGTGCGTTAAAAGTGCAATACATTTCTAACGGCTGAAAATTGTCTACTTATGATCTGCAATTTTTTTCAAATCGCCTTCTACTCAATTTTAATTTTAGAAACATTGGTTTTTCTAGTCAGTAAAATTACTTGAATGTCTGTGGAAATGCTTTTAACTTATCCACATAATTAGTGCGTTAAAATTGCAATACATTTCAAACGGCTGAAAATTGTCTAAACTTATGAGCTGGAACTTTTTTTCAAATCGCCTTCTACTCAATTTTGATTTCAGAAAAGTTAGTTTTTCTTGTCAGTAAAATTACTTGAAAGTCAATGGAAATGCTTTTAACTTATCCACATAATTAGTGCGTTAAAATTGAAATACATTTCAAACGGCTGAAAATTGTCTAAACTTATGAGCTGGAACTTTTTTTCAAATCGCCTTCTACTCAATTTTAATTTTAGAAACATTGGTTTTTCTAGTCAGTAAAATTATGTGAATGTCTGTGGAAATGCTTTTAACTTATCCACATAATTAGTGCGTTAAAATTGAAATACATTTCAAACGGCTGAAAATTGTCTAAACGTATGAGCTGGAACTTTTTTTCAAATCGCCTTCTACTCAATTTTGATTTCAGAAAAGTTAGTTTTTCTTGTCAGTAAAATTACTTGAAAGTCAATGGAAATGCTTTTAACTTATCCACATAATTAGTGCGTTAAAATTGAAATACATTTCAAACGGCTGAAAATTGTCTATACTTATGATCTGCAAATTTTTTTCAAATCGTGTTTAATTTTAATTTTAGAAACATTAGTTTTTCTTGTCAGTAAAATTACTTGAAAGTCAGTGGAAATGCTTTTAACTTATCCACATAATTAGTGCGTTAAAATTGCAATACATTTCAAACTGTTGAAAATTATCTATACTTATGATCTGCAACTTTTTTCAAATCGTGTAATTTTAATTTTAGAAACATTAGTTTTTCTTGTCAGTAAAATTACTTGAAAGTCTGTGGAAATGCTTTTAACTTATCCAAATAATTAGTGCGTTTAAATTGCAATACATTTCAAACGGCTGAAAATTGTCTAAACTTATGATCTGCCACTTTTTTTTCAAATCGCCTTCTAATCAATTTTAATTTTAGAAACATTGGTTTTTCTAGTCAGTAAAATTACTTGAATGTCTGTGGAAATGCTTTTAACTTATCCACATAATTAGTGCGTTAAAATTGCAATACATTTCAAACGGCTGAAAATTGTCTAAACTTATGAGCTGGAACTTTTTTTCAAATCGCCTTCTACTCAATTTTGAATTCAGAAGAGTTAGTTTTTCTTATCAGTAAAATTACTTGAAAGTCAGTGGAAATGCTTTTAACTTATCCACATAATTAGTGCGTTAAAATTGCAATACATTTCAAACTGCTGAAAATTGTCTATACTTATGATCTGCAACTTTTTTTCAAATCGTGTTTAATTTTATTTTTAGAAACATTAGTTTTTCTTGTCAGTAAAATTACTTGAAAGTCAATGGAAATGCTTTTAAACTATCCACATAATTAGTGCGTTAAAAGTGCAATACATTTCTAACGGCTGAAAATTGTCTACTTATGATCTGCAATTTTTCTTCAAATCGCCTTCTACTCAATTTTAATTTTAGAAACATTGGTTTTTCTAGTCAGTAAAATTACTTGAATGTCTGTGGAAATGCTTTTAACTTATCCACATAATTAGTGCGTTAAAATTGCAATACATTTCAAACGGCTGAAAATTGTCTAAACTTATGAGCTGGAACTTTTTTTCAAATCGCCTTCTACTCAATTTTGATTTCAGAAACATTAGTTTTTCTTGTCAGTAAAATTACTTGAAAGTCAGTGGAAATGCTTTTAACTTATCCACATAATTAGTGCGTTAAAATTGAAATACATTTCAAACGGCTGAAAATTGTCTATACTTATGATCTGCAAATTTTTTTCAAATCGTGTTTAATTTTAATTTTAGAAACATTAGTTTTTCTTGTCAGTAAAATTACTTGAATGTCTGTGGAAATGCTTTTAACTTATCCACATAATTAGTGCGTTAAAATTGCAATACATTTCAAACTGCTGAAAATTGTCTATACATATGATCTGCAACTTTTTTTCAAATCGTGTTTAATTTTATTTTTAGAAACATTAGTTTTTCTTGTCAGTAAAATTACTTGAAAGTCAATGGAAATGCTTTTAACTTATCCACATAATTAGTGCGTTTAAATTGCAATACATTTCAAACGGCTTAAAATTGTCTAAACTTATGATCTGCCACTTTTTTTTCAAATCGCCTTCTACTCAATTTTAATTTTAGAAACATTGGTTTTTCTAGTCAGTAAAATTACTTGAATGTCTGTGGAAATGCTTTTAACTTATCCACATAATTAGTGCGTTAAAATTGCAATACATTTCAAACGGCTGAAAATTGTCTAAACTTATGAGCTGGAACTTTTTTTCAAATCGCGTTCTACTCAATTTTGATTTCAGAAACATTAGTTTTTCTTGTCAGTAAAATTACTTGAAAGTCAGTGGAAATGCTTTTAACTTATCCACATAATTAGTGCGTTAAAATTGAAATACATTTCAAACGGCTGAAAATTGTCTAAACTTATGAGCTGGAACTTTTTTTCAAATCGCCTTCTACTCAATTTTAATTTTAGAAACATTGGTTTTTCTAGTCAGTAAAATTATGTGAATGTCTGTGGAAATGCTTTTAACTTATCCACATAATTAGTGCGTTAAAATTGAAATACATTTCAAACGGCTGAAAATTGTCTAAACGTATGAGCTGGAACTTTTTTTCAAATCGCCTTCTACTCAATTTTGATTTCAGAAAAGTTAGTTTTTCTTGTCAGTAAAATTACTTGAAAGTCAATGGAAATGCTTTTAACTTATCCACATAATTAGTGCGTTAAAATTGAAATACATTTCAAACGGCTGAAAATTGTCTATACTTATGATCTGCAAATTTTTTTCAAATCGTGTTTAATTTTAATTTTAGAAACATTAGTTTTTCTTGTCAGTAAAATTACTTGAAAGTCAGTGGAAATGCTTTTAACTTATCCACATAATTAGTGCGTTAAAATTGCAATACATTTCAAACTGTTGAAAATTATCTATACTTATGATCTGCAACTTTTTTCAAATCGTGTAATTTTAATTTTAGAAACATTAGTTTTTCTTGTCAGTAAAATTACTTGAAAGTCTGTGGAAATGCTTTTAACTTATCGAAATAATTAGTGCGTTTAAATTGCAATACATTTCAAACGGCTGAAAATTGTCTAAACTTATGATCTGCCACTTTTTTTTCAAATCGCCTTCTAATCAATTTTAATTTTAGAAACATTGGTTTTTCTAGTCAGTAAAATTACTTGAATGTCTGTGGAAATGCTTTTAACTTATCCACATAATTAGTGCGTTAAAATTGCAATACATTTCAAACGGCTGAAAATTGTCTAAACTTATGAGCTGGAACTTTTTTTCAAATCGCCTTCTACTCAATTTTGAATTCAGAAGAGTTAGTTTTTCTTATCAGTAAAATTACTTGAAAGTCAGTGGAAATGCTTTTAACTTATCCACATAATTAGTGCGTTAAAATTGAAATACATTTCAAACGGCTGAAAATTGTCTATACTTATGATCTGCAAATTTTTTTCAAATCGTGTTTAATTTTAATTTTAGAAACATTAGTTTTTCTTGTCAGTAAAATTACTTGAATGTCTGTGGAAATGCTTTTAACTTATCCACATAATTAGTGCGTTAAAATTGCAATACATTTCAAACTGCTGAAAATTGTCTATACATATGATCTGCAACTTTTTTTCAAATCGTGTTTAATTTTATTTTTAGAAACATTAGTTTTTCTTGTCAGTAAAATTACTTGAAAGTCAATGGAAATGCTTTTAACTTATCCACATAATTAGTGCGTTTAAATTGCAATACATTTCAAACGGCTTAAAATTGTCTAAACTTATGATCTGCCACTTTTTTTTCAAATCGCCTTCTACTCAATTTTAATTTTAGAAACATTGGTTTTTCTAGTCAGTAAAATTACTTGAATGTCTGTGGAAATGCTTTTAACTTATCCACATAATTAGTGCGTTAAAATTGCAATACATTTCAAACGGCTGAAAATTGTCTAAACTTATGAGCTGGAACTTTTTTTCAAATCGCGTTCTACTCAATTTTGATTTCAGAAACATTAGTTTTTCTTGTCAGTAAAATTACTTGAAAGTCAGTGGAAATGCTTTTAACTTATCCACATAATTAGTGCGTTAAAATTGCAATACATTTCAAACTGCTGAAAATTGTCTATACTTATGATCTGCAACTTTTTTTCAAATCGTGTTTAATTTTATTTTTAGAAACATTAGTTTTTCTTGTCAGTAAAATTACTTGAAAGTCAATGGAAATGCTTTTAAACTATCCACATAATTAGTGCGTTAAAAGTGCAATACATTTCTAACGGCTGAAAATTGTCTACTTATGATCTGCAATTTTTCTTCAAATCGCCTTCTACTCAATTTTAATTTTAGAAACATTGGTTTTTCTAGTCAGTAAAATTACTTGAATGTCTGTGGAAATGCTTTTAACTTATCCACATAATTAGTGCGTTAAAATTGCAATACATTTCAAACGGCTGAAAATTGTCTAAACTTATGAGCTGGAACTTTTTTTCAAATCGCCTTCTACTCAATTTTGATTTCAGAAACATTAGTTTTTCTTGTCAGTAAAATTACTTGAAAGTCAGTGGAAATGCTTTTAACTTATCCACATATTTAGTGCGTTAAAATTGAAATACATTTCAAACGGCTGAAAATTGTCTATACTTATGATCTGCAAATTTTTTTCAAATCGTGTTTAATTTTAATTTTAGAAACATTAGTTTTTCTTGTCAGTAAAATTACTTGAATGTCTGTGGAAATGCTTTTAACTTATCCACATAATTAGTGCGTTAAAATTGCAATACATTTCAAACTGCTGAAAATTGTCTATACATATGATCTGCAACTTTTTTTCAAATCGTGTTTAATTTTATTTTTAGAAACATTAGTTTTTCTTGTCAGTAAAATTACTTGAAAGTCAATGGAAATGCTTTTAACTTATCCACATAATTAGTGCGTTTAAATTGCAATACATTTCAAACGGCTTAAAATTGTCTAAACTTATGATCTGCCACTTTTTTTTCAAATCGCCTTCTACTCAATTTTAATTTTAGAAACATTGGTTTTTCTAGTCAGTAAAATTACTTGAATGTCTGTGGAAATGCTTTTAACTTATCCACATAATTAGTGCGTTAAAATTGCAATACATTTCAAACGGCTGAAAATTGTCTAAACTTATGAGCTGGAACTTTTTTTCAAATCGCGTTCTACTCAATTTTGATTTCAGAAACATTAGTTTTTCTTGTCAGTAAAATTACTTGAAAGTCAGTGGAAATGCTTTTAACTTATCCACATAATTAGTGCGTTAAAATTGCAATACATTTCAAACTGCTGAAAATTGTCTATACTTATGATCTGCAACTTTTTTTCAAATCGTGTTTAATTTTATTTTTAGAAACATTAGTTTTTCTTGTCAGTAAAATTACTTGAAAGTCAATGGAAATGCTTTTAAACTATCCACATAATTAGTGCGTTAAAAGTGCAATACATTTCTAACGGCTGAAAATTGTCTACTTATGATCTGCAATTTTTCTTCAAATCGCCTTCTACTCAATTTTAATTTTAGAAACATTGGTTTTTCTAGTCAGTAAAATTACTTGAATGTCTGTGGAAATGCTTTTAACTTATCCACATAATTAGTGCGTTAAAATTGCAATACATTTCAAACGGCTGAAAATTGTCTAAACTTATGAGCTGGAACTTTTTTTCAAATCGCCTTCTACTCAATTTTGATTTCAGAAACATTAGTTTTTCTTGTCAGTAAAATTACTTGAAAGTCAGTGGAAATGCTTTTAACTTATCCACATAATTAGTGCGTTAAAATTGAAATACATTTCAAACGGCTGAAAATTGTCTATACTTATGATCTGCAACTTTTTTTCAAATCGTGTTTAATTTTAATTTTAGAAACATTAGTTTTTCTTGTCAGTAAAATTACTTGAAAGTCTGTGGAAATGCTTTTAACTTATCCTTAAATTAGTGCGTTTAAATTGCAATACATTTCAAACGGCTTAAAATTGTCTAAACTTATGATCTGCCACTTTTTTTTCAAATCGCCTTCTACTCAATTTTAATTTTAGAAACATTGGTTTTTCTAGTCAGTAAAATTACTTGAATATCTGTGGAAATGCTTTTAACTTATCCACATAATTAGTGCGTTAAAATTGCAATACATTTCAAACGGCTGAAAATTGTCTAAACTTATGAGCTGGAACTTTTTTTCAAATCGCCTTCTACTCAATTTTGAATTCAGAAAAGTTATTTTTTCTTGTCAGTAAAATTACTTGAAAGTCAGTGGAAATGCTTTTAACTTATCCACATAATTAGTGCGTTAAAATTGAAATACATTTCAAACGGCTGAAAATTGTCTATACTTATGATCTGCAAATTTTTTTCAAATCGTGTTTAATTTTAATTTTAGAAACATTAGTTTTTCTTGTCAGTAAAATTACTTGAAAGTCAATGGAAATGCTTTTAACTTATCTACATAATTAGTGCGTTAAAATTGCAATACATTTCAAACGGCTGCAAATTGTCTATACCTATGATCTGCAACTTTTTTTCAAATCGTGTTTAATTTTATTTTTAGAAACATTAGTTTTTCTTGTCAGTAAAATTACTTGAAAGTCAATGGAAATGCTTTTAAACTATCCACATAATTAGTGCGTTAAAAGTGCAATACATTTCTAACGGCTGAAAATTGTCTACTTATGATCTGCAATTTTTTTCAAATCGCCTTCTACTCAATTTTAATTTCAGAAACATTGGTTTTTCTAGTCAGTAAAATTACTTGAATGTCTCTGGAAATGCTTTTAACTTATCCACATAATTAGTGCGTTAAAATTGAAATACATTTCAAACGGCTGAAAATTGTCTAAACTTATGAGCTTGAACTTTTTTTCAAATCGCCTTCTACTCAATTTTGATTTCAGAAAAGTTAGTTTTTCTTGTCAGTAAAATTACTTGAAAGTCAATGGAAATGCTTTTAACTTATCCACATAATTAGTGCGTTAAAATTGAAATACATTTCAAACGGCAGAAAATTGTCTATACTTATGATCTGCAACTTTTTTTCAAATCGTGTTTAATTTTAATTTTAGAAACATTAGTTTTTCTTGTCAGTAAAATTACTTGAAAGTCTGTGGAAATGCTTTTAACTTATCCACATAATTAGTGCGTTTAAATTGCAATACATTTCAAACGGCTGAAAATTGTCTAAACTTATGATCTGCCACTTTTTTTTCAAATCGCCTTCTACTCAATTTTAATTTTAGAAACATTGGTTTTTCTAGTCAGTAAAATTACTTGAATGTCTGTGGAAATGCTTTTAACTTATCCACATAATTAGTGCGTTAAAATTGCAATACATTTCAAACGGCTGAAAATTGTCTAAATTTGTGAGCTGCAACTTTTTTTCAAATCGCCTTCTACTCAATTTTGATTTCAGAAACATTAGTTTTTCTTGTCAGTAAAATTACTTGAAAGTCAGTGGAAATGCTTTTAACTTATCCACATAATTAGTGCGTTAAAATTGAAATACATTTCAAACGGCTGAAAATTGTCTATACTTATAATCTGCAAATTTTTTTTCAAATCGTGTTTAATTTTAATTTTAGAAACATTAGTTTTTCTTGTCAGTAAAATTACTTGAAAGTCAGTGGAAATGCTTTTAACTTATCCACATAATTAGTGCGTTAAAATTGAAATACATTTCAAACGGCGGAAAATTGTCTATACTTATGATCTGCAACTTTTTTTCAAATCGTGTTTAATTTTAATTTTAATTTTAGAAACATTAGTTTTTCTTGTCAGTAAAATTACTTGAAAGTCAATGGAAATGCTTTTAACATCCACATAATTAGTGCGTTAAAAGTGCAATACATTTCAAACGGCTGAAAATTGTCTAAACTTATGATCTGCAATTTTTTTTAAATCGCCTTCTACTCAATTTTGATTTCAGAAACATTAGTTTTTCTTATCAGTAAAATTATTTGAAAGTCAGTGGAAATGCTTTTAACTTATCCACATAATTAGTGCGTTAAAATTGAAACACATTTCAAACTGCTGAAAATTGTCTATACTTATGATCTGCAACTTTTTTGTCAAATCGTGTTTAATTTTAATTTTAGAAACATTAGTTTTTCTTGTCAGTAAAATTACTTGAAAGTCAATGGAAATGCTTTTAAACTATCCACATAATTAGTGCGTTAAAATTGAAATACATTTCAAACGGCTTAAAATTGTCTATACTTATGATCTGCAACTTTTATTCAAATCGTGTTTAATTTTAATTTTAGAAACATTAGTTTTTTTTTTCAGTAAAATTACTTGAAAGTCAATGGAAATGCTTTTAACTTATCCACATAATTAGTGCGTTAAAAGTGCAATACATTTCAAACGGCTGAAAATTTGTTTAAACATTGCAATTGCAAAAATTGCAATTTTTTTTTAATCGCCTTCTTCTCAATTTTGATTTCAGAAACATTAGTTTTTCTTGTCAGTAAAATTACTTGAAAGTCAGTGGAAATGCTTTTAACTTATCCACATAATTAGTGCGTTAAAATTGAAATACATTTCAAACGGCTGAAAATTGTCTATACTTATGATCTGCAAATTTTTTTCAAATCGTGTTTAATTTTAATTTTAGAAACATTAGTTTTTCTTGTCAGTAAAATTACTTGAAAGTCAGTGGAAATGCTTTTAACTTATCCACATAATTAGTGCGTTAAAATTGCAATACATTTCAAACTGCTGCAAATTGTCTATACTTATGATCTGCAACTTTTTTTTCAAATCGTGTTTAATTTTATTTTTAGAAACATTAGTTTTTCTTGTCAGTAAAATTACTTGAAAGTCAATGGAAATAATTTTAAACTATCCACATAATTAGTGCGTTAAAAGTGCAATACATTTCTAACGGCTGAAAATTGTCTACTTATGATCTGCAATTTTTTTCAAATCGCCTTCTACTCAATTTTAATTTTAGAAACATTGGTTTTTCTAGTCAGTAAAATTACTTGAATGTCTGTGGAAATGCTTTTAACTTTTCCACATAATTAGTGCGTTAAAATTGAAATACATTTCAAACGGCTGAAAATTGTCTAAACGTATGAGCTGGAACTTTTTTTCAAATCGCCTTCTACTCAATTTTGATTTCAGAAAAGTTAGTTTTTCTTGTCAGTAAAATTACTTGAAAGTCAATGGAAATGCTTTTAACTTATCCACATAATTAGTGCGTTAAAATTGAAATACATTTCAAACGGCTGAAAATTGTCTATACTTATGATCTGCAACTTTTTTTCAAATCGTGTTTAATTTTAATTTTAGAAACATTAGTTTTTCTTGTCAGTAAAATTACTTGAAAGTCAGTGGAAATGCTTTTAACTTATCCACATAATTAGTGCGTTAAAATTGCAATACATTTCAAACGGCTGAAAATTGTCTATACTTATGATCTGCAACTTTTTTTCAAATCGTGTTTAATTTTAATTTTAGAAACATTAGTTTTTCTTGTCAGTAAAATTACTTGAAAGTCTGTGGAAATACTTTTAACTTATCCACATAATTAGTGCGTTTAAATTGCAATACATTTCAAACGGCTGAAAATTGTCTAAACTTATGATCTGCCACTTTTTTTTCAAATCGCCTTCTACTCAATTTTAATTTTAGAAACATTGGTTTTTCTAGTCAGTAAAATTACTTGAATGTCTGTGGAAATGCTTTTAACTTATCCACATAATTAGTGCGTTAAAATTGCAATACATTTCAAACGGCTGAAATTGTCTAAACGTATGAGCTGGAACTTTTTTTCAAATCGCCTTCTACTCAATTTTGATTTCAGAAAAGTTAGTTTTTCTTGTCAGTAAAATTACTTGAAAGTCAATGGAAATGCTTTTAACTTATCCACATAATTAGTGCGTTAAAATTGAAATACATTTCAAACGGCTGAAAATTGTCTATACTTATGATCTGCAACTTTTTTTCAAATCGTGTTTAATTTTAATTTTAGAAACATTAGTTTTTCTAGTCAGTAAAATTACTTGAAAGTCAGTGGAAATGCTTTTAACTTATCCACATAATTAGTGCGTTTAAATTGCAATACATTTCAAACGGCTGAAAATAGTCTATACTTATGATCTGGGTTTTTTTTTTTTAAATCGTGTTTAATTTTAATTTTAGAAACATTAGTTTTTCTTGTCAGTAAAATTACTTGAAAGTCAGTGGAAATGCTTTTAACTTATTCACATAATTAGTGCGTTAAAATTGCAATACATTTCGAACGGCTGAAAATTGTCTATACTTATGATCTGCAACTTTTTTTCAAATCGTGTTTAATTTTAATTTTAGAAACATTAGTTTTTCTTGTCAGTAAAATTACTTGAAAGTCAATGGAAATGCTTTTAACTTATCCACATAATTAGTGCGTTAAAAGTGCAATACATTTCTAACGGCTGAAAATTGTCTAAACTTATGCTCTGCAATTTTTTTTCAAATCGTGTAATTTTAATTTTAGAAACATTAGTTTTTCTTGTCAGTAAAATTACTTGAAAGTCTGTGGAAATGCTTTTAACTTATCCACATAATTAGTGCGTTTGAATTGCAATACATTTCAAACGGCTGAAAATTGTCTAAACGTATGAGCTGGAACTTTTTTTCAAATCGCCTTCTACTCAATTTTGATTTCAGAAAAGTTAGTTTTTCTTGTCAGTAAAATTACTTGAAAGTCAATGGAAATGCTTTTAACTTATCCACATAATTAGTGCGTTAAAATTGAAATACATTTCAAACGGCTGAAAATTGTCTATACTTATGATCTGCAACTTTTTTTCAAATCGTGTTTAATTTTATTTTTAGAAACATTAGATTTTCTTGTCAGTAAAATTACTTGAAAGTCAATGGAAATGCTTTTAACTTATCCACATAATTAGTGCGTTTAAATTGCAATACATTTCAAACGGCTGAAAATTGTCTAAACTTATGATCTGCCACTTTTTTTTCAAATCGCCTTCTACTCAATTTTAATTTTAGAAACATTGGTTTTTCTAGTCAGTAAAATTACTTAAAAGTCAATGGAAATGCTTTCAACTTATCCATATAATTAATGCGTTAAAAGTGCAATACATTTCTAACGGCTGAAAATTGTCTAAACTTATGATCTGCAATTTTTTTCAAATCGCCTTCTACTCAATTTTAATATTAGAAACATTGGTTTTTCTAGTCAGTAAAATTACTTGAATGTCTGTGGAAATGCTTTTAACTTATCCACATAATTAGTGCGTTAAAAGTGCAATACATTTCTAACGGCTAAAAATTGTCTAAACTTATGATCTGCAACTTTTTTTCAAATCGTGTTTAATTTTAATTTTAGAAACATTAGTTTTTCTTGTCAGTAAAATTACTTGAAAGTCTGTGGAAATGCTTTTTACTTATCCACATAATTAGTGCGTTTAAATTGCAATACATTTCAAACGGCTGAAAATTGTCTAAACTTATGATCTGCCACTTTTTTTTTCAAATCGCCTTCTACTCAATTTTGATTTTAGAAACATTGGTTTTTCTAGTCAGTAAAATTACTTGAAAGTCAGTGGAAATGCTTTTAACTTATCCACATAATTAGTGCGTTAAAAGTGCAATACATTTGAAACGGCTAAAATTTGTCTAAACTTATGATCTGCAACTTTTTTTCAAATCGTGTTTAATTTTAATTTTAGAAACATTAGTTTTTCTTGTCAGTAAAATTACTTGAAAGTCTGTGGAAATGCTTTTAACTTATCCACATAATTAGTGCGTTTAAATTGCAATACATTTCAAACGGCTGAAAATTGTCTAAACGTATGAGCTGGAACTTTTTCTCAAATCGCCTTCTCAATTTTGATTTCAGAAAAGTTAGTTTTTCTTGTCAGTAAAATTACTTGAAAGTCAATGGAAATGCTTTTAACTTATCCACCTAATTAGTGCGTTAAAATTGAAATACATTTCAAACGGCTGAAAATTGTCTATACTTATGATCTGCAACTTTTTTCAAATCGTGTTTAATTTTAATTTTAGAAACATTAGTTTTTCTAGTCAGTAAAATTACTTGAAAGTCAGTGGAAATGCTTTTAACTTATCCACATAATTAGTGCGTTAAAATTGCAATACATTTCAAACGGCTGAAAATTGTCTATACTTATGATCTGCCACTTTTTTTTCAAATCGCCTTCTACTCAATTTTAATTTTAGAAAAATTGGTTTTTCTAGTCAGTAAAATTACTTGAATGTCTGTGGAAATGCTTTTAACATCCACATAATTAGTGCGTTAAAATTGCAATACATTTCAAACGGCTGAAAATTGTCTAAACTTATGATCTGCCACTTTTTTTTCAAATCGCCTTCTACTCAATTTTGATTTTAGAAACATTGGTTTTTCTAGTCAGTAAAATTACTTGAAAGTCAGTGGAAATGCTTTTAACTTATCCACATAATTAGTGCGTTAAAAGTGCAATACATTTGAAACGGCTAAAAATTGTCTAAACTTATGATCTGCAACTTTTTTTCAAATCGTGTTTAATTTTAATTTTAGAAACATTAGTTTTTCTTGTCAGTAAAATTACTTGAAAGTCTGTGGAAATGCTTTTAACTTATCCACATAATTAGTGCGTTAAAATTGAAATACATTTCAAACGGCTGAAAATTGTCTAAACTTATGAGCTAGAACTTTTTTTCAAATCGCCTTCTACTCAATTTTGATTTCAGAAAAGTTATTTTTTCTTGTCAGTAAAATTACTTGAAAGTCAATGGAAATGCTTTTAGCTTATCCACATAATTAGTGCGTTAAAAATTGAAATACTTTTCAAACGGCTGAAAATTGTCTATACTTATGATCTGCAATTTTTTTTCAAATCGTGTTTAATTTTAATTTTAGAAACATTAGTTTTTTTTGTCAGTAAAATTACTTGAATGTCTGTGGAAATGCTTTTAACTTATCCACATAATTAGTGCGTTAAAAGTGCAATACATTTCTAACGGCTAAAAATTGTCTAAACTTATGATCTGCAACTTTTTTTCAAATCGTGTTTAATTTTAATTTTAGAAACATTAGTTTTTCTTGTCAGTAAAATTACTTGAAAGTCTGTGGAAATGCTTTTTACTTATCCACATAATTAGTGCGTTTAAATTGCAATACATTTCAAACGGCTGAAAATTGTCTAAACTTATGATCTGCCACTTTTTTTTCAAATCGCCTTCTACTCAATTTTGATTTTAGAAACATTGGTTTTTCTAGTCAGTAAAATTACTTGAAAGTCAGTGGAAATGCTTTTAACTTATCCACATAATTAGTGCGTTAAAAGTGCAATACATTTGAAACGGCTAAAAATTGTCTAAACTTATGATCTGCAACTTTTTTTCAAATCGAGTTTAATTTTAATTTTAGAAACATTAGTTTTTCTTGTCAGTAAAATTACTTGAAAGTCTGTGGAAATGCTTTTAACTTATCCACATAATTAGTGCGTTTAAATTGCAATACATTTCAAACGGCTGAAAATTGTCTAAACTTATGATGTGCCACTTTTTTTTCAAATCGCCTTCTACTCAATTTTAATTTTAGAAACATTGGTTTTTCTAGTCAGTAAAATTACTTGAATGTCTGTGGAAATGCTTTTAACTTATCCACATAATTAGTGCGTTAAAATTGCAATACATTTCAAACGGCTGAAAATTGTCTAAACGTATGAGCTGGAACTTTTTTTCAAATCGCCTTCTACTCAATTTTGATTTAAGAAAAGTTAGTTTTTCTTGTCAGTAAAATTACTTGAAAGTCAATGGAAATGCTTTTAACTTATCCACATAATTAGTGCGTTAAAATTGAAATACATTTCAAACGGCTGAAAATTGTCTATACTTATGATCTGCAACTTTTTTTTAAATCGTGTTTAATTTTAGTTTTAGAAACATTAGTTTTTCTAGTCAGTAAAATTACTTGAAAGTCAGTGGAAATGCTTTTAACTTATCCACATAATTAGTGCGTTTAAATTGCAATACATTTCAAACGGCTGAAAATTGTCTATACTTATGATCTGCAACTTTTTTTCAAATCGTGTTTAATTTTAATTTTAGAAATATTAGTTTTTCTTGTCAGTAAAATTACTTGAAAGTCTGTGGAAATGCTTTTAACTTATCCACATAATTAGTGCGTTTAAATTGCAATACATTTCAAACGGCTGAAAATTGTCTAAACTTATGATCTGCCACTTTTTTTTCAAATCGCCTTCTACTCAATTTTAATTTTAGAAACATTGGTTTTTCTAGTCAGTAAAATTACTTGAATGTCTGTGGAAATGCTTTTAACTTATCCACATAATTAGTGCGTTAAAATTGCAATACATTTCAAACGGCTGAAAATTGTCTAAACTTATGATCTGCCACTTTTTTTAAATCGCCTTCTACTCAATTTTAATTTTAGAAACATTGGTTTTTCTAGTCAGTAAAATTACTTGAATGTATGTGGAAATGCTTTTAACTTATCCACATAATTAGTGCGTTAAAAGTGCAATACATTTGAAACGGCTAAAAATTGTCTAAACTTATGATCTGCAACTTTTTTTCAAATCGTGTTTAATTTTAATTTTAGAAACATTAGTTTTTCTTGTCAGTAAAATTACTTGAAAGTCTGTGGAAATGCTTTTAACTTATCCACATAATTAGTGCGTTTAAATTGCAATACATTTCAAACGGCTGAAAATTGTCTAAACTTATGATCTGCCACTTTTTTTTCAAATCGCCTTCTACTCAATTTTAATTTTAGAAACATTGGTTTTTCTAGTCAGTAAAATTACTTGAATGTCTGTGGAAATGCTTTTAACTTATCCACATAATTAGTGCGTTAAAAGTGCAATACATTTCTAACGGCTGAAAATTGTCTAAACTTATGCTCTGCAATTTTTTTTCAAATCGTGTAATTTTAATTTTAGAAACATTAGTTTTTCTTGTCAGTAAAATTACTTGAAAGTCTGTGGAAATGCTTTTAACTTATCCACATAATTAGTGCGTTTGAATTGCAATACATTTCAAACGGCTGAAAATTGTCTAAACGTATGAGCTGGAACTTTTTTTCAAATCGCCTTCTACTCAATTTTGATTTCAGAAAAGTTAGTTTTTCTTGTCAGTAAAATTACTTGAAAGTCAATGGAAATGCTTTTAACTTATCCACATAATTAGTGCGTTAAAATTGAAATACATTTCAAACGGCTGAAAATTGTCTATACTTATGATCTGCAACTTTTTTTCAAATCGTGTTTAATTTTATTTTTAGAAACATTAGATTTTCTTGTCAGTAAAATTACTTGAAAGTCAATGGAAATGCTTTTAACTTATCCACATAATTAGTGCGTTTAAATTGCAATACATTTCAAACGGCTGAAAATTGTCTAAACTTATGATCTGCCACTTTTTTTTCAAATCGCCTTCTACTCAATTTTAATTTTAGAAACATTGGTTTTTCTAGTCAGTAAAATTACTTAAAAGTCAATGGAAATGCTTTCAACTTATCCATATAATTAATGCGTTAAAAGTGCAATACATTTCTAACGGCTGAAAATTGTCTAAACTTATGATCTGCAATTTTTTTCAAATCGCCTTCTACTCAATTTTAATATTAGAAACATTTGTTTTTCTAGTCAGTAAAATTACTTGAATGTCTGTGGAAATGCTTTTAACTTATCCACATAATTAGTGCGTTAAAAGTGCAATACATTTCTAACGGCTAAAAATTGTCTAAACTTATGATCTGCAACTTTTTTTCAAATCGTGTTTAATTTTAATTTTAGAAACATTAGTTTTTCTTGTCAGTAAAATTACTTGAAAGTCTGTGGAAATGCTTTTTACTTATCCACATAATTAGTGCGTTTAAATTGCAATACATTTCAAACGGCTGAAAATTGTCTAAACTTATGATCTGCCACTTTTTTTTTCAAATCGCCTTCTACTCAATTTTGATTTTAGAAACATTGGTTTTTCTAGTCAGTAAAATTACTTGAAAGTCAGTGGAAATGCTTTTAACTTATCCACATAATTAGTGCGTTAAAAGTGCAATACATTTGAAACGGCTAAAATTTGTCTAAACTTATGATCTGCAACTTTTTTTCAAATCGTGTTTAATTTTAATTTTAGAAACATTAGTTTTTCTTGTCAGTAAAATTACTTGAAAGTCTGTGGAAATGCTTTTAACTTATCCACATAATTAGTGCGTTTAAATTGCAATACATTTCAAACGGCTGAAAATTGTCTAAACGTATGAGCTGGAACTTTTTCTCAAATCGCCTTCTCAATTTTGATTTCAGAAAAGTTAGTTTTTCTTGTCAGTAAAATTACTTGAAAGTCAATGGAAATGCTTTTAACTTATCCACCTAATTAGTGCGTTAAAATTGAAATACATTTCAAACGGCTGAAAATTGTCTATACTTATGATCTGCAACTTTTTTTCAAATCGTGTTTAATTTTAATTTTAGAAACATTAGTTTTTCTAGTCAGTAAAATTACTTGAAAGTCAGTGGAAATGCTTTTAACTTATCCACATAATTAGTGCGTTAAAATTGCAATACATTTCAAACGGCTGAAAATTGTCTATACTTATGATCTGCCACTTTTTTTTCAAATCGCCTTCTACTCAATTTTAATTTTAGAAAAATTGGTTTTTCTAGTCAGTAAAATTACTTGAATGTCTGTGGAAATGCTTTTAACATCCACATAATTAGTGCGTTAAAATTGCAATACATTTCAAACGGCTGAAAATTGTCTAAACTTATGATCTGCCACTTTTTTTTCAAATCGCCTTCTACTCAATTTTGATTTTAGAAACATTGGTTTTTCTAGTCAGTAAAATTACTTGAAAGTCAGTGGAAATGCTTTTAACTTATCCACATAATTAGTGCGTTAAAAGTGCAATACATTTGAAACGGCTAAAAATTGTCTAAACTTATGATCTGCAACTTTTTTTCAAATCGTGTTTAATTTTAATTTTAGAAACATTAGTTTTTCTTGTCAGTAAAATTACTTGAAAGTCTGTGGAAATGCTTTTAACTTATCCACATAATTAGTGCGTTAAAATTGAAATACATTTCAAACGGCTGAAAATTGTCTAAACTTATGAGCTAGAACTTTTTTTCAAATCGCCTTCTACTCAATTTTGATTTCAGAAAAGTTATTTTTTCTTGTCAGTAAAATTACTTGAAAGTCAATGGAAATGCTTTTAGCTTATCCACATAATTAGTGCGTTAAAAATTGAAATACTTTTCAAACGGCTGAAAATTGTCTATACTTATGATCTGCAATTTTTTTTCAAATCGTGTTTAATTTTAATTTTAGAAACATTAGTTTTTTTTGTCAGTAAAATTACTTGAAAGTCAGTGGAAATGCTTTTAACTTATCCACATAATTAGTGCGTTAAAATTGCAATACATTTCAAACTGCTGCAAATTGTCTATACTTATGATCTGCAACTTTTTTTTCAAATCGTGTTTAATTTTATTTTTAGAAACATTAGTTTTTCTTGTCAGTAAAATTACTTGAAAGTCAATGGAAATAATTTTAAACTATCCACATAATTAGTGCGTTAAAAGTGCAATACATTTCTAACGGCTGAAAATTGTCTACTTATGATCTGCAATTTTTTTCAAATCGCCTTCTACTCAATTTTAATTTTAGAAACATTGGTTTTTCTAGTCAGTAAAATTACTTGAATGTCTGTGGAAATGCTTTTAACTTTTCCACATAATTAGTGCGTTAAAATTGAAATACATTTCAAACGGCTGAAAATTGTCTAAACGTATGAGCTGGAACTTTTTTTCAAATCGCCTTCTACTCAATTTTGATTTCAGAAAAGTTAGTTTTTCTTGTCAGTAAAATTACTTGAAAGTCAATGGAAATGCTTTTAACTTATCCACATAATTAGTGCGTTAAAATTGAAATACATTTCAAACGGCTGAAAATTGTCTATACTTATGATCTGCAACTTTTTTTCAAATCGTGTTTAATTTTAATTTTAGAAACATTAGTTTTTCTTGTCAGTAAAATTACTTGAAAGTCAGTGGAAATGCTTTTAACTTATCCACATAATTAGTGCGTTAAAATTGCAATACATTTCAAACGGCTGAAAATTGTCTATACTTATGATCTGCAACTTTTTTTCAAATCGTGTTTAATTTTAATTTTAGAAACATTAGTTTTTCTTGTCAGTAAAATTACTTGAAAGTCTGTGGAAATGCTTTTAACTTATCCACATAATTAGTGCGTTTAAATTGCAATACATTTCAAACGGCTGAAAATTGTCTAAACTTATGATCTGCCACTTTTTTTTCAAATCGCCTTCTACTCAATTTTAATTTTAGAAACATTGGTTTTTCTAGTCAGTAAAATTACTTGAATGTCTGTGGAAATGCTTTTAACTTATCCACATAATTAGTGCGTTAAAATTGCAATACATTTCAAACGGCTGAAATTGTCTAAACGTATGAGCAGGAACTTTTTTTCAAATCGCCTTCTACTCAATTTTGATTTCAGAAAAGTTAGTTTTTCTTGTCAGTAAAATTACTTGAAAGTCAATGGAAATGCTTTTAACTTATCCACATAATTAGTGCGTTAAAATTGAAATACATTTCAAACGGCTGAAAATTGTCTATACTTATGATCTGCAACTTTTTTTCAAATCGTGTTTAATTTTAATTTTAGAAACATTAGTTTTTCTAGTCAGTAAAATTACTTGAAAGTCAGTGGAAATGCTTTTAACTTATCCACATAATTAGTGCGTTTAAATTGCAATACATTTCAAACGGCTGAAAATAGTCTATACTTATGATCTGGGTTTTTTTTTTTTAAATCGTGTTTAATTTTAATTTTAGAAACATTAGTTTTTCTTGTCAGTAAAATTACTTGAAAGTCAGTGGAAATGCTTTTAACTTATTCACATAATTAGTGCGTTAAAATTGCAATACATTTCGAACGGCTGAAAATTGTCTATACTTATGATCTGCAACTTTTTTTCAAATCGTGTTTAATTTTAATTTTAGAAACATTAGTTTTTCTTGTCAGTAAAATTACTTGAAAGTCAATGGAAATGCTTTTAACTTATCCACATAATTAGTGCGTTAAAAGTGCAATACATTTCTAACGGCTGAAAATTGTCTAAACTTATGCTCTGCAATTTTTTTTCAAATCGTGTAATTTTAATTTTAGAAACATTAGTTTTTCTTGTCAGTAAAATTACTTGAAAGTCTGTGGAAATGCTTTTAACTTATCCACATAATTAGTGCGTTTGAATTGCAATACATTTCAAACGGCTGAAAATTGTCTAAACGTATGAGCTGGAACTTTTTTTCAAATCGCCTTCTACTCAATTTTGATTTCAGAAAAGTTAGTTTTTCTTGTCAGTAAAATTACTTGAAAGTCAATGGAAATGCTTTTAACTTATCCACATAATTAGTGCGTTAAAATTGAAATACATTTCAAACGGCTGAAAATTGTCTATACTTATGATCTGCAACTTTTTTTCAAATCGTGTTTAATTTTATTTTTAGAAACATTAGATTTTCTTGTCAGTAAAATTACTTGAAAGTCAATGGAAATGCTTTTAACTTATCCACATAATTAGTGCGTTTAAATTGCAATACATTTCAAACGGCTGAAAATTGTCTAAACTTATGATCTGCCACTTTTTTTTCAAATCGCCTTCTACTCAATTTTAATTTTAGAAACATTGGTTTTTCTAGTCAGTAAAATTACTTGAAAGTCAGTGGAAATGCTTTTAACTTATCCACATAATTAGTGCGTTAAAATTGCAATACATTTCAAACGGCTGAAAATTGTCTAAACGTATGAGCTGGAACTTTTTTTCAAATCGCCTTCTACTCAATTTTGATTTAAGAAAAGTTAGTTTTTCTTGTCAGTAAAATTACTTGAAAGTCAATGGAAATGCTTTTAACTTATCCACATAATTAGTGCGTTAAAATTGAAATACATTTCAAACGGCTGAAAATTGTCTATACTTATGATCTGCAACTTTTTTTTAAATCGTGTTTAATTTTAGTTTTAGAAACATTAGTTTTTCTAGTCAGTAAAATTACTTGAAAGTCAGTGGAAATGCTTTTAACTTATCCACATAATTAGTGCGTTTAAATTGCAATACATTTCAAACGGCTGAAAATTGTCTATACTTATGATCTGCAACTTTTTTTCAAATCGTGTTTAATTTTAATTTTAGAAATATTAGTTTTTCTTGTCAGTAAAATTACTTGAAAGTCTGTGGAAATGCTTTTAACTTATCCACATAATTAGTGCGTTTAAATTGCAATACATTTCAAACGGCTGAAAATTGTCTAAACTTATGATCTGCCACTTTTTTTTCAAATCGCCTTCTACTCAATTTTAATTTTAGAAACATTGGTTTTTCTAGTCAGTAAAATTACTTGAATGTCTGTGGAAATGCTTTTAACTTATCCACATAATTAGTGCGTTAAAATTGCAATACATTTCAAACGGCTGAAAATTGTCTAAACTTATGATCTGCCACTTTTTTTTCAAATCGCCTTCTACTCAATTTTAATTTTAGAAACATTGGTTTTTCTAGTCAGTAAAATTACTTGAATGTATGTGGAAATGCTTTTAACTTATCCACATAATTAGTGCGTTAAAAGTGCAATACATTTGAAACGGCTAAAAATTGTCTAAACTTATGATCTGCAACTTTTTTTCAAATCGTGTTTAATTTTAATTTTAGAAACATTAGTTTTTCTTGTCAGTAAAATTACTTGAAAGTCTGTGGAAATGCTTTTAACTTATCCACATAATTAGTGCGTTTAAATTGCAATACATTTCAAACGGCTGAAAATTGTCTAAACTTATGATCTGCCACTTTTTTTTCAAATCGCCTTCTACTCAATTTTAATTTTAGAAACATTGGTTTTTCTAGTCAGTAAAATTACTTGAATGTCTGTGGAAATGCTTTTAACTTATCCACATAATTAGTGCGTTAAAAGTGCAATACATTTCTAACGGCTGAAAATTGTCTAAACTTATGCTCTGCAATTTTTTTTCAAATCGTGTAATTTTAATTTTAGAAACATTAGTTTTTCTTGTCAGTAAAATTACTTGAAAGTCTGTGGAAATGCTTTTAACTTATCCACATAATTAGTGCGTTTGAATTGCAATACATTTCAAACGGCTGAAAATTGTCTAAACGTATGAGCTGGAACTTTTTTTCAAATCGCCTTCTACTCAATTTTGATTTCAGAAAAGTTAGTTTTTCTTGTCAGTAAAATTACTTGAAAGTCAATGGAAATGCTTTTAACTTATCCACATAATTAGTGCGTTAAAATTGAAATACATTTCAAACGGCTGAAAATTGTCTATACTTATGATCTGCAACTTTTTTTCAAATCGTGTTTAATTTTATTTTTAGAAACATTAGATTTTCTTGTCAGTAAAATTACTTGAAAGTCAATGGAAATGCTTTTAACTTATCCACATAATTAGTGCGTTTAAATTGCAATACATTTCAAACGGCTGAAAATTGTCTAAACTTATGATCTGCCACTTTTTTTTCAAATCGCCTTCTACTCAATTTTAATTTTAGAAACATTGGTTTTTCTAGTCAGTAAAATTACTTAAAAGTCAATGGAAATGCTTTCAACTTATCCATATAATTAATGCGTTAAAAGTGCAATACATTTCTAGCGGCTGAAAATTGTCTAAACTTATGATCTGCAATTTTTTTCAAATCGCCTTCTACTCAATTTTAATATTAGAAACATTGGTTTTTCTAGTCAGTAAAATTACTTGAATGTCTGTGGAAAAGCTTTTAACTTATCCACATAATTAGTGCGTTAAAAGTGCAATACATTTCTAACGGCTAAAAATTGTCTAAACTTATGATCTGCAACTTTTTTTCAAATCGTGTTTAATTTTAATTTTAGAAACATTAGTTTTTCTTGTCAGTAAAATTACTTGAAAGTCTGTGGAAATGCTTTTTACTTATCCACATAATTAGTGCGTTTAAATTGCAATACATTTCAAACGGCTGAAAATTGTCTAAACTTATGATCTGCCACTTTTTTTTTCAAATCGCCTTCTACTCAATTTTGATTTTAGAAACATTGGTTTTTCTAGTCAGTAAAATTACTTGAAAGTCAGTGGAAATGCTTTTAACTTATCCACATAATTAGTGCGTTAAAAGTGCAATACATTTGAAACGGCTAAAATTTGTCTAAACTTATGATCTGCAACTTTTTTTCAAATCGTGTTTAATTTTAATTTTAGAAACATTAGTTTTTCTTGTCAGTAAAATTACTTGAAAGTCTGTGGAAATGCTTTTAACTTATCCACATAATTAGTGCGTTTAAATTGCAATACATTTCAAACGGCTGAAAATTGTCTAAACGTATGAGCTGGATTTTTTTCTCAAATCGCCTTCTCAATTTTGATTTCAGAAAAGTTATTTTTTCTTGTCAGTAAAATTACTTGAAAGTCAATGGAAATGCTTTTAACTTATCCACCTAATTAGTGCGTTAAAATTGAAATACATTTCAAACGGCTGAAAATTGTCTATACTTATGATCTGCAACTTTTTTTCAAATCGTGTTTAATTTTAATTTTAGAAACATTAGTTTTTCTAGTCAGTAAAATTACTTGAAAGTCAGTGGAAATGCTTTTAACTTATCAACATAATTAGTGCGTTAAAATTGCAATACATTTCAAACGGCTGAAAATTGTCTATACTTATGATCTGCCACTTTTTTTTCAAATCGCCTTCTACTCAATTTTAATTTTAGAAAAATTGGTTTTTCTAGGCAGTAAAATTACTTGAATGTCTGTGGAAATGCTTTTAACATCCACATAATTAGTGCGTTAAAATTGCAATACATTTTAAACGGCTGAAAATTGTCTAAACTTATGATCTGCCACTTTTTTTTCAAATCGCCTTCTACTCAATTTTGATTTTAGAAACATTGGTTTTTCTAGTCAGTAAAATTACTTGAAAGTCAGTGGAAATGCTTTTAACTTATCCACATAATTAGTGCGTTAAAAGTGCAATACATTTGAAACGGCTAAAAATTGTCTAAACTTATGATCTGCAACTTTTTTTCAAATCGTGTTTAATTTTAATTTTAGAAACATTAGTTTTTCTTGTCAGTAAAATTACTTGAAAGTCTGTGGAAATGCTTTTAACTTATCCACATAATTAGTGCGTTAAAATTGAAATACATTTCAAACGGCTGAAAATTGTCTAAACTTATGAGCTAGAACTTTTTTTCAAATCGCCTTCTACTCAATTTTGATTTCAGAAAAGTTATTTTTTCTTGTCAGTAAAATTACTTGAAAGTCAATGGAAATGCTTTTAGCTTATCCACATAATTAGTGCGTTAAAAATTGAAATACTTTTCAAACGGCTGAAAATTGTCTATACTTATGATCTGCAATTTTTTTTCAAATCGTGTTTAATTTTAATTTTAGAAACATTAGTTTTTTTTGTCAGTAAAATTACTTGAATGTCTGTGGAAATGCTTTTAACTTATCCACATAATTAGTGCGTTAAAAGTGCAATACATTTCTAACGGCTAAAAATTGTCTAAACTTATGATCTGCAACTTTTTTTCAAATCGTGTTTAATTTTAATTTTAGAAACATTAGTTTTTCTTGTCAGTAAAATTACTTGAAAGTCTGTGGAAATGCTTTTTACTTATCCACATAATTAGTGCGTTTAAATTGCAATACATTTCAAACGGCTGAAAATTGTCTAAACTTATGATCTGCCACTTTTTTTTCAAATCGCCTTCTACTCAATTTTGATTTTAGAAACATTGGTTTTTCTAGTCAGTAAAATTACTTGAAAGTCAGTGGAAATGCTTTTAACTTATCCACATAATTAGTGCGTTAAAAGTGCAATACATTTGAAACGGCTAAAAATTGTCTAAACTTATGATCTGCAACTTTTTTTCAAATCGAGTTTAATTTTAATTTTAGAAACATTAGTTTTTCTTGTCAGTAAAATTACTTGAAAGTCTGTGGAAATGCTTTTAACTTATCCACATAATTAGTGCGTTTAAATTGCAATACATTTCAAACGGCTGAAAATTGTCTAAACTTATGATGTGCCACTTTTTTTTCAAATCGCCTTCTACTCAATTTTAATTTTAGAAACATTGGTTTTTCTAGTCAGTAAAATTACTTGAATGTCTGTGGAAATGCTTTTAACTTATCCACATAATTAGTGCGTTAAAATTGCAATACATTTCAAACGGCTGAAAATTGTCTAAACGTATGAGCTGGAACTTTTTTTCAAATCGCCTTCTCAATTTTGATTTAAGAAAAGTTAGTTTTTCTTGTCAGTAAAATTACTTGAAAGTCAATGGAAATGCTTTTAACTTATCCACATAATTAGTGCGTTAAAATTGAAATACATTTCAAACGGCTGAAAATTGTCTATACTTATGATCTGCAACTTTTTTTTAAATCGTGTTTAATTTTAGTTTTAGAAACATTAGTTTTTCTAGTCAGTAAAATTACTTGAAAGTCAGTGGAAATGCTTTTAACTTATCCACATAATTAGTGCGTTAAAATTGCAATACATTTCAAACGGCTGAAAATTGTCAATACTTATGATCTGCAACTTTTTTTCAAATCGTGTTTAATTTTAATTTTAGAAATATTAGTTTTTCTTGTCAGTAAAATTACTTGAAAGTCTGTGGAAATGCTTTTAACTTATCCACATAATTAGTGCGTTTAAATTGCAATACATTTCAAACGGCTGAAAATTGTCTAAACTTATGATCTGCCACTTTTTTTTCAAATCGCCTTCTACTCAATTTTAATTTTAGAAACATTGGTTTTTCTAGTCAGTAAAATTACTTGAATGTCTGTGGAAATGCTTTTAACTTATCCACATAATTAGTGCGTTAAAATTGCAATACATTTCAAACGGCTGAAAATTGTCTAAACTTATGATCTGCCACTTTTTTTTCAAATCGCCTTCTACTCAATTTTAATTTTAGAAACATTGGTTTTTCTAGTCAGTAAAATTACTTGAATGTCTGTGGAAATGCTTTTAACTTATCCACATAATTAGTGCGTTAAAAGTGCAATACATTTGAAACGGCTAAAAATTGTCTAAACTTATGATCTGCAACTTTTTTTCAAATCGTGTTTAATTTTAATTTTAGAAACATTAGTTTTTCTTGTCAGTAAAATTACTTGAAAGTCTGTGGAAATGCTTTTAACTTATCCACATAATTAGTGCGTTTAAATTGCAATACATTTCAAACGGCTGAAAATTGTCTAAACTTATGATCTGCCACTTTTTTTTCAAATCGCCTTCTACTCAATTTTAATTTTAGAAACATTGGTTTTTCTAGTCAGTAAAATTACTTGAATGTCTGTGGAAATGCTTTTAACTTATCCACATAATTAGTGCGTTAAAATTGCAATACATTTCAAACGGCTGAAAATTGTCTAAACTTATGATCTGCCACTTTTTTTTCAAATCGCCTTCTACTCAATTTTAATTTTAGAAACATTGGTTTTTCTAGTCAGTAAAATTACTTGAATGTCTGTGGAAATGCTTTTAACTTATCCACATAATTAGTGCGTTAAAATTGCAATACATTTCAAACGGCTGAAACTGTCTAAACGTATGAGCTGGAACTTTTTTTCAAATCGCCTTCTACTCAATTTTGATTTCAGAAAAGTTAGTTTTTCTTGTCAGTAAAATTACTTGAAAGTCAATGGAAATGCTTTTAACTTATGCACATAATTAGTGCGTTAAAAGTGCAATACATTTCAAACGGCTGAAAATTTGTTTAAACATTGCAATTGCAAAATTTGCAATTTTTTTTAAATCGCCTTCTTCTCAATTTTGATTTCAGAAACATTAGTTTTTCTTGTCAGTAAAATTACTTGAAAGTCAGTGGAAATGCTTTTAACTTATCCACATAATTAGTGCGTTAAAATTGAAATACATTTCAAACGGCTGAAAATTGTCTATACTTATGATCTGCAAATTTTTTTCAAATCGTGTTTAATTTTAATTTTAGAAACATTAGTTTTTCTTGTCAGTAAAATTACTTGAAAGTCAGTGGAAATGCTTTTAACTTATCCACATAAATAGTGCGTTAAAATTGCAATACATTTCAAACTGCTGCAAATTGTCTATACTTATGATCTGCAACTTTTTTTTCAAATCGTGTTTAATTTTATTTTTAGAAACATTAGTTTTTCTTGTCAGTAAAATTACTTGAAAGTCAATGGAAATAATTTTAAACTATCCACATAATTAGTGCGTTAAAAGTGCAATACATTTCTAACGGCTGAAAATTGTCTACTTATGATCTGCAATTTTTTTCAAATCGCCTTCTACTCAATTTTAATTTTAGAAACATTGGTTTTTCTAGTCAGTAAAATTACTTGAATGTCTGTGGAAATGCTTTTAACTTATCCACATAATTAGTGCGTTAAAATTGAAATACATTTCAAACGGCTGAAAATTGTCTAAACGTATGAGCTGGAACTTTTTTTCAAATCGCCTTCTACTCAATTTTGATTTCAGAAAAGTTAGTTTTTCTTGTCAGTAAAATTACTTGAAAGTCAATGGAAATGCTTTTAACTTATCCACATAATTAGTGCGTTAAAATTGAAATACATTTCAAACGGCTGAAAATTGTCTATACTTATGATCTGCAACTTTTTTTCAAATCGTGTTTAATTTTAATTTTAGAAACATTAGTTTTTCTTGTCAGTAAAATTACTTGAAAGTCTGTGGAAATGCTTTTAACTTATCCACATAATTAGTGCGTTTAAATTGCAATACATTTCAAACGGCTGAAAATTGTCTAAACTTATGATCTGCCACTTTTTTTTCAAATCGCCTTCTACTCAATTTTAATTTTAGAAACATTGGTTTTTCTAGTCAGTAAAATTACTTGAATGTCTGTGGAAATGCTTTTAACTTATCCACATAATTAGTGCGTTAAAATTGCAATACATTTCAAACGGCTGAAATTGTCTAAACGTATGAGCTGGAACTTTTTTTCAAATCGCCTTCTACTCAATTTTGATTTCAGAAAAGTTAGTTTTTCTTGTCAGTAAAATTACTTGAAAGTCAATGGAAATGCTTTTAACTTATCCACATAATTAGTGCGTTAAAAGTGCAATACATTTCAAACGGCTGAAAATTTGTTTAAACATTGCAATTGCAAAATTTGCAATTTTTTTTAAATCGCCTTCTTCTCAATTTTGATTTCAGAAACATTAGTTTTTCTTGTCAGTAAAATTACTTGAAAGTCAGTGGAAATGCTTTTAACTTATCCACATAATTAGTGCGTTAAAATTGAAATACATTTCAAACGGCTGAAAATTGTCTATACTTATGATCTGCAAATTTTTTTCAAATCGTGTTTAATTTTAATTTTAGAAACATTAGTTTTTCTTGTCAGTAAAATTACTTGAAAGTCAGTGGAAATGCTTTTAACTTATCCACATAAATAGTGCGTTAAAATTGCAATACATTTCAAACTGCTGCAAATTGTCTATACTTATGATCTGCAACTTTTTTTTCAAATCGTGTTTAATTTTATTTTTAGAAACATTAGTTTTTCTTGTCAGTAAAATTACTTGAAAGTCAATGGAAATAATTTTAAACTATCCACATAATTAGTGCGTTAAAAGTGCAATACATTTCTAACGGCTGAAAATTGTCTACTTATGATCTGCAATTTTTTTCAAATCGCCTTCTACTCAATTTTAATTTTAGAAACATTGGTTTTTCTAGTCAGTAAAATTACTTGAATGTCTGTGGAAATGCTTTTAACTTATCCACATAATTAGTGCGTTAAAATTGAAATACATTTCAAACGGCTGAAAATTGTCTAAACGTATGAGCTGGAACTTTTTTTCAAATCGCCTTCTACTCAATTTTGATTTCAGAAAAGTTAGTTTTTCTTGTCAGTAAAATTACTTGAAAGTCAATGGAAATGCTTTTAACTTATCCACATAATTAGTGCGTTAAAATTGAAATACATTTCAAACGGCTGAAAATTGTCTATACTTATGATCTGCAACTTTTTTTCAAATCGTGTTTAATTTTAATTTTAGAAACATTAGTTTTTCTTGTCAGTAAAATTACTTGAAAGTCAGTGGAAATGCTTTTAACTTATCCACATAATTAGTGCGTTAAAAGTGCAATACATTTCAAACGGCTGAAAATTTGTTTAAACATTGCAATTGCAAAATTTGCAATTTTTTTTAAATCGCCTTTTTCTCAATTTTGATTTCAGAAACATTAGTTTTTCTTGTCAGTAAAATTACTTGAAAGTCAGTGGAAATGCTTTTAACTTATCCACATAATTAGTGCGTTAAAATTGAAATACATTTCAAACGGCTGAAAATTGTCTATACTTATGATCTGCAAATTTTTTTCAAATCGTGTTTAATTTTAATTTTAGAAACATTAGTTTTTCTTTTCAGTAAAATTACTTGAAAGTCAGTGGAAATGCTTTTAACTTATCCACATAAATAGTGCGTTAAAATTGCAATACATTTCAAACTGCTGCAAATTGTCTATACTTATGATCTGCAACTTTTTTTTCAAATCGTGTTTAATTTTATTTTTAGAAACATTAGTTTTTCTTGTCAGTAAAATTACTTGAAAGTCAATGGAAATAATTTTAAACTATCCACATAATTAGTGCGTTAAAAGTGCAATACATTTCTAACGGCTGAAAATTGTCTACTTATGATCTGCAATTTTTTTCAAATCGCCTTCTACTCAATTTTAATTTTAGAAACATTGGTTTTTCTAGTCAGTAAAATTACTTGAATGTCTGTGGAAATGCTTTTAACTTATCCACATAATTAGTGCGTTAAAATTGAAATACATTTCAAACGGCTGAAAATTGTCTAAACGTATGAGCTGGAACTTTTTTTCAAATCGCCTTCTACTCAATTTTGATTTCAGAAAAGTTAGTTTTTCTTGTCAGTAAAATTACTTGAAAGTCAATGGAAATGCTTTTAACTTATCCACATAATTAGTGCGTTAAAATTGAAATACATTTCAAACGGCTGAAAATTGTCTATACTTATGATCTGCAACTTTTTTTCAAATCGTGTTTAATTTTAATTTTAGAAACATTAGTTTTTCTTGTCAGTAAAATTACTTGAAAGTCAGTGGAAATGCTTTTAACTTATCCACATAATTAGTGCGTTAAAATTGCAATACATTTCAAACGGCTGAAAATTGTCTATACTTATGATCTGCAACTTTTTTTCAAATCGTGTTTAATTTTAATTTTAGAAACATTAGTTTTTCTTGTCAGTAAAATTACTTGAAAGTCTGTGGAAATGCTTTTAACTTATCCACATAATTAGTGCGTTTAAATTGCAATACATTTCAAACGGCTGAAAATTGTCTAAACTTATGAACTGCCACTTTTTTTTCAATTCGCCTTCTACTCAATTTTAATTTTAGAAACATTGGTTTTTCTAGTCAGTAAAATTACTTGAATGTCTGTGGAAATGCTTTTAACTTATCCACATAATTAGTGCGTTAAAATTGCAATACATTTCAAACGGCTGAAATTGTCTAAACGTATGAGCTGGAACTTTTTTTCAAATCGCCTTCTACTCAATTTTGATTTCAGAAAAGTTAGTTTTTCTTGTCAGTAAAATTACTTGAAAGTCAATGGAAATGCTTTTAACTTATCCACATAATTAGTGCGTTAAAATTGAAATACATTTCAAACGGCTGAAAATTGTCTATACTTATGATCTGCAACTTTTTTTCAAATCGTGTTTAATTTTAATTTTAGAAACATTAGTTTTTCTAGTCAGTAAAATTACTTGAAAGTCAGTGGAAATGCTTTTAACTTATCCACATAATTAGTGCGTTAAAATTGCAATACATTTCAAACGGCTGAAAATTGTCTAAACTTATGATCTGCCACTTTTTTTTCAAATCGCCTTCTACTCAATTTTAATTTTAGAAACATTGGTTTTTCTAGTCAGTAAAATTACTTGAATGTCTGTGGAAATGCTTTTAACTTATCCACATAATTAGTGCGTTAAAATTGCAATACATTTCAAACGGCTGAAACTGTCTAAACGTATGAGCTGGAACTTTTTTTCAAATCGCCTTCTACTCAATTTTGATTTCAGAAAAGTTAGTTTTTCTTGTCAGTAAAATTACTTGAAAGTCAATGGAAATGCTTTTAACTTATCCACATAATTAGTGCGTTAAAAGTGCAATACATTTCAAACGGCTGAAAATTTGTTTAAACATTGCAATTGCAAAATTTGCAATTTTTTTTAAATCGCCTTCTTCTCAATTTTGATTTCAGAAACATTAGTTTTTCTTGTCAGTAAAATTACTTGAAAGTCAGTGGAAATGCTTTTAACTTATCCACATAATTAGTGCGTTAAAATTGAAATACATTTCAAACGGCTGAAAATTGTCTATACTTATGATCTGCAAATTTTTTTCAAATTGTGTTTAATTTTAATTTTAGAAACATTAGTTTTTCTTGTCAGTAAAATTACTTGAAAGTCAGTGGAAATGCTTTTAACTTATCCACATAAATAGTGCGTTAAAATTGCAATACATTTCAAACTGCTGCAAATTGTCTATACTTATGATCTGCAACTTTTTTTTCAAATCGTGTTTAATTTTATTTTTAGAAACATTAGTTTTTCTTGTCAGTAAAATTACTTGAAAGTCAATGGAAATAATTTTAAACTATCCACATAATTAGTGCGTTAAAAGTGCAATACATTTCTAACGGCTGAAAATTGTCTACTTATGATCTGCAATTTTTTTCAAATCGCCTTCTACTCAATTTTAATTTTAGAAACATTGGTTTTTCTAGTCAGTAAAATTACTTGAATGTCTGTGGAAATGCTTTTAACTTATCCACATAATTAGTGCGTTAAAATTGAAATACATTTCAAACGGCTGAAAATTGTCTAAACGTATGAGCTGGAACTTTTTTTCAAATCGCCTTCTACTCAATTTTGATTTCAGAAAAGTTAGTTTTTCTTGTCAGTAAAATTACTTGAAAGTCAATGGAAATGCTTTTAACTTATCCACATAATTAGTGCGTTAAAATTGAAATACATTTCAAACGGCTGAAAATTGTCTATACTTATGATCTGCAACTTTTTTTCAAATCGTGTTTAATTTTAATTTTAGAAACATTAGTTTTTCTTGTCAGTAAAATTACTTGAAAGTCAGTGGAAATGCTTTTAACTTATCCACATAATTAGTGCGTTAAAATTGCAATACATTTCAAACGGCTGAAAATTGTCTATACTTATGATCTGCAACTTTTTTTCAAATCGTGTTTAATTTTAATTTTAGAAACATTAGTTTTTCTTGTCAGTAAAATTACTTGAAAGTCTGTGGAAATGCTTTTAACTTATCCACATAATTAGTGCGTTTAAATTGCAATACATTTCAAACGGCTGAAAATTGTCTAAACTTATGATCTGCCACTTTTTTTTCAAATCGCCTTCTACTCAATTTTAATTTTAGAAACATTGGTTTTTCTAGTCAGTAAAATTACTTGAATGTCTGTGGAAATGCTTTTAACTTATCCACATAATTAGTGCGTTAAAATTGCAATACATTTCAAACGGCTGAAATTGTCTAAACGTATGAGCTGGAACTTTTTTTCAAATCGCCTTCTACTCAATTTTGATTTCAGAAAAGTTAGTTTTTCTTGTCAGTAAAATTACTTGAAAGTCAATGGAAATGCTTTTAACTTATCCACATAATTAGTGCGTTAAAATTGAAATACATTTCAAACGGCTGAAAATTGTCTATACTTATGATCTGCAACTTTTTTTCAAATCGTGTTTAATTTTAATTTTAGAAACATTAGTTTTTCTAGTCAGTAAAATTACTTGAAAGTCAGTGGAAATGCTTTTAACTTATCCACATAATTAGTGCGTTAAAATTGCAATACATTTCAAACGGCTGAAAATTGTCTATACTTATGATCTGCAACTTTTTTTCAAATCGTGTTTAATTTTAATTTTAGAAACATTAGTTTTTCTTGTCAGTAAAATTACTTGAAAGTCTGTGGAAATGCTTTTAACTTATCCACATAATTAGTGCGTTTAAATTGCAATACATTTCAAACGGCTGAAAATAGTCTATACTTATGATCTGGGTTTTTTTTTTTAAAATCGTGTTTAATTTTAATTTTAGAAACATTAGTTTTTCTTGTCAGTAAAATTACTTGAAAGTCAGTGGAAATGCTTTTAACTTATTCACATAATTAGTGCGTTAAAATTGCAATACATTTCGAACGGCTGAAAATTGTCTATACTTATGATCTGCAACTTTTTTTCAAATCGTGTTTAATTTTAATTTTAGAAACATTAGTTTTTCTTGTCAGTAAAATTACTTGAAAGTCAATGGAAATGCTTTTAACTTATCCACATAATTAGTGCGTTAAAAGTGCAATACATTTCTAACGGCTGAAAATTGTCTAAACTTATGCTCTGCAACTTTTTTTCAAATCGTGTAATTTTAATTTTAGAAACATTAGTTTTTCTTGTCAGTAAAATTACTTGAAAGTCTGTGGAAATGCTTTTAACTTATCCACATGATTAGTGCGTTTGAATTGCAATACATTTCAAACGGCTGAAAATTGTCTAAACGTATCAGCTGGAACTTTTTTTCAAATCGCCTTCTACTCAATTTTGATTTCAGAAAAGTTAGTTTTTCTTGTCAGTAAAATTACTTGAAAGTCAATGGAAATGCTTTTAACTTATCCACATAATTAGTGCGTTAAAATTGAAATACATTTCAAACGGCTGAAAATTGTCTATACTTATGATCTGCAACTTTTTTTCAAATCGTGTTTAATTTTAATTTTAGAAACATTAGATTTTCTTGTCAGTAAAATTACTTGAAAGTCAATGGAAATGCTTTTAACTTATCCACATAATTAGTGCGTTAAAAGTGCAATACATTTCAAACGGCTGAAAATTTGTCTAAACTTATGATCTGCAACTTTTTTTCAAATCGTGTTTAATTTTAATTTTAGAAACATTAGTTTTTCTTGTCAGTAAAATTACTTGAAAGTCTGTGGAAATGCTTTTAACTTATCCACATAATTAGTGCGTTTAAATTGCAATACATTTCAAACGGCTGAAAATTGTCTAAACGTATGAGCTGGAACTTTTTCTCAAATCGCCTTCTCAATTTTGATTTCAGAAACATTAGTTTTTCTAGTCAGTAAAATTACTTGAAAGTCAATGGAAATGCTTTTAACTTATCCACATAATTAGTGCGTTAAAATTGCAATACATTTCAAACGGCTGAAAATTGTCTAAACTTATGATCTGCCACTTTTTTTTCAAATCGCCTTCTACTCAATTTTGATTTTAGAAACATTGGTTTTTCTAGTCAGTAAAATTACTTGAAAGTCAGTGGAAATGCTTTTAACTTATCCACATAATTAGTGCGTTAAAAGTGCAATACATTTCTAACGGCTAAAAATTGTCTAAACTTATGAGCTAGAACTTTTTTTCAAATCGCCTTCTACTCAATTTTGATTTCAGAAAAGTTATTTTTTCTTGTCAGTACAATTACTTGAAAGTCAATGGAAATGCTTTTAGCTTATCCACATAATTAGTGCGTTAAAATTGCAATACATTTCAAACGGCTGAAAATTGTCTATACTTATGATCTGCAACTTTTTTTCAAATCGTGTTTAATTTTAATTTTAGAAACATTAGTTTTTCTTGTCAGTAAAATTACTTGAAAGTCTGTGGAAATGCTTTTAACTTATCCACATAATTAGTGCGTTTAAATTGCAATACATTTCAAACGGCTGAAAATAGTCTATACTTATGATCTGGGTTTTTTTTTTTTAAATCTTGTTTAATTTTAATTTTAGAAACATTAGTTTTTCTTGTCAGTAAAATTACTTGAAAGTCAGTGGAAATGCTTTTAACTTATCCACATAATTAGTGCGTTAAAATTGCAATACATTTCAAACGGCTGAAAATTGTCTATACTTATGATCTGCAACTTTTTTTCAAATCGTGTTTAATTTTAATTTTAGAAATATTAGTTTTTCTTGTCAGTAAAATTACTTGAAAGTCTGTGGAAATGCTTTTAACTTATCCACATAATTAGTGCGTTTAAATTGCAATACATTTCAAACGGCTGAAAATTGTCTAAACTTATGATCTGCCACTTTTTTTTCAAATCGCCTTCTACTCAATTTTAATTTTAGAAACATTGGTTTTTCTAGTCAGTAAAATTACTTGAATGTCTGTGGAAATGCTTTTAACTTATCCACATAATTAGTGCGTTAAAATTGCAATACATTTCAAACGGCTGAAAATTGTCTAAACTTATGATCTGCCACTTTTTTTTCAAATCGCCTTCTACTCAATTTTAATTTTAGAAACATTGGTTTTTCTAGTCAGTAAAATTACTTGAATGTCTGTGGAAATGCTTTTAACTTATCCACATAATTAGTGCGTTAAAAGTGCAATACATTTGAAACGGCTAAAAATTGTCTAAACTTATGATCTGCAACTTTTTTTCAAATCGTGTTTAATTTTAATTTTAGAAACATTAGTTTTTCTTGTCAGTAAAATTACTTGAAAGTCTGTGGAAATGCTTTTAACTTATCCACATAATTAGTGCGTTTAAATTGCAATACATTTCAAACGGCTGAAAATTGTCTAAACTTATGATCTGCCACTTTTTTTTCAAATCGCCTTCTACTCAATTTTAATTTTAGAAACATTGGTTTTTCTAGTCAGTAAAATTACTTGAATGTCTGTGGAAATGCTTTTAACTTATCCACATAATTAGTGCGTTAAAATTGCAATACATTTCAAACGGCTGAAAATTGTCTAAACGTATGAGCTGGAACTTTTTTTCAAATCGCCTTCTACTCAATTTTGATTTCAGAAAAGTTAGTTTTTCTTGTCAGTAAAATTACTTGAAAGTCAATGGAAATGCTTTTAACTTATCCACATAATTAGTGCGTTAAAATTGAAATACATTTCAAACGGCTGAAAATTGTCTATACTTATGATCTGCAACTTTTTTTCAAATCGTGTTTAATTTTAATTTTAGAAACATTAGTTTTTCTTGTCAGTAAAATTACTTGAAAGTCTGTGGAAATGCTTTTAACTTATCCACATAATTAGTGCGTTTAAATTGCAATACATTTCAAACGGCTGAAAATTGTCTAAACTTATGATCTGCCACTTTTTTTTCAAATCGCCTTCTACTCAATTTTAATTTTAGAAACATTGGTTTTTCTAGTCAGTAAAATTACTTGAATGTCTGTGGAAATGCTTTTAACTTATCCACATAATTAGTGCGTTAAAATTGCAATACATTTCAAACGGCTGAAAATTGTCTAAACTTATGATCTGCCACTTTTTTTTCAAATCGCCTTCTACTCAATTTTAATTTTAGAAACATTGGTTTTTCTAGTCAGTAAAATTACTTGAATGTCTGTGGAAATGCTTTTAACTTATCCACATAATTAGTGCGTTAAAATTGAAATACATTTCAAACGGCTGAAAATTGTCTATACTTATGATCTGCAACTTTTTTTCAAATCGTGTTTAATTTTAATTTTAGAAACATTAGTTTTTCTAGTCAGTAAAATTACTTGAAAGTCAGTGGAAATGCTTTTAACTTATCCACATAATTAGTGCGTTAAAATTGCAATACATTTCAAACTGCTGAAAATTGTCTATACTTATGATCTGCAATTTTTTTTCAAATCGTGTTTAATTTTAATTTTAGAAACATTAGTTTTTCTTGTCAGTAAAATTACTTGAAAGTCTGTGGAAATGCTTTTAACTTATCCACATAATTAGTGCGTTTAAATTGCAATACATTTCAAACGGCTGAAAATAGTCTATACTTATGATCTGGGTTTTTTTTTTTTAAATCGTGTTTAATTTTAATTTTAGAAACATTAGTTTTTCTTGTCAGTAAAATTACTTGAAAGTCAGTGGAAATGCTTTTAACTTATTCACATAATTAGTGCGTTAAAATTGCAATACATTTCGAACGGCTGAAAATTGTCTATACTTATGATCTGCAACTTTTTTTCAAATCGTGTTTAATTTTAATTTTAGAAACATTAGTTTTTCTTGTCAGTAAAATTACTTGAAAGTCAATGGAAATGCTTTTAACTTATCCACATAATTAGTGCGTTAAAAGTGCAATACATTTCTAACGGCTGAAAATTGTCTAAACTTATGCTCTGCAACTTTTTTTCAAATCGTGTAATTTTAATTTTAGAAACATTAGTTTTTCTTGTCAGTAAAATTACTTGAAAGTCTGTGGAAATGCTTTTAACTTATCCACATAATTAGTGCGTTTGAATTGCAATACATTTCAAACGGCTGAAAATTGTCTAAACGTATGAGCTGGAACTTTTTTTCAAATCGCCTTCTACTCAATTTTGATTTCAGAAAAGTTAGTTTTTCTTGTCAGTAAAATTACTTGAAAGTCAATGGAAATGCTTTTAACTTATCCACATAATTAGTGCGTTAAAATTGAAATACATTTCAAACGGCTGAAAATTGTCTATACTTATGATCTGCAACTTTTTTTCAAATCGTGTTTAATTTTATTTTTAGAAACATTAGATTTTCTTGTCAGTAAAATTACTTGAAAGTCAATGGAAATGCTTTTAACTTATCCACATAATTAGTGCGTTTAAATTGCAATACATTTCAAACGGCTGAAAATTGTCTAAACTTATGATCTGCCACTTTTTTTTCAAATCGCCTTCTACTCAATTTTAATTTTAGAAACATTGGTTTTTCTAGTCAGTAAAATTACTTAAAAGTCAATGGAAATGCTTTTAACTTATCCATATAATTAATGCGTTAAAAGTGCAATACATTTCTAACGGCTGAAAATTGTCTAAACTTATGATCTGCAATTTTTTTCAAATCGCCTTCTACTCAATTTTAATATTAGAAACATTGGTTTTTCTAGTCAGTAAAATTACTTGAATGTCTGTGGAAATGCTTTTAACTTATCCACATAATTAGTGCGTTAAAAGTGCAATACATTTCTAACGGCTAAAAATTGTCTAAACTTATGATCTGCAACTTTTTTTCAAATCGTGTTTAATTTTAATTTTAGAAACATTAGTTTTTCTTGTCAGTAAAATTACTTGAAAGTCTGTGGAAATGCTTTTTACTTATCCACATAATTAGTGCGTTTAAATTGCAATACATTTCAAACGGCTGAAAATTGTCTAAACTTATGATCTGCCACTTTTTTTTCAAATCACCTTCTACTCAATTTTGATTTTAGAAACATTGGTTTTTCTAGTCAGTAAAATTACTTGAAAGTCAGTGGAAATGCTTTTAACTTATCCACATAATTAGTGCGTTAAAAGTGCAATACATTTGAAACGGCTAAAATTTGTCTAAACTTATGATCTGCAACTTTTTTTCAAATCGTGTTTAATTTTAATTTTAGAAACATTAGTTTTTCTTGTCAGTAAAATTACTTGAAAGTCTGTGGAAATGCTTTTAACTTATCCACATAATTAGTGCGTTTAAATTGCAATACATTTCAAACGGCTGAAAATTGTCTAAACATGATCTGCCACTTTTTTTTCAAATCGCCTTCTACTTAATTTTAATTTTAGAAACATTGGTTTTTCTAGTCAGTAAAATTACTTGAATGTCTGTGGAAATGCTTTTAACTTATCCACATAATTAGTGCGTTAAAATTGCAATACATTTCAAACGGCTGAAAATTGTCTAAACGTATGAGCTGGAACTTTTTCTCAAATCGCCTTCTACTCAATTTTGATTTCAGAAAAGTTAGTTTTTCTTGTCAGTAAAATTACTTGAAAGTCAATGGAAATGCTTTTAACTTATCCACATAATTAGTGCGTTAAAATTGAAATACATTTCAAACGGCTGAAAATTGTCTATACTTATGATCTGCAACTTTTTTTCAAATCGTGTTTAATTTTAATTTTAGAAACATTAGTTTTTCTAGTCAGTAAAATTACTTGAAAGTCAGTGGAAATGCTTTTAACTTATCCACATAATTAGTGCGTTAAAATTGCAATACATTTCAAACGGCTGAAAATTGTCTATACTTATGATCTGCAACTTTTTTTCTAATCGTGTTTAATTTTAATTTTAGAAATATTAGTTTTTCTTGTCAGTAAAATTACTTGAAAGTCTGTGGAAATGCTTTTAACTTATCCACATAATTAGTGCGTTTAAATTGCAATACATTTCAAACGGCTGAAAATTGTCTAAACTTATGATCTGCCACTTTTTTTCAAATCGCCTTCCACTCAATTTTAATTTTAGAAACATTGGTTTTTCTAGTCAGTAAAATTACTTGAATGTCTGTGGAAATGCTTTTAACATCCACATAATTAGTGCGTTAAAATTGCAATACATTTCAAACGGCTGAAAATTGTCTAAACTTATGATCTGCCACTTTTTTTTCAAATCGCCTTCTACTCAATTTTGATTTTAGAAACATTGGTTTTTCTAGTCAGTAAAATTACTTGAAAGTCAGTGGAAATGCTTTTAACTTATCCACATAATTAGTGCGTTAAAAGTGCAATACATTTGAAACGGCTAAAAATTGTCTAAACTTATGATCTGCAACTTTTTTTTAAATCGTGTTTAATTTTAATTTTAGAAACATTAGATTTTCTTGTCAGTAAAATTACTTGAAAGTCAATGGAAATGCTTTTAACTTATCCTCATAATTAGTGCGTTTAAATTGCAATACATTTCAAACGGCTGAAAATTGTCTAAACTTATGATCTGCCACTTTTTTTCAAATCGTGTAATTTTAATTTTAGAAACATTAGTTTTTCTTGTCAGTAAAATTACTTGAAAGTCTGTGGAAATGCTTTTAACTTATCCACATAATTAGTGCGTTTGAATTGCAATACATTTCAAACGGCTGAAAATTGTCTAAACTTATGAGCTGGAACTTTTTTTCAAATCGCCTTCTACTCAATTTTGAATTCAGGAAAGTTAGTTTTTCTTGTCAGTAAAATTACTTGAAAGTCAGTGGAAATGCTTTTAACTTATCCACATAATTAGTGCGTTAAAATTGCAATACATTTCAAACGGCTGAAAATTGTCTATACTTATTATCTGCAACTTTTTTTCAAATCGTGTTTAATTTTAATTTTAGAAACATTAGTTTTTCTTGTCAGTAAAATTACTTGAAAGTCAATGGAAATGCTTTTAACTTATCCACATAATTAGTGCGTTAAAAGTGCAATACATTTCTAACGGCTGAAAATTGTCTAAACTTATGCTCTGCAACTTTTTTTCAAATCGTGTAATTTTAATTTTAGAAACATTAGTTTTTCTTGTCAGTAAAATTACTTGAAAGTCTGTGGAAATGCTTTTAACTTATCCACATAATTAGTGCGTTTGAATTGCAATACATTTCAAACGGCTGAAAATTGTCTAAACGTATGAGCTGGAACTTTTTTTCAAATCGCCTTCTACTCAATTTTGATTTCAGAAAAGTTAGTTTTTCTTGTCAGTAAAATTACTTGAAAGTCAATGGAAATGCTTTTAACTTATCCACATAATTAGTGCGTTAAAATTGAAATACATTTCAAACGGCTGAAAATTGTCTATACTTATGATCTGCAACTTTTTTTCAAATCGTGTTTAATTTTATTTTTAGAAACATTAGATTTTTTTGTCAGTAAAATTACTTGAAAGTCAATGGAAATGCTTTTAACTTATCCACATAATTAGTGCGTTTAAATTGCAATACATTTCAAACGGCTGAAAATTGTCTAAACTTATGATCTGCCACTTTTTTTTCAAATCGCCTTCTACTCAATTTTAATTTTAGAAACATTGGTTTTTCTAGTCAGTAAAATTACTTAAAAGTCAATGGAAATGCTTTTAACTTATCCATATAATTAATGCGTTAAAAGTGCAATACATTTCTAACGGCTGAAAATTGTCTAAACTTATGATCTGCAATTTTTTTCAAATCGCCTTCTACTCAATTTTAATATTAGAAACATTATTTTTTCTAGTCAGTAAAATTACTTGAATGTCTGTGGAAATGCTTTTAACTTATCCACATAATTAGTGCGTTAAAAGTGCAATACATTTCTAACGGCTAAAAATTGTCTAAACTTATGATCTGCAACTTTTTTTCAAATCGTGTTTAATTTTAATTTTAGAAACATTAGTTTTTCTTGTCAGTAAAATTACTTGAAAGTCTGTGGAAATGCTTTTTACTTATCCACATAATTAGTGCGTTTAAATTGCAATACATTTCAAACGGCTGAAAATTGTCTAAACTTATGATCTGCCACTTTTTTTTCAAATCGCCTTCTACTCAATTTTGATTTTAGAAACATTGGTTTTTCTAGTCAGTAAAATTACTTGAAAGTCAATGGAAATGCTTTTAACTTATCCACATAATTAGTGCGTTAAAATTGAAATACATTTCAAACGGCTGAAAATTGTCTATACTTATGATCTGCAACTTTTTTTTAAATCGTGTTTAATTTTAATTTTAGAAACATTAGTTTTTCTAGTCAGTAAAATTACTTGAAAGTCAGTGGAAATGCTTTTAACTTATCCACATAATTAGTGCGTTAAAATTGAAATACATTTCAAACGGCTGAAAATTGTCTATACTTATGATCTGCAACTTTTTTTCAAATCGTGTTTAATTTTAATTTTAGAAACATTAGTTTTTCTAGTCAGTAAAATTACTTGAAAGTCTGTGGAAATGCTTTTAACTTATCCACATAATTAGTGCGTTAAAAGTGCAATACATTTGAAACGGCTAAAAATTGTCTAAACTTATGATCTGCAACTTTTTTTCAAATCGTGTTTAATTTTATTTTTAGAAACATTAGATTTTTTTGTCAGTAAAATTACTTGAAAGTCAATGGAAATGCTTTTAACTTATCCACATAATTAGTGCGTTTAAATTGCAATACATTTCAAACGGCTGAAAATTGTCTAAACTTATGATCTGCCACTTTTTTTTCAAATCGCCTTCTACTCAATTTTAATTTTAGAAACATTGGTTTTTCTAGTCAGTAAAATTACTTAAAAGTCAATGGAAATGCTTTTAACTTATCCATATAATTAATGCGTTAAAAGTGCAATACATTTCTAACGGCTGAAAATTGTCTAAACTTATGATCTGCAATTTTTTTCAAATCGCCTTCTACTCAATTTTAATATTAGAAACATTGGTTTTTCTAGTCAGTAAAATTACTTGAATGTCTGTGGAAATGCTTTTAACTTATCCACATAATTAGTGCGTTAAAAGTGCAATACATTTCTAACGGCTAAAAATTGTCTAAACTTATGATCTGCAACTTTTTTTCAAATCGTGTTTAATTTTAATTTTAGAAACATTAGTTTTTCTTGTCAGTAAAATTACTTGAAAGTCTGTGGAAATGCTTTTTACTTATCCACATAATTAGTGCGTTTAAATTGCAATACATTTCAAACGGCTGAAAATTGTCTAAACTTATGATCTGCCACTTTTTTTTCAAATCGCCTTCTACTCAATTTTGATTTTAGAAACATTGGTTTTTCTAGTCAGTAAAATTACTTGAAAGTCAATGGAAATGCTTTTAACTTATCCACATAATTAGTGCGTTAAAATTGAAATACATTTCAAACGGCTGAAAATTGTCTATACTTATGATCTGCAACTTTTTTTTAAATCGTGTTTAATTTTAATTTTAGAAACATTAGTTTTTCTAGTCAGTAAAATTACTTGAAAGTCAGTGGAAATGCTTTTAACTTATCCACATAATTAGTGCGTTAAAATTGAAATACATTTCAAACGGCTGAAAATTGTCTATACTTATGATCTGCAACTTTTTTTCAAATCGTGTTTAATTTTAATTTTAGAAACATTAGTTTTTCTAGTCAGTAAAATTACTTGAAAGTCTGTGGAAATGCTTTTAACTTATCCACATAATTAGTGCGTTAAAAGTGCAATACATTTGAAACGGCTAAAAATTGTCTAAACTTATGATCTGCAACTTTTTTTCAAATCGTGTTTAATTTTAATTTTAGAAACATTAGTTTTTCTTGTCAGTAAAATTACTTGAAAGTCTGTGGAAATGCTTTTTACTTATCCACATAATTAGTGCGTTTAAATTGCAATACATTTCAAACGGCTGAAAATTGTCTAAACTTATGATCTGCCACTTTTTTTTCAAATCGCCTTCTACTCAATTTTGATTTTAGAAACATTGGTTTTTCTAGTCAGTAAAATTACTTGAAAGTCAATGGAAATGCTTTTAACTTATCCACATAATTAGTGCGTTAAAATTGAAATACATTTCAAACGGCTGAAAATTGTCTATACTTATGATCTGCAACTTTTTTTTAAATCGTGTTTAATTTTAATTTTAGAAACATTAGTTTTTCTAGTCAGTAAAATTACTTGAAAGTCAGTGGAAATGCTTTTAACTTATCCACATAATTAGTGCGTTAAAATTGAAATACATTTCAAACGGCTGAAAATTGTCTATACTTATGATCTGCAACTTTTTTTCAAATCGTGTTTAATTTTAATTTTAGAAACATTAGTTTTTCTAGTCAGTAAAATTACTTGAAAGTCTGTGGAAATGCTTTTAACTTATCCACATAATTAGTGCGTTAAAAGTGCAATACATTTGAAACGGCTAAAAATTGTCTAAACTTATGATCTGCAACTTTTTTTCAAATCGTGTTTAATTTTATTTTTAGAAACATTAGATTTTTTTGTCAGTAAAATTACTTGAAAGTCAATGGAAATGCTTTTAACTTATCCACATAATTAGTGCGTTTAAATTGCAATACATTTCAAACGGCTGAAAATTGTCTAAACTTATGATCTGCCACTTTTTTTTCAAATCGCCTTCTACTCAATTTTAATTTTAGAAACATTGGTTTTTCTAGTCAGTAAAATTACTTAAAAGTCAATGGAAATGCTTTTAACTTATCCATATAATTAATGCGTTAAAAGTGCAATACATTTCTAACGGCTGAAAATTGTCTAAACTTATGATCTGCAATTTTTTTCAAATCGCCTTCTACTCAATTTTAATATTAGAAACATTGGTTTTTCTAGTCAGTAAAATTACTTGAATGTCTGTGGAAATGCTTTTAACTTATCCACATAATTAGTGCGTTAAAAGTGCAATACATTTCTAACGGCTAAAAATTGTCTAAACTTATGATCTGCAACTTTTTTTCAAATCGTGTTTAATTTTAATTTTAGAAACATTAGTTTTTCTTGTCAGTAAAATTACTTGAAAGTCTGTGGAAATGCTTTTTACTTATCCACATAATTAGTGCGTTTAAATTGCAATACATTTCAAACGGCTGAAAATTGTCTAAACTTATGATCTGCCACTTTTTTTTCAAATCGCCTTCTACTCAATTTTGATTTTAGAAACATTGGTTTTTCTAGTCAGTAAAATTACTTGAAAGTCAATGGAAATGCTTTTAACTTATCCACATAATTAGTGCGTTAAAATTGAAATACATTTCAAACGGCTGAAAATTGTCTATACTTATGATCTGCAACTTTTTTTTAAATCGTGTTTAATTTTAATTTTAGAAACATTAGTTTTTCTAGTCAGTAAAATTACTTGAAAGTCAGTGGAAATGCTTTTAACTTATCCACATAATTAGTGCGTTAAAATTGAAATACATTTCAAACGGCTGAAAATTGTCTATACTTATGATCTGCAACTTTTTTTCAAATCGTGTTTAATTTTAATTTTAGAAACATTAGTTTTTCTAGTCAGTAAAATTACTTGAAAGTCTGTGGAAATGCTTTTAACTTATCCACATAATTAGTGCGTTAAAAGTGCAATACATTTGAAACGGCTAAAAATTGTCTAAACTTATGATCTGCAACTTTTTTTCAAATCGTGTTTAATTTTAATTTTAGAAACATTAGTTTTTCTAGTCAGTAAAATTACTTGAATGTCTGTGGAAATGCTTTTAACATCCACATAATTAGTGCGTTAAAATTGCAATACATTTCAAACGGCTGAAAATTGTCTAAACTTATGATCTGCCACTTTTTTTTCAAATCGCCTTCTACTCAATTTTGATTTTAGAAACATTGGTTTTTCTAGTCAGTAAAATTACTTGAAAGTCAGTGGAAATGCTTTTAACTTATCCACATAATTAGTGCGTTAAAAGTGCAATACATTTGAAACGGCTAAAAATTGTCTAAACTTATGATCTGCAACTTTTTTTCAAATCGTGTTTAATTTTAATTTTAGAAACATTAGTTTTTCTAGTCAGTAAAATTACTTGAAAGTCTGTGGAAATGCTTTTAACTTATCCACATAATTAGTGCGTTTAAATTGCAATACATTTCAAACGGCTGAAAATAGTCTATACTTATGATCTGGGTTTTTTTTTTTTAAATCGTGTTTAATTTTAATTTTAGAAACATTAGTTTTTCTTGTCAGTAAAATTACTTGAAAGTCAGTGGAAATGCTTTTAACTTATTCACATAATTAGTGCGTTAAAATTGCAATACATTTCGAACGGCTGAAAATTGTCTATACTTATGATCTGCAACTTTTTTTCAAATCGTGTTTAATTTTAATTTTAGAAACATTAGTTTTTCTTGTCAGTAAAATTACTTGAAAGTCAATGGAAATGCTTTTAACTTATCCACATAATTAGTGCGTTAAAAGTGCAATACATTTCTAACGGCTGAAAATTGTCTAAACTTATGCTCTGCAACTTTTTTTCAAATCGTGTAATTTTAATTTTAGAAACATTAGTTTTTCTTGTCAGTAAAATTACTTGAAAGTCTGTGGAAATGCTTTTAACTTATCCACATGATTAGTGCGTTTGAATTGCAATACATTTCAAACGGCTGAAAATTGTCTAAACGTATCAGCTGGAACTTTTTTTCAAATCGCCTTCTACTCAATTTTGATTTCAGAAAAGTTAGTTTTTCTTGTCAGTAAAATTACTTGAAAGTCAATGGAAATGCTTTTAACTTATCCACATAATTAGTGCGTTAAAATTGAAATACATTTCAAACGGCTGAAAATTGTCTATACTTATGATCTGCAACTTTTTTTCAAATCGTGTTTAATTTTAATTTTAGAAACATTAGATTTTCTTGTCAGTAAAATTACTTGAAAGTCAATGGAAATGCTTTTAACTTATCCACATAATTAGTGCGTTAAAAGTGCAATACATTTCAAACGGCTGAAAATTTGTCTAAACTTATGATCTGCAACTTTTTTTCAAATCGTGTTTAATTTTAATTTTAGAAACATTAGTTTTTCTTGTCAGTAAAATTACTTGAAAGTCTGTGGAAATGCTTTTAACTTATCCACATAATTAGTGCGTTTAAATTGCAATACATTTCAAACGGCTGAAAATTGTCTAAACGTATGAGCTGGAACTTTTTCTCAAATCGCCTTCTCAATTTTGATTTCAGAAACATTAGTTTTTCTAGTCAGTAAAATTACTTGAAAGTCAATGGAAATGCTTTTAACTTATCCACATAATTAGTGCGTTAAAATTGCAATACATTTCAAACGGCTGAAAATTGTCTAAACTTATGATCTGCCACTTTTTTTTCAAATCGCCTTCTACTCAATTTTGATTTTAGAAACATTGGTTTTTCTAGTCAGTAAAATTACTTGAAAGTCAGTGGAAATGCTTTTAACTTATCCACATAATTAGTGCGTTAAAAGTGCAATACATTTCTAACGGCTAAAAATTGTCTAAACTTATGAGCTAGAACTTTTTTTCAAATCGCCTTCTACTCAATTTTGATTTCAGAAAAGTTATTTTTTCTTGTCAGTACAATTACTTGAAAGTCAATGGAAATGCTTTTAGCTTATCCACATAATTAGTGCGTTAAAATTGCAATACATTTCAAACGGCTGAAAATTGTCTATACTTATGATCTGCAACTTTTTTTCAAATCGTGTTTAATTTTAATTTTAGAAACATTAGTTTTTCTTGTCAGTAAAATTACTTGAAAGTCTGTGGAAATGCTTTTAACTTATCCACATAATTAGTGCGTTTAAATTGCAATACATTTCAAACGGCTGAAAATAGTCTATACTTATGATCTGGGTTTTTTTTTTTTAAATCTTGTTTAATTTTAATTTTAGAAACATTAGTTTTTCTTGTCAGTAAAATTACTTGAAAGTCAGTGGAAATGCTTTTAACTTATCCACATAATTAGTGCGTTAAAATTGCAATACATTTCAAACGGCTGAAAATTGTCTATACTTATGATCTGCAACTTTTTTTCAAATCGTGTTTAATTTTAATTTTAGAAATATTAGTTTTTCTTGTCAGTAAAATTACTTGAAAGTCTGTGGAAATGCTTTTAACTTATCCACATAATTAGTGCGTTTAAATTGCAATACATTTCAAACGGCTGAAAATTGTCTAAACTTATGATCTGCCACTTTTTTTTCAAATCGCCTTCTACTCAATTTTAATTTTAGAAACATTGGTTTTTCTAGTCAGTAAAATTACTTGAATGTCTGTGGAAATGCTTTTAACTTATCCACATAATTAGTGCGTTAAAATTGCAATACATTTCAAACGGCTGAAAATTGTCTAAACTTATGATCTGCCACTTTTTTTTCAAATCGCCTTCTACTCAATTTTAATTTTAGAAACATTGGTTTTTCTAGTCAGTAAAATTACTTGAATGTCTGTGGAAATGCTTTTAACTTATCCACATAATTAGTGCGTTAAAAGTGCAATACATTTGAAACGGCTAAAAATTGTCTAAACTTATGATCTGCAACTTTTTTTCAAATCGTGTTTAATTTTAATTTTAGAAACATTAGTTTTTCTTGTCAGTAAAATTACTTGAAAGTCTGTGGAAATGCTTTTAACTTATCCACATAATTAGTGCGTTTAAATTGCAATACATTTCAAACGGCTGAAAATTGTCTAAACTTATGATCTGCCACTTTTTTTTCAAATCGCCTTCTACTCAATTTTAATTTTAGAAACATTGGTTTTTCTAGTCAGTAAAATTACTTGAATGTCTGTGGAAATGCTTTTAACTTATCCACATAATTAGTGCGTTAAAATTGCAATACATTTCAAACGGCTGAAAATTGTCTAAACGTATGAGCTGGAACTTTTTTTCAAATCGCCTTCTACTCAATTTTGATTTCAGAAAAGTTAGTTTTTCTTGTCAGTAAAATTACTTGAAAGTCAATGGAAATGCTTTTAACTTATCCACATAATTAGTGCGTTAAAATTGAAATACATTTCAAACGGCTGAAAATTGTCTATACTTATGATCTGCAACTTTTTTTCAAATCGTGTTTAATTTTAATTTTAGAAACATTAGTTTTTCTTGTCAGTAAAATTACTTGAAAGTCTGTGGAAATGCTTTTAACTTATCCACATAATTAGTGCGTTTAAATTGCAATACATTTCAAACGGCTGAAAATTGTCTAAACTTATGATCTGCCACTTTTTTTTCAAATCGCCTTCTACTCAATTTTAATTTTAGAAACATTGGTTTTTCTAGTCAGTAAAATTACTTGAATGTCTGTGGAAATGCTTTTAACTTATCCACATAATTAGTGCGTTAAAATTGCAATACATTTCAAACGGCTGAAAATTGTCTAAACTTATGATCTGCCACTTTTTTTTCAAATCGCCTTCTACTCAATTTTAATTTTAGAAACATTGGTTTTTCTAGTCAGTAAAATTACTTGAATGTCTGTGGAAATGCTTTTAACTTATCCACATAATTAGTGCGTTAAAATTGAAATACATTTCAAACGGCTGAAAATTGTCTATACTTATGATCTGCAACTTTTTTTCAAATCGTGTTTAATTTTAATTTTAGAAACATTAGTTTTTCTAGTCAGTAAAATTACTTGAAAGTCAGTGGAAATGCTTTTAACTTATCCACATAATTAGTGCGTTAAAATTGCAATACATTTCAAACTGCTGAAAATTGTCTATACTTATGATCTGCAACTTTTTTTCAAATCGTGTTTAATTTTAATTTTAGAAACATTAGTTTTTCTTGTCAGTAAAATTACTTGAAAGTCTGTGGAAATGCTTTTAACTTATCCACATAATTAGTGCGTTTAAATTGCAATACATTTCAAACGGCTGAAAATAGTCTATACTTATGATCTGGGTTTTTTTTTTTTAAATCGTGTTTAATTTTAATTTTAGAAACATTAGTTTTTCTTGTCAGTAAAATTACTTGAAAGTCAGTGGAAATGCTTTTAACTTATTCACATAATTAGTGCGTTAAAATTGCAATACATTTCGAACGGCTGAAAATTGTCTATACTTATGATCTGCAACTTTTTTTCAAATCGTGTTTAATTTTAATTTTAGAAACATTAGTTTTTCTTGTCAGTAAAATTACTTGAAAGTCAATGGAAATGCTTTTAACTTATCCACATAATTAGTGCGTTAAAAGTGCAATACATTTCTAACGGCTGAAAATTGTCTAAACTTATGCTCTGCAACTTTTTTTCAAATCGTGTAATTTTAATTTTAGAAACATTAGTTTTTCTTGTCAGTAAAATTACTTGAAAGTCTGTGGAAATGCTTTTAACTTATCCACATAATTAGTGCGTTTGAATTGCAATACATTTCAAACGGCTGAAAATTGTCTAAACGTATGAGCTGGAACTTTTTTTCAAATCGCCTTCTACTCAATTTTGATTTCAGAAAAGTTAGTTTTTCTTGTCAGTAAAATTACTTGAAAGTCAATGGAAATGCTTTTAACTTATCCACATAATTAGTGCGTTAAAATTGAAATACATTTCAAACGGCTGAAAATTGTCTATACTTATGATCTGCAACTTTTTTTCAAATCGTGTTTAATTTTATTTTTAGAAACATTAGATTTTCTTGTCAGTAAAATTACTTGAAAGTCAATGGAAATGCTTTTAACTTATCCACATAATTAGTGCGTTTAAATTGCAATACATTTCAAACGGCTGAAAATTGTCTAAACTTATGATCTGCCACTTTTTTTTCAAATCGCCTTCTACTCAATTTTAATTTTAGAAACATTGGTTTTTCTAGTCAGTAAAATTACTTAAAAGTCAATGGAAATGCTTTTAACTTATCCATATAATTAATGCGTTAAAAGTGCAATACATTTCTAACGGCTGAAAATTGTCTAAACTTATGATCTGCAATTTTTTTCAAATCGCCTTCTACTCAATTTTAATATTAGAAACATTGGTTTTTCTAGTCAGTAAAATTACTTGAATGTCTGTGGAAATGCTTTTAACTTATCCACATAATTAGTGCGTTAAAAGTGCAATACATTTCTAACGGCTAAAAATTGTCTAAACTTATGATCTGCAACTTTTTTTCAAATCGTGTTTAATTTTAATTTTAGAAACATTAGTTTTTCTTGTCAGTAAAATTACTTGAAAGTCTGTGGAAATGCTTTTTACTTATCCACATAATTAGTGCGTTTAAATTGCAATACATTTCAAACGGCTGAAAATTGTCTAAACTTATGATCTGCCACTTTTTTTTCAAATCACCTTCTACTCAATTTTGATTTTAGAAACATTGTTTTTCTAGTCAGTAAAATTACTTGAAAGTCAGTGGAAATGCTTTTAACTTATCCACATAATTAGTGCGTTAAAAGTGCAATACATTTGAAACGGCTAAAATTTGTCTAAACTTATGATCTGCAACTTTTTTTCAAATCGTGTTTAATTTTAATTTTAGAAACATTAGTTTTTCTTGTCAGTAAAATTACTTGAAAGTCTGTGGAAATGCTTTTAACTTATCCACATAATTAGTGCGTTTAAATTGCAATACATTTCAAAACGGCTGAAAATTGTCTAAACATGATCTGCCACTTTTTTTTCAAATCGCCTTCTACTCAATTTTAATTTTAGAAACATTGGTTTTTCTAGTCAGTAAAATTACTTGAATGTCTGTGGAAATGCTTTTAACTTATCCACATAATTAGTGCGTTAAAATTGCAATACATTTCAAACGGCTGAAAATTGTCTAAACGTATGAGCTGGAACTTTTTCTCAAATCGCCTTCTACTCAATTTTGATTTCAGAAAAGTTAGTTTTTCTTGTCAGTAAAATTACTTGAAAGTCAATGGAAATGCTTTTAACTTATCCACATAATTAGTGCGTTAAAATTGAAATACATTTCAAACGGCTGAAAATTGTCTATACTTATGATCTGCAACTTTTTTTCAAATCGTGTTTAATTTTAATTTTAGAAACATTAGTTTTTCTAGTCAGTAAAATTACTTGAAAGTCAGTGGAAATGCTTTTAACTTATCCACATAATTAGTGCGTTAAAATTGCAATACATTTCAAACGGCTGAAAATTGTCTATACTTATGATCTGCAACTTTTTTTCTAATCGTGTTTAATTTTAATTTTAGAAATATTAGTTTTTCTTGTCAGTAAAATTACTTGAAAGTCTGTGGAAATGCTTTTAACTTATCCACATAATTAGTGCGTTTAAATTGCAATACATTTCAAACGGCTGAAAATTGTCTAAACTTATGATCTGCCACTTTTTTTCAAATCGCCTTCCACTCAATTTTAATTTTAGAAACATTGGTTTTTCTAGTCAGTAAAATTACTTGAATGTCTGTGGAAATGCTTTTAACATCCACATAATTAGTGCGTTAAAATTGCAATACATTTCAAACGGCTGAAAATTGTCTAAACTTATGATCTGCCACTTTTTTTTCAAATCGCCTTCTACTCAATTTTGATTTTAGAAACATTGGTTTTTCTAGTCAGTAAAATTACTTGAAAGTCAGTGGAAATGCTTTTAACTTATCCACATAATTAGTGCGTTAAAAGTGCAATACATTTGAAACGGCTAAAAATTGTCTAAACTTATGATCTGCAACTTTTTTTTAAATCGTGTTTAATTTTAATTTTAGAAACATTAGTTTTTCTAGTCAGTAAAATTACTTGAAAGTCTGTGGAAATGCTTTTAACTTATCCACATAATTAGTGCGTTTAAATTGCAATACATTTCAAACGGCTGAAAATTGTCTAAACTTATGATCTGCCACTTTTTTTTCAAATCGCCATCTACTCAATTTTAATTTTAGAAACATTGGTTTTTCTAGTCAGTAAAATTACTTGAATGTCTGTGGAAATGCTTTTAACTTATCCACATAATTAGTGCGTTAAAATTGCAATACATTTCAAACGGCTGAAAATTGTCTAAACGTATGAGCTGGAACTTTTTTTCAAATCGCCTTCTACTCAATTTTGATTTCAGAAAAGTTAGTTTTTCTTGTCAGTAAAATTACTTGAAAGTCAATGGAAATGCTTTTAACTTATCCACATAATTAGTGCGTTAAAATTGAAATACATTTCAAACGGCTGAAAATTGTCTATACTTATGATCTGCAACTTTTTTTCAAATCGTGTTTAATTTTAATTTTTAGAAACATTAGATTTTCTTGTCAGTAAAATTACTTGAAAGTCAATGGAAATGCTTTTAACTTATCCTCATAATTAGTGCGTTTAAATTGCAATACATTTCAAACGGCTGAAAATTGTCTAAACTTATGATCTGCCACTTTTTTTCAAATCGTGTAATTTTAATTTTAGAAACATTAGTTTTTCTTGTCAGTAAAATTACTTGAAAGTCTGTGGAAATGCTTTTAACTTATCCACATAATTAGTGCGTTTGAATTGCAATACATTTCAAACGGCTGAAAATTGTCTAAACTTATGAGCTGGAACTTTTTTTCAAATCGCCTTCTACTCAATTTTGAATTCAGGAAAGTTAGTTTTTCTTGTCAGTAAAATTACTTGAAAGTCAGTGGAAATGCTTTTAACTTATCCACATAATTAGTGCGTTAAAATTGCAATACATTTCAAACGGCTGAAAATTGTCTATACTTATTATCTGCAACTTTTTTTCAAATCGTGTTTAATTTTAATTTTAGAAACATTAGTTTTTCTTGTCAGTAAAATTACTTGAAAGTCAATGGAAATGCTTTTAACTTATCCACATAATTAGTGCGTTAAAAGTGCAATACATTTCTAACGGCTGAAAATTGTCTAAACTTATGCTCTGCAACTTTTTTTCAAATCGTGTAATTTTAATTTTAGAAACATTAGTTTTTCTTGTCAGTAAAATTACTTGAAAGTCTGTGGAAATGCTTTTAACTTATCCACATAATTAGTGCGTTTGAATTGCAATACATTTCAAACGGCTGAAAATTGTCTAAACGTATGAGCTGGAACTTTTTTTCAAATCGCCTTCTACTCAATTTTGATTTCAGAAAAGTTAGTTTTTCTTGTCAGTAAAATTACTTGAAAGTCAATGGAAATGCTTTTAACTTATCCACATAATTAGTGCGTTAAAATTGAAATACATTTCAAACGGCTGAAAATTGTCTATACTTATGATCTGCAACTTTTTTTCAAATCGTGTTTAATTTTATTTTTAGAAACATTAGATTTTTTTGTCAGTAAAATTACTTGAAAGTCAATGGAAATGCTTTTAACTTATCCACATAATTAGTGCGTTTAAATTGCAATACATTTCAAACGGCTGAAAATTGTCTAAACTTATGATCTGCCACTTTTTTTTCAAATCGCCTTCTACTCAATTTTAATTTTAGAAACATTGGTTTTTCTAGTCAGTAAAATTACTTAAAAGTCAATGGAAATGCTTTTAACTTATCCATATAATTAATGCGTTAAAAGTGCAATACATTTCTAACGGCTGAAAATTGTCTAAACTTATGATCTGCAATTTTTTTCAAATCGCCTTCTACTCAATTTTAATATTAGAAACATTGGTTTTTCTAGTCAGTAAAATTACTTGAATGTCTGTGGAAATGCTTTTAACTTATCCACATAAATAGTGCGTTAAAAGTGCAATACATTTCTAACGGCTAAAAATTGTCTAAACTTATGATCTGCAACTTTTTTTCAAATCGTGTTTAATTTTAATTTTAGAAACATTAGTTTTTCTTGTCAGTAAAATTACTTGAAAGTCTGTGGAAATGCTTTTTACTTATCCACATAATTAGTGCGTTTAAATTGCAATACATTTCAAACGGCTGAAAATTGTCTAAACTTATGATCTGCCACTTTTTTTTCAAATCGCCTTCTACTCAATTTTGATTTTTAGAAACATTGGTTTTTCTAGTCAGTAAAATTACTTGAAAGTCAATGGAAATGCTTTTAACTTATCCACATAATTAGTGCGTTAAAATTGAAATACATTTCAAACGGCTGAAAATTGTCTATACTTATGATCTGCAACTTTTTTTTAAATCGTGTTTAATTTTAATTTTAGAAACATTAGTTTTTCTAGTCAGTAAAATTACTTGAAAGTCAGTGGAAATGCTTTTAACTTATCCACATAATTAGTGCGTTAAAATTGAAATACATTTCAAACGGCTGAAAATTGTCTATACTTATGATCTGCAACTTTTTTTCAAATCGTGTTTAATTTTAATTTTAGAAACATTAGTTTTTCTAGTCAGTAAAATTACTTGAAAGTCTGTGGAAATGCTTTTAACTTATCCACATAATTAGTGCGTTAAAAGTGCAATACATTTGAAACGGCTAAAAATTGTCTAAACTTATGATCTGCAACTTTTTTTCAAATCGTGTTTAATTTTAATTTTAGAAACATTAGTTTTTCTAGTCAGTAAAATTACTTGAATGTCTGTGGAAATGCTTTTAACATCCACATAATTAGTGCGTTAAAATTGCAATACATTTCAAACGGCTGAAAATTGTCTAAACTTATGATCTGCCACTTTTTTTTCAAATCGCCTTCTACTCAATTTTGATTTTAGAAACATTGGTTTTTCTAGTCAGTAAAATTACTTGAAAGTCAGTGGAAATGCTTTTAACTTATCCACATAATTAGTGCGTTAAAAGTGCAATACATTTGAAACGGCTAAAAATTGTCTAAACTTATGATCTGCAACTTTTTTTCAAATCGTTTTTAATTTTAATTTTAGAAACATTAGTTTTTCTAGTCAGTAAAATTACTTGAAAGTCTGTGGAAATGCTTTTAACTTATCCACATAATTAGTGCGTTTAAATTGCAATACATTTCAAACGGCTGAAAATTGTCTAAACTTATGATCTGCCACTTTTTTTTCAAATCGCCATCTACTCAATTTTAATTTTAGAAACATTTCTACTCAATTTTGAATTCAGGAAAGTTAGTTTTTCTTGTCAGTAAAATTACTTGAAAGTCAGTGGAAATGCTTTTAACTTATCCACATAATTAGTGCGTTAAAATTGCAATACATTTCAAACGGCTGAAAATTGTCTATACTTATTATCTGCAACTTTTTTTTAAAACCGTGTTTAATTTTAATTTTAGAAACATTAGTTTTTCTTGTCAGTAAAATTACTTGAAAGTCAATGGAAATGCTTTTAACTTATCCACATAATTAGTGCGTTAAAAGTGCAATACATTTCTAACGGCTGAAAATTGTCTAAACTTATGCTCTGCAACTTTTTTTCAAATCGTGTAATTTTAATTTTAGAAACATTAGTTTTTCTTGTCAGTAAAATTACTTGAAAGTCTGTGGAAATGCTTTTAACTTATCCACATAATTAGTGCGTTTGAATTGCAAAACATTTCAAACGGCTGAAAATTGTCTAAACGTATGAGCTGGAACTTTTTTTCAAATCGCCTTCTACTCAATTTTGATTTCAGAAAAGTTAGTTTTTCTTGTCAGTAAAATTACTTGAAAGTCAATGGAAATGCTTTTAACTTATCCACATAATTAGTGCGTTAAAATTGAAATACATTTCAAACGGCTGAAAATTGTCTATACTTATGATCTGCAACTTTTTTTCAAATCGTGTTTAATTTTATTTTTAGAAACATTAGATTTTCTTGTCAGTAAAATTACTTGAAAGTCAATGGAAATGCTTTTAACTTATCCACATAATTAGTGCGTTTAAATTGCAATACATTTCAAACGGCTGAAAATTGTCTAAACTTATGATCTGCCACTTTTTTTTCAAATCGCCTTCTACTCAATTTTAATTTTAGAAACATTGGTTTTTCTAGTCAGTAAAATTACTTAAAAGTCAATGGAAATGCTTTTAACTTATCCATATAATTAATGCGTTAAAAGTGCAATACATTTCTAACGGCTGAAAATTGTCTAAACTTATGATCTGCAATTTTTTTCAAATCGCCTTCTACTCAATTTTAATATTAGAAACATTGGTTTTTCTAGTCAGTAAAATTACTTGAATGTCTGTGGAAATGCTTTTAACTTATCCACATAATTAGTGCGTTAAAAGTGCAATACATTTCTAACGGCTAAAAATTGTCTAAACTTATGATCTGCAACTTTTTTTCAAATCGTGTTTAATTTTAATTTTAGAAACATTAGTTTTTCTTGTCAGTAAAATTACTTGAAAGTCTGTGGAAATGCTTTTAACTTATCCACATAATTAGTGCGTTTGAATTGCAATACATTTCAAACGGCTGAAAATTGTCTAAACTTATGAGCTGGAACTTTTTTTCAAATCGCCTTCTACTCAATTTTGAATTCAGGAAAGTTAGTTTTTCTTGTCAGTAAAATTACTTGAAAGTCAGTGGAAATGCTTTTAACTTATCCACATAATTAGTGCGTTAAAATTGCAATACATTTCAAACGGCTGAAAATTGTCTATACTTATTATCTGCAACTTTTTTTCAAATCGTGTTTAATTTTAATTTTAGAAACATTAGTTTTTCTTGTCAGTAAAATTACTTGAAAGTCAATGGAAATGCTTTTAACTTATCCACATAATTAGTGCGTTAAAAGTGCAATACATTTCTAACGGCTGAAAATTGTCTAAACTTATGCTCTGCAACTTTTTTTCAAATCGTGTAATTTTAATTTTAGAAACATTAGTTTTTCTTGTCAGTAAAATTACTTGAAAGTCTGTGGAAATGCTTTTAACTTATCCACATAATTAGTGCGTTTGAATTGCAAAACATTTCAAACGGCTGAAAATTGTCTAAACGTATGAGCTGGAACTTTTTTTCAAATCGCCTTCTACTCAATTTTGATTTCAGAAAAGTTAGTTTTTCTTGTCAGTAAAATTACTTGAAAGTCAATGGAAATGCTTTTAACTTATCCACATAATTAGTGCGTTAAAATTGAAATACATTTCAAACGGCTGAAAATTGTCTATACTTATGATCTGCAACTTTTTTTCAAATCGTGTTTAATTTTATTTTTAGAAACATTAGATTTTCTTGTCAGTAAAATTACTTGAAAGTCAATGGAAATGCTTTTAACTTATCCACATAATTAGTGCGTTTAAATTGCAATACATTTCAAACGGCTGAAAATTGTCTAAACTTATGATCTGCCACTTTTTTTTCAAATCGCCTTCTACTCAATTTTAATTTTAGAAACATTGGTTTTTCTAGTCAGTAAAATTACTTAAAAGTCAATGGAAATGCTTTTAACTTATCCATATAATTAATGCGTTAAAAGTGCAATACATTTCTAACGGCTGAAAATTGTCTAAACTTATGATCTGCAATTTTTTTCAAATCGCCTTCTACTCAATTTTAATATTAGAAACATTGGTTTTTCTAGTCAGTAAAATTACTTGAATGTCTGTGGAAATGCTTTTAACTTATCCACATAATTAGTGCGTTAAAAGTGCAATACATTTCTAACGGCTAAAAATTGTCTAAACTTATGATCTGCAACTTTTTTTCAAATCGTGTTTAATTTTAATTTTAGAAACATTAGTTTTTCTTGTCAGTAAAATTACTTGAAAGTCTGTGGAAATGCTTTTTACTTATCCACATAATTAGTGCGTTTAAATTGCAATACATTTCAAACGGCTGAAAATTGTCTAAACTTATGATCTGCCACTTTTTTTTCAAATCGCCTTCTACTCAATTTTGATTTTAGAAACATTGGTTTTTCTAGTCAGTAAAATTACTTGAAAGTCAATGGAAATGCTTTTAACTTATCCACATAATTAGTGCGTTAAAATTGAAATACATTTCAAACGGCTGAAAATTGTCTATACTTATGATCTGCAACTTTTTTTCAAATCGTGTTTAATTTTAATTTTAGAAACATTAGTTTTTCTAGTCAGTAAAATTACTTGAAAGTCAGTGGAAATGCTTTTAACTTATCCACATAATTAGTGCGTTAAAATTGCAATACATTTCAAACGGCTGAAAATTGTCTATACTTATGATCTGCAACTTTTTTTCAAATCGTGTTTAATTTTAATTTTAGAAATATTAGTTTTTCTTGTCAGTAAAATTACTTGAAAGTCTGTGGAAATGCTTTTAACTTATCCACATAATTAGTGCGTTTAAATTGCAATACATTTCAAACGGCTGAAAATTGTCTAAACTTATGATCTGCCACTTTTTTTTCAAATCGCCTTCCACTCAATTTTAATTTTAGAAACATTGGTTTTTCTAGTCAGTAAAATTACTTGAATGTCTGTGGAAATGCTTTTAACATCCACATAATTAGTGCGTTAAAATTGAAATACATTTCAAACGGCTGAAAATTGTCTAAACTTATGATCTGCCACTTTTTTTTCAAATCGCCTTCTACTCAATTTTGATTTTAGAAACATTGGTTTTTCTAGTCAGTAAAATTACTTGAAAGTCAGTGGAAATGCTTTTAACTTATCCACATAATTAGTGCGTTAAAAGTGCAATACATTTGAAACGGCTAAAAATTGTCTAAACTTATGATCTGCAACTTTTTTTCAAATCGTGTTTAATTTTAATTTTAGAAACATTAGTTTTTCTAGTCAGTAAAATTACTTGAAAGTCTGTGGAAATGCTTTTAACTTATCCACATAATTAGTGCGTTTAAATTGCAATACATTTCAAACGGCTGAAAATTGTCTAAACGTATGAGCTGGAACTTTTTTTCAAATCGCCTTCTACTCAATTTTGAATTCAGGAAAGTTAGTTTTTCTTGTCAGTAAAATTACTTGAAAGTCAGTGGAAATGCTTTTAACTTATCCACATAATTAGTGCGTTAAAATTGCAATACATTTCAAACGGCTGAAAATTGTCTATACTTATGATCTGCAACTTTTTTTCAAATCGTGTTTAATTTTAATTTTAGAAACATTAGTTTTTCTTGTCAGTAAAATTACTTGAAAGTCAGTGGAAATGCTTTTAACTTATCCACATAATTAGTGCGTTAAAATTGCAATACATTTCAAACGGCTGAGAATTGTCTATACTTATGATCTGCAACTTTTTTTCAAATCGTGGTTAATTTTATTTTTAGAAACATTAGATTTTCTTGTCAGTAAAATTACTTGAAAGTCTGTGGAAATGCTTTTAACTTATCCACATAATTAGTGCGTTAAAATTGCAATACATTTCAAACGGCTGAAAATTGTCTAAACGTATGAGCTGGAACTTTTTTTCAAATCGCCTTCTACTCAATTTTGATTTCAGAAAAGTTAGTTTTTCTAGTCAGTAAAATTACTTGAAAGTCAGTGGAAATGCTTTTAACTTATCCACATAATTAGTGCGTTAAAATTGCAATACATTTCAAACGGCTGAGAATTGTCTATACTTATGATCTGCCACTTTTTTTCAAATCGTGTAATTTTAATTTTAGAAACATTAGTTTTTCTTGTCAGTAAAATTACTTGAAAGTCTGTGGAAATGCTTTTAACTTATCCACATAATTAGTGCGTTTGAATTGCAATACATTTCAAACGGCTGAAAATTGTCTAAACTTATGAGCTGGAACTTTTTTTCAAATCGCCTTCTACTCAATTTTGAATTCAGGAAAGTTAGTTTTTCTTGTCAGTAAAATTACTTGAAAGTCAGTGGAAATGCTTTTAACTTATCCACATAATTAGTGCGTTAAAATTGCAATACATTTCAAACGGCTGAAAATTGTCTATACTTATTATCTGCAACTTTTTTTCAAATCGTGTTTAATTTTAATTTTAGAAACATTAGTTTTTCTTGTCAGTAAAATTACTTGAAAGTCAATGGAAATGCTTTTAACTTATCCACATAATTAGTGCGTTAAAAGTGCAATACATTTCTAACGGCTGAAAATTGTCTAAACTTATGCTCTGCAACTTTTTTTCAAATCGTGTAATTTTAATTTTAGAAACATTAGTTTTTCTTGTCAGTAAAATTACTTGAAAGTCTGTGGAAATGCTTTTAACTTATCCACATAATTAGTGCGTTTGAATTGCAATACATTTCAAACGGCTGAAAATTGTCTAAACGTATGAGCTGGAACTTTTTTTCAAATCGCCTTCTACTCAATTTTGATTTCAGAAAAGTTAGTTTTTCTTGTCAGTAAAATTACTTGAAAGTCAATGGAAATGCTTTTAACTTATCCACATAATTAGTGCGTTTAAATTGCAATACATTTCAAACGGCTGAAAATTGTCTAAACTTATGATCTGCCACTTTTTTTCAAATCGTGTAATTTTAATTTTAGAAACATTAGTTTTTCTTGTCAGTAAAATTACTTGAAAGTCTGTGGAAATGCTTTTAACTTATCCACATAATTAGTGCGTTTGAATTGCAATACATTTCAAACGGCTGAAAATTGTCTAAACTTATGAGCTGGAACTTTTCTTCAAATCGCCTTCTACTCAATTTTGAATTCAGGAAAGTTAGTTTTTCTTGTCAGTAAAATTACTTGAAAGTCAGTGGAAATGCTTTTAACTTATCCACATAATTAGTGCGTTAAAATTGAAATACATTTCAAACGGCTGAAAATTGTCTATACTTATGATCTGCAACTTTTTTTCAAATCGTGTTTAATTTTAATTTTAGAAACATTAGTTTTTCTTGTCAGTAAAATTACTTGAAAGTCAGTGGAAATGCTTTTAACTTATCCACATAATTAGTGCGTTAAAATTGCAATACATTTCAAACGGCTGAGAATTGTCTATACTTATGATCTGCAACTTTTTTTCAAATCGTGGTTAATTTTATTTTTAGAAACATTAGATTTTCTTGTCAGTAAAATTACTTGAATGTCTGTGGAAATGCTTTTAACTTATCCACATAATTAGTGCGTTAAAATTGCAATACATTTCAAACGGCTGAAAATTGTCTAAACTTATGATCTGCCACTTTTTTTTCAAATCGCCTTCTACTCAAATTTAATTTTAGAAACATTGGTTTTTCTAGTCAGTAAAATTACTTTAATGTAATTAGTGCGTTAAAAGTGCAATACATTTGAAACGGCAAAAAATTGTCTAAACTTATGATCTGCAACTTTTTTTCAAATCGTGTTTAATTTTAATTTTAGAAACATTAGTTTTTCTAGTCAGTAAAATTACTTGAAAGTCTGTGGAAATGCTTTTAACTTATCCACATAATTAGTGCGTTTAAATTGCAATACATTTCAAACGGCTGAAAATTGTCTAAACTTATGATCTGCCACTTTTTTTTCAAATCGCCATCTACTCAATTTTAATTTTAGAAACATTGGTTTTTCTAGTCAGTAAAATTACTTGAATGTCTGTGGAAATGCTTTTAACTTATCCACATAATTAGTGCGTTAAAATTGCAATACATTTCAAACGGCTGAAAATTGTCTAAACGTATGAGCTGAAACTTTTTTTCAAATCGCCTTCTACTCAATTTTGATTTCAGAAAAGTTAGTTTTTCTAGTCAGTAAAATTACTTGAAAGTCAGTGGAAATGCTTTTAACTTATCCACATAATTAGTGCGTTAAAATTGCAATACATTTCAAACGGCTGAGAATTGTCTATACTTATGATCTGCCACTTTTTTTCAAATCGTGTAATTTTAATTTTAGAAACATTAGTTTTTCTTGTCAGTAAAATTACTTGAAAGTCTGTGGAAATGCTTTTAACTTATCCACATAATTAGTGCGTTTGAATTGCAATACATTTCAAACGGCTGAAAATTGTCTAAACTTATGAGCTGGAACTTTTTTTCAAATCGCCTTCTACTCAATTTTGAATTCAGGAAAGTTAGTTTTTCTTGTCAGTAAAATTACTTGAAAGTCAGTGGAAATGCTTTTAACTTATCCACATAATTAGTGCGTTAAAATTGCAATACATTTCAAACGGCTGAAAATTGTCTATACTTATTATCTGCAACTTTTTTTCAAATCGTGTTTAATTTTAATTTTAGAAACATTAGTTTTTCTTGTCAGTAAAATTACTTGAAAGTCAATGGAAATGCTTTTAACTTATCCACATAATTAGTGCGTTAAAAGTGCAATACATTTCTAACGGCTGAAAATTGTCTAAACTTATGCTCTGCAACTTTTTTTCAAATCGTGTAATTTTAATTTTAGAAACATTAGTTTTTCTTGTCAGTAAAATTACTTGAAAGTCTGTGGAAATGCTTTTAACTTATCCACATAATTAGTGCGTTTGAATTGCAATACATTTCAAACGGCTGAAAATTGTCTAAACGTATGAGCTGGAACTTTTTTTCAAATCGCCTTCTACTCAATTTTGATTTCAGAAAAGTTAGTTTTTCTTGTCAGTAAAATTACTTGAAAGTCAATGGAAATGCTTTTAACTTATCCACATAATTAGTGCGTTAAAATTGAAATACATTTCAAACGGCTGAAAATTGTCTATACTTATGATCTGCAACTTTTTTTCAAATCGTGTTTAATTTTATTTTTAGAAACATTAGATCTTCTTGTCAGTAAAATTACTTGAAAGTCAATGGAAATGCTTTTAACTTATCCACATAATTAGTGCGTTTAAATTGCAATACATTTCAAACGGCTGAAAATTGTCTAAACTTATGATCTGCCACTTTTTTTTCAAATCGCCTTCTACTCAATTTTAATTTTAGAAACATTGGTTTTTCTAGTCAGTAAAATTACTTAAAAGTCAATGGAAATGCTTTTAACTTATCCATATAATTAATGCGTTAAAAGTGCAATACATTTCTAACGGCTGAAAATTGTCTAAACTTATGATCTGCAATTTTTTTCAAATCGCCTTCTACTCAATTTTAATATTAGAAACATTGGTTTTTCTAGTCAGTAAAATTACTTGAATGTCTGTGGAAATGCTTTTAACTTATCCACATAATTAGTGCGTTAAAAGTGCAATACATTTCTAACGGCTAAAAATTGTCTAAACTTATGATCTGCAACTTTTTTTCAAATCGTGTTTAATTTTAATTTTAGAAACATTAGTTTTTCTTGTCAGTAAAATTACTTGAAAGTCTGTGGAAATGCTTTTTACTTATCCACATAATTAGTGCGTTTAAATTGCAATACATTTCAAACGGCTGAAAATTGTCTAAACTTATGATCTGCCACTTTTTTTTCAAATCGCCTTCTACTCAATTTTAATTTTAGAAACATTGGTTTTTCTAGTCAGTAAAATTACTTGAATGTCTGTGGAAATGCTTTTAACTTATCCACATAATTAGTGCGTTAAAATTGCAATACATTTCAAACGGCTGAAATTGTCTAAACGTATGAGCTGGAACTTTTTTTCAAATCGCCTTCTACTCAATTTTGATTTCAGAAAAGTTAGTTTTTCTTGTCAGTAAAATTACTTGAAAGTCAATGGAAATGCTTTTAACTTATCCACATAATTAGTGCGTTAAAATTGAAATACATTTCAAACGGCTGAAAATTGTCTATACTTATGATCTGCAACTTTTTTTCAAATCGTGTTTAATTTTAATTTTAGAAACATTAGTTTTTCTAGTCAGTAAAATTACTTGAAAGTCAGTGGAAATGCTTTTAACTTATCCACATAATTAGTGCGTTAAAATTGCAATACATTTCAAACGGCTGAAAATTGTCTATACTTATGATCTGCAACTTTTTTTCAAATCGTGTTTAATTTTAATTTTAGAAACATTAGTTTTTCTTGTCAGTAAAATTACTTGAAAGTCTGTGGAAATGCTTTTAACTTATCCACATAATTAGTGCGTTTAAATTGCAATAAATTTCAAACGGCTGAAAATTGTCTAAACTTATGATCTGCCACTTTTTTTTCAAATCGCCTTCTACTCAATTTTAATTTTAGAAACATTGGTTTTTCTAGTCAGTAAAATTACTTGAATGTCTGTGGAAATGCTTTTAACTTATCCACATAATTAGTGCGTTAAAATTGCAATACATTTCAAACGGCTGAAATTGTCTAAACGTATGAGCTGGAACTTTTTTTCAAATCGCCTTCTACTCAATTTTGATTTCAGAAAAGTTAGTTTTTCTTGTCAGTAAAATTACTTGAAAGTCAATGGAAATGCTTTTAACTTATCCACATAATTAGTGCGTTAAAATTGAAATACATTTCAAACGGCTGAAAATTGTCTATACTTATGATCTGCAACTTTTTTTTCAAATCGTGTTTAATTTTAATTTTAGAAACATTAGTTTTTCTTGTCAGTAAAATTACTTGAAAGTCAGTGGAAATGCTTTTAACTTATCCACATAATTAGTGCGTTAAAATTGCAATACATTTCAAACGGCTGAAAATTGTCTATACTTATGATCTGCAACTTTTTTTCAAATCGTGTTTAATTTTAATTTTAGAAACATTAGTTTTTCTTGTCAGTAAAATTACTTGAAAGTCTGTGGAAATGCTTTTAACTTATCCACATAATTAGTGCGTTTAAATTGCAATAAATTTCAAACGGCTGAAAATTGTCTAAACTTATGATCTGCCACTTTTTTTTCAAATCGCCTTCTACTCAATTTTAATTTTAGAAACATTGGTTTTTCTAGTCAGTAAAATTACTTGAATGTCTGTGGAAATGCTTTTAACTTATCCACATAATTAGTGCGTTAAAATTGCAATACATTTCAAACGGCTGAAATTGTCTAAACGTATGAGCTGGAACTTTTTTTCAAATCGCCTTCTACTCAATTTTGATTTCAGAAAAGTTAGTTTTTCTTGTCAGTAAAATTACTTGAAAGTCAATGGAAATGCTTTTAACTTATCCACATAATTAGTGCGTTAAAATTGAAATACATTTCAAACGGCTGAAAATTGTCTATACTTATGATCTGCAACTTTTTTTCAAATCGTGTTTAATTTTAATTCTAGAAACATTAGTTTTTCTAGTCAGTAAAATTACTTGAAAGTCAGTGGAAATGCTTTTAACTTATCCACATAATTAGTGCGTTAAAATTGCAATACATTTCAAACGGCTGAAAATTGTCTATACTTATGATCTGCAACTTTTTTTCAAATCGTGTTTAATTTTAATTTTAGAAACATTAGTTTTTCTTGTCAGTAAAATTACTTGAAAGTCTGTGGAAATGCTTTTAACTTATCCACATAATTAGTGCGTTTAAATTGCAATACATTTCAAACGGCTGAAAATAGTCTATACTTATGATCTGGTTTTTTTTTTTAAAATCGTGTTTAATTTTAATTTTAGAAACATTAGTTTTTCTTGTCAGTAAAATTACTTGAAAGTCAGTGGAAATGCTTTTAACTTATTCACATAATTAGTGCGTTAAAATTGCAATACATTTCGAACGGCTGAAAATTGTCTATACTTATGATCTGCAACTTTTTTTCAAATCGTGTTTAATTTTAATTTTAGAAACATTGGTTTTTCTAGTCAGTAAAATTACTTGAATGTCTGTGGAATTGCTTTTAACTTATCCACATAATTAGTGCGTTAAAATTGCAATACATTTCAAACGGCTGAAATTGTCTAAACGTATGAGCTGGAACTTTTTTTTAAATCGCCTTCTACTCAATTTTGATTTCAGAAAAGTTAGTTTTTCTTGTCAGTAAAATTACTTGAAAGTCAATGGAAATGCTTTTAACTTATCCACATAATTAGTGCGTTAAAATTGAAATACATTTCAAACGGCTGAAAATTGTCTATACTTATGATCTGCAACTTTTTTTCAAATCGTGTTTAATTTTAATTTTAGAAACATTAGTTTTTCTTGTCAGTAAAATTACTTGAAAGTCTGTGGAAATGCTTTTAACTTATCCACATAATTAGTGCGTTTAAATTGCAATACATTTCAAACGGCTGAAAATAGTCTATACTTATGATCTGGGTTTTTTTTTTTTAAATCGTGTTTAATTTTAATTTTAGAAACATTAGTTTTTCTTGTCAGTAAAATTACTTGAAAGTCAATGGAAATAATTTTAAACTATCCACATAATTAGTGCGTTAAAAGTGCAATACATTTCTAACGGCTGAAAATTGTCTACTTATGATCTGCAATTTTTTTCAAATCGCCTTCTACTCAATTTTAATTTTAGAAACATTGGTTTTTCTAGTCAGTAAAATTACTTGAATGTCTGTGGAAATGCTTTTAACTTATCCACATAATTAGTGCGTTAAAATTGAAATACATTTCAAACGGCTGAAAATTGTCTAAACGTATGAGCTGGAACTTTTTTTCAAATCGCCTTCTACTAAATTTTGATTTCAGAAAAGTTAGTTTTTCTTGTCAGTAAAATTACTTGAAAGTCTGTGGAAATGCTTTTAACTTATCCACATAATTAGTGCGTTTAAATTGCAATACATTTCAAACGGCTGAAAATAGTCTATACTTATGATCTGGGTTTTTTTTTTTTAAATCGTGTTTAATTTTAATTTTAGAAACATTAGTTTTTCTTGTCAGTAAAATTACTTGAAAGTCAGTGGAAATGCTTTTAACTTATTCACATAATTAGTGCGTTAAAATTGCAATACATTTCGAACGGCTGAAAATTGTCTATACTTATGATCTGCAACTTTTTTTCAAATCGTGTTTAATTTTAATTTTAGAAACATTGGTTTTTCTAGTCAGTAAAATTACTTGAATGTCTGTGGAAATGCTTTTAACTTATCCACATAATTAGTGCGTTAAAATTGCAATACATTTCAAACGGCTGAAATTGTCTAAACGTATGAGCTGGAACTTTTTTTTAAATCGCCTTCTACTCAATTTTGATTTCAGAAAAGTTAGTTTTTCTTGTCAGTAAAATTACTTGAAAGTCAATGGAAATGCTTTTAACTTATCCACATAATTAGTGCGTTAAAATTGCAATACATTTCAAACGGCTGAAAATTGTCTATACTTATGATCTGCAACTTTTTTTCAAATCGTGTTTAATTTTAATTTTAGAAACATTAGTTTTTCTTGTCAGTAAAATTACTTGAAAGTCTGTGGAAATGCTTTTAACTTATCCACATAATTAGTGCGTTTAAATTGCAATACATTTCAAACGGCTGAAAATAGTCTATACTTATGATCTGGGTTTTTTTTTTTTAAATCGTGTTTAATTTTAATTTTAGAAACATTAGTTTTTCTTGTCAGTAAAATTACTTGAAAGTCAATGGAAATAATTTTAAACTATCCACATAATTAGTGCGTTAAAAGTGCAATACATTTCTAACGGCTGAAAATTGTCTACTTATGATCTGCAATTTTTTTCAAATCGCCTTCTACTCAATTTTAATTTTAGAAACATTGGTTTTTCTAGTCAGTAAAATTACTTGAATGTCTGTGGAAATGCTTTTAACTTATCCACATAATTAGTGCGTTAAAATTGAAATACATTTCAAACGGCTGAAAATTGTCTAAACGTATGAGCTGGAACTTTTTTTCAAATCGCCTTCTACTCAATTTTGATTTCAGAAAAGTTAGTTTTTCTTGTCAGTAAAATTACTTGAAAGTCAATGGAAATGCTTTTAACTTATCCACATAATTAGTGCGTTAAAATTGAAATACATTTCAAACGGCTGAAAATTGTCTATACTTATGATCTGCAACTTTTTTTCAAATCGTGTTTAATTTTATTTTTAGAAACATTAGATTTTCTTGTCAGTAAAATTACTTGAAAGTCAATGGAAATGCTTTTAACTTATCCACATAATTAGTGCGTTTAAATTGCAATACATTTCAAACGGCTGAAAATTGTCTAAACTTATGATCTGCCACTTTTTTTTCAAATCGCCTTCTACTCAATTTTAATTTTAGAAACATTGGTTTTTCTAGTCAGTAAAATTACTTAAAAGTCAATGGAAATGCTTTCAACTTATCCATATAATTAATGCGTTAAAAGTGCAATACATTTCTAACGGCTGAAAATTGTCTAAACTTATGATCTGCAATTTTTTTCAAATCGCCTTCTACTCAATTTTAATATTAGAAACATTGGTTTTTCTAGTCAGTAAAATTACTTGAATGTCAGTGGAAATGCTTTTAACTTATGGAGTCAATGGAAATGCTTTTAACTTATCCACATAATTAGTGCGTTAAAATTGAAATACATTTCAAACGGCTGAAAATTGTCTATACTTATGATCTGCAACTTTTTTTCAAATCGTGTTTAATTTTAATTTTAGAAACATTAGTTTTTCTTGTCAGTAAAATTACTTGAAAGTCTGTGGAAATGCTTTTAACTTATCCACATAATTAGTGCGTTTAAATTGCAATACATTTCAAACGGCTGAAAATAGTCTATACTTATGATCTGGGTTTTTTTTTTTTAAATCGTGTTTAATTTTAATTTTAGAAACATTAGTTTTTCTTGTCAGTAAAATTACTTGAAAGTCAATGGAAATAATTTTAAACTATCCACATAATTAGTGCGTTAAAAGTGCAATACATTTCTAACGGCTGAAAATTGTCTACTTATGATCTGCAATTTTTTTCAAATCGCCTTCTACTCAATTTTAATTTTAGAAACATTGGTTTTTCTAGTCAGTAAAATTACTTGAATGTCTGTGGAAATGCTTTTAACTTATCCACATAATTAGTGCGTTAAAATTGAAATACATTTCAAACGGCTGAAAATTGTCTAAACGTATGAGCTGGAACTTTTTTTCAAATCGCCTTCTACTCAATTTTGATTTCAGAAAAGTTAGTTTTTCTTGTCAGTAAAATTACTTGAAAGTCTGTGGAAATGCTTTTAACTTATCCACATAATTAGTGCGTTTAAATTGCAATACATTTCAAACGGCTGAAAATAGTCTATACTTATGATCTGGGTTTTTTTTTTTTAAATCGTGTTTAATTTTAATTTTAGAAACATTAGTTTTTCTTGTCAGTAAAATTACTTGAAAGTCAGTGGAAATGCTTTTAACTTATTCACATAATTAGTGCGTTAAAATTGCAATACATTTCGAACGGCTGAAAATTGTCTATACTTATGATCTGCAACTTTTTTTCAAATCGTGTTTAATTTTAATTTTAGAAACATTGGTTTTTCTAGTCAGTAAAATTACTTGAATGTCTGTGGAAATGCTTTTAACTTATCCACATAATTAGTGCGTTAAAATTGCAATACATTTCAAACGGCTGAAATTGTCTAAACGTATGAGCTGGAACTTTTTTTTAAATCGCCTTCTACTCAATTTTGATTTCAGAAAAGTTAGTTTTTCTTGTCAGTAAAATTACTTGAAAGTCAATGGAAATGCTTTTAACTTATCCACATAATTAGTGCGTTAAAATTGCAATACATTTCAAACGGCTGAAAATTGTCTATACTTATGATCTGCAACTTTTTTTCAAATCGTGTTTAATTTTAATTTTAGAAACATTAGTTTTTCTTGTCAGTAAAATTACTTGAAAGTCTGTGGAAATGCTTTTAACTTATCCACATAATTAGTGCGTTTAAATTGCAATACATTTCAAACGGCTGAAAATAGTCTATACTTATGATCTGGGTTTTTTTTTTTTAAATCGTGTTTAATTTTAATTTTAGAAACATTAGTTTTTCTTGTCAGTAAAATTACTTGAAAGTCAATGGAAATAATTTTAAACTATCCACATAATTAGTGCGTTAAAAGTGCAAGACATTTCTAACGGCTGAAAATTGTCTACTTATGATCTGCAATTTTTTTCAAATCGCCTTCTACTCAATTTTAATTTTAGAAACATTGGTTTTTCTAGTCAGTAAAATTACTTGAATGTCTGTGGAAATGCTTTTAACTTATCCACATAATTAGTGCGTTAAAATTGAAATACATTTCAAACGGCTGAAAATTGTCTAAACGTATGAGCTGGAACTTTTTTTCAAATCGCCTTCTACTCAATTTTGATTTCAGAAAAGTTAGTTTTTCTTGTCAGTAAAATTACTTGAAAGTCAATGGAAATGCTTTTAACTTATCCACATAATTAGTGCGTTAAAATTGAAATACATTTCAAACGGCTGAAAATTGTCTATACTTATGATCTGCAACTTTTTTTCAAATCGTGTTTAATTTTATTTTTAGAAACATTAGATTTTCTTGTCAGTAAAATTACTTGAAAGTCAATGGAAATGCTTTTAACTTATCCACATAATTAGTGCGTTTAAATTGCAATACATTTCAAACGGCTGAAAATTGTCTAAACTTATGATCTGCCACTTTTTTTTCAAATCGCCTTCTACTCAATTTTAATTTTAGAAACATTGGTTTTTCTAGTCAGTAAAATTACTTAAAAGTCAATGGAAATGCTTTCAACTTATCCATATAATTAATGCGTTAAAAGTGCAATACATTTCTAACGGCTGAAAATTGTCTAAACTTATGATCTGCAATTTTTTTCAAATCGCCTTCTACTCAATTTTAATATTAGAAACATTGGTTTTTCTAGTCAGTAAAATTACTTGAATGTCAGTGGAAATGCTTTTAACTTATGGAGTCAATGGAAATGCTTTTAACTTATCCACATAATTAGTGCGTTAAAATTGAAATACATTTCAAACGGCTGAAAATTGTCTATACTTATGATCTGCAACTTTTTTTCAAATCGTGTTAAATTTTAATTTTAGAAACATTAGTTTTTCTAGTCAGTAAAATTACTTGAAAGTCAGTGGAAATGCTTTTAACTTATCCACATAATTAGTGCGTTAAAATTGCAATACATTTCAAACGGCTGAAAATTGTCTATACTTATGATCTGCAACTTTTTTTCAAATCGTGTTTAATTTTAATTTTAGAAATATTAGTTTTTCTTGTCAGTAAAATTACTTGAAAGTCTGTGGAAATGCTTTTAACTTATCCACATAATTAGTGCGTTTAAATTGCAATACATTTCAAACGGCTGAAAATTGTCTAAACTTATGATCTGCCACTTTTTTTTCAAATCGCCTTCTACTCAATTTTAATTTTAGAAACATTGGTTTTTCTAGTCATTAAAATTACTTGAATGTCTGTGAAAATGCTTTTAACATCCACATAATTAGTGCGTTAAAATTGCAATACATTTCAAACGGCTGAAAATTGTCTAAACTTATGATCTGCAACTTTTTTTTCAAATCGCCTTCTACTCAATTTTGATTTTAGAAACATTGATTTTTCTAGTCAGTAAAATTACTTGAAAGTCAGTGGAAATGCTTTTAACTTATCCACATAATTAGTGCGTTAAAAGTGCAATACATTTGAAACGGCTAAAAATTGTCTAAACTTATGATCTGCAACTTTTTTTCAAATCGTGTTTAATTTTAATTTTAGAAACATTAGTTTTTCTTGTCAGTAAAATTACTTGAAAGTCTGTGGAAATGCTTTTAACTTATCCACATAATTAGTGCGTTAAAATTGAAATACATTTCAAACGGCTGAAAATTGTCTAAACTTATGAGCTATAACTTTTTTTCAAATCGCCTTCTACTCAATTTTGATTTCAGAAAAGTTATTTTTTCTTGTCAGTAAAATTACTTGAAAGTCAATGGAAATGCTTTTAGCTTATCCACATAATTAGTGCGTTAAAATTGAAATACATTTCAAACGGCTGAAAATTGTCTATACTTATGATCTGCAATTTTTTTTCAAATCGTGTTTAATTTTAATTTTAGAAACATTAGTTTTTTTTGTCAGTAAAATTACTTGAATGTCTGTGGAAATGCTTTTAACTTATCCACATAATTAGTGCGTTAAAAGTGCAATACATTTGAAACGGCTAAAAATTGTCTAAACTTATGATCTGCAACTTTTTTTCAAATCGAGTTTAATTTTAATTTTAGAAACATTAGTTTTTCTTGTCAGTAAAATTACTTGAAAGTCTGTGGAAATGCTTTTAACTTATCCACATAATTAGTGCGTTTAAATTGCAATACATTTCAAACGGCTGAAAATTGTCTAAACTTATGATCTGCCACTTTTTTTTCAAATCGCCTTCTACTCAATTTTGATTTTAGAAACATTGGTTTTTCTAGTCAGTAAAATTACTTGAAAGTCAGTGGAAATGCTTTTAACTTATCCACATAATTAGTGCGTTAAAATTGCAATACATTTCAAACGGCTGAAAATTGTCTATACTTATGATCTGCAACTTTTTTTCAAATCGTGTTTAATTTTAATTTTAGAAATATTAGTTTTTCTTGTCAGTAAAATTACTTGAAATTCTGTGGAAATGCTTTTAACTTATCCACATAATTAGTGCGTTAAAATTGAAATACATTTCAAACGGCTGAAAATTGTCTATACTTATGATCTGCAATTTTTTTTCAAATCGTGTTTAATTTTAATTTTAGAAACATTAGTTTTTTTTGTCAGTAAAATTACTTGAATGTCTGTGGAAATGCTTTTAACTTATCCACATAATTAGTGCGTTAAAAGTGCAATACATTTGAAACGGCTAAAAATTGTCTAAACTTATGATCTGCAACTTCTTTTCAAATCGAGTTTAATTTTAATTTTAGAAACATTAGTTTTTCTTGTCAGTAAAATTACTTGAAAGTCTGTGGAAATGCTTTTAACTTATCCACATAATTAGTGCGTTTAAATTGCAATACATTTCAAACGGCTGAAAATTGTCTAAACTTATGATCTGCCACTTTTTTTTCAAATCGCTTTCTACTCAATTTTGATTTTAGAAACATTGGTTTTTCTAGTCAGTAAAATTACTTGAAAGTCAGTGGAAATGCTTTTAACTTATCCACATAATTAGTGCGTTAAAAGTGCAATACATTTGAAACGGCTAAAAATTGTCTAAACTTATGATCTGCAACTTTTTTTCAAATCGTGTTTAATTTTAATTTTAGAAACATTAGTTTTTCTTGTCAGTAAAATTACTTGAAAGTCTGTGGAAATGCTTTTAACTTATCCACATAATTAGTGCGTTAAAATTGAAATACATTTCAAACGGCTGAAAATTGTCTAAACTTATGAGCTATAACTTTTTTTCAAATCGCCTTCTACTCAATTTTGATTTCAGAAAAGTTATTTTTTCTTGTCAGTAAAATTACTTGAAAGTCAATGGAAATGCTTTTAGCTTATCCACATAATTAGTGCGTTAAAATTGAAATACATTTCAAACGGCTGAAAATTGTCTATACTTATGATCTGCAATTTTTTTTCAAATCGTGTTTAATTTTAATTTTAGAAACATTAGTTTTTTTTGTCAGTAAAATTACTTGAATGTCTGTGGAAATGCTTTTAACTTATCCACATAATTAGTGCGTTAAAAGTGCAATACATTTCTAACGGCTAAAAATTGTCTAAACTTATGATCTGCAACTTTTTTTCAAATCGTGTTTAATTTTAATTTTAGAAACATTAGTTTTTCTTGTCAGTAAAATTACTTGAAAGTCTGTGGAAATGCTTTTTACTTATCCACATAATTAGTGCGTTAAAATTGAAATACATTTCAAACGGCTAAAAATTGTCTATACTTATGATCTGCAATTTTTTTTCAAATCGTGTTTAATTTTAATTTTAGAAACATTAGTTTGTTTTGTCAGTAAAATTACTTGAATGTCTGTGGAAATGCTTTTAACTTATCCACATAATTAGTGCGTTAAAAGTGCAATACATTTGAAACGGCTAAAAATTGTCTAAACTTATGATCTGCAACTTTTTTTCAAATCGAGTTTAATTTTAATTTTAGAAACATTAGTTTTTCTTGTCAGTAAAATTACTTGAAAGTCTGTGGAAATGCTTTTAACTTATCCACATAATTAGTGCGTTTAAATTGCAATACATTTCAAACGGCTGAAAATTGTCTAAACTTATGATCTGCCACTTTTTTTTCAAATCGCCTTCTACTCAATTTTGATTTTAGAAACATTGGTTTTTCTAGTCAGTAAAATTACTTGAAAGTCAGTGGAAATGCTTTTAACTTATCCACATAATTAGTGCGTTAAAATTGCAATACATTTCAAACGGCTGAAAATTGTCTATACTTATGATCTGCAACTTTTTTTCAAATCGTGTTTAATTTTAATTTTAGAAATATTAGTTTTTCTTGTCAGTAAAATTACTTGAAAGTCTGTGGAAATGCTTTTAACTTATCCACATAATTAGTGCGTTTAAATTGCAATACATTTCAAACGGCTGAAAATTGTCTAAACTTATGATCTGCCACTTTTTTTTCAAATCGCCTTCTACTCAATTTTAATTTTAGAAACATTGGTTTTTCTAGTCAGTAAAATTACTTGAATGTCTGTGGAAATGCTTTTAACATCCACATAATTAGTGCGTTAAAATTGCAATACATTTCAAACGGCTGAAAATTGTCTAAACTTATGATCTGCCACTTTTTTTTCAAATCGCCTTCTACTCAATTTTGATTTTAGAAACATTGATTTTTCTAGTCAGTAAAATTACTTGAAAGTCAGTGGAAATGCTTTTAACTTATCCACATAATTAGTGCGTTAAAAGTGCAATACATTTGAAACGGCTAAAAATTGTCTAAACTTATGATCTGCAACTTTTTTTCAAATCGTGTTTAATTTTAATTTTAGAAACATTAGTTTTTCTTGTCAGTAAAATTACTTGAAAGTCTGTGGAAATGCTTTTAACTTATCCACATAATTAGTGCGTTAAAATTGAAATACATTTCAAACGGCTGAAAATTGTCTAAACTTATGAGCTATAACTTTTTTTCAAATCGCCTTCTACTCAATTTTGATTTCAGAAAAGTTATTTTTTCTTGTCAGTAAAATTACTTGAAAGTCAATGGAAATGCTTTTAGCTTATCCACATAATTAGTGCGTTAAAATTGAAATACATTTCAAACGGCTGAAAATTGTCTATACTTATGATCTGCAATTTTTTTTCAAATCGTGTTTAATTTTAATTTTAGAAACATTAGTTTTTTTTGTCAGTAAAATTACTTGAATGTCTGTGGAAATGCTTTTAACTTATCCACATAATTAGTGCGTTAAAAGTGCAATACATTTCTAACGGCTAAAAATTGTCTAAACGTATGATCTGCAACTTTTTTTCAAATCGTGTTTAATTTTAATTTTAGAAACATTAGTTTTTCTTGTCAGTAAAATTACTTGAAAGTCTGTGGAAATGCTTTTTACTTATCCACATAATTAGTGCGTTTAAATTGCAATACATTTCAAACGGCTGAAAATTGTCTAAACTTATGATCTGCCACTTTTTTTTCAAATCGCCTTCTACTCAATTTTGATTTTAGAAACATTGGTTTTTCTAGTCAGTAAAATTACTTGAAAGTCAGTGGAAATGCTTTTAACTTATCCACATAATTAGTGCGTTAAAAGTGCAATACATTTGAAACGGCTAAAATTTGTCTAAACTTATGATCTGCAACTTTTTTTCAAATCGTGTTTAATTTTAATTTTAGAAACATTAGTTTTTCTTGTCAGTAAAATTACTTGAAAGTCTGTGGAAATGCTTTTAACTTATCCACATAATTAGTGCGTTTAAATTGCAATACATTTCAAACGGCTGAAAATTGTCTAAACGTATGAGCTGGAACTTTTTCTCAAATCGCCTTCTCAATTTTGATTTCAGAAAAGTTAGTTTTTCTTGTCAGTAAAATTACTTGAAAGTCAATGGAAATGCTTTTAACTTATCCACATAATTAGTGCGTTAAAATTGAAATACATTTCAAACGGCTGAAAATTGTCTATACTTATGATCTGCAATTTTTTTTCAAATCGTGTTTAATTTTAATTTTAGAAACATTAGTTTTTTTTGTCAGTAAAATTACTTGAATGTCTGTGGAAATGCTTTTAACGTATCCACATAATTAGTGCGTTAAAAGTGCAATACATTTGAAACGGCTAAAAATTGTCTAAACTTATGATCTGCAACTTTTTTTCAAATCGAGTTTAATTTTAATTTTAGAAACATTAGTTTTTCTTGTCAGTAAAATTACTTGAAAGTCTGTGGAAATGCTTTTAACTTATCCACATAATTAGTGCGTTTAAATTGCAATACATTTCAAACGGCTGAAAATTGTCTAAACTTATGATCTGCCACTTTTTTTTCAAATCGCCTTCTACTCAATTTTGATTTTAGAAACATTGGTTTTTCTAGTCAGTAAAATTACTTGAAAGTCAGTGGAAATGCTTTTAACTTATCCACATAATTAGTGCGTTAAAAGTGCAATACATTTGAAACGGCTAAAATTTGTCTAAACTTATGATCTGCAACTTTTTTTCAAATCGTGTTTAATTTTAATTTTAGAAACATTAGTTTTTCTTGTCAGTAAAATTACTTGAAAGTCTGTGGAAATGCTTTTAACTTATCCACATAATTAGTGCGTTAAAATTGAAATACATTTCAAACGGCTGAAAATTGTCTAAACTTATGATCTGCAACTTTTTTTCAAATCGAGTTTAATTTTAATTTTAGAAACATTAGTTTTTCTTGTCAGTAAAATTACTTGAAAGTCTGTGGAAATGCTTTTAACTTATCCACATAATTAGTGCGTTTAAATTGCAATACATTTCAAACGGCTGAAAATTGTCTAAACTTATGATCTGCCACTTTTTTTTCAAATCGCCTTCTACTCAATTTTGATTTTAGAAACATTGGTTTTTCTAGTCAGTAAAATTACTTGAAAGTCAGTGGAAATGCTTTTAACTTATCCACATAATTAGTGCGTTAAAATTGCAATACATTTCAAACGGCTGAAAATTGTCTATACTTATGATCTGCAACTTTTTTTCAAATCGTGTTTAATTTTAATTTTAGAAATATTAGTTTTTCTTGTCAGTAAAATTACTTGAAAGTCTGTGGAAATGCTTTTAACTTATCCACATAATTAGTGCGTTTAAATTGCAATACATTTCAAACGGCTGAAAATTGTCTAAACTTATGATCTGCCACTTTTTTTTCAAATCGCCTTCTACTCAATTTTAATTTTAGAAACATTGGTTTTTCTAGTCAGTAAAATTACTTGAATGTCTGTGGAAATGCTTTTAACATCCACATAATTAGTGCGTTAAAATTGCAATACATTTCAAACGGCTGAAAATTGTCTAAACTTATGATCTGCCACTTTTTTTTCAAATCGCCTTCTACTCAATTTTGATTTTAGAAACATTGATTTTTCTAGTCAGTAAAATTACTTGAAAGTCAGTGGAAATGCTTTTAACTTATCCACATAATTAGTGCGTTAAAAGTGCAATACATTTGAAACGGCTAAAAATTGTCTAAACTTATGATCTGCAACTTTTTTTCAAATCGTGTTTAATTTTAATTTTAGAAACATTAGTTTTTCTTGTCAGTAAAATTACTTGAAAGTCTGTGGAAATGCTTTTAACTTATCCACATAATTAGTGCGTTAAAATTGAAATACATTTCAAACGGCTGAAAATTGTCTAAACTTATGAGCTATAACTTTTTTTCAAATCGCCTTCTACTCAATTTTGATTTCAGAAAAGTTATTTTTTCTTGTCAGTAAAATTACTTGAAAGTCAATGGAAATGCTTTTAGCTTATCCACATAATTAGTGCGTTAAAATTGAAATACATTTCAAACGGCTGAAAATTGTCTATACTTATGATCTGCAATTTTTTTTCAAATCGTGTTTAATTTTAATTTTAGAAACATTAGTTTTTTTTGTCAGTAAAATTACTTGAAAGTCTGTGGAAATGCTTTTAACTTATCCACATAATTAGTGCGTTAAAATTGAAATACATTTCAAACGGCTGAAAATTGTCTAAACTTATGAGCTATAACTTTTTTTCAAATCGCCTTCTACTCAATTTTGATTTCAGAAAAGTTATTTTTTCTTGTCAGTAAAATTACTTGAAAGTCAATGGAAATGCTTTTAGCTTATCCACATAATTAGTGCGTTAAAATTGAAATACATTTCAAACGGCTGAAAATTGTCTAAACTTATGAGCTATAACTTTTTTTCAAATCGCCTTCTACTCAATTTTGATTTCAGAAAAGTTATTTTTTCTTGTCAGTAAAATTACTTGAAAGTCAATGGAAATGCTTTTAGCTTATCCACATAATTAGTGCGTTAAAATTGAAATACATTTCAAACGGCTGAAAATTGTCTATACTTATGATCTGCAATTTTTTTTCAAATCGTGTTTAATTTTAATTTTAGAAACATTTGTTTTTTTTGTCAGTAAAATTACTTGAATGTCTGTGGAAATGCTTTTAACTTATCCACATAATTAGTGCGTTAAAAGTGCAATACATTTGAAACGGCTAAAAATTGTCTAAACTTATGATCTGCAACTTTTTTTCAAATCGAGTTTAATTTTAATTTTAGAAACATTAGTTTTTCTTGTCAGTAAAATTACTTGAAAGTCTGTGGAAATGCTTTTAACTTATCCACATAATTAGTGCGTTTAAATTGCAATACATTTCAAACGGCTGAAAATTGTCTAAACTTATGATCTGCCACTTTTTTTTCAAATCGCCTTCTACTCAATTTTAATTTTAGAAACATTGGTTTTTCTAGTCAGTAAAATTACTTGAATGTCTGTGGAAATGCTTTTAACATCCACATAATTAGTGCGTTAAAATTGCAATACATTTCAAACGGCTGAAAATTGTCTAAACTTATGATCTGCCACTTTTTTTTCAAATCGCCTTCTACTCAATTTTGATTTTAGAAACATTGATTTTTCTAGTCAGTAAAATTACTTGAAAGTCAGTGGAAATGCTTTTAACTTATCCACATAATTAGTGCGTTAAAAGTGCAATACATTTGAAACGGCTAAAAATTGTCTAAACTTATGATCTGCAACTTTTTTTCAAATCGTGTTTAATTTTAATTTTAGAAACATTAGTTTTTCTTGTCAGTAAAATTACTTGAAAGTCTGTGGAAATGCTTTTAACTTATCCACATAATTAGTGCGTTAAAATTGAAATACATTTCAAACGGCTGAAAATTGTCTAAACTTATGAGCTATAACTTTTTTTCAAATCGCCTTCTACTCAATTTTGATTTCAGAAAAGTTATTTTTTCTTGTCAGTAAAATTACTTGAAAGTCAATGGAAATGCTTTTAGCTTATCCACATAATTAGTGCGTTAAAATTGAAATACATTTCAAACGGCTGAAAATTGTCTATACTTATGATCTGCAATTTTTTTTCAAATCGTGTTTAATTTTAATTTTAGAAACATTAGTTTTTTTTGTCAGTAAAATTACTTGAATGTCTGTGGAAATGCTTTTAACTTATCCACATAATTAGTGCGTTAAAAGTGCAATACATTTCTAACGGCTAAAAATTGTCTAAACTTATGATCTGCAACTTTTTTTCAAATCGTGTTTAATTTTAATTTTAGAAACATTAGTTTTTCTTGTCAGTAAAATTACTTGAAAGTCTGTGGAAATGCTTTTTACTTATCCACATAATTAGTGCGTTTAAATTGCAATACATTTCAAACGGCTGAAAATTGTCTAAACTTATGATCTGCCACTTTTTTTTCAAATCGCCTTCTACTCAATTTTGATTTTAGAAACATTGGTTTTTCTAGTCAGTAAAATTACTTGAAAGTCAGTGGAAATGCTTTTAACTTATCCACATAATTAGTGCGTTAAAAGTGCAATACATTTGAAACGGCTAAAATTTGTCTAAACTTATGATCTGCAACTTTTTTTCAAATCGTGTTTAATTTTAATTTTAGAAACATTAGTTTTTCTTGTCAGTAAAATTACTTGAAAGTCTGTGGAAATGCTTTTAACTTATCCACATAATTAGTGCGTTTAAATTGCAATACATTTCAAACGGCTGAAAATTGTCTAAACGTATGAGCTGGAACTTTTTCTCAAATCGCCTTCTCAATTTTGATTTCAGAAAAGTTAGTTTTTCTTGTCAGTAAAATTACTTGAAAGTCAATGGAAATGCTTTTAACTTATCCACATAATTAGTGCGTTAAAATTGAAATACATTTCAAACGGCTGAAAATTGTCTATACTTATGATCTGCAATTTTTTTTCAAATCGTGTTTAATTTTAATTTTAGAAACATTAGTTTTTCTTGTCAGTAAAATTACTTGAAAGTCTGTGGAAATGCTTTTAACTTATCCACATAATTAGTGCGTTTAAATTGCAATACATTTCAAACGGCTGAAAATTGTCTAAACGTATGAGCTGGAACTTTTTCTCAAATCGCCTTCTCAATTTTGATTTCAGAAAAGTTAGTTTTTCTTGTCAGTAAAATTACTTGAAAGTCAATGGAAATGCTTTTAACTTATCCACATAATTAGTGCGTTAAAATTGAAATACATTTCAAACGGCTGAAAATTGTCTATACTTATGATCTGCAATTTTTTTTCAAATCGTGTTTAATTTTAATTTTAGAAACATTAGTTTTTTTTGTCAGTAAAATTACTTGAATGTCTGTGGAAATGCTTTTAACGTATCCACATAATTAGTGCGTTAAAAGTGCAATACATTTGAAACGGCTAAAAATTGTCTAAACTTATGATCTGCAACTTTTTTTCAAATCGAGTTTAATTTTAATTTTAGAAACATTAGTTTTTCTTGTCAGTAAAATTACTTGAAAGTCTGTGGAAATGCTTTTAACTTATCCACATAATTAGTGCGTTTAAATTGCAATACATTTCAAACGGCTGAAAATTGTCTAAACTTATGATCTGCCACTTTTTTTTCAAATCGCCTTCTACTCAATTTTGATTTTAGAAACATTGGTTTTTCTAGTCAGTAAAATTACTTGAAAGTCAGTGGAAATGCTTTTAACTTATCCACATAATTAGTGCGTTAAAAGTGCAATACATTTGAAACGGCTAAAATTTGTCTAAACTTATGATCTGCAACTTTTTTTCAAATCGTGTTTAATTTTAATTTTAGAAACATTAGTTTTTCTTGTCAGTAAAATTACTTGAAAGTCTGTGGAAATGCTTTTAACTTATCCACATAATTAGTGCGTTAAAATTGAAATACATTTCAAACGGCTGAAAATTGTCTAAACTTATGATCTGCAACTTTTTTTCAAATCGAGTTTAATTTTAATTTTAGAAACATTAGTTTTTCTTGTCAGTAAAATTACTTGAAAGTCTGTGGAAATGCTTTTAACTTATCCACATAATTAGTGCGTTTAAATTGCAATACATTTCAAACGGCTGAAAATTGTCTAAACTTATGATCTGCCACTTTTTTTTCAAATCGCCTTCTACTCAATTTTGATTTTAGAAACATTGGTTTTTCTAGTCAGTAAAATTACTTGAAAGTCAGTGGAAATGCTTTTAACTTATCCACATAATTAGTGCGTTAAAATTGCAATACATTTCAAACGGCTGAAAATTGTCTATACTTATGATCTGCAACTTTTTTTCAAATCGTGTTTAATTTTAATTTTAGAAATATTAGTTTTTCTTGTCAGTAAAATTACTTGAAAGTCTGTGGAAATGCTTTTAACTTATCCACATAATTAGTGCGTTTAAATTGCAATACATTTCAAACGGCTGAAAATTGTCTAAACTTATGATCTGCCACTTTTTTTTCAAATCGCCTTCTACTCAATTTTAATTTTAGAAACATTGGTTTTTCTAGTCAGTAAAATTACTTGAATGTCTGTGGAAATGCTTTTAACATCCACATAATTAGTGCGTTAAAATTGCAATACATTTCAAACGGCTGAAAATTGTCTAAACTTATGATCTGCCACTTTTTTTTCAAATCGCCTTCTACTCAATTTTGATTTTAGAAACATTGATTTTTCTAGTCAGTAAAATTACTTGAAAGTCAGTGGAAATGCTTTTAACTTATCCACATAATTAGTGCGTTAAAAGTGCAATACATTTGAAACGGCTAAAAATTGTCTAAACTTATGATCTGCAACTTTTTTTCAAATCGTGTTTAATTTTAATTTTAGAAACATTAGTTTTTCTTGTCAGTAAAATTACTTGAAAGTCTGTGGAAATGCTTTTAACTTATCCACATAATTAGTGCGTTAAAATTGAAATACATTTCAAACGGCTGAAAATTGTCTAAACTTATGAGCTATAACTTTTTTTCAAATCGCCTTCTACTCAATTTTGATTTCAGAAAAGTTATTTTTTCTTGTCAGTAAAATTACTTGAAAGTCAATGGAAATGCTTTTAGCTTATCCACATAATTAGTGCGTTAAAATTGAAATACATTTCAAACGGCTGAAAATTGTCTATACTTATGATCTGCAATTTTTTTTCAAATCGTGTTTAATTTTAATTTTAGAAACATTAGTTTTTTTTGTCAGTAAAATTACTTGAAAGTCTGTGGAAATGCTTTTAACTTATCCACATAATTAGTGCGTTAAAATTGAAATACATTTCAAACGGCTGAAAATTGTCTAAACTTATGAGCTATAACTTTTTTTCAAATCGCCTTCTACTCAATTTTGATTTCAGAAAAGTTATTTTTTCTTGTCAGTAAAATTACTTGAAAGTCAATGGAAATGCTTTTAGCTTATCCACATAATTAGTGCGTTAAAATTGAAATACATTTCAAACGGCTGAAAATTGTCTAAACTTATGAGCTATAACTTTTTTTCAAATCGCCTTCTACTCAATTTTGATTTCAGAAAAGTTATTTTTTCTTGTCAGTAAAATTACTTGAAAGTCAATGGAAATGCTTTTAGCTTATCCACATAATTAGTGCGTTAAAATTGAAATACATTTCAAACGGCTGAAAATTGTCTATACTTATGATCTGCAATTTTTTTTCAAATCGTGTTTAATTTTAATTTTAGAAACATTTGTTTTTTTTGTCAGTAAAATTACTTGAATGTCTGTGGAAATGCTTTTAACTTATCCACATAATTAGTGCGTTAAAAGTGCAATACATTTGAAACGGCTAAAAATTGTCTAAACTTATGATCTGCAACTTTTTTTCAAATCGAGTTTAATTTTAATTTTAGAAACATTAGTTTTTCTTGTCAGTAAAATTACTTGAAAGTCTGTGGAAATGCTTTTAACTTATCCACATAATTAGTGCGTTTAAATTGCAATACATTTCAAACGGCTGAAAATTGTCTAAACTTATGATCTGCCACTTTTTTTTCAAATCGCCTTCTACTCAATTTTAATTTTAGAAACATTGGTTTTTCTAGTCAGTAAAATTACTTGAATGTCTGTGGAAATGCTTTTAACATCCACATAATTAGTGCGTTAAAATTGCAATACATTTCAAACGGCTGAAAATTGTCTAAACTTATGATCTGCCACTTTTTTTTCAAATCGCCTTCTACTCAATTTTGATTTTAGAAACATTGATTTTTCTAGTCAGTAAAATTACTTGAAAGTCAGTGGAAATGCTTTTAACTTATCCACATAATTAGTGCGTTAAAAGTGCAATACATTTGAAACGGCTAAAAATTGTCTAAACTTATGATCTGCAACTTTTTTTCAAATCGTGTTTAATTTTAATTTTAGAAACATTAGTTTTTCTTGTCAGTAAAATTACTTGAAAGTCTGTGGAAATGCTTTTAACTTATCCACATAATTAGTGCGTTAAAATTGAAATACATTTCAAACGGCTGAAAATTGTCTAAACTTATGAGCTATAACTTTTTTTCAAATCGCCTTCTACTCAATTTTGATTTCAGAAAAGTTATTTTTTCTTGTCAGTAAAATTACTTGAAAGTCAATGGAAATGCTTTTAGCTTATCCACATAATTAGTGCGTTAAAATTGAAATACATTTCAAACGGCTGAAAATTGTCTATACTTATGATCTGCAATTTTTTTTCAAATCGTGTTTAATTTTAATTTTAGAAACATTAGTTTTTTTTGTCAGTAAAATTACTTGAATGTCTGTGGAAATGCTTTTAACTTATCCACATAATTAGTGCGTTAAAAGTGCAATACATTTCTAACGGCTAAAAATTGTCTAAACTTATGATCTGCAACTTTTTTTCAAATCGTGTTTAATTTTAATTTTAGAAACATTAGTTTTTCTTGTCAGTAAAATTACTTGAAAGTCTGTGGAAATGCTTTTTACTTATCCACATAATTAGTGCGTTTAAATTGCAATACATTTCAAACGGCTGAAAATTGTCTAAACTTATGATCTGCCACTTTTTTTTCAAATCGCCTTCTACTCAATTTTGATTTTAGAAACATTGGTTTTTCTAGTCAGTAAAATTACTTGAAAGTCAGTGGAAATGCTTTTAACTTATCCACATAATTAGTGCGTTAAAAGTGCAATACATTTGAAACGGCTAAAATTTGTCTAAACTTATGATCTTCAACTTTTTTTCAAATCGTGTTTAATTTTAATTTTAGAAACATTAGTTTTTCTTGTCAGTAAAATTACTTGAAAGTCTGTGGAAATGCTTTTAACTTATCCACATAATTAGTGCGTTTAAATTGCAATACATTTCAAACGGCTGAAAATTGTCTAAACGTATGAGCTGGAACTTTTTCTCAAATCGCCTTCTCAATTTTGATTTCAGAAAAGTTAGTTTTTCTTGTCAGTAAAATTACTTGAAAGTCAATGGAAATGCTTTTAACTTATCCACATAATTAGTGCGTTAAAATTGAAATACATTTCAAACGGCTGAAAATTGTCTATACTTATGATCTGCAATTTTTTTTCAAATCATGTTTAATTTTAATTTTAGAAACATTAGTTTTTTTTGTCAGTAAAATTACTTGAATGTCTGTGGAAATGCTTTTAACGTATCCACATAATTAGTGCGTTAAAAGTGCAATACATTTGAAACGGCTAAAAATTGTCTAAACTTATGATCTGCAACTTTTTTTCAAATCGAGTTTAATTTTAATTTTAGAAACATTAGTTTTTCTTGTCAGTAAAATTACTTGAAAGTCTGTGGAAATGCTTTTAACTTATCCACATAATTAGTGCGTTTAAATTGCAATACATTTCAAACGGCTGAAAATTGTCTAAACTTATGATCTGCCACTTTTTTTTCAAATCGCCTTCTACTCAATTTTGATTTTAGAAACATTGGTTTTTCTAGTCAGTAAAATTACTTGAAAGTCAGTGGAAATGCTTTTAACTTATCCACATAATTAGTGCGTTAAAAGTGCAATACATTTGAAACGGCTAAAATTTGTCTAAACTTATGATCTGCAACTTTTTTTCAAATCGTGTTTAATATTTATTTTAGAAACATTAGTTTTTCTTGTCAGTAAAATTACTTGAAAGTCTGTGGAAATGCTTTTAACTTATCCACATAATTAGTGCGTTTAAATTGCAATACATTTCAAACGGCTGAAAATTGTCTAAACGTATGAGCTGGAACTTTTTCTCAAATCGCCTTCTCAATTTTGATTTCAGAAAAGTTAGTTTTTCTTGTCAGTAAAATTACTTGAAAGTCAATGGAAATGCTTTTAACTTATCCACATAATTAGTCCGTTAAAATTGAAATACATTTCAAACGGCTGAAAATTGTCTATACTTATGATCTGCAACTTTTTTTCAAATCGTGTTTAATTTTAATTTTAGAAATATTAGTTTTTCTTGTCAGTAAAATTACTTGAAAGTCTGTGGAAATGCTTTTAACTTATCCACATAATTAGTGCGTTTAAATTGCAATACATTTCAAACGGCTGAAAATTGTCTAAACTTATGATCTGCCACTTTTTTTTCAAATCGCCTTCTACTCAATTTTAATTTTAGAAACATTGGTTTTTCTAGTCAGTAAAATTACTTGAATGTCTGTGGAAATGCTTTTAACATCCACATAATTAGTGCGTTAAAATTGAAATACATTTCAAACGGCTGAAAATTGTCTAAACTTATGAGCTATAACTTTTTTTCAAATCGCCTTCTACTCAATTTTGATTTCAGAAAAGTTAGTTTTTCTTGTCAGTAAAATTACTTGAAAGTCAATGGAAATGCTTTTAACTTATCCACATAATTAGTGCGTTAAAATTGAAATACATTTCAAACGGCTGAAAATTGTCTATACTTATGATCTGCAACTTTTTTTCAAATCGTGTTTAATTTTATTTTTAGAAACATTAGATTTTCTTGTCAGTAAAATTACTTGAAAGTCAATGGAAATGCTTTTAACTTATCCACATAATTAGTGCGTTTAAATTGCAATACATTTCAAACGGCTGAAAATTGTCTAAACTTATGATCTGCCACTTTTTTTTCAAATCGCCTTCTACTCAATTTTAATTTTAGAAACATTGGTTTTTCTAGTCAGTAAAATTACTTAAAAGTCAATGGAAATGCTTTCAACTTATCCATATAATTAATGCGTTAAAAGTGCAATACATTTCTAACGGCTGAAAATTGTCTAAACTTATGATCTGCAATTTTTTTCAAATCGCCTTCTACTCAATTTTAATATTAGAAACATTGGTTTTTCTAGTCAGTAAAATTACTTGAATGTCAGTGGAAATGCTTTTAACTTATGGAGTCAATGGAAATGCTTTTAACTTATCCACATAATTAGTGCGTTAAAATTGAAATACATTTCAAACGGCTGAAAATTGTCTATACTTATGATCTGCAACTTTTTTTCAAATCGTGTTAAATTTTAATTTTAGAAACATTAGTTTTTCTAGTCAGTAAAATTACTTGAAAGTCAGTGGAAATGCTTTTAACTTATCCACATAATTAGTGCGTTAAAATTGCAATACATTTCAAACGGCTGAAAATTGTCTATACTTATGATCTGCAACTTTTTTTCAAATCGTGTTTAATTTTAATTTTAGAAATATTAGTTTTTCTTGTCAGTAAAATTACTTGAAAGTCTGTGGAAATGCTTTTAACTTATCCACATAATTAGTGCGTTTAAATTGCAATACATTTCAAACGGCTGAAAATTGTCTAAACTTATGATCTGCCACTTTTTTTTCAAATCGCCTTCTACTCAATTTTAATTTTAGAAACATTGGTTTTTCTAGTCAGTAAAATTACTTGAATGTCTGTGGAAATGCTTTTAACATCCACATAATTAGTGCGTTAAAATTGCAATACATTTCAAACGGCTGAAAATTGTCTAAACTTATGATCTGCCACTTTTTTTTCAAATCGCCTTCTACTCAATTTTGATTTTAGAAACATTGATTTTTCTAGTCAGTAAAATTACTTGAAAGTCAGTGGAAATGCTTTTAACTTATCCACATAATTAGTGCGTTAAAAGTGCAATACATTTGAAACGGCTAAAAATTGTCTAAACTTATGATCTGCAACTTTTTTTCAAATCGTGTTTAATTTTAATTTTAGAAACATTAGTTTTTCTTGTCAGTAAAATTACTTGAAAGTCTGTGGAAATGCTTTTAACTTATCCACATAATTAGTGCGTTAAAATTGAAATACATTTCAAACGGCTGAAAATTGTCTAAACTTATGAGCTATAACTTTTTTTCAAATCGCCTTCTACTCAATTTTGATTTCAGAAAAGTTATTTTTTCTTGTCAGTAAAATTACTTGAAAGTCAATGGAAATGCTTTTAGCTTATCCACATAATTAGTGCGTTAAAATTGAAATACATTTCAAACGGCTGAAAATTGTCTATACTTATGATCTGCAATTTTTTTTCAAATCGTGTTTAATTTTAATTTTAGAAACATTAGTTTTTTTTGTCAGTAAAATTACTTGAATGTCTGTGGAAATGCTTTTAACTTATCCACATAATTAGTGCGTTAAAAGTGCAATACATTTCTAACGGCTAAAAATTGTCTAAACTTATGATCTGCAACTTTTTTTCAAATCGTGTTTAATTTTAATTTTAGAAACATTAGTTTTTCTTGTCAGTAAAATTACTTGAAAGTCTGTGGAAATGCTTTTAACGTATCCACTTAATTAGTGCGTTTAAATTGCAATACATTTCAAACGGCTGAAAATTGTCTAAACTTATGATCTGCCACTTTTTTTTCAAATCGCCTTCTACTCAATTTTGATTTTAGAAACATTGGTTTTTCTAGTCAGTAAAATTACTTGAAAGTCAGTGGAAATGCTTTTAACGTATCCACTTAATTAGTGCGTTAAAAGTGCAATACATTTGAAACGGCTAAAAATTGTCTAAACTTATGATCTGCAACTTTTTTTCAAATCGAGTTTAATTTTAATTTTAGAAACATTAGTTTTTCTTGTCAGTAAAATTACTTGAAAGTCTGTGGAAATGCTTTTAACTTATCCACATAATTAGTGCGTTTAAATTGCAATACATTTCAAACGGCTGAAAATTGTCTAAACTTATGATCTGCCACTTTTTTTTCAAATCGCCTTCTACTCAATTTTGATTTTAGAAACATTGGTTTTTCTAGTCAGTAAAATTACTTGAAAGTCAGTGGAAATGCTTTTAACTTATCCACATAATTAGTGCGTTAAAAGTGCAATACATTTGAAACGGCTAAAATTTGTCTAAACTTATGATCTGCAACTTTTTTTCAAATCGAGTTTAATTTTAATTTTAGAAACATTAGTTTTTCTTGTCAGTAAAATTACTTGAAAGTCTGTGGAAATGCTTTTAACTTATCCACATAATTAGTGCGTTTAAATTGCAATACATTTCAAACGGCTGAAAATTGTCTAAACGTATCAGCTGGAACTTTTTCTCAAATCGCCTTCTCAATTTTGATTTCAGAAAAGTTAGTTTTTCTTGTCAGTAAAATTACTTGAAAGTCAATGGAAATGCTTTTAACTTATCCACATAATTAGTGCGTTAAAATTGAAATACATTTCAAACGGCTGAAAATTGTCTATACTTATGATCTGCAACTTTTTTTCAAATCGTGTTAAATTTTAATTTTAGAAACATTAGTTTTTCTAGTCAGTAAAATTACTTGAAAGTCAGTGGAAATGCTTTTAACTTATCCACATAATTAGTGCGTTAAAATTGCAATACATTTCAAACGGCTGAAAATTGTCTATACTTATGATCTGCAACTTTTTTTCAAATCGTGTTTAATTTTAATTTTAGAAATATTAGTTTTTCTTGTCAGTAAAATTACTTGAAAGTCTGTGGAAATGCTTTTAACTTATCCACATAATTAGTGCGTTTAAATTGCAATACATTTCAAACGGCTGAAAATTGTCTAAACTTATGATCTGCCACTTTTTTTTCAAATCGCCTTCTACTCAATTTTAATTTTAGAAACATTGGTTTTTCTAGTCAGTAAAATTACTTGAATGTCTGTGGAAATGCTTTTAACATCCACATAATTAGTGCGTTAAAATTGCAATACATTTCAAACGGCTGAAAATTGTCTAAACTTATGATCTGCCACTTTTTTTTCAAATCGCCTTCTACTCAATTTTGATTTTAGAAACATTGGTTTTTCTAGTCAGTAAAATTACTTGAAAGTCAGTGGAAATGCTTTTAACTTATCCACATAATTAGTGCGTTAAAAGTGCAATACATTTGAAACGGCTAAAAATTGTCTAAACTTATGATCTGCAACTTTTTTTCAAATCGTGTTAAATTTTAATTTTAGAAACATTAGTTTTTCTTGTCAGTAAAATTACTTGAAAGTCTGTGGAAATGCTTTTAACTTATCCACATAATTAGTGCGTTAAAATTGAAATACATTTCAAACGGCTGAAAATTGTCTAAACTTATGAGCTATAACTTTTTTTCAAATCGCCTTCTACTCAATTTTGATTTCAGAAAAGTTATTTTTTCTTGTCAGTAAAATTACTTGAAAGTCAATGGAAATGCTTTTAGCTTATCCACATAATTAGTGCGTTAAAATTGAAATACATTTCAAACGGCTGAAAATTGTCTATACTTATGATCTGCAATTTTTTTTCAAATCGTGTTTAATTTTAATTTTAGAAACATTAGTTTTTTTTGTCAGTAAAATTACTTGAATGTCTGTGGAAATGCTTTTAACTTATCCACATAATTAGTGCGTTAAAAGTGCAATACATTTCTAACGGCTAAAAATTGTCTAAACATGATCTGCAACTTTTTTTCAAATCGTGTTTAATTTTAATTTTAGAAACATTAGTTTTTCTTGTCAGTAAAATTACTTGAAAGTCTGTGGAAATGCTTTTTACTTATCCACATAATTAGTGCGTTTAAATTGCAATACATTTCAAACGGCTGAAAATTGTCTAAACTTATGATCTGCCACTTTTTTTTCAAATCGCCTTCTACTCAATTTTGATTTTAGAAACATTGGTTTTTCTAGTCAGTAAATTTACTTGAAAGTCAGTGGAAATGCTTTTAACGTATCCACATAATTAGTGCGTTAAAAGTGCAATACATTTGAAACGGCTAAAAATTGTCTAAACTTATGATCTGCAACTTTTTTTCAAATCGAGTTTAATTTTAATTTTAGAAACATTAGTTTTTCTTGTCAGTAAAATTACTTGAAAGTCTGTGGAAATGCTTTTAACTTATCCACATAATTAGTGCGTTTAAATTGCAATACATTTCAAACGGCTGAAAATTGTCTAAACTTATGATCTGCCACTTTTTTTTCAAATCGCCTTCTACTCAATTTTAATTTTAGAAACATTGGTTTTTCTAGTCAGTAAAATTACTTGAATGTCTGTGGAAATGCTTTTAACTTATCCACATAATTAGTGCGTTAAAATTGCAATACATTTCAAACGGCTGAAAATTGTCTAAACGTATGAGCTGGAACTTTTTTTCAAATCGCCTTCTACTCAATTTTGATTTCAGAAAAGTTAGTTTTTCTTGTCAGTAAAATTACTTGAAAGTCAATGGAAATGCTTTTAACTTGTCCACATAATTAGTGCGTTTAAATTGCAATACATTTCAAACGGCTGAAAATTGTCTATACTTATGATCTGCAACTTTTTTTTAAATCGTGTTTAATTTTAGTTTTAGAAACATTAGTTTTTCTAGTCAGTAAAATTACTTGAAAGTCAGTGGAAATGCTTTTAACTTATCCACATAATTAGTGCGTTAAAATTGCAATACATTTCAAACGGCTGAAAATTGTCTAAACGTATGAGCTGGAACTTTTTTTCAAATCGCCTTCTACTCAATTTTGATTTCAGAAAAGTTAGTTTTTCTTGTCAGTAAAATTACTTGAAAGTCAATGGAAATGCTTTTAACTTATCCACATAATTAGTGCGTTAAATATGAAATACATTTCAAACGGCTGAACATTGTCTATACTTATGATCTGCAACTTTTTTTCAAATCGTGTTTAATTTTATTTTTAGAAACATTAGATTTTCTTGTCAGTAAAATTACTTGAAAGTCAATGGAAATGCTTTTAACTTATCCACATAATTAGTGCGTTTAAATTGCAATACATTTCAAACGGCTGAAAATTGTCTAAACTTATGATCTGCCACTTTTTTTTCAAATCGCCTTCTACTCAATTTTAATTTTAGAAACATTGGTTTTTCTAGTCAGTAAAATTACTTAAAAGTCAATGGAAATGCTTTTAACTTATCCATATAATTAATGCGTTAAAAGTGCAATACATTTCTAACGGCTGAAAATTGTCTAAACTTATGATCTGCAATTTTTTTCAAATCGCCTTCTACTCAATTTTAATATTAGAAACATTGGTTTTTCTAGTCAGTAAAATTACTTGAATGTCTGTGGAAATGCTTTTAACTTATCCACATAATTAGTGCGTTAAAAGTGCAATACATTTCTAACGGCTAAAAATTGTCTAAACTTATGATCTGCAACTTTTTTTCAAATCGTGTTTAATTTTAATTTTAGAAACATTAGTTTTTCTTGTCAGTAAAATTACTTGAAAGTCTGTGGAAATGCTTTTTACTTATCCACATAATTAGTGCGTTTAAATTGCAATACATTTCAAACGGCTGAAAATTGTCTAAACTTATGATCTGCCACTTTTTTTTCAAATCGCCTTCTACTCAATTTTGATTTTAGAAACATTGGTTTTTCTAGTCAGTAAAATTACTTGAAAGTCAGTGGAAATGCTTTTAACTTATCCACATAATTAGTTCGTTAAAAGTGCAATACATTTGAAACGGCTAAAATTTGTCTAAACTTATGATCTGCAACTTTTTTTCAAATCGTGTTTAATTTTAATTTTAGAAACATTAGTTTTTCTTGTCAGTAAAATTACTTGAAAGTCTGTGGAAATGCTTTTAACTTATCCACATAATTAGTGCGTTTAAATTGCAATACATTTCAAACGGCTGAAAATTGTCTAAACATGATCTGCCACTTTTTTTTCAAATCGCCTTCTACTCAATTTTAATTTTAGAAACATTGGTTTTTCTAGTCAGTAAAATTACTTGAATGTCTGTGGAAATGCTTTTAACTTATCCACATAATTAGTGCGTTAAAATTGCAATACATTTCAAACGGCTGAAAATTGTCTAAACGTATGAGCTGGAACTTTTTTTCAAATCGTGTTTAATTTTAATTTTAGAAACATTAGTTTTTCTAGTCAGTAAAATTACTTGAAAGTCAGTGGAAATGCTTTTAACTTATCCACATAATTAGTGCGTTAAAATTGCAATACATTTCAAACGGCTGAAAATTGTCTATACTTATGATCTGCAACTTTTTTTCAAATCGTGTTTAATTTTAATTTTAGAAATATTAGTTTTTCTTGTCAGTAAAATTACTTGAAAGTCTGTGGAAATGCTTTTAACTTATCCACATAATTAGTGCGTTTAAATTGCAATACATTTCAAACGGCTGAAAATTGTCTAAACTTATGATCTGCCACTTTTTTTTCAAATCGCCTTCCACTCAATTTTAATTTTAGAAACATTGGTTTTTCTAGTCAGTAAAATTACTTGAATGTCTGTGGAAATGCTTTTAACATCCACATAATTAGTGCGTTAAAATTGCAATACATTTCAAACGGCTGAAAATTGTCTAAACTTATGATCTGCCACTTTTTTTTCAATCGCCTTCTACTCAATTTTGATTTTAGAAACATTGGTTTTTCCAGTCAGTAAAATTACTTGAAAGTCAGTGGAAATGCTTTTAACTTATCCACATAATTAGTGCGTTAAAAGTGCAATACATTTGAAACGGCTGAAAATTGTCTAAACTTATGATCTGCAACTTTTTTTCAAATCGTGTTTAATTTTAATTTTAGAAACATTAGTTTTTCTAGTCAGTAAAATTACTTGAAAGTCTGTGGAAATGCTTTTAACTTATCCACATAATTAGTGCGTTTAAATTGCAATACATTTCAAACGGCTGAAAATTGTCTAAACTTATGATCTGCCACTTTTTTTTCAAATCGCCATCTACTCAATTTTAATTTTTGAAACATTGGTTTTTCTAGTCAGTAAAATTACTTGAATGTCTGTGGAAATGCGTTTAACTTATCCACATAATTAGTGCGTTAAAATTGCAATACATTTCAAACGGCTGAAAATTGTCTAAACGTATGAGCTGAAAATTTTTTTCAAATCGCCTTCTACTCAATTTTGATTTCAGAAAAGTTAGTTTTTCTTGTCAGTAAAATTACTTGAAAGTCAATGGAAATGCTTTTAACTTATCCACATAATTAGTGCGTTAAAATTGAAATACATTTCAAACGGCTGAAAATTGTCTATACTTATGATCTGCAACTTTTTTTCAAATCGTGTTTAATTTTAATTTTAGAAACATTAGTTTTTCTAGTCAGTAAAATTACTTGAAAGTCAGTGGAAATGCTTTTAACTTATCCACATAATTAGTGCGTTAAAATTGCAATACATTTCAAACGGCTGAGAATTGTCTATACTTATGATCTGCAACTTTTTTTCAAATCGTGTTTTATTTTAATTTTTAGAAACATTAGATTTTCTTGTCAGTAAAATTACTTGAAAGTCAATGGAAATGCTTTTAACTTATCCACATAATTAGTGCGTTTAAATTGCAATACATTTCAAACGGCTGAAAATTGTCTAAACTTATGATCTGCCACTTTTTTTCAAATCGTGTAATTTTAATTTTAGAAACATTAGTTTTTCTTGTCAGTAAAATTACTTGAAAGTCTGTGGAAATGCTTTTAACTTATCCACATAATTAGTGCGTTTGAATTGCAATACATTTCAAACGGCTGAAAATTGTCTAAACTTATGAGCTGGAACTTTTTTTCAAATCGCCTTCTACTCAATTTTGAATTCGGGAAAGTTAGTTTTTCTTGTCAGTAAAATTACTTGAAAGTCAGTGGAAATGCTTTTAACTTATCCACATAATTAGTGCGTTAAAATTGCAATACATTTCTAACGGCTAAAAATTGTCTATACTTATGATCTGCAACTTTTTTTCAAATCGTGTTTAATTTTAATTTTAGAAACATTAGTTTTTCTTGTCAGTAAAATTACTTGAAAGTCTGTGGAAATGCTTTTTACTTATCCACATAATTAGTGCGTTTAAATTGCAATACATTTCAAACGGCTGAAAATTGTCTAAACTTATGATCTGCCACTTTTTTTTCAAATCGCATTCTACTCAATTTTGATTTTAGAAACATTGGTTTTTCTAGTCAGTAAAATTACTTGAAAGTCAGTGGAAATGCTTTTAACTTATCCACATAATTAGTGCGTTAAAAGTGCAATACATTTGAAACGGCTAAAATTTGTCTAAACTTATGATCTGCAACTTTTTTTCAAATCGTGTTTAATTTTAATTTTAGAAACATTAGTTTTTCTTGTCAGTAAAATTACTTGAAAGTCTGTGGAAATGCTTTTAACTTATCCACATAATTAGTGCGTTTAAATTGCAATACATTTCAAACGGCTGAAAATTGTCTAAACGTATGAGCTGGAACTTTTTCTCAAATCGCCTTCTCAATTTTGATTTCAGAAAAGTTAGTTTTTCTTGTCAGTAAAATTACTTGAAAGTCAATGGAAATGCTTTTAACTTATCCACATAATTAGTGCGTTAAAATTGAAATACATTTCAAACGGCTGAAAATTGTCTATACTTATGATCTGCAATTTTTTTTCAAATCGTGTTTAATTTTAATTTTAGAAACATTAGTTTTTTTTGTCAGTAAAATTACTTGAATGTCTGTGGAAATGCTTTTAACGTATCCACATAATTAGTGCGTTAAAAGTGCAATACATTTGAAACGGCTAAAAATTGTCTAAACTTATGATCTGCAACTTTTTTTCAAATCGAGTTTAATTTTAATTTTAGAAACATTAGTTTTTCTTGTCAGTAAAATTACTTGAAAGTCTGTGGAAATGCTTTTAACTTATCCACATAATTAGTGCGTTTAAATTGCAATACATTTCAAACGGCTGAAAATTGTCTAAACTTATGATCTGCCACTTTTTTTTCAAATCGCCTTCTACTCAATTTTGATTTTAGAAACATTGGTTTTTCTAGTCAGTAAAATTACTTGAATGTCTCTGGAAATGCTTTTAACTTATCCACATAATTAGTGCGTTAAAAGTGCAATACATTTGAAACGGCTAAAATTTGTCTAAACTTATGATCTGCAACTTTTTTTCAAATCGTGTTTAATTTTAATTTTAGAAACATTAGTTTTTCTTGTCAGTAAAATTACTTGAAAGTCTGTGGAAATGCTTTTAACTTATCCACATAATTAGTGCGTTAAAATTGAAATACATTTCAAACGGCTGAAAATTGTCTAAACTTATGATCTGCAACTTTTTTTCAAATCGAGTTTAATTTTAATTTTAGAAACATTAGTTTTTCTTGTCAGTAAAATTACTTGAAAGTCTGTGGAAATGCTTTTAACTTATCCACATAATTAGTGCGTTTAAATTGCAATACATTTCAAACGGCTGAAAATTGTCTAAACTTATGATCTGCCACTTTTTTTTCAAATCGCCTTCTACTCAATTTTGATTTTAGAAACATTGGTTTTTCTAGTCAGTAAAATTACTTGAAAGTCAGTGGAAATGCTTTTAACTTATCCACATAATTAGTGCGTTAAAATTGCAATACATTTCAAACGGCTGAAAATTGTCTATACTTATGATCTGCAACTTTTTTTCAAATCGTGTTTAATTTTAATTTTAGAAATATTAGTTTTTCTTGTCAGTAAAATTACTTGAAAGTCTGTGGAAATGCTTTTAACTTATCCACATAATTAGTGCGTTTAAATTGCAATACATTTCAAACGGCTGAAAATTGTCTAAACTTATGATCTGCCACTTTTTTTTCAAATCGCCTTCTACTCAATTTTAATTTTAGAAACATTGGTTTTTCTAGTCAGTAAAATTACTTGAATGTCTGTGGAAATGCTTTTAACATCCACATAATTAGTGCGTTAAAATTGCAATACATTTCAAACGGCTGAAAATTGTCTAAACTTATGATCTGCCACTTTTTTTTCAAATCGCCTTCTACTCAATTTTGATTTTAGAAACATTGATTTTTCTAGTCAGTAAAATTACTTGAAAGTCAGTGGAAATGCTTTTAACTTATCCACATAATTAGTGCGTTAAAAGTGCAATACATTTGAAACGGCTAAAAATTGTCTAAACTTATGATCTGCAACTTTTTTTCAAATCGTGTTTAATTTTAATTTTAGAAACATTAGTTTTTCTTGTCAGTAAAATTACTTGAAAGTCTGTGGAAATGCTTTTAACTTATCCACATAATTAGTGCGTTAAAATTGAAATACATTTCAAACGGCTGAAAATTGTCTAAACTTATGAGCTATAACTTTTTTTCAAATCGCCTTCTACTCAATTTTGATTTCAGAAAAGTTATTTTTTCTTGTCAGTAAAATTACTTGAAAGTCAATGGAAATGCTTTTAGCTTATCCACATAATTAGTGCGTTAAAATTGAAATACATTTCAAACGGCTGAAAATTGTCTATACTTATGATCTGCAATTTTTTTTCAAATCGTGTTTAATTTTAATTTTAGAAACATTAGTTTTTTTTGTCAGTAAAATTACTTGAAAGTCTGTGGAAATGCTTTTAACTTATCCACATAATTAGTGCGTTAAAATTGAAATACATTTCAAACGGCTGAAAATTGTCTAAACTTATGAGCTATAACTTTTTTTCAAATCGCCTTCTACTCAATTTTGATTTCAGAAAAGTTATTTTTTCTTGTCAGTAAAATTACTTGAAAGTCAATGGAAATGCTTTTAGCTTATCCACATAATTAGTGCGTTAAAATTGAAATACATTTCAAATGGCTGAAAATTGTCTAAACTTATGAGCTATAACTTTTTTTCAAATCGCCTTCTACTCAATTTTGATTTCAGAAAAGTTATTTTTTCTTGTCAGTAAAATTACTTGAAAGTCAATGGAAATGCTTTTAGCTTATCCACATAATTAGTGCGTTAAAATTGAAATACATTTCAAACGGCTGAAAATTGTCTATACTTATGATCTGCAATTTTTTTTCAAATCGTGTTTAATTTTAATTTTAGAAACATTAGTTTTTTTTGTCAGTAAAATTACTTGAATGTCTGTGGAAATGCTTTTAACTTATCCACATAATTAGTGCGTTAAAAGTGCAATACATTTGAAACGGCTAAAAATTGTCTAAACTTATGATCTGCAACTTTTTTTCAAATCGAGTTTAATTTTAATTTTAGAAACATTAGTTTTTCTTGTCAGTAAAATTACTTGAAAGTCTGTGGAAATGCTTTTAACTTATCCACATAATTAGTGCGTTTAAATTGCAATACATTTCAAACGGCTGAAAATTGTCTAAACTTATGATCTGCCACTTTTTTTTCAAATCGCCTTCTACTCAATTTTAATTTTAGAAACATTGGTTTTTCTAGTCAGTAAAATTACTTGAATGTCTGTGGAAATGCTTTTAACATCCACATAATTAGTGCGTTAAAATTGCAATACATTTCAAACGGCTGAAAATTGTCTAAACTTATGATCTGCCACTTTTTTTTCAAATCGCCTTCTACTCAATTTTGATTTTAGAAACATTGATTTTTCTAGTCAGTAAAATTACTTGAAAGTCAGTGGAAATGCTTTTAACTTATCCACATAATTAGTGCGTTAAAAGTGCAATACATTTGAAACGGCTAAAAATTGTCTAAACTTATGATCTGCAACTTTTTTTCAAATCGTGTTTAATTTTAATTTTAGAAACATTAGTTTTTCTTGTCAGTAAAATTACTTGAAAGTCTGTGGAAATGCTTTTAACTTATCCACATAATTAGTGCGTTAAAATTGAAATACATTTCAAACGGCTGAAAATTGTCTAAACTTATGAGCTATAACTTTTTTTCAAATCGCCTTCTACTCAATTTTGATTTCAGAAAAGTTATTTTTTCTTGTCAGTAAAATTACTTGAAAGTCAATGGAAATGCTTTTAGCTTATCCACATAATTAGTGCGTTAAAATTGAAATACATTTCAAACGGCTGAAAATTGTCTATACTTATGATCTGCAATTTTTTTTCAAATCGTGTTTAATTTTAATTTTAGAAACATTAGTTTTTTTTGTCAGTAAAATTACTTGAAAGTCTGTGGAAATGCTTTTAACTTATCCACATAATTAGTGCGTTAAAATTGAAATACATTTCAAACGGCTGAAAATTGTCTAAACTTATGAGCTATAACTTTTTTTCAAATCGCCTTCTACTCAATTTTGATTTCAGAAAAGTTATTTTTTCTTGTCAGTAAAATTACTTGAAAGTCAATGGAAATGCTTTTAGCTTATCCACATAATTAGTGCGTTAAAATTGAAATACATTTCAAACGGCTGAAAATTGTCTAAACTTATGAGCTATAACTTTTTTTCAAATCGCCTTCTACTCAATTTTGATTTCAGAAAAGTTATTTTTTCTTGTCAGTAAAATTACTTGAAAGTCAATGGAAATGCTTTTAGCTTATCCACATAATTAGTGCGTTAAAATTGAAATACATTTCAAACGGCTGAAAATTGTCTATACTTATGATCTGCAATTTTTTTTCAAATCGTGTTTAATTTTAATTTTAGAAACATTAGTTTTTTTTGTCAGTAAAATTACTTGAATGTCTGTGGAAATGCTTTTAACTTATCCACATAATTAGTGCGTTAAAAGTGCAATACATTTGAAACGGCTAAAAATTGTCTAAACTTATGATCTGCAACTTTTTTTCAAATCGAGTTTAATTTTAATTTTAGAAACATTAGTTTTTCTTGTCAGTAAAATTACTTGAAAGTCTGTGGAAATGCTTTTAACTTATCCACATAATTAGTGCGTTTAAATTGCAATACATTTCAAACGGCTGAAAATTGTCTAAACTTATGATCTGCCACTTTTTTTTCAAATCGCCTTCTACTCAATTTTAATTTTAGAAACATTGGTTTTTCTAGTCAGTAAAATTACTTGAATGTCTGTGGAAATGCTTTTAACATCCACATAATTAGTGCGTTAAAATTGCAATACATTTCAAACGGCTGAAAATTGTCTAAACTTATGATCTGCCACTTTTTTTTCAAATCGCCTTCTACTCAATTTTGATTTTAGAAACATTGATTTTTCTAGTCAGTAAAATTACTTGAAAGTCAGTGGAAATGCTTTTAACTTATCCACATAATTAGTGCGTTAAAAGTGCAATACATTTGAAACGGCTAAAAATTGTCTAAACTTATGATCTGCAACTTTTTTTCAAATCGTGTTTAATTTTAATTTTAGAAACATTAGTTTTTCTTGTCAGTAAAATTACTTGAAAGTCTGTGGAAATGCTTTTAACTTATCCACATAATTAGTGCGTTAAAATTGAAATACATTTCAAACGGCTGAAAATTGTCTAAACTTATGAGCTATAACTTTTTTTCAAATCGCCTTCTACTCAATTTTGATTTCAGAAAAGTTATTTTTTCTTGTCAGTAAAATTACTTGAAAGTCAATGGAAATGCTTTTAGCTTATCCACATAATTAGTGCGTTAAAATTGAAATACATTTCAAACGGCTGAAAATTGTCTATACTTATGATCTGCAATTTTTTTTCAAATCGTGTTTAATTTTAATTTTAGAAACATTAGTTTTTTTTGTCAGTAAAATTACTTGAATGTCTGTGGAAATGCTTTTAACTTATCCACATAATTAGTGCGTTAAAAGTGCAATACATTTCTAACGGCTAAAAATTGTCTAAACTTATGATCTGCAACTTTTTTTCAAATCGTGTTTAATTTTAATTTTAGAAACATTAGTTTTTCTTGTCAGTAAAATTACTTGAAAGTCTGTGGAAATGCTTTTTACTTATCCACATAATTAGTGCGTTTAAATTGCAATACATTTCAAACGGCTGAAAATTGTCTAAACTTATGATCTGCCACTTTTTTTTCAAATCGCCTTCTACTCAATTTTGATTTTAGAAACATTGGTTTTTCTAGTCAGTAAAATTACTTGAAAGTCAGTGGAAATGCTTTTAACTTATCCACATAATTAGTGCGTTAAAAGTGCAATACATTTGAAACGGCTAAAATTTGTCTAAACTTATGATCTGCAACTTTTTTTCAAATCGTGTTTAATTTTAATTTTAGAAACATTAGTTTTTCTTGTCAGTAAAATTACTTGAAAGTCTGTGGAAATGCTTTTAACTTATCCACATAATTAGTGCGTTTAAATTGCAATACATTTCAAACGGCTGAAAATTGTCTAAACGTATGAGCTGGAACTTTTTCTCAAATCGCCTTCTCAATTTTGATTTCAGAAAAGTTAGTTTTTCTTGTCAGTAAAATTACTTGAAAGTCAATGGAAATGCTTTTAACTTATCCACATAATTAGTGCGTTAAAATTGAAATACATTTCAAACGGCTGAAAATTGTCTATACTTATGATCTGCAATTTTTTTTCAAATCGTGTTTAATTTTAATTTTAGAAACATTAGTTTTTTTTGTCAGTAAAATTACTTGAATGTCTGTGGAAATGCTTTTAACGTATCCACATAATTAGTGCGTTAAAAGTGCAATACATTTGAAACGGCTAAAAATTGTCTAAACTTATGATCTGCAACTTTTTTTCAAATCGAGTTTAATTTTAATTTTAGAAACATTAGTTTTTCTTGTCAGTAAAATTACTTGAAAGTCTGTGGAAATGCTTTTAACTTATCCACATAATTAGTGCGTTTAAATTGCAATACATTTCAAACGGCTGAAAATTGTCTAAACTTATGATCTGCCACTTTTTTTTCAAATCGCCTTCTACTCAATTTTGATTTTAGAAACATTGGTTTTTCTAGTCAGTAAAATTACTTGAAAGTCTGTGGAAATGCTTTTAACTTATCCACATAATTAGTGCGTTTAAATTGCAATACATTTCAAACGGCTGAAAATTGTCTAAACGTATGAGCTGGAACTTTTTCTCAAATTGCCTTCTCAATTTTGATTTCAGAAAAGTTAGTTTTTCTTGTCAGTAAAATTACTTGAAAGTCAATGGAAATGCTTTTAACTTATCCACATAATTAGTGCGTTAAAATTGAAATACATTTCAAACGGCTGAAAATTGTCTATACTTATGATCTGCAACTTTTTTTCAAATCGTGTTTAATTTTAATTTTAGAAATATTAGTTTTTCTTGTCAGTAAAATTACTTGAAAGTCTGTGGAAATGCTTTTAACTTATCCACATAATTAGTGCGTTAAAATTGAAATACATTTCAAACGGCTGAAAATTGTCTAAACTTATGAGCTATAACTTTTTTTCAAATCGCCTTCTACTCAATTTTGATTTCAGAAAAGTTATTTTTTCTTGTCAGTAAAATTACTTGAAAGTCAATGGAAATGCTTTTAGCTTATCCACATAATTAGTGCGTTAAAATTGAAATACATTTCAAACGGCTGAAAATTGTCTATACTTATGATCTGCAATTTTTTTTCAAATCGTGTTTAATTTTAATTTTAGAAACATTAGTTTTTTTTGTCAGTAAAATTACTTGAAAGTCTGTGGAAATGCTTTTAACTTATCCACATAATTAGTGCGTTAAAATTGAAATACATTTCAAACGGCTGAAAATTGTCTAAACTTATGAGCTATAACTTTTTTTCAAATCGCCTTCTACTCAATTTTGATTTCAGAAAAGTTATTTTTTCTTGTCAGTAAAATTACTTGAAAGTCAATGGAAATGCTTTTAGCTTATCCACATAATTAGTGCGTTAAAATTGAAATACATTTCAAACGGCTGAAAATTGTCTAAACTTATGAGCTATAACTTTTTTTCAAATCGCCTTCTACTCAATTTTGATTTCAGAAAAGTTATTTTTTCTTGTCAGTAAAATTACTTGAAAGTCAATGGAAATGCTTTTAGCTTATCCACATAATTAGTGCGTTAAAATTGAAATACATTTCAAACGGCTGAAAATTGTCTATACTTATGATCTGCAATTTTTTTTCAAATCGTGTTTAATTTTAATTTTAGAAACATTAGTTTTTTTTGTCAGTAAAATTACTTGAATGTCTGTGGAAATGCTTTTAACTTATCCACATAATTAGTGCGTTAAAAGTGCAATACATTTGAAACGGCTAAAAATTGTCTAAACTTATGATCTGCAACTTTTTTTCAAATCGAGTTTAATTTTAATTTTAGAAACATTAGTTTTTCTTGTCAGTAAAATTACTTGAAAGTCTGTGGAAATGCTTTTAACTTATCCACATAATTAGTGCGTTTAAATTGCAATACATTTCAAACGGCTGAAAATTGTCTAAACTTATGATCTGCCACTTTTTTTTCAAATCGCCTTCTACTCAATTTTAATTTTAGAAACATTGGTTTTTCTAGTCAGTAAAATTACTTGAATGTCTGTGGAAATGCTTTTAACATCCACATAATTAGTGCGTTAAAATTGCAATACATTTCAAACGGCTGAAAATTGTCTAAACTTATGATCTGCCACTTTTTTTTCAAATCGCCTTCTACTCAATTTTGATTTTAGAAACATTGATTTTTCTAGTCAGTAAAATTACTTGAAAGTCAGTGGAAATGCTTTTAACTTATCCACATAATTAGTGCGTTAAAAGTGCAATACATTTGAAACGGCTAAAAATTGTCTAAACTTATGATCTGCAACTTTTTTTCAAATCGTGTTTAATTTTAATTTTAGAAACATTAGTTTTTCTTGTCAGTAAAATTACTTGAAAGTCTGTGGAAATGCTTTTAACTTATCCACATAATTAGTGCGTTAAAATTGAAATACATTTCAAACGGCTGAAAATTGTCTAAACTTATGAGCTATAACTTTTTTTCAAATCGCCTTCTACTCAATTTTGATTTCAGAAAAGTTATTTTTTCTTGTCAGTAAAATTACTTGAAAGTCAATGGAAATGCTTTTAGCTTATCCACATAATTAGTGCGTTAAAATTGAAATACATTTCAAACGGCTGAAAATTGTCTATACTTATGATCTGCAATTTTTTTTCAAATCGTGTTTAATTTTAATTTTAGAAACATTAGTTTTTTTTGTCAGTAAAATTACTTGAAAGTCTGTGGAAATGCTTTTAACTTATCCACATAATTAGTGCGTTAAAATTGAAATACATTTCAAACGGCTGAAAATTGTCTAAACTTATGAGCTATAACTTTTTTTCAAATCGCCTTCTACTCAATTTTGATTTCAGAAAAGTTATTTTTTCTTGTCAGTAAAATTACTTGAAAGTCAATGGAAATGCTTTTAGCTTATCCACATAATTAGTGCGTTAAAATTGAAATACATTTCAAACGGCTGAAAATTGTCTAAACTTATGAGCTATAACTTTTTTTCAAATCGCCTTCTACTCAATTTTGATTTCAGAAAAGTTATTTTTTCTTGTCAGTAAAATTACTTGAAAGTCAATGGAAATGCTTTTAGCTTATCCACATAATTAGTGCGTTAAAATTGAAATACATTTCAAACGGCTGAAAATTGTCTATACTTATGATCTGCAATTTTTTTTCAAATCGTGTTTAATTTTAATTTTAGAAACATTAGTTTTTTTTGTCAGTAAAATTACTTGAATGTCTGTGGAAATGCTTTTAACTTATCCACATAATTAGTGCGTTAAAAGTGCAATACATTTGAAACGGCTAAAAATTGTCTAAACTTATGATCTGCAACTTTTTTTCAAATCGAGTTTAATTTTAATTTTAGAAACATTAGTTTTTCTTGTCAGTAAAATTACTTGAAAGTCTGTGGAAATGCTTTTAACTTATCCACATAATTAGTGCGTTTAAATTGCAATACATTTCAAACGGCTGAAAATTGTCTAAACTTATGATCTGCCACTTTTTTTTCAAATCGCCTTCTACTCAATTTTAATTTTAGAAACATTGGTTTTTCTAGTCAGTAAAATTACTTGAATGTCTGTGGAAATGCTTTTAACATCCACATAATTAGTGCGTTAAAATTGCAATACATTTCAAACGGCTGAAAATTGTCTAAACTTATGATCTGCCACTTTTTTTTCAAATCGCCTTCTACTCAATTTTGATTTTAGAAACATTGATTTTTCTAGTCAGTAAAATTACTTGAAAGTCAGTGGAAATGCTTTTAACTTATCCACATAATTAGTGCGTTAAAAGTGCAATACATTTGAAACGGCTAAAAATTGTCTAAACTTATGATCTGCAACTTTTTTTCAAATCGTGTTTAATTTTAATTTTAGAAACATTAGTTTTTCTTGTCAGTAAAATTACTTGAAAGTCTGTGGAAATGCTTTTAACTTATCCACATAATTAGTGCGTTAAAATTGAAATACATTTCAAACGGCTGAAAATTGTCTAAACTTATGAGCTATAACTTTTTTTCAAATCGCCTTCTACTCAATTTTGATTTCAGAAAAGTTATTTTTTCTTGTCAGTAAAATTACTTGAAAGTCAATGGAAATGCTTTTAGCTTATCCACATAATTAGTGCGTTAAAATTGAAATACATTTCAAACGGCTGAAAATTGTCTATACTTATGATCTGCAATTTTTTTTCAAATCGTGTTTAATTTTAATTTTAGAAACATTAGTTTTTTTTGTCAGTAAAATTACTTGAATGTCTGTGGAAATGCTTTTAACTTATCCACATAATTAGTGCGTTAAAAGTGCAATACATTTCTAACGGCTAAAAATTGTCTAAACTTATGATCTGCAACTTTTTTTCAAATCGTGTTTAATTTTAATTTTAGAAACATTAGTTTTTCTTGTCAGTAAAATTACTTGAAAGTCTGTGGAAATGCTTTTTACTTATCCACATAATTAGTGCGTTTAAATTGCAATACATTTCAAACGGCTGAAAATTGTCTAAACTTATGATCTGCCACTTTTTTTTCAAATCGCCTTCTACTCAATTTTGATTTTAGAAACATTGGTTTTTCTAGTCAGTAAAATTACTTGAAAGTCAGTGGAAATGCTTTTAACTTATCCACATAATTAGTGCGTTAAAAGTGCAATACATTTGAAACGGCTAAAATTTGTCTAAACTTATGATCTGCAACTTTTTTTCAAATCGTGTTTAATTTTAATTTTAGAAACATTAGTTTTTCTTGTCAGTAAAATTACTTGAAAGTCTGTGGAAATGCTTTTAACTTATCCACATAATTAGTGCGTTTAAATTGCAATACATTTCAAACGGCTGAAAATTGTCTAAACGTATGAGCTGGAACTTTTTCTCAAATCGCCTTCTCAATTTTGATTTCAGAAAAGTTAGTTTTTCTTGTCAGTAAAATTACTTGAAAGTCAATGGAAATGCTTTTAACTTATCCACATAATTAGTGCGTTAAAATTGAAATACATTTCAAACGGCTGAAAATTGTCTATACTTATGATCTGCAATTTTTTTTCAAATCGTGTTTAATTTTAATTTTAGAAACATTAGTTTTTTTTGTCAGTAAAATTACTTGAATGTCTGTGGAAATGCTTTTAACGTATCCACATAATTAGTGCGTTAAAAGTGCAATACATTTGAAACGGCTAAAAATTGTCTAAACTTATGATCTGCAACTTTTTTTCAAATCGAGTTTAATTTTAATTTTAGAAACATTAGTTTTTCTTGTCAGTAAAATTACTTGAAAGTCTGTGGAAATGCTTTTAACTTATCCACATAATTAGTGCGTTTAAATTGCAATACATTTCAAACGGCTGAAAATTGTCTAAACTTATGATCTGCCACTTTTTTTTCAAATCGCCTTCTACTCAATTTTGATTTTAGAAACATTGGTTTTTCTAGTCAGTAAAATTACTTGAAAGTCTGTGGAAATGCTTTTAACTTATCCACATAATTAGTGCGTTTAAATTGCAATACATTTCAAACGGCTGAAAATTGTCTAAACGTATGAGCTGGAACTTTTTCTCAAATCGCCTTCTCAATTTTGATTTCAGAAAAGTTAGTTTTTCTTGTCAGTAAAATTACTTGAAAGTCAATGGAAATGCTTTTAACTTATCCACATAATTAGTGCGTTAAAATTGAAATACATTTCAAACGGCTGAAAATTGTCTATACTTATGATCTGCAACTTTTTTTCAAATCGTGTTTAATTTTAATTTTAGAAATATTAGTTTTTCTTGTCAGTAAAATTACTTGAAAGTCTGTGGAAATGCTTTTAACTTATCCACATAATTAGTGCGTTTAAATTGCAATACATTTCAAACGGCTGAAAATTGTCTAAACTTATGATCTGCCACTTTTTTTTCAAATCGCCTTCTACTCAATTTTAATTTTAGAAACATTGGTTTTTCTAGTCAGTAAAATTACTTGAATGTCTGTGGAAATGCTTTTAACATCCACATAATTAGTGCGTTAAAATTGAAATACATTTCAAACGGCTGAAAATTGTCTAAACTTATGAGCTATAACTTTTTTTCAAATCGCCTTCTACTCAATTTTGATTTCAGAAAAGTTAGTTTTTCTTGTCAGTAAAATTACTTGAAAGTCAATGGAAATGCTTTTAACTTATCCACATAATTAGTGCGTTAAAATTGAAATACATTTCAAACGGCTGAAAATTGTCTATACTTATGATCTGCAACTTTTTTTCAAATCGTGTTTAATTTTATTTTTAGAAACATTAGATTTTCTTGTCAGTAAAATTACTTGAAAGTCAATGGAAATGCTTTTAACTTATCCACATAATTAGTGCGTTTAAATTGCAATACATTTCAAACGGCTGAAAATTGTCTAAACTTATGATCTGCCACTTTTTTTTCAAATCGCCTTCTACTCAATTTTAATTTTAGAAACATTGGTTTTTCTAGTCAGTAAAATTACTTAAAAGTCAATGGAAATGCTTTCAACTTATCCATATAATTAATGCGTTAAAAGTGCAATACATTTCTAACGGCTGAAAATTGTCTAAACTTATGATCTGCAATTTTTTTCAAATCGCCTTCTACTCAATTTTAATATTAGAAACATTGGTTTTTCTAGTCAGTAAAATTACTTGAATGTCAGTGGAAATGCTTTTAACTTATGGAGTCAATGGAAATGCTTTTAACTTATCCACATAATTAGTGCGTTAAAATTGAAATACATTTCAAACGGCTGAAAATTGTCTATACTTATGATCTGCAACTTTTTTTTAAATCGTGTTAAATTTTAATTTTAGAAACATTAGTTTTTCTAGTCAGTAAAATTACTTGAAAGTCAGTGGAAATGCTTTTAACTTATCCACATAATTAGTGCGTTAAAATTGCAATACATTTCAAACGGCTGAAAATTGTCTATACTTATGATCTGCAACTTTTTTTCAAATCGTGTTTAATTTTAATTTTAGAAATATTAGTTTTTCTTGTCAGTAAAATTACTTGAAAGTCTGTGGAAATGCTTTTAACTTATCCACATAATTAGTGCGTTTAAATTGCAATACATTTCAAACGGCTGAAAATTGTCTAAACTTATGATCTGCCACTTTTTTTTCAAATCGCCTTCTACTCAATTTTAATTTTAGAAACATTGGTTTTTCTAGTCAGTAAAATTACTTGAATGTCTGTGGAAATGCTTTTAACATCCACATAATTAGTGCGTTAAAATTGCAATACATTTCAAACGGCTGAAAATTGTCTAAACTTATGATCTGCCACTTTTTTTTCAAATCGCCTTCTACTCAATTTTGATTTTAGAAACATTGATTTTTCTAGTCAGTAAAATTACTTGAAAGTCAGTGGAAATGCTTTTAACTTATCCACATAATTAGTGCGTTAAAAGTGCAATACATTTGAAACGGCTAAAAATTGTCTAAACTTATGATCTGCAACTTTTTTTCAAATCGTGTTTAATTTTAATTTTAGAAACATTAGTTTTTCTTGTCAGTAAAATTACTTGAAAGTCTGTGGAAATGCTTTTAACTTATCCACATAATTAGTGCGTTAAAATTGAAATACATTTCAAACGGCTGAAAATTGTCTAAACTTATGAGCTATAACTTTTTTTCAAATCGCCTTCTACTCAATTTTGATTTCAGAAAAGTTATTTTTTCTTGTCAGTAAAATTACTTGAAAGTCAATGGAAATGCTTTTAGCTTATCCACATAATTAGTGCGTTAAAATTGAAATACATTTCAAACGGCTGAAAATTGTCTATACTTATGATCTGCAATTTTTTTTCAAATCGTGTTTAATTTTAATTTTAGAAACATTAGTTTTTTTTGTCAGTAAAATTACTTGAATGTCTGTGGAAATGCTTTTAACTTATCCACATAATTAGTGCGTTAAAAGTGCAATACATTTCTAACGGCTAAAAATTGTCTAAACTTATGATCTGCAACTTTTTTTCAAATCGTGTTTAATTTTAATTTTAGAAACATTAGTTTTTCTTGTCAGTAAAATTACTTGAAAGTCTGTGGAAATGCTTTTTACTTATCCACATAATTAGTGCGTTTAAATTGCAATACATTTCAAACGGCTGAAAATTGTCTAAACTTATGATCTGCCACTTTTTTTTCAAATCGCCTTCTACTCAATTTTGATTTTAGAAACATTGGTTTTTCTAGTCAGTAAAATTACTTGAAAGTCAGTGGAAATGCTTTTAACGTATCCACTTAATTAGTGCGTTAAAAGTGCAATACATTTGAAACGGCTAAAAATTGTCTAAACTTATGATCTGCAACTTTTTTTCAAATCGAGTTTAATTTTAATTTTAGAAACATTAGTTTTTCTTGTCAGTAAAATTACTTGAAAGTCTGTGGAAATGCTTTTAACTTATCCACATAATTAGTGCGTTTAAATTGCAATACATTTCAAACGGCTGAAAATTGTCTAAACTTATGATCTGCCACTTTTTTTTCAAATCGCCTTCTACTCAATTTTGATTTTAGAAACATTGGTTTTTCTAGTCAGTAAAATTACTTGAAAGTCAGTGGAAATGCTTTTAACTTATCCACATAATTAGTGCGTTAAAAGTGCAATACATTTGAAACGGCTAAAATTTGTCTAAACTTATGATCTGCAACTTTTTTTCAAATCGTGTTTAATTTTAATTTTAGAAACATTAGTTTTTCTTGTCAGTAAAATTACTTGAAAGTCTGTGGAAATGCTTTTAACTTATCCACATAATTAGTGCGTTTAAATTGCAATACATTTCAAACGGCTGAAAATTGTCTAAACGTATCAGCTGGAACTTTTTCTCAAATCGCCTTCTCAATTTTGATTTCAGAAAAGTTAGTTTTTCTTGTCAGTAAAATTACTTGAAAGTCAATGGAAATGCTTTTAACTTATCCACATAATTAGTGCGTTAAAATTGAAATACATTTCAAACGGCTGAAAATTGTCTATACTTATGATCTGCAACTTTTTTTCAAATCGTGTTAAATTTTAATTTTAGAAACATTAGTTTTTCTAGTCAGTAAAATTACTTGAAAGTCAGTGGAAATGCTTTTAACTTATCCACATAATTAGTGCGTTAAAATTGCAATACATTTCAAACGGCTGAAAATTGTCTATACTTATGATCTGCAACTTTTTTTCAAATCGTGTTTAATTTTAATTTTAGAAATATTAGTTTTTCTTGTCAGTAAAATTACTTGAAAGTCTGTGGAAATGCTTTTAACTTATCCACATAATTAGTGCGTTTAAATTGCAATACATTTCAAACGGCTGAAAATTGTCTAAACTTATGATCTGCCACTTTTTTTTCAAATCGCCTTCTACTCAATTTTAATTTTAGAAACATTGGTTTTTCTAGTCAGTAAAATTACTTGAATGTCTGTGGAAATGCTTTTAACATCCACATAATTAGTGCGTTAAAATTGCAATACATTTCAAACGGCTGAAAATTGTCTAAACTTATGATCTGCCACTTTTTTTTCAAATCGCCTTCTACTCAATTTTGATTTTAGAAACATTGGTTTTTCTAGTCAGTAAAATTACTTGAAAGTCAGTGGAAATGCTTTTAACTTATCCACATAATTAGTGCGTTAAAAGTGCAATACATTTGAAACGGCTAAAAATTGTCTAAACTTATGATCTGCAACTTTTTTTCAAATCGTGTTTAATTTTAATTTTAGAAACATTAGTTTTTCTTGTCAGTAAAATTACTTGAAAGTCTGTGGAAATGCTTTTAACTTATCCACATAATTAGTGCGTTAAAATTGAAATACATTTCAAACGGCTGAAAATTGTCTAAACTTATGAGCTATAACTTTTTTTCAAATCGCCTTCTACTCAATTTTGATTTCAGAAAAGTTATTTTTTCTTGTCAGTAAAATTACTTGAAAGTCAATGGAAATGCTTTTAGCTTATCCACATAATTAGTGCGTTAAAATTGAAATACATTTCAAACGGCTGAAAATTGTCTATACTTATGATCTGCAATTTTTTTTCAAATCGTGTTTAATTTTAATTTTAGAAACATTAGTTTTTTTTGTCAGTAAAATTACTTGAATGTCTGTGGAAATGCTTTTAACTTATCCACATAATTAGTGCGTTAAAAGTGCAATACATTTCTAACGGCTAAAAATTGTCTAAACTTATGATCTGCAACTTTTTTTCAAATCGTGTTTAATTTTAATTTTAGAAACATTAGTTTTTCTTGTCAGTAAAATTACTTGAAAGTCTGTGGAAATGCTTTTTACTTATCCACATAATTAGTGCGTTTAAATTGCAATACATTTCAAACGGCTGAAAATTGTCTAAACTTATGATCTGCCACTTTTTTTTCAAATCGCCTTCTACTCAATTTTGATTTTAGAAACATTGGTTTTTCTAGTCAGTAAAATTACTTGAAAGTCAGTGGAAATGCTTTTAACGTATCCACTTAATTAGTGCGTTAAAAGTGCAATACATTTGAAACGGCTAAAAATTGTCTAAACTTATGATCTGCAACTTTTTTTCAAATCGAGTTTAATTTTAATTTTAGAAACATTAGTTTTTCTTGTCAGTAAAATTACTTGAAAGTCTGTGGAAATGCTTTTAACTTATCCACATAATTAGTGCGTTTAAATTGCAATACATTTAAAACGGCTGAAAATTGTCTAAACTTATGATCTGCCACTTTTTTTTCAAATCGCCTTCTACTCAATTTTGATTTTAGAAACATTGGTTTTTCTAGTCAGTAAAATTACTTGAAAGTCAGTGGAAATGCTTTTAACTTATCCACATAATTAGTGCGTTAAAAGTGCAATACATTTGAAACGGCTAAAATTTGTCTAAACTTATGATCTGCAACTTTTTTTCAAATCGTGTTTAATTTTAATTTTAGAAACATTAGTTTTTCTTGTCAGTAAAATTACTTGAAAGTCTGTGGAAATGCTTTTAACTTATCCACATAATTAGTGCGTTTAAATTGCAATACATTTCAAACGGCTGAAAATTGTCTAAACGTATCAGCTGGAACTTTTTCTCAAATCGCCTTCTCAATTTTGATTTCAGAAAAGTTAGTTTTTCTTGTCAGTAAAATTACTTGAAAGTCAATGGAAATGCTTTTAACTTATCCACATAATTAGTGCGTTAAAATTGAAATACATTTCAAACGGCTGAAAATTGTCTATACTTATGATCTGCAACTTTTTTTCAAATCGTGTTAAATTTTAATTTTAGAAACATTAGTTTTTCTAGTCAGTAAAATTACTTGAAAGTCAGTGGAAATGCTTTTAACTTATCCACATAATTAGTGCGTTAAAATTGCAATACATTTCAAACGGCTGAAAATTGTCTATACTTATGATCTGCAACTTTTTTTCAAATCGTGTTTAATTTTAATTTTAGAAATATTAGTTTTTCTTGTCAGTAAAATTACTTGAAAGTCTGTGGAAATGCTTTTAACTTATCCACATAATTAGTGCGTTTAAATTGCAATACATTTCAAACGGCTGAAAATTGTCTAAACTTATGATCTGCCACTTTTTTTTCAAATCGCCTTCTACTCAATTTTAATTTTAGAAACATTGGTTTTTCTAGTCAGTAAAATTACTTGAATGTCTGTGGAAATGCTTTTAACATCCACATAATTAGTGCGTTAAAATTGCAATACATTTCAAACGGCTGAAAATTGTCTAAACTTATGATCTGCCACTTTTTTTTCAAATCGCCTTCTACTCAATTTTGATTTTAGAAACATTGGTTTTTCTAGTCAGTAAAATTACTTGAAAGTCAGTGGAAATGCTTTTAACTTATCCACATAATTAGTGCGTTAAAAGTGCAATACATTTGAAACGGCTAAAAATTGTCTAAACTTATGATCTGCAACTTTTTTTCAAATCGTGTTTAATTTTAATTTTAGAAACATTAGTTTTTCTTGTCAGTAAAATTACTTGAAAGTCTGTGGAAATGCTTTTAACTTATCCACATAATTAGTGCGTTAAAATTGAAATACATTTCAAACGGCTGAAAATTGTCTAAACTTATGAGCTATAACTTTTTTTCAAATCGCCTTCTACTCAATTTTGATTTCAGGAAAGTTATTTTTTCTTGTCAGTAAAATTACTTGAAAGTCAATGGAAATGCTTTTAGCTTATCCACATAATTAGTGCGTTAAAATTGAAATACATTTCAAACGGCTGAAAATTGTCTATACTTATGATCTGCAATTTTTTTTCAAATCGTGTTTAATTTTAATTTTAGAAACATTAGTTTTTTTTGTCAGTAAAATTACTTGAATGTCTGTGGAAATGCTTTTAACTTATCCACATAATTAGTGCGTTAAAAGTGCAATACATTTCTAACGGCTAAAAATTGTCTAAACATGATCTGCAACTTTTTTTCAAATCGTGTTTAATTTTAATTTTAGAAACATTAGTTTTTCTTGTCAGTAAAATTACTTGAAAGTCTGTGGAAATGCTTTTTACTTATCCACATAATTAGTGCGTTTAAATTGCAATACATTTCAAACGGCTGAAAATTGTCTAAACTTATGATCTGCCACTTTTTTTTCAAATCGCCTTCTACTCAATTTTGATTTTAGAAACATTGGTTTTTCTAGTCAGTAAATTTACTTGAAAGTCAGTGGAAATGCTTTTAACGTATCCACATAATTAGTGCGTTAAAAGTGCAATACATTTGAAACGGCTAAAAATTGTCTAAACTTATGATCTGCAACTTTTTTTCAAATCGAGTTTAATTTTAATTTTAGAAACATTAGTTTTTCTTGTCAGTAAAATTACTTGAAAGTCTGTGGAAATGCTTTTAACTTATCCACATAATTAGTGCGTTAAAATTGCAATACATTTCAAACGGCTGAAAATTGTCTAAACGTATGAGCTGGAACTTTTTTTCAAATCGCCTTCTACTCAATTTTGATTTCAGAAAAGTTAGTTTTTCTTGTCAGTAAAATTACTTGAAAGTCAATGGAAATGCTTTTAACTTGTCCACATAATTAGTGCGTTTAAATTGCAATACATTTCAAACGGCTGAAAATTGTCTATACTTATGATCTGCAACTTTTTTTTAAATCGTGTTTAATTTTAGTTTTAGAAACATTAGTTTTTCTAGTCAGTAAAATTACTTGAAAGTCAGTGGAAATGCTTTTAACTTATCCACATAATTAGTGCGTTAAAATTGCAATACATTTCAAACGGCTGAAAATTGTCTAAACGTATGAGCTGGAACTTTTTTTCAAATCGCCTTCTACTCAATTTTGATTTCAGAAAAGTTAGTTTTTCTTGTCAGTAAAATTACTTGAAAGTCAATGGAAATGCTTTTAACTTATCCACATAATTAGTGCGTTAAATATGAAATACATTTCAAACGGCTGAAAATTGTCTATACTTATGATCTGCAACTTTTTTTCAAATCGTGTTTAATTTTATTTTTAGAAACATTAGATTTTCTTGTCAGTAAAATTACTTGAAAGTCAATGGAAATGCTTTTAACTTATCCACATAATTAGTGCGTTTAAATTGCAATACATTTCAAACGGCTGAAAATTGTCTAAACTTATGATCTGCCACTTTTTTTTCAAATCGCCTTCTACTCAATTTTAATTTTAGAAACATTGGTTTTTCTAGTCAGTAAAATTACTTAAAAGTCAATGGAAATGCTTTTAACTTATCCATATAATTAATGCGTTAAAAGTGCAATACATTTCTAACGGCTGAAAATTGTCTAAACTTATGATCTGCAATTTTTTTCAAATCGCCTTCTACTCAATTTTAATATTAGAAACATTGGTTTTTCTAGTCAGTAAAATTACTTGAATGTCTGTGGAAATGCTTTTAACTTATCCACATAATTAGTGCGTTAAAAGTGCAATACATTTCTAACGGCTAAAAATTGTCTAAACTTATGATCTGCAACTTTTTTTCAAATCGTGTTTAATTTTAATTTTAGAAACATTAGTTTTTCTTGTCAGTAAAATTACTTGAAAGTCTGTGGAAATGCTTTTTACTTATCCACATAATTAGTGCGTTTAAATTGCAATACATTTCAAACGGCTGAAAATTGTCTAAACTTATGATCTGCCACTTTTTTTTCAAATCGCCTTCTACTCAATTTTGATTTTAGAAACATTGGTTTTTCTAGTCAGTAAAATTACTTGAAAGTCAGTGGAAATGCTTTTAACTTATCCACATAATTAGTTCGTTAAAAGTGCAATACATTTGAAACGGCTAAAATTTGTCTAAACTTATGATCTGCAACTTTTTTTCAAATCGTGTTTAATTTTAATTTTAGAAACATTAGTTTTTCTTGTCAGTAAAATTACTTGAAAGTCTGTGGAAATGCTTTTAACTTATCCACATAATTAGTGCGTTTAAATTGCAATACATTTCAAACGGCTGAAAATTGTCTAAACATGATCTGCCACTTTTTTTTCAAATCGCCTTCTACTCAATTTTAATTTTAGAAACATTGGTTTTTCTAGTCAGTAAAATTACTTGAATGTCTGTGGAAATGCTTTTAACTTATCCACATAATTAGTGCGTTAAAATTGCAATACATTTCAAACGGCTGAAAATTGTCTAAACGTATGAGCTGGAACTTTTTTTCAAATCGTGTTTAATTTTAATTTTAGAAACATTAGTTTTTCTAGTCAGTAAAATTACTTGAAAGTCAGTGGAAATGCTTTTAACTTATCCACATAATTAGTGCGTTAAAATTGCAATACATTTCAAACGGCTGAAAATTGTCTATACTTATGATCTGCAACTTTTTTTCAAATCGTGTTTAATTTTAATTTTAGAAATATTAGTTTTTCTTGTCAGTAAAATTACTTGAAAGTCTGTGGAAATGCTTTTAACTTATCCACATAATTAGTGCGTTTAAATTGCAATACATTTCAAACGGCTGAAAATTGTCTAAACTTATGATCTGCCACTTTTTTTTCAAATCGCCTTCCACTCAATTTTAATTTTAGAAACATTGGTTTTTCTAGTCAGTAAAATTACTTGAATGTCTGTGGAAATGCTTTTAACATCCACATAATTAGTGCGTTAAAATTGCAATACATTTCAAACGGCTGAAAATTGTCTAAACTTATGATCTGCCACTTTTTTTTCAAATCGCCTTCTACTCAATTTTGATTTTAGAAACATTGGTTTTTCCAGTCAGTAAAATTACTTGAAAGTCAGTGGAAATGCTTTTAACTTATCCACATAATTAGTGCGTTAAAAGTGCAATACATTTGAAACGGCTGAAAATTGTCTAAACTTATGATCTGCAACTTTTTTTCAAATCGTGTTTAATTTTAATTTCAGAAACATTAGTTTTTCTAGTCAGTAAAATTACTTGAAAGTCTGTGGAAATGCTTTTAACTTATCCACATAATTAGTGCGTTTAAATTGCAATACATTTCAAACGGCTGAAAATTGTCTAAACTTATGATCTGCCACTTTTTTTTCAAATCGCCATCTACTCAATTTTAATTTTAGAAACATTGGTTTTTCTAGTCAGTAAAATTACTTGAATGTCTGTGGAAATGCGTTTAACTTATCCACATAATTAGTGCGTTAAAATTGCAATACATTTCAAACGGCTGAAAATTGTCTAAACGTATGAGCTGGAAATTTTTTTCAAATCGCCTTCTACTCAATTTTGATTTCAGAAAAGTTAGTTTTTCTTGTCAGTAAAATTACTTGAAAGTCAATGGAAATGCTTTTAACTTATCCACATAATTAGTGCGTTTAAATTGCAATACATTTCAAACGGCTGAGAATTGTCTATACTTATGATCTGCAACTTTTTTTCAAATCGTGTTTTATTTTAATTTTTAGAAACATTAGATTTTCTTGTCAGTAAAATTACTTGAAAGTCAATGGAAATGCTTTTAACTTATCCACATAATTAGTGCGTTTAAATTGCAATACATTTCAAACGGCTGAAAATTGTCTAAACTTATGATCTGCCACTTTTTTTCAAATCGTGTAATTTTAATTTTAGAAACATTAGTTTTTCTTGTCAGTAAAATTACTTGAAAGTCTGTGGAAATGCTTTTAACTTATCCACATAATTAGTGCGTTTGAATTGCAATACATTTCAAACGGCTGAAAATTGTCTAAACTTATGAGCTGGAACTTTTTTTCAAATCGCCTTCTACTCAATTTTGAATTCGGGAAAGTTAGTTTTTCTTGTCAGTAAAATTACTTGAAAGTCAGTGGAAATGCTTTTAACTTATCCACATAATTAGTGCGTTAAAATTGCAATACATTTCTAACGGCTAAAAATTGTCTATACTTATGATCTGCAACTTTTTTTCAAATCGTGTTTAATTTTAATTTTAGAAACATTAGTTTTTCTTGTCAGTAAAATTACTTGAAAGTCTGTGGAAATGCTTTTTACTTATCCACATAATTAGTGCGTTTAAATTGCAATACATTTCAAACGGCTGAAAATTGTCTAAACTTATGATCTGCCACTTTTTTTTCAAATCGCATTCTACTCAATTTTGATTTTAGAAACATTGGTTTTTCTAGTCAGTAAAATTACTTGAAAGTCAGTGGAAATGCTTTTAACTTATCCACATAATTAGTGCGTTAAAAGTGCAATACATTTGAAACGGCTAAAATTTGTCTAAACTTATGATCTGCAACTTTTTTTCAAATCGTGTTTAATTTTAATTTTAGAAACATTAGTTTTTCTTGTCAGTAAAATTACTTGAAAGTCTGTGGAAATGCTTTTAATTTATCCACATAATTAGTGCGTTTAAATTGCAATACATTTCAAACGGCTGAAAATTGTCTAAACATGATCTGCCACTTTTTTTTCAAATCGCCTTCTACTCAATTTTAATTTTAGAAACATTGGTTTTTCTAGTCAGTAAAATTACTTGAATGTCTGTGGAAATGCTTTTAACTTATCCACATAATTAGTGCGTTAAAATTGCAATACATTTCAAACGGCTGAAAATTGTCTAAACGTATGAGCTGGAACTTTTTCTCAAATCGCCTTCTACTCAATTTTGATTTCAGAAAAGTTAGTTTTTCTTGTCAGTAAAATTACTTGAAAGTCAATGGAAATGCTTTTAACTTATCCACATAATTAGTGCGTTAAAATTGAAATACATTTCAAACGGCTGAAAATTGTCTATACTTATGATCTGCAACTTTTTTTCAAATCGTGTTTAATTTTAATTTTAGAAACATTAGTTTTTCTAGTCAGTAAAATTACTTGAAAGTCAGTGGAAATGCTTTTAACTTATCCACATAATTAGTGCGTTAAAATTGCAATACATTTCAAACGGCTGAAAATTGTCTAAACTTATGATCTGCCACTTTTTTTTCAAATCGCCTTCCACTCAATTTTAATTTTAGAAACATTGGTTTTTCTAGTCAGTAAAATTACTTGAATGTCTGTGGAAATGCTTTTAACATCCACATAATTAGTGCGTTAAAATTGCAATACATTTCAAACGGCTGAAAATTGTCTAAACTTATGATCTGCCACTTTTTTTTCAAATCGCCTTTTTACTCAATTTTGATTTTAGAAACATTGGTTTTTCTAGTCAGTAAAATTACTTGAAAGTCAGTGGAAATGCTTTTAACTTATCCACATAATTAGTGCGTTAAAAGTGCAATACATTTGAAACGGCTAAAAATTGTCTAAACTTATGATCTGCAACTTTTTTTCAAATCGTGTTTAATTTTAATTTTAGAAACATTAGTTTTTCTAGTCAGTAAAATTACTTGAAAGTCAGTGGAAATGCTTTTAACTTATCCACATAATTAGTGCGTTTAAATTGCAATACATTTCAAACGGCTGAAAATTGTCTAAACATGATCTGCCACTTTTTTTTCAAATCGCCTTCTACTCAATTTTAATTTTAGAAACATTGGTTTTTCTAGTCAGTAAAATTACTTGAATGTCTGTGGAAATGCTTTTAACTTATCCACATAATTAGTGCGTTAAAATTGCAATACATTTCAAACGGCTGAAAATTGTCTAAACGTATGAGCTGGAACTTTTTTTCAAATCGTGTTTAATTTTAATTTTAGAAACATTAGTTTTTCTAGTCAGTAAAATTACTTGAAAGTCAGTGGAAATGCTTTTAACTTATCCACATAATTAGTGCGTTAAAATTGCAATACATTTCAAACGGCTGAAAATTGTCTATACTTATGATCTGCAACTTTTTTTCAAATCGTGTTTAATTTTAATTTTAGAAATATTAGTTTTTCTTGTCAGTAAAATTACTTGAAAGTCTGTGGAAATGCTTTTAACTTATCCACATAATTAGTGCGTTTAAATTGCAATACATTTCAAACGGCTGAAAATTGTCTAAACTTATGATCTGCCACTTTTTTTTCAAATCGCCTTCCACTCAATTTTAATTTTAGAAACATTGGTTTTTCTAGTCAGTAAAATTACTTGAATGTCTGTGGAAATGCTTTTAACATCCACATAATTAGTGCGTTAAAATTGCAATACATTTCAAACGGCTGAAAATTGTCTAAACTTATGATCTGCCACTTTTTTTTCAAATCGCCTTCTACTCAATTTTGATTTTAGAAACATTGGTTTTTCCAGTCAGTAAAATTACTTGAAAGTCAGTGGAAATGCTTTTAACTTATCCACATAATTAGTGCGTTAAAAGTGCAATACATTTGAAACGGCTGAAAATTGTCTAAACTTATGATCTGCAACTTTTTTTCAAATCGTGTTTAATTTTAATTTTAGAAACATTAGTTTTTCTAGTCAGTAAAATTACTTGAAAGTCTGTGGAAATGCTTTTAACTTATCCACATAATTAGTGCGTTTAAATTGCAATACATTTCAAACGGCTGAAAATTGTCTAAACTTATGATCTGCCACTTTTTTTTCAAATCGCCATCTACTCAATTTTAATTTTAGAAACATTGGTTTTTCTAGTCAGTAAAATTACTTGAATGTCTGTGGAAATGCGTTTAACTTATCCACATAATTAGTGCGTTAAAATTGCAATACATTTCAAACGGCTGAAAATTGTCTAAACGTATGAGCTGGAAATTTTTTTCAAATCGCCTTCTACTCAATTTTGATTTCAGAAAAGTTAGTTTTTTATGTCAGTAAAATTACTTGAAAGTCAATGGAAATGCTTTTAACTTATCCACATAATTAGTGCGTTAAAATTGAAATACATTTCAAACGGCTGAAAATTGTCTATACTTATGATCTGCAACTTTTTTTCAAATCGTGTTTAATTTTAATTTTAGAAACATTAGTTTTTCTAGTCAGTAAAATTACTTGAAAGTCAGTGGAAATGCTTTTAACTTATCCACATAATTAGTGCGTTAAAATTGCAATACATTTCAAACGGCTGAGAATTGTCTATACTTATGATCTGCAACTTTTTTTCAAATCGTGTTTTATTTTAATTTTTAGAAACATTAGATTTTCTTGTCAGTAAAATTACTTGAAAGTCAATGGAAATGCTTTTAACTTATCCACATAATTAGTGCGTTTAAATTGCAATACATTTCAAACGGCTGAAAATTGTCTAAACTTATGATCTGCCACTTTTTTTCAAATCGTGTAATTTTAATTTTAGAAACATTAGTTTTTCTTGTCAGTAAAATTACTTGAAAGTCTGTGGAAATGCTTTTAACTTATCCACATAATTAGTGCGTTTGAATTGCAATACATTTCAAACGGCTGAAAATTGTCTAAACTTATGAGCTGGAACTTTTTTTCAAATCGCCTTCTACTCAATTTTGAATTCAGGAAAGTTAGTTTTTCTTGTCAGTAAAATTACTTGAAAGTCAGTGGAAATGCTTTTAACTTATCCACATAATTAGTGCGTTAAAATTGCAATACATTTCTAACGGCTAAAAATTGTCTATACTTATGATCTGCAACTTTTTTTCAAATCGTGTTTAATTTTAATTTTAGACATTAGTTTTTCTTGTCAGTAAAATTACTTGAAAGTCTGTGGAAATGCTTTTTACTTATCCACATAATTAGTGCGTTTAAATTGCAATACATTTCAAACGGCTGAAAATTGTCTAAACTTATGATCTGCCACTTTTTTTTCAAATCGCATTCTACTCAATTTTGATTTTAGAAACATTGGTTTTTCTAGTCAGTAAAATTACTTGAAAGTCAGTGGAAATGCTTTTAACTTATCCACATAATTAGTGCGTTAAAAGTGCAATACATTTGAAACGGCTAAAATTTGTCTAAACTTATGATCTGCAACTTTTTTTCAAATCGTGTTTAATTTTAATTTTAGAAACATTAGTTTTTCTTGTCAGTAAAATTACTTGAAAGTCTGTGGAAATGCTTTTAACTTATCCACATAATTAGTGCGTTTAAATTGCAATACATTTCAAACGGCTGAAAATTGTCTAAACATGATCTGCCACTTTTTTTTCAAATCGCCTTCTACTCAATTTTAATTTTAGAAACATTGGTTTTTCTAGTCAGTAAAATTACTTGAATGTCTGTGGAAATGCTTTTAACTTATCCACATAATTAGTGCGTTAAAATTGCAATACATTTCAAACGGCTGAAAATTGTCTAAACGTATGAGCTGGAACTTTTTCTCAAATCGCCTTCTACTCAATTTTGATTTCAGAAAAGTTAGTTTTTCTTGTCAGTAAAATTACTTGAAAGTCAATGGAAATGCTTTTAACTTATCCACATAATTAGTGCGTTAAAATTGAAATACATTTCAAACGGCTGAAAATTGTCTATACTTATGATCTGCAACTTTTTTTCAAATCGTGTTTAATTTTAATTTTAGAAACATTAGTTTTTCTAGTCAGTAAAATTACTTGAAAGTCAGTGGAAATGCTTTTAACTTATCCACATAATTAGTGCGTTAAAATTGCAATACATTTCAAACGGCTGAAAATTGTCTAAACTTATGATCTGCCACTTTTTTTTCAAATCGCCTTCCACTCAATTTTAATTTTAGAAACATTGGTTTTTCTAGTCAGTAAAATTACTTGAATGTCTGTGGAAATGTTTTTAACATCCACATAATTAGTGCGTTAAAATTGCAATACATTTCAAACGGCTGAAAATTGTCTAAACTTATGATCTGCCACTTTTTTTTCAAATCGCATTTTACTCAATTTTGATTTTAGAAACATTGGTTTTTCTAGTCAGTAAAATTACTTGAAAGTCAGTGGAAATGCTTTTAACTTATCCACATAATTAGTGCGTTAAAAGTGCAATACATTTGAAACGGCTAAAAATTGTCTAAACTTATGATCTGCAACTTTTTTTCAAATCGTGTTTAATTTTAATTTTAGAAACATTAGTTTTTCTAGTCAGTAAAATTACTTGAAAGTCTGTGGAAATGCTTTTAACTTATCCACATAATTAGTGCGTTTAAATTGCAATACATTTCAAACGGCTGAAAATTGTCTAAACGTATGAGCTGGAACTTTTTTTCAAATCGCCTTCTACTCAATTTTGATTTCAGAAAAGTTAGTTTTTCTTGTCAGTAAAATTACTTGAAAGTCAGTGGAAATGCTTTTAACTTATCCACATAATTAGTGCGTTAAAATTGCAATACATTTCAAACGGCTGAGAATTGTCTATACTTATGATCTGCAACTTTTTTTCAAATCGTGTTTAATTTTAATTTTTAGAAACATTAGATTTTCTTGTCAGTAAAATTACTTGAAAGTCAATGGAAATGCTTTTAACTTATCCACATAATTAGTGCGTTTAAATTGCAATACATTTCAAACGGCTGAAAATTGTCTAAACTTATGATCTGCCACTTTTTTTCAAATCGTGTAATTTTAATTTTAGAAACATTAGTTTTTCTTGTCAGTAAAATTACTTGAAAGTCTGTGGAAATGCTTTTAACTTATCCACATAATTAGTGCGTTTGAATTGCAATACATTTCAAACGGCTGAAAATTGTCTAAACTTATGAGCTGGAACTTTTTTTCAAATCGCCTTCTACTCAATTTTGAATTCAGGAAAGTTAGTTTTTCTTGTCAGTAAAATTACTTGAAAGTCAGTGGAAATGCTTTTAACTTATCCACATAATTAGTGCGTTAAAAATGAAATACATTTCAAACGGCTGAAAATTGTCTATACTTATGATCTGCAACTTTTTTTCAAATCGTGTTTAATTTTAATTTTAGAAACATTAGTTTTTCTTGTCAGTAAAATTACTTGAAAGTCAGTGGAAATGCTTTTAACTTATCCACATAATTAGTGCGTTAAAATTGCAATACATTTCAAACGGCTGAGAATTGTCTATACTTATGACCTGCAACTTTTTTTCAAATCGTGGTTAATTTTATTTTTAGAAACATTAGATTTTCTTGTCAGTAAAATTACTTGAATGTCTGTGGAAATGCTTTTAACTTATCCACATAATTAGTGCGTTAAAATTGCAATACATTTCAAACGGCTGAAAATTGTCTAAACTTATGATCTGCCACTTTTTTTTCAAATCGCCTTCTACTCAAATTTAATTTTAGAAACATTGGTTTTTCTAGTCAGTAAAATTACTTTAATGTCTGTGGAAATGCTTTTAACTTATCCACATAATTAGTGCGTTAAAAGTGCAATACATTTCAAACGGCTAAAAATTGTCTAAACTTATGATCTGCAACTTTTTTTCAAATCGTGTTTAATTTTAATTTTAGAAACATTAGTTTTTCTTGTCAGTAAAATTACTTGAAAGTCTGTGGAAATGCTTTTAACTTATCCACATAATTAGTGCGTTTAAATTGCAATACATTTCAAACGGCTTAAAATTGTCTAAACTTATGATCTGCCACTTTTTTTTTCAAATCGCGTTCCACTCAATGTTAATTTTAGAAACATTGGTTTTTCTAGTCAGTAAAATTACTTGAATGTCTGTGGAAATGCTTTTAACTTATCCACATAATTAGTGCGTTAAAATTGCAATACATTTCAAACGGCTGAAAATTGTCTAAACGTATGAGCTGGAACTTTTTTTTAAATCGCCTTCTACTCAATTTTGATTTCAGAAAAGCTAGTTTTTCTTGTCAGTAAAATTACTTGAAAGTCAATGGAAATGCTTTTAACTTATCCACATAATTAGTGCGTTAAAATTGAAATACATTTCAAACGGCTGAAAATTGTCTATACTTATGATCTGCAACTTTTTTTCAAATCTTGTTTAATTTTGATTTTAGAAACATTAGTTTTTCTTGTCAGTAAAATTACTTGAAAGTCAATGGAAATGCTTTTAACTTATCCACATAATTAGTGCGTTAAAATTGCAATACATTTCAAACGGCTGAAAATTGTCTAAACTTATGATCTGCCACTTTTTTTTCAAATCGCCTTCTACTCAATTTTAATTTTAGAAACATTGGTTTTTCCAGTCAGTAAAATTACTTGAATGTCTGTGGAAATGCTTTTAACTTATTAACATAATTAGTGCGTTAAAAGTGCAATACATTTCTAACGGCTAAAAATTGTCTAAACTTATGATCTGCAACTTTTTTTCAAATCGTGTTTAATTTTAATTTTAGAAACATTAGTTTTTCTTGTCAGTAAAATTACTTGAAAGTCTGTGGAAATGCTTTTAACTTATCCACATAATTAGTGCGTTTAAATTGCAATACATTTCAAACGGCTGAAAATTGTCTAAACTTATGATCTGCCACTTTTTTTTCAAATCGCCTTCTACTCAATATTTATTTTAGAAACATTGGTTTTTCTAGTCAGTAAAATTACTTGAATGTCTGTGGAAATGCTTTTAACTTATCCACATAATTAGTGCGTTAAAAGTGCAATACATTTCAAACGGCTAAAAATTGTCTATACTTATGATCTGCAACTTTTTTTCAAATCTTGTTTAATTTTGATTTTAGAAACATTAGTTTTTCTTGTCAGTAAAATTACTTGAAAGTCAATGGAAATGCTTTTAACTTATCCACATAATTAGTGCGTTAAAATTGCAATACATTTCAAACGGCTGAAAATTGTCTAAACTTATGATCTGCCACTTTTTTTTCAAATCGCCTTCTACTCAATTTTAATTTTAGAAACATTGGTTTTTCCAGTCAGTAAAATTACTTGAATGTCTGTGGAAATGCTTTTAACTTATCCACATAATTAGTGCGTTAAAATTGCAATACATTTCAAACGGCTGAAAATTGTCTAAACGTATGAGCTGGAACTTTTTTTCAAATCGCCTTCTACTCAATTTTGATTTCAGAAAAGTTAGTTTTTTTTGTCAGTAAAATTACTTGAAAGTCAATGGAAATGCTTTTAACTTATCCACATAATTAGTGCGTTAAAATTGAAATACATTTCAAACGGCTGAAAATTGTCTATACTTATGATCTGCAACTTTTTTTCAAATCGTGTTTAATTTTAATTTTAGAAACATTAGTTTTTCTTGTCAGTAAAATTATTTGAAAGTCTGTGGAAATGCTTTTAACTTATCCACATAATTAGTGCGTTTAAATTGCAATACATTTCAAACGGCTGAAAATTGTCTAAACTTATGATCTGCCACTTTTTTTTCAAATAGCCTTCTACTGAATTTTAATTTTAGAAACATTGGTTTTTCTAGTCAGTAAAATTACTTGAATGTCTGTGGAAATGCTTTTAACTTATCCACATAATTAGTGCGTTAAAAGTGCAATACATTTCAAACGGCTAAAAATTGTCTAAACTTATGATCTGCAACTTTTTTTCAAATCGTGTTTAATTTTAATTTTAGAAACATTAGTTTTTCTTGTCAGTAAAATTACTTGAAAGTCTGTGGAAATGCTTTTAACTTATCCACATAATTAGTGCGTTTAAATTGCAATACATTTCAAACGGCTGAAAATTGTCTAAACTTATGATCTGCCACTTTTTTTTTCAAATCGCGTTCCACTCAATTTTAATTTTAGAAACATTGGTTTTTCTAGTCAGTAAAATTACTTGAATGTCTGTGGAAATGCTTTTAACTTATCCACATAATTAGTGCGTTAAAATTGCAATACATTTCAAACGGCTGAGAATTGTCTATACTTATGATCTGCAACTTTTTTTCAAATCGTGGTTAATTTTATTTTTAGAAACATTAGATTTTCTTGTCAGTAAAATTACTTGAATGTCTGTGGAAATGCTTTTAACTTATCCACATAATTAGTGCGTTAAAATTGCAATACATTTCAAACGGCTGAAAATTGTCTAAACTTATGATCTGCCACTTTTTTTTCAAATCGCCTTCTACTCAAATTTAATTTTAGAAACATTGGTTTTTCTAGTCAGTAAAATTACTTTAATGTCTGTGGAAATGCTTTTAACTTATCCACATAATTAGTGCGTTAAAATTGCAATACATTTCAAACGGCTGAAAATTGTCTAAACTTATGATCTGCCACTTTTTTTTCAAATCGCCTTCTACTCAAATTTAATTTTAGAAACATTGGTTTTTCTAGTCAGTAAAATTACTTTAATGTCTGTGGAAATGCTTTTAACTTATCCACATAATTAGTGCGTTAAAAGTGCAATACATTTCAAACGGCAAAAAATTGTCTAAACTTATGATCTGCAACTTTTTTTCAAATCGTGTTTAATTTTAATTTTAGAAACATTAGTTTTTCTTGTCAGTAAAATTACTTGAAAGTCTGTGGAAATGCTTTTAACTTATCCACATAATTAGTGCGTTTAAATTGCAATACATTTCAAACGGCTTAAAATTGTCTAAACTTATGATCTGCCACTTTTTTTTTCAAATCGCGTTCCACTCAATGTTAATTTTAGAAACATTGGTTTTTCTAGTCAGTAAAATTACTTGAATGTCTGTGGAAATGCTTTTAACTTATCCACATAATTAGTGCGTTAAAATTGCAATACATTTCAAACGGCTGAAAATTGTCTAAACGTATGAGCTGGAACTTTTTTTAAAATCGCCTTCTACTCAATTTTGATTTCAGAAAAGCTAGTTTTTCTTGTCAGTAAAATTACTTGAAAGTCAATGGAAATGCTTTTAACTTATCCACATAATTAGTGCGTTAAAATTGAAATACATTTCAAACGGCTGAAAATTGTCTATACTTATGATCTGCAACTTTTTTTCAAATCTTGTTTAATTTTGATTTTAGAAACATTAGTTTTTCTTGTCAGTAAAATTACTTGAAAGTCAATGGAAATGCTTTTAACTTATCCACATAATTAGTGCGTTAAAATTGCAATACATTTCAAACGGCTGAAAATTGTCTAAACTTATGATCTGCCACTTTTTTTTCAAATCGCCTTCTACTCAATTTTAATTTTAGAAACATTGGTTTTTCCAGTCAGTAAAATTACTTGAATGTCTGTGGAAATGCTTTTAACTTATTAACATAATTAGTGCGTTAAAAGTGCAATACATTTCTAACGGCTAAAAATTGTCTAAACTTATGATCTGCAACTTTTTTTCAAATCGTGTTTAATTTTAATTTTAGAAACATTAGTTTTTCTTGTCAGTAAAATTACTTGAAAGTCTGTGGAAATGCTTTTAACTTATCCACATAATTAGTGCGTTTAAATTGCAATACATTTCAAACGGCTGAAAATTGTCTAAACTTATGATCTGCCACTTTTTTTTCAAATCGCCTTCTACTCAATATTTATTTTAGAAACATTGGTTTTTCTAGTCAGTAAAATTACTTGAATGTCTGTGGAAATGCTTTTAACTTATCCACATAATTAGTGCGTTAAAAGTGCAATACATTTCAAACGGCTAAAAATTGTCTATACTTATGATCTGCAACTTTTTTTCAAATCTTGTTTAATTTTGATTTTAGAAACATTAGTTTTTCTTGTCAGTAAAATTACTTGAAAGTCAATGGAAATGCTTTTAACTTATCCACATAATTAGTGCGTTAAAATTGCAATACATTTCAAACGGCTGAAAATTGTCTAAACGTATGATCTGCCACTTTTTTTTCAAATCGCCTTCTACTCAATTTTAATTTTAGAAACATTGGTTTTTCCAGTCAGTAAAATTACTTGAATGTCTGTGGAAATGCTTTTAACTTATCCACATAATTAGTGCGTTAAAATTGCAATACATTTCAAACGGCTGAAAATTGTCTAAACGTATGAGCTGGAACTTTTTTTCAAATCGCCTTCTACTCAATTTTGATTTCAGAAAAGTTAGTTTTTTTTGTCAGTAAAATTACTTGAAAGTCAATGGAAATGCTTTTAACTTATCCACATAATTAGTGCGTTAAAATTGAAATACATTTCAAACGGCTGAAAATTGTCTATACTTATGATCTGCAACTTTTTTTCAAATCGTGTTTAATTTTAATTTTAGAAACATTAGTTTTTCTTGTCAGTAAAATTATTTGAAAGTCTGTGGAAATGCTTTTAACTTATCCACATAATTAGTGCGTTTAAATTGCAATACATTTCAAACGGCTGAAAATTGTCTAAACTTATGATCTGCCACTTTTTTTTCAAATAGCCTTCTACTGAATTTTAATTTTAGAAACATTGGTTTTTCTAGTCAGTAAAATTACTTGAATGTCTGTGGAAATGCTTTTAACTTATCCACATAATTAGTGCGTTAAAAGTGCAATACATTTCAAACGGCTAAAAATTGTCTAAACTTATGATCTGCAACTTTTTTTCAAATCGTGTTTAATTTTAATTTTAGAAACATTAGTTTTTCTTGTCAGTAAAATTACTTGAAAGTCTGTGGAAATGCTTTTAACTTATCCACATAATTAGTGCGTTTAAATTGCAATACATTTCAAACGGCTGAAAATTGTCTAAACTTATGATCTGCCACTTTTTTTTTCAAATCGCGTTCCACTCAATTTTAATTTTAGAAACATTGGTTTTTCTAGTCAGTAAAATTACTTGAATGTCTGTGGAAATGCTTTTAACTTATCCACATAATTAGTGCGTTAAAATTGCAATACATTTCAAACGGCTGAAAATTGTCTAAACGTATGAGCTGGAACTTTTTTTCAAATCGCCTTCTACTCAATTTTGATTTCAGAAAAGTTAGTTTTTCTTGTCAGTAAAATTACTTGAAAGTCAATGGAAATGCTTTTAACTTATCCACATAATTAGTGCGTTAAAATTGAAATACATTTCAAACGGCTGAAAATTGTCTATACTTATGATCTGTAACTTTTTTTCAAATCGTGTTTAATTTTAATTTTAGAAACATTAGTTTTTCTTGTCAGTAAAATTACTTGAAAGTCTGTGGAAATGCTTTTAACTTATCCACATAATTAGTGCGTTTAAATTGCAATACATTTCAAACGGCTGAAAATTGTCTAAACTTATGATCTGCCACTTTTTTTTCAAATCGCCTTCTACTCAATTTTAATTTTAGAAACATTGGTTTTTCTAGTCAGTAAAATTACTTGAATATCTCTGGAAATGCTTTTAACTTATCCACATAATCAGTGCGTTAAAATTGCAATACATTTCAAACGGCTGAAAATTGTCTAAACGTATGAGCTGGAACTTTTTTTCAAATCGCCTTCTACTCAATTTTGATTTCAGAAAAGCTAGTTTTTCTTGTCAGTAAAATTACTTGAAAGTCAATAGAAATGCTTTTAAACTTATCCACATAATTAGTGCGTTAAAATTGAAATACATTTCAAACGGCTGAAAATTGTCTATACTTATGATCTGCAACTTTTTTTCAAATCGTGTTTAATTTTGATTTTAGAAACATTAGTTTTTCTTGTCAGTAAAATTACTTGAAAGTCAATGGAAATGCTTTTAACTTATCCACATAATTAGTGCGTTAAAAGTGCAATACATTTCTAACGGCTGAAAATGATCTAAACTTATGATCTGCACCTTTTTTTCAAATCGTGTAATTTTAATGTTAGAAACATTAGTTTTTCTTGTCAGTAAAATTACTTGAAAGTCTGTGGAAATGCTTTTTACTTATCCACATAATTAGTGCGTTAAAATTGCAATACATTTCAAACGGCTGAAAATTGTCTAAACTTATGATCTGCCACTTTTTTTTCAAATCGCCTTCTACTCAATTTTAATTTTAGAAACATTGGTTTTTCTAGTCAGTAAAATTACTTGAATGTCTGTGGAAATGCTTTTAACTTATCCACATAATTAGTGCGTTAAAAGTGCAATACATTTCAAACGGCTAAAAATTGTCTAAACTTATGATCTGCAACTTTTTTTCAAATCGTGTTTAATTTTAATTTTAGAAACATTAGTTTTTCTTGTCAGTAAAATTACTTGAAAGTCTGTGGAAATGCTTTTAACTTATCCACATAATTAGTGCGTTTAAATTGCAATACATTTCAAACGGCTGAAAATTGTCTAAACTTATGATCTGCCACTTTTTTTTCAAATCGCCTTCTACTCAATTTTAATTTTAGAAACATTGGTTTTTCTAGTCAGTAAAATTACTTGAATGTCTGTGGAAATGCTTTTAACTTATCCACATAATTAGTGCGTTAAAATTGCAATACATTTCAAACGGCTGAAAATTGTCTAAACTTATGATCTGCCACTTTTTTTTCAAATCGCCTTCTACTCAATTTTAATTTTAGAAACATTGGTTTTTCTAGTCAGTAAAATTACTTAAAAATCAATGGAAATGCTTTTAACTTATCCACATAATTAGTGCGTTAAAAGTGCAATACATTTCTAACGGCTGAAAATTGTCTAAACTTATGATCTGCAACTTTTTTTCAAATCGTGTTTAAATAATAATTTTAGAAACATTAGTTTTTCTTGTCAGTAAAATTACTTGAAAGTCAATGGAAATGCTTTTAACTTATCCACATAATTAGTGCGTTTAAATTGCAATACATTTCAAACGGCTGAAAATTGTCTAAACTTATGATCTGCCACTTTTTTTCAAATCGCCTTCTACTCAATTTTAATTTTTAGAAACATTGGTTTTTCTAGTCAGTAAAATTACTTGAATGTCTGTGGAAATGCTTTTAACTTATCCACATAATTAGTGCGTTAAAATTGCAATACATTTCAAACCGCTGAAAATTGTCTAAACGTATGAGCTGGAACTTTTTTTCAAATCGCCTTCTAATCAATTTTGATTTCAGAAAAGCTAGTTTTTCTTGTCAGTAAAATTACTTGAAAGTCAATGGAAATGCTTTTAACTTATCCACATAATTAGTGCGTTAAAATTGAAATACATTTCAAACGGCTGAAAATTGTCTATACTTATGATCTGCAACTTTTTTTCAAATCGTGTTTAATTTTGATTTTAGAAACATTAGTTTTTCTTGTCAGTAAAATTACTTGAAAGTCAATGGAAATGCTTTTAACTTATCCACATAATTAGTGCGTTAAAAGTGCAATACATTTCTAACGGCTGAAAATGATCTAAACTTATGATCTGCACCTTTTTTTCAAATCGTGTAATTTTAATGTTAGAAACATTAGTTTTTCTTGTCAGTAAAATTACTTGAAAGTCTGTGGAAATGCTTTTAACTTATCCACATAATCAGTGCGTTTAAATTGCAATACATTTCAAACGGCTGAAAATTGTCTAAACTTATGATCTGCCACTTTTTTTTCAAATCGCCTTCTACTCCATTTTAATTTTAGAAACATTTGTTTTTCTTGTCAGTAAAATTACTTGAATGTCTGTGGAAATGCTTTTAACTTATCCACATAATTAATGCGTTAAAATTGAAATACATTTCAAACGGCTGAAAATTGTCTATACTTATGATCTGCATTTTTTTTTTAAATCGTGTTTAATTTTAATTTTAGAAACATTAGTTTTTCTTGTCAGTAAAATTACTTGAAAGTCAGTGGAAATGCTTTTAACTTATCCACATAATTAGTGCGTTAAAATTGCAATACATTTCGAACGGCTGAAAATTGTCTATACTTATGATCTGCAACTTTTTTTCAAATCGTGTTTAATTTTAATTTTAGAAACATTAGTTTTTCTTGTCAGTAAAATTACTTGAAAGTCATCGGAAATGCTTTTAACTTATCCACATAATTAGTGCGTTAAAATTGCAATACATTTCAAACGGCTGAAAATTGTCTAAACTTATGATCTGCAACTTTTTTTCAAATCGTGTAATTTTAATTTTAGAAACATTAGTTTTTCTTGTCAGTAAAATTACTTGAAAGTCTGTGGAAATGCTTTTTACTTATCCACATAATTAGTGCGTTTAAATTGCAATACATTTCAAACGGCTGAAAATTGTCTAAACTTATGATCTGCCACTTTTTTTTCAAATCGCCTTCTACTCAATTTTGATTTTAGAAACATTGGTTTTTCTTGTCAGTAAAATTACTTGAATGTCTGTGGAAATGCTTTTAACTTATCCACATAATTAATGCGTTAAAAGTGCAATACATTTCAAACGGCTGAAAATTGTCTATACTTATGATCTGCAACTTTTTTTCAAATCGTGTTTAATTTTAATTTTAGAAACATTAGTTTTTCTTGTCAGTAAAATTACTTGAAAGTCATCGGAAATGCTTTTAACTTATCCACATAATTAGTGCGTTAAAATTGCAATACATTTCAAACGGCTGAAAATTGTCTAAACTTATGATCTGCAACTTTTTTTCAAATCGTGTAATTTTAATTTTAGAAACATTAGTTTTTCTTGTCAGTAAAATTACTTGAAAGTCTGTGGAAATGCTTTTAACTTATCCACATAATTAGTGCGTTAAAATTGCAATACATTTCAAACCGCTGAAAATTGTCTAAACGTATGAGCTGGATTTTTTTTTCAAATCGCCTTCTAATCAATTTTGATTTCAGAAAAGCTAGTTTTTCTTGTCAGTAAAATTACTTGAAAGTCAATGGAAATGCTTTTAACTTATCCACATAATTAGTGCGTTAAAATTGAAATACATTTCAAACGGCTGAAAATTGTCTATACTTATGATCTGCATTTTTTTTTAAAATCGTGTTTAATTTTAATTTTAGAAACATTAGTTTTTCTTGTCAGTAAAATTACTTGAAAGTCAGTGGAAATGCTTTTAACTTATCCACATAATTAGTGCGTTAAAATTGCAATACATTTCGAACGGCTGAAAATTGTCTATACTTATGATCTGCAACTTTTTTTCAAATCGTGTTTAATTTTAATTTTAGAAACATTAGTTTTTCTTGTCAGTAAAATTACTTGAAAGTCTGTGGAAATGCTTTTAACTTATCCACATAATTAGTGCGTTTAAATTGCAATACATTTCAAACGGCTGAAAATTGTCTAAACTTATGATCTGCCACTTTTTTTTTCAAATCGCCTTCTACTCAATTTTAATTTTAGAAACATTGGTTTTTCTAGTCAGTAAAATTACTTAAAAATCAATGGAAATGCTTTTAACTTATCCACATAATTAGTGCGTTAAAAGTGCAATACATTTCTAACGGCTGAAAATTGTCTAAACTTATGATCTGCAACTTTTTTTAAAATCGTGTTTAAATAATAATTTTAGAAACATTAGTTTTTCTTGTCAGTAAAATTACTTGAAAGTCAATGGAAATGCTTTTAACTTATCCACATAATTAGTGCGTTTAAATTGCAATACATTTCAAACGGCTGAAAATTGTCTAAACTTATGATCTGCCACTTTTTTTCAAATCGCCTTCTACTCAATTTTAATTTTAGAAACATTGGTTTTTCTAGTCAGTAAAATTACTTGAATGTCTCTGGAAATGCTTTTAACTTATCCACATAATTAGTGCGTTAAAATTGGAATACATTTCAAACCGCTGAAAATTGTCTAAACGTATGAGCTGGAACTTTTTTTCAAATCGCCTTCTACTCAATTTTGATTTCAGAAAAGCTAGTTTTTCTTGTCAGTAAAATTACTTGAAAGTCAATGGAAATGCTTTTAACTTATCCACATAATTAGTGCGTTAAAATTGAAATACATTTCAAACGGCTGAAAATTATCTATACTTATGATCTGCAACTTTTTTTCAAATCGTGTTTAATTTTGATTTTAGAAACATTAGTTTTTCTTGTCAGTAAAATTACTTGAAAGTCAATTGAAATGCTTTTAACTTATCCACATAATTAGTGCGTTAAAAGTGCAATACATTTCTAACGGCTGAAAATGATCTAAACTTATGATCTGCACCTTTTTTTCAAATCGTGTAATTTTAATGTTAGAAACATTAGTTTTTCTTGTCAGTAAAATTACTTGAAAGTCTGTGGAAATGCTTTTAACTTATCCACATAATTAGTGCGTTTAAATTGCAATACATTTCAAACGGCTGAAAATTGTCTAAACTTATGATCTGCCACTTTTTTTTCAAATCGCCTTCTACTCAATTTTAATTTTAGAAACATTTGTTTTTCTTGTCAGTAAAATTACTTGAATGTCTGTGGAAATGCTTTTAACTTATCCACATAATTAATGCGTTAAAATTGAAATACATTTCAAACGGCTGAAAATTGTCTATACATATGATCTGCATTTTTTTTTAAATCGTGTTTAATTTTAATTTTAGAAACATTAGTTTTTCTTGTCAGTAAAATTACTTGAAAGTCAGTGGAAATGCTTTTAACTTATCCACATAATTAGTGCGTTAAAATTGCAATACATTTCGAACGGCTGAAAATTGTCTATACTTATGATCTGCAACTTTTTTTCAAATCGTGTTTAATTTTAATTTTAGAAACATTAGTTTTTCTTGTCAGTAAAATTACTTGAAAGTCATCGGAAATGCTTTTAACTTATCCACATAATTAGTGCGTTAAAATTGCAATACATTTCAAACGGCTGAAAATTGTCTAAACTTATGATCTGCAACTTTTTTTCAAATCGTGTAATTTTAATTTTAGAAACATTAGTTTTTCTTGTCAGTAAAATTACTTGAAAGTCTGTGGAAATGCTTTTTACTTATCCACATAATTAGTGCGTTTAAATTGCAATACATTTCAAACGGCTGAAAATTGTCTAAACTTATGATCTGCCACTTTTTTTTCAAATCGCCTTCTACTCAATTTTGATTTTAGAAACATTGGTTTTTCTAGTCAGTAAAATTACTTGAAAGTCAGTGGAAATGCTTTTAACTTATCCACATAATTAGTGCGTTAAAAGTGCAATACATTTCAAACGGCTAAAAATTGTCTAAACTTATGATCTGCAACTTTTTTTCAAATCGTGTTTAATTTTAATTTTAGAAACATTAGTTTTTCTTGTCAGTAAAATTACTTGAAAGTCTGTGGAAATGCTTTTAACTTATCCACATAATTAGTGCGTTTAAATTGCAATACATTTCAAACGGCTGAAAATTGTCTAAACTTATGATCTGCCACTTTTTTTTCAAATCGCGTTCTACTCAATTTTAATTTTAGAAACATTGGTTTTTCTAGTCAGTAAAATTACTTGAATGTCTGTGGAAATGCTTTTAACTTATCCACATAATTAGTGCGTTAAAATTGCAATACATTTCAAACGGCTGAAAATTGTCTAAACTTATGATCTGCAACTTTTTTTCAAATCGTGTTTAATTTTAATTTTAGAAACATTAGTTTTTCTTGTCAGTAAAATTACTTGAAAGTCTGTGGAAATGCTTTTAACTTATCCACATAATTAGTGCGTTTAAATTGCAATACATTTCAAACGGCTGAAAATTGTCTAAACTTATGATCTGCCACTTTTTTTTCAAATCGCGTTCTACTCAATTTTAATTTTAGAAACATTGGTTTTTCTAGTCAGTAAAATTACTTAAAAATCAATGGAAATGCTTTTAACTTATCCACATAATTAGTGCGTTAAAAGTGCAATACATTTCTAACGGCTGAAAATTGTCTAAACTTATGATCTGCAACTTTTTTTCAAATCGTGTTTAAATAATAATTTTAGAAACATTAGTTTTTCTTGTCAGTAAAATTACTTGAAAGTCAATGGAAATGCTTTTAACTTATCCACATAATTAGTGCGTTAAAATTGGAATACATTTCAAACCGCTGAAAATTGTCTAAACGTATGAGCTGGAACTTTTTTTCAAATCGCCTTCTACTCAATTTTGATTTCAGAAAAGCTAGTTTTTCTTGTCAGTAAAATTACTTGAAAGTCAATGGAAATGCTTTTAACTTATCCACATAATTAGTGCGTTAAAATTGCAATACATTTCAAACGGCTGAAAATTGTCTATACTTATGATCTGCAACTTTTTTTCAAATTGTGTTTAATTTTAATTTTAGAAACATTAGTTTTTCTTGTCAGTAAAATTACTTGAAAGTCTGTGGAAATGCTTTTAACTTATCCACATAATTAGTGCGTTTAAATTGCAATACATTTCAAACGGCTGAAAATTGTCTAAACTTATGATCTTCCACTTTTTTTTCAAATCGCCTTCTACTCAATTTTAATTTTAGAAACATTGGTTTTTCTAGTCAGTAAAATTACTTGAATGTCTCTGGAAATGCTTTTAACTTATCCACATAATTAGTGCGTTAAAATTGCAATACATTTCAAACCGCTGAAAATTGTCTAAACGTATGAGCTGGATTTTTTTTTCAAATCGCCTTCTAATCAATTTTGATTTCAGAAAAGCTAGTTTTTCTTGTCAGTAAAATTACTTGAAAGTCAATGGAAATGCTTTTAACTTATCCACATAATTAGTGCGTTAAAATTGAAATACATTTCAAACGGCTGAAAATTGTCTATACTTATGATCTGCATTTTTTTTTAAAATCGTGTTTAATTTTAATTTTAGAAACATTAGTTTTTCTTGTCAGTAAAATTACTTGAAAGTCAGTGGAAATGCTTTTAACTTATCCACATAATTAGTGCGTTAAAATTGCAATACATTTCGAACGGCTGAAAATTGTCTATACTTATGATCTGCAACTTTTTTTCAAATCGTGTTTAATTTTAATTTTAGAAACATTAGTTTTTCTTGTCAGTAAAATTACTTGAAAGTCTGTGGAAATGCTTTTAACTTATCCACATAATTAGTGCGTTTAAATTGCAATACATTTCAAACGGCTGAAAATTGTCTAAACTTATGATCTGCCACTTTTTTTTTCAAATCGCCTTCAACTCAATTTTAATTTTAGAAACATTGGTTTTTCTAGTCAGTAAAATTACTTGAATGTCTCTGGAAATGCTTTTAACTTATCCACATAATTAGTGCGTTAAAATTGGAATACATTTCAAACCGCTGAAAATTGTCTAAACGTATGAGCTGGAACTTTTTTTCAAATCGCCTTCTACTCAATTTTGATTTCAGAAAAGCTAGTTTTTCTTGTCAGTAAAATTACTTGAAAGTCAATTGAAATGCTTTTAACTTATCCACATAATTAGTGCGTTAAAAGTGCAATACATTTCTAACGGCTGAAAATGATCTAAACTTATGATCTGCACCTTTTTTTCAAATCGTGTAATTTTAATGTTAGAAACATTAGTTTTTCTTGTCAGTAAAATTACTTGAAAGTCTGTGGAAATGCTTTTAACTTATCCACATAATTAGTGCGTTTAAATTGCAATACATTTCAAACGGCTGAAAATTGTCTAAACTTATGATCTGCCACTTTTTTTTCAAATCGCCTTCTACTCAATTTTAATTTTAGAAACATTTGTTTTTCTTGTCAGTAAAATTACTTGAATGTCTGTGGAAATGCTTTTAACTTATCCACATAATTAATGCGTTAAAAGTGCAATACATTTCAAACGGCTAAAAATTGTCTAAACTTATGATCTGCAACTTTTTTTCAAATCGTGTTTAATTTTAATTTTAGAAACATTAGTTTTTATTGTCAGTAAAATTACTTGAAAGTCTGTGGAAATGCTTTTAACTTATCCACATAATTAGTGCGTTTAAATTGCAATACATTTCAAACGGCTGAAAATTGTCTAAACTTATGATCTGCCACTTTTTTTTTCAAATCGCCTTCCACTCAATTTTAATTTTAGAAACATTGGTTTTTCTAGTCAGTAAAATTACTTGAATGTCTGTGGAAATGCTTTTCACTTATCCACATAATTAGTGCGTTAAAATTGCAATACATTTTAAACGGCTGAAAATTGTCTAAACGTATGATCTGGATCTTTTTTTCAAATCGTGTTTAATTTTAATTTTAGAAACATTAGTTTTTCTAGTCAGTAAAATTACTTGAAAGTCAGTGGAAATGCTTTTAACTTATCCACATAATTAGTGCGTTAAAATTGCAATACATTTCAAACGGCTGAAAATTGTCTATACTTATGATCTGCAACTTTTTTTCAAATTGTGTTTAATTTTAATTTTAGAAACATTAGTTTTTCTTGTCAGTAAAATTACTTGAAAGTCTGTGGAAATGCTTTTAACTTATCCACATAATTAGTGCGTTTAAATTGCAATACATTTCAAACGGCTGAAAATTGTCTAAACTTATGATCTTCCACTTTTTTTTCAAATCGCCTTCTACTCAATTTTAATTTTAGAAACATTGGTTTTTCTAGTCAGTAAAATTACTTGAATGTCTCTGGAAATGCTTTTAACTTATCCACATAATTAGTGCGTTAAAATTGCAATACATTTCAAACCGCTGAAAATTGTCTAAACGTATGAGCTGGAACTTTTTTTCAAATCGCCTTCTAATCAATTTTGATTTCAGAAAAGCTAGTTTTTCTTGTCAGTAAAATTACTTGAAAGTCAATGGAAATGCTTTTAACTTATCCACATAATTAGTGCGTTAAAATTGAAATACATTTCAAACGGCTGAAAATTGTCTATACTTATGATCTGCATTTTTTTTTAAAATCGTGTTTAATTTTAATTTTAGAAACATTAGTTTTTCTTGTCAGTAAAATTACTTGAAAGTCAGTGGAAATGCTTTTAACTTATCCACATAATTAGTGCGTTAAAATTGCAATACATTTCGAACGGCTAAAAATTGTCTAAACTTATGATCTGCAACTTTTTTTCAAATCGTGTTTAATTTTAATTTTAGAAACATTAGTTTTTCTTGTCAGTAAAATTACTTGAAAGTCTGTGGAAATGCTTTTAACTTATCCACATAATTAGTGCGTTTAAATTGCAATACATTTCAAACGGCTGAAAATTGTCTAAACTTATGATATGCCACTTTTTTTTCAAATCGCCTTCTACTCAATTTTAATTTTAGAAACATTGGTTTTTCTAGTCAGTAAAATTACTTGAATGTCTCTGGAAATGCTTTTAACTTATCCACATAATTAGTGCGTTAAAATTGCAATACATTTCAAACCGCTGAAAATTGTCTAAACTTATGATATGCCACTTTTTTTTTCAAATCGCCTTCCACTCAATTTTAATTTTAGAAACATTGGTTTTTCTAGTCAGTAAAATTACTTGAATGTCTGTGGAAATGCTTTTCACTTATCCACATAATTAGTGCGTTAAAATTGCAATACATTTCAAACGGCTGAAAATTGTCTAAACGTATGATCTGGATCTTTTTTTCAAATCGTGTTTATTTTAATTTTAGAAACATTAGTTTTTCTAGTCAGTAAAATTACTTGAAAGTCAGTGGAAATGCTTTTAACTTATCCACATAATTAGTGCGTTAAAATTGCAATACATTTCAAACGGCTGAAAATTGTCTATACTTATGATCTGCAACTTTTTTTCAAATTGTGTTTAATTTTAATTTTAGAAACATTAGTTTTTCTTGTCAGTAAAATTACTTGAAAGTCTGTGGAAATGCTTTTAACTTATCCACATAATTAGTGCGTTTAAATTGCAATACATTTCAAACGGCTGAAAATTGTCTAAACTTATGATCTTCCACTTTTTTTTCAAATCGCCTTCTACTCAATTTTAATTTTAGAAACATTGGTTTTTCTAGTCAGTAAAATTACTTGAATGTCTCTGGAAATGCTTTTAACTTATCCACATAATTAGTGCGTTAAAATTGGAATACATTTCAAACCGCTGAAAATTGTCTAAACGTATGAGCTGGAACTTTTTTTCAAATCGCCTTCTACTCAATTTTGATTTCAGAAAAGCTAGTTTTTCTTGTCAGTAAAATTACTTGAAAGTCAATGGAAATGCTTTTAACTTATCCACATAATTAGTGCGTTAAAATTGAAATACATTTCAAACGGCTGAAAATTGTCTATACTTATGATCTGCAACTTTTTTTCAAATCGTGTTTAATTTTGATTTTAGAAACATTAGTTTTTCTTGTCAGTAAAATTACTTGAAAGTCAATTGAAATGCTTTTAACTTATCCACATAATTAGTGCGTTAAAAGTGCAATACATTTCTAACGGCTGAAAATGATCTAAACTTATGATCTGCACCTTTTTTTCAAATCGTGTAATTTTAATGTTAGAAACATTAGTTTTTCTTGTCAGTAAAATTACTTGAAAGTCTGTGGAAATGCTTTTAACTTATCCACATAATTAGTGCGTTTAAATTGCAATACATTTCAAACGGCTGAAAATTGTCTAAACTTATGATCTGCCACTTTTTTTTCAAATCGCCTTCTACTCAATTTTAATTTTAGAAACATTTGTTTTTCTTGTCAGTAAAATTACTTGAATGTCTGTGGAAATGCTTTTAACTTATCCACATAATTAATGCGTTAAAAGTGCAATACATTTCAAACGGCTAAAAATTGTCTAAACTTATGATCTGCAACTTTTTTTCAAATCGTGTTTAATTTTAATTTTAGAAACATTAGTTTTTATTGTCAGTAAAATTACTTGAAAGTCTGTGGAAATGCTTTTAACTTATCCACATAATTAGTGCGTTTAAATTGCAATACATTTCAAACGGCTGAAAATTGTCTAAACTTATGATCTGCCACTTTTTTTTTCAAATCGCCTTCCACTCAATTTTAATTTTAGAAACATTGGTTTTTCTAGTCAGTAAAATTACTTGAATGTCTGTGGAAATGCTTTTCACTTATCCACATAATTAGTGCGTTAAAATTGCAATACATTTTAAACGGCTGAAAATTGTCTAAACGTATGATCTGGATCTTTTTTTCAAATCGTGTTTAATTTTAATTTTAGAAACATTAGTTTTTCTAGTCAGTAAAATTACTTGAAAGTCAGTGGAAATGCTTTTAACTTATCCACATAATTAGTGCGTTAAAATTGCAATACATTTCAAACGGCTGAAAATTGTCTATACTTATGATCTGCAACTTTTTTTCAAATTGTGTTTAATTTTAATTTTAGAAACATTAGTTTTTCTTGTCAGTAAAATTACTTGAAAGTCTGTGGAAATGCTTTTAACTTATCCACATAATTAGTGCGTTTAAATTGCAATACATTTCAAACGGCTGAAAATTGTCTAAACTTATGATCTTCCACTTTTTTTTCAAATCGCCTTCTACTCAATTTTAATTTTAGAAACATTGGTTTTTCTAGTCAGTAAAATTACTTGAATGTCTCTGGAAATGCTTTTAACTTATCCACATAATTAGTGCGTTAAAATTGCAATACATTTCAAACCGCTGAAAATTGTCTAAACGTATGAGCTGGAACTTTTTTTCAAATCGCCTTCTAATCAATTTTGATTTCAGAAAAGCTAGTTTTTCTTGTCAGTAAAATTACTTGAAAGTCAATGGAAATGCTTTTAACTTATCCACATAATTAGTGCGTTAAAATTGAAATACATTTCAAACGGCTGAAAATTGTCTATACTTATGATCTGCATTTTTTTTTAAAATCGTGTTTAATTTTAATTTTAGAAACATTAGTTTTTCTTGTCAGTAAAATTACTTGAAAGTCAGTGGAAATGCTTTTAACTTATCCACATAATTAGTGCGTTAAAATTGCAATACATTTCGAACGGCTGAAAATTGTCTATACTTATGATCTGCAACTTTTTTTCAAATCGTGTTTAATTTTAATTTTAGAAACATTAGTTTTTCTTGTCAGTAAAATTACTTGAAAGTCATCGGAAATGCTTTTAACTTATCCACATAATTAGTGCGTTTAAATTGCAATACATTTCAAACGGCTGAAAATTGTCTAAACTTATGATCTGCCACTTTTTTTTCAAATCGCCTTCTACTCAATTTTAATTTTAGAAACATTGGTTTTTCTAGTCAGTAAAATTACTTGAATGTCTCTGGAAATGCTTTTAACTTATCCACATAATTAGTGCGTTAAAATTGCAATACATTTCAAACCGCTGAAAATTGTCTAAACGTATGAGCTGGAACTTTTTTTCAAATCGCCTTCTAATCAATTTTGATTTCAGAAAAGCTAGTTTTTCTTGTCAGTAAAATTACTTGAATGTCTGTGGAAATGCTTTTAACTTATCCACATAATTAATGCGTTAAAAGTGCAATACATTTCAAACGGCTAAAAATTGTCTAAACTTATGATCTGCAACTTTTTTTCAAATCGTGTTTAATTTTAATTTTAGAAACATTAGTTTTTCTTGTCAGTAAAATTACTTGAAAGTCTGTGGAAATGCTTTTAACTTATCCACATAATTAGTGCGTTTAAATTGCAATACATTTCAAACGGCTGAAAATTGTCTAAACTTATGATCTGCCACTTTTTTTTTCAAATCGCCTTCCACTCAATTTTAATTTTAGAAACATTGGTTTTTCTAGTCAGTAAAATTACTTGAATGTCTGTGGAAATGCTTTTCACTTATCCACATAATTAGTGCGTTAAAATTGCAATACATTTCAAACGGCTGAAAATTGTCTAAACGTATGATCTGGATCTTTTTTTCAAATCGTGTTTAATTTTAATTTTAGAAACATTAGTTTTTCTAGTCAGTAAAATTACTTGAAAGTCAGTGGAAATGCTTTTAACTTATCCACATAATTAGTGCGTTAAAATTGCAATACATTTCAAACGGCTGAAAATTGTCTATACTTATGATCTGCAACTTTTTTTCAAATTGTGTTTAATTTTAATTTTAGAAACATTAGTTTTTCTTGTCAGTAAAATTACTTGAAAGTCTGTGGAAATGCTTTTAACTTATCCACATAATTAGTGCGTTTAAATTGCAATACATTTCAAACGGCTGAAAATTGTCTAAACTTATGATCTTCCACTTTTTTTTCAAATCGCCTTCTACTCAATTTTAATTTTAGAAACATTGGTTTTTCTAGTCAGTAAAATTACTTGAATGTCTCTGGAAATGCTTTTAACTTATCCACATAATTAGTGCGTTAAAATTGCAATACATTTCAAACCGCTGAAAATTGTCTAAACGTATGAGCTGGAACTTTTTTTCAAATCGCCTTCTAATCAATTTTGATTTCAGAAAAGCTAGTTTTTCTTGTCAGTAAAATTACTTGAAAGTCAATGGAAATGCTTTTAACTTATCCACATAATTAGTGCGTTAAAATTGAAATACATTTCAAACGGCTGAAAATTGTCTATACTTATGATCTGCATTTTTTTTTAAAATCGTGTTTAATTTTAATTTTAGAAACATTAGTTTTTCTTGTCAGTAAAATTACTTGAAAGTCAGTGGAAATGCTTTTAACTTATCCACATAATTAGTGCGTTAAAATTGCAATACATTTCGAACGGCTGAAAATTGTCTATACTTATGATCTGCAACTTTTTTTCAAATCGTGTTTAATTTTAATTTTAGAAACATTAGTTTTTCTTGTCAGTAAAATTACTTGAAAGTCATCGGAAATGCTTTTAACTTATCCACATAATTAGTGCGTTTAAATTGCAATACATTTCAAACGGCTGAAAATTGTCTAAACTTAATGATCTGCCACTTTTTTTCAAATCGCCTTCTACTCAATTTTAATTTTAGAAACATTGGTTTTTCTAGTCAGTAAAATTACTTGAATGTCTCTGGAAATGCTTTTAACTTATCCACATAATTAGTGCGTTAAAATTGCAATACATTTCAAACCGCTGAAAATTGTCTAAACGTATGAGCTGGAACTTTTTTTCAAATCGCCTTCTAATCAATTTTGATTTCAGAAAAGCTAGTTTTTCTTGTCAGTAAAATTACTTGAAAGTCAATGGAAATGCTTTTAACTTATCCACATAATTAGTGCGTTAAAATTGAAATACATTTCAAACGGCTGAAAATTGTCTATACTTATGATCTGCAACTTTTTTTCAAATCGTGTTTAATTTTGATTTTAGAAACATTAGTTTTTCTTGTCAGTAAAATTACTTGAAAGTCAATGGAAATGCTTTTAACTTATCCACATAATTAGTGCGTTAAAAGTGCAATACATTTCTAACGGCTGAAAATGATCTAAACTTATGATCTGCACCTTTTTTTCAAAGTGTAATTTTAATGTTAGAAACATTAGTTTTTCTTGTCAGTAAAATTACTTGAAAGTCTGTGGAAATGCTTTTAACTTATCCACATAATTAGTGCGTTAAAAGTGCAATACATTTCTAACGGCTGAAAATGATCTAAACTTATGATCTGCACCTTTTTTTCAAAGTGTAATTTTAATGTTAGAAACATTAGTTTTTCTTGTCAGTAAAATTACTTGAAAGTCTGTGGAAATGCTTTTAACTTATCCACATAATTAGTGCGTTTAAATTGCAATACATTTCAAACGGCTGAAAATTGTCTAAACTTATGATCTGCCACTTTTTTTTCAAATCGCCTTCTACTCCATTTTAATTTTAGAAACATTTGTTTTTCTTGTCAGTAAAATTACTTGAATGTCTGTGGAAATGCTTTTAACTTATCCACATAATTAATGCGTTAAAATTGAAATACATTTCAAACGGCTGAAAATTGTCTAAACGTATGATCTGGATCTTTTTTTCAAATCGTGTTTAATTTTAATTTTAGAAACATTAGTTTTTCTAGTCAGTAAAATTACTTGAAAGTCAGTGGAAATGCTTTTAACTTATCCACATAATTAGTGCGTTAAAATTGCAATACATTTCAAACGGCTGAAAATTGTCTATACTTATGATCTGCAACTTTTTTTCAAATTGTGTTTAATTTTAATTTTAGAAACATTAGTTTTTCTTGTCAGTAAAATTACTTGAAAGTCTGTGGAAATGCTTTTAACTTATCCACATAATTAGTGCGTTTAAATTGCAATACATTTCAAACGGCTGAAAATTGTCTAAACTTATGATCTTCCACTTTTTTTTCAAATCGCCTTCTACTCAATTTTAATTTTAGAAACATTGGTTTTTCTAGTCAGTAAAATTACTTGAATGTCTCTGGAAATGCTTTTAACTTATCCACATAATTAGTGCGTTAAAATTGCAATACATTTCAAACCGCTGAAAATTGTCTAAACGTATGAGCTGGAACTTTTTTTCAAATCGCCTTCTAATCAATTTTGATTTCAGAAAAGCTAGTTTTTCTTGTCAGTAAAATTACTTGAAAGTCAATGGAAATGCTTTTAACTTATCCACATAATTAGTGCGTTAAAATTGAAATACATTTCAAACGGCTGAAAATTGTCTATACTTATGATCTGCATTTTTTTTTTAAATCGTGTTTAATTTTAATTTTAGAAACATTAGTTTTTCTTGTCAGTAAAATTACTTGAAAGTCAGTGGAAATGCTTTTAACTTATCCACATAATTAGTGCGTTAAAATTGCAATACATTTCAAACGGCTGAAAATTGTCTAAACTTATGATCTGCCACTTTTTTTTTCAAATCGCCTTCCACTCAATTTTAATTTTAGAAACATTGGTTTTTCTAGTCAGTAAAATTACTTGAATGTCTGTGGAAATGCTTTTCACTTATCCACATAATTAGTGCGTTAAAATTGCAATACATTTCAAACCGCTGAAAATTGTCTAAACGTATGAGCTGGAACTTTTTTTCAAATCGCCTTCTAATCAATTTTGATTTCAGAAAAGCTAGTTTTTCTTGTCAGTAAAATTACTTGAAAGTCAATGGAAATGCTTTTAACTTATCCACATAATTAATGCGTTAAAATTGAAATACATTTCAAACGGCTGAAAATTGTCTATACTTATGATCTGCATTTTTTTTTTAAATCGTGTTTAATTTTAATTTTAGAAACATTAGTTTTTCTTGTCAGTAAAATTACTTGAAAGTCAGTGGAAATGCTTTTAACTTATCCACATAATTAGTGCGTTAAAATTGCAATACATTTCGAACGGCTGAAAATTGTCTATACTTATGATCTGCAACTTTTTTTCAAATCGTGTTTAATTTTAATTTTAGAAACATTAGTTTTTCTTGTCAGTAAAATTACTTGAAAGTCATCGGAAATGCTTTTAACTTATCCACATAATTAGTGCGTTTAAATTGCAATACATTGCAAACGGCTGAAAATTGTCTAAACTTATGATCTGCCACTTTTTTTCAAATCGCCTTCTACTCAATTTTAATTTTAGAAACATTGGTTTTTCTAGTCAGTAAAATTACTTGAATGTCTCTGGAAATGCTTTTAACTTATCCACATAATTAGTGCGTTAAAATTGCAATACATTTCAAACCGCTGAAAATTGTCTAAACGTATGAGCTGGAACTTTTTTTCAAATCGCCTTCTAATCAATTTTGATTTCAGAAAAGCTAGTTTTTCTTGTCAGTAAAATTACTTGAAAGTCAATGGAAATGCTTTTAACTTATCCACATAATTAGTGCGTTAAAATTGAAATACATTTCAAACGGCTGAAAATTGTCTATACTTATGATCTGCAACTTTTTTTCAAATCGTGTTTAATTTTGATTTTAGAAACATTAGTTTTTCTTGTCAGTAAAATTACTTGAAAGTCAATGGAAATGCTTTTAACTTATCCACATAATTAGTGCGTTTAAATTGCAAAACATTTCAAACGGCTGAAAATTGTCTAAACTTATGATCTGCCACTTTTTTTTCAAATCGCCTTCTACTCAATTTTAATTTTAGAAACATTTGTTTTTCTTGTCAGTAAAATTACTTGAATGTCTGTGGAAATGCTTTTAACTTATCCACATAATTAATGCGTTAAAATTGAAATACATTTCAAACGGCTGAAAATTGTCTATACTTATGATCTGCATTTTTTTTTAAAATCGTGTTTAATTTTAATTTTAGAAACATTAGTTTTTCTTGTCAGTAAAATTACTTGAAAGTCAGTGGAAATGCTTTTAACTTATCCACATAATTAGTGCGTTAAAATTGCAATACATTTCGAACGGCTGAAAATTGTCTATACTTATGATCTGCAACTTTTTTTCAAATCGTGTTTAATTTTAATTTTAGAAACATTAGTTTTTCTTGTCAGTAAAATTACTTGAAAGTCATCGGAAATGCTTTTAACTTATCCACATAATTAGTGCGTTTAAATTGCAATACATTTCAAACGGCTGAAAATTGTCTAAACTTATGATCTGCCACTTTTTTTCAAAGTGTAATTTTAATGTTAGAAACATTAGTTTTTCTTGTCAGTAAAATTACTTGAAAGTCTGTGGAAATGCTTTTAACTTATCCACATAATTAGTGCGTTTAAATTGCAAAACATTTCAAACGGCTGAAAATTGTCTAAACTTATGATCTGCCACTTTTTTTTCAAATCGCCTTCTACTCAATTTTAATTTTAGAAACATTTGTTTTTCTTGTCAGTAAAATTACTTGAATGTCTGTGGAAATGCTTTTAACTTATCCACATAATTAATGCGTTAAAATTGAAATACATTTCAAACGGCTGAAAATTGTCTATACTTATGATCTGCATTTTTTTTTTAAATCGTGTTTAATTTTAATTTTAGAAACATTAGTTTTTCTTGTCAGTAAAATTACTTGAAAGTCAGTGGAAATGCTTTTAACTTATCCACATAATTAGTGCGTTAAAATTGCAATACATTTCGAACGGCTGAAAATTGTCTATACTTATGATCTGCAACTTTTTTTCAAATCGTGTTTAATTTTAATTTTAGAAACATTAGTTTTTCTTGTCAGTAAAATTACTTGAAAGTCATCGGAAATGCTTTTAACTTATCCACATAATTAGTGCGTTTAAATTGCAATACATTTCAAACGGCTGAAAATTGTCTAAACTTATGATCTGCCACTTTTTTTCAAATCGCCTTCTACTCAATTTTAATTTTAGAAACATTGGTTTTTCTAGTCAGTAAAATTACTTGAATGTCTCTGGAAATGCTTTTAACTTATCCACATAATTAGTGCGTTAAAATTGCAATACATTTCAAACCGCTGAAAATTGTCTAAACGTATGAGCTGGAACTTTTTTTCAAATCGCCTTCTAATCAATTTTGATTTCAGAAAAGCTAGTTTTTATTGTCAGTAAAATTACTTGAAAGTCAATGGAAATGCTTTTAACTTATCCACATAATTAGTGCGTTAAAATTGAAATACATTTCAAACGGCTGAAAATTGTCTATACTTATGATCTGCAACTTTTTTTCAAATCGTGTTTAATTTTGATTTTAGAAACATTAGTTTTTCTTGTCAGTAAAATTACTTGAAAGTCAATGGAAATGCTTTTAACTTATCCACATAATTAGTGCGTTTAAATTGCAATACATTTCTAACGGCTGAAAATTGTCTAAACTTATGATCTGCCACTTTTTTTTCAAATCGCCTTCTACTCCATTTTAATTTTAGAAACATTTGTTTTTCTTGTCAGTAAAATTACTTGAATGTCTGTGGAAATGCTTTTAACTTTTCAGAAAAGCTAGTTTTTATTGTCAGTAAAATTACTTGAAAGTCAATGGAAATGCTTTTAACTTATCCACATAATTAATGCGTTAAAATTGAAATACATTTCAAACGGCTGAAAATTGTCTATACTTATGATCTGCATTTTTTTTTAAAATCGTGTTTAATTTTAATTTTAGAAACATTAGTTTTTCTTGTCAGTAAAATTACTTGAAAGTCAGTGGAAATGCTTTTAACTTATCCACATAATTAGTGCGTTAAAATTGCAATACATTTCGAACGGCTGAAAATTGTCTATACTTATGATCTGCAACTTTTTTTCAAATCGTGTTTAATTTTAATTTTAGAAACATTAGTTTTTCTTGTCAGTAAAATTACTTGAAAGTCATCGGAAATGCTTTTAACTTATCCACATAATTAGTGCGTTAAAATTGCAATACATTTCAAACGGCTGAAAATTGTCTAAACTTATGATCTGCAACTTTTTTTCAAATCGTGTAATTTTAATTTTAGAAACATTAGTTTTTCTTGTCAGTAAAATTACTTGAAAGTCTGTGGAAATGCTTTTTACTTATCCACATAATTAGTGCGTTTAAATTGCAATACATTTCAAACGGCTGAAAATTGTCTGAACTTATGATCTGCCACTTTTTTTTCAAATCGCCTTCTACTCAATTTTGATTTTAGAAACATTGGTTTTTCTTGTCAGTAAAAATACTTGAATGTCTGTGGAAATGCTTTTAACTTATCCACATAATTAGTGCGTTAAAATTGCAATACATTTCAAACGGCTGAAAATTGTCTATACTTATGATCTGCAACTTTTTTTCAAATCGTGTTTAATTTTAATTTTAGAAACATTAGTTTTTCTTGTCAGTAAAATTACTTGAAAGTCATCGGAAATGCTTTTAACTTATCCACATAATTAGTGCGTTAAAATTGCAATACATTTCAAACGGCTGAAAATTGTCTAAACTTATGATCTGCAACTTTTTTTCAAATCGTGTAATTTTAATTTTAGAAACATTAGTTTTTCTTGTCAGTAAAATTACTTGAAAGTCTGTGGAAATGCTTTTTACTTATCCACATAATTAGTGCGTTAAAATTGCAATACATTTCAAACGGCTGAAAATTGTCTAAACTTATGATCTGCAACTTTTTTTCAAATCGTGTAATTTTAATTTTAGAAACATTAGTTTTTCTTGTCAGTAAAATTACTTGAAAGTCAGTGGAAATGCTTTTAACTTATCCACATAATTAGTGCGTTAAAAGTGCAATACATTTCAAACGGCTAAAAATTGTCTAAACTTATGATCTGCAACTTTTTTTCAAATCGTGTTTAATTTTATTTTAGAAACATTAGTTTTTCTTGTCAGTAAAATTACTTGAAAGTCTGTGGAAATGCTTTTAACTTATCCACATAATTAGTGCGTTTAAATTGCAATACATTTCAAACGGCTGAAAATTGTCTAAACTTATGATCTGCCACTTTTTTTTCAAATCGCCTTCTACTCAATTTTAATTTTAGAAACATTGGTTTTTCTAGTCAGTAAAATTACTTGAATGTCTGTGGAAATGCTTTTAACTTATCCACATAATTAGTGCGTTAAAATTGCAATACATTTCAAACGGCTGAAAATTGTCTAAACTTATGATCTGCCACTTTTTTTTCAAATCGCCTTCTACTCAATTTTAATTTTAGAAACATTGGTTTTTCTAGTCAGTAAAATTACTTAAAAATCAATGGAAATGCTTTTAACTTATCCACATAATTAGTGCGTTAAAAGTGCAATACATTTCTAACGGCTGAAAATTGTCTAAACTTATGATCTGCAACTTTTTTTAAAATCGTGTTTAAATAATAATTTTAGAAACATTAGTTTTTCTTGTCAGTAAAATTACTTGAAAGTCAATGGAAATGCTTTTAACTTATCCACATAATTAGTGCGTTTAAATTGCAATACATTTCAAACGGCTGAAAATTGTCTAAACTTATGATCTGCCACTTTTTTTCAAATCGCCTTCTACTCAATTTTAATTTTAGAAACATTGGTTTTTCTAGTCAGTAAAATTACTTGAATGTCTCTGGAAATGCTTTTAACTTATCCACATAATTCGTGCGTTAAAATTGGAATACATTTCAAACCGCTGAAAATTGTCTAAACGTATGAGCTGGAACTTTTTTTCAAATCGCCTACTCAATTTTGATTTCAGAAAAGCTAGTTTTTCTTGTCAGTAAAATTACTTGAAAGTCAATGGAAATGCTTTTAACTTATCCACATAATTAGTGCGTTAAAATTGAAATACATTTCAAACGGCTGAAAATTGTCTATACTTATGATCTGCAACTTTTTTTCAAATCGTGTTTAATTTTGATTTTAGAAACATTAGTTTTTCTTGTCAGTAAAATTACTTGAAAGTCAATTGAAATGCTTTTAACTTATCCACATAATTAGTGCGTTAAAAGTGCAATACATTTCTAACGGCTGAAAATGATCTAAACTTATGATCTGCACCTTTTTTTCAAATCGTGTAATTTTAATGTTAGAAACATTAGTTTTTCTTGTCAGTAAAATTACTTGAAAGTCTGTGGAAATGCTTTTAACTTATCCACATAATTAGTGCGTTTAAATTGCAATACATTTCAAACGGCTGAAAATTGTCTAAACTTATGATCTGCCACTTTTTTTTCAAATCGCCTTCTACTCAATTTCAATTTTAGAAACATTTGTTTTTCTTGTCAGTAAAATTACTTGAATGTCTGTGGAAATGCTTTTAACTTATCCACATAATTAATGCGTTAAAAGTGCAATACATTTCAAACGGCTAAAAATTGTCTAAACTTATGATCTGCAACTTTTTTTCAAATCGTGTTTAATTTTAATTTTAGAAACATTAGTTTTTCTTGTCAGTAAAATTACTTGAAAGTCTGTGGAAATGCTTTTAACTTATCCACATAATTAGTGCGTTTAAATTGCAATACATTTCAAACGGCTGAAAATTGTCTAAACTTATGATCTGCCACTTTTTTTTTCAAATCGCCTTCCACTCAATTTTAATTTTAGAAACATTGGTTTTTCTAGTCAGTAAAATTACTTGAATGTCTGTGGAAATGCTTTTCACTTATCCACATAATTAGTGCGTTAAAATTGCAATACATTTCAAACGGCTGAAAATTGTCTAAACGTATGATCTGGATCTTTTTTTCAAATCGTGTTTAATTTTAATTTTAGAAACATTAGTTTTTCTAGTCAGTAAAATTACTTGAAAGTCAGTGGAAATGCTTTTAACTTATCCACATAATTAGTGCGTTAAAATTGCAATACATTTCAAACGGCTGAAAATTGTCTATACTTATGATCTGCAACTTTTTTTCAAATTGTGTTTAATTTTAATTTTAGAAACATTAGTTTTTCTTGTCAGTAAAATTACTTGAAAGTCTGTGGAAATGCTTTTAACTTATCCACATAATTAGTGCGTTTAAATTGCAATACATTTCAAACGGCTGAAAATTGTCTAAACTTATGATCTTCCACTTTTTTTTCAAATCGCCTTCTACTCAATTTTAATTTTAGAAACATTGGTTTTTCTAGTCAGTAAAATTACTTGAATGTCTCTGGAAATGCTTTTAACTTATCCACATAATTAGTGCGTTAAAATTGCAATACATTTCAAACCGCTGAAAATTGTCTAAACGTATGAGCTGGAACTTTTTTTCAAATCGCCTTCTAATCAATTTTGATTTCAGAAAAGCTAGTTTTTCTTGTCAGTAAAATTACTTGAAAGTCAATGGAAATGCTTTTAACTTATCCACATAATTAGTGCGTTAAAATTGAAATACATTTCAAACGGCTGAAAATTGTCTATACTTATGATCTGCATTTTTTTTTAAAATCGTGTTTAATTTTAATTTTAGAAACATTAGTTTTTCTTGTCAGTAAAATTACTTGAAAGTCAGTGGAAATGCTTTTAACTTATCCACATAATTAGTGCGTTAAAATTGCAATACATTTCGAACGGCTGAAAATTGTCTATACTTATGATCTGCAACTTTTTTTCAAATCGTGTTTAATTTTAATTTTAGAAACATTAGTTTTTCTTGTCAGTAAAATTACTTGAAAGTCATCGGAAATGCTTTTAACTTATCCACATAATTAGTGCGTTTAAATTGCAATACATTTCAAACGGCTGAAAATTGTCTAAACTTATGATCTGCCACTTTTTTTTCAAATCGCCTTCTACTCAATTTTAATTTTAGAAACATTGGTTTTTCTAGTCAGTAAAATTACTTGAATGTCTCTGGAAATGCTTTTAACTTATCCACATAATTAGTGCGTTAAAATTGCAATACATTTCAAACCGCTGAAAATTGTCTAAACGTATGAGCTGGAACTTTTTTTCAAATCGCCTTTTAATCAATTTTGATTTCAGAAAAGCTAGTTTTTCTTGTCAGTAAAATTACTTGAATGTCTGTGGAAATGCTTTTAACTTATCCACATAATTAATGCGTTAAAAGTGCAATACATTTCAAACGGCTAAAAATTGTCTAAACTTATGATCTGCAACTTTTTTTCAAATCGTGTTTAATTTTAATTTTAGAAACATTAGTTTTTCTTGTCAGTAAAATTACTTGAAAGTCTGTGGAAATGCTTTTAACTTATCCACATAATTAGTGCGTTTAAATTGCAATACATTTCAAACGGCTGAAAATTGTCTAAACTTATGATCTGCCACTTTTTTTTTCAAATCGCCTTCCACTCAATTTTAATTTTAGAAACATTGGTTTTTCTAGTCAGTAAAATTACTTGAATGTCTGTGGAAATGCTTTTCACTTATCCACATAATTAGTGCGTTAAAATTGCAATACATTTCAAACGGCTGAAAATTGTCTAAACGTATGATCTGGATCTTTTTTTCAAATCGTGTTTAATTTTAATTTTAGAAACATTAGTTTTTCTAGTCAGTAAAATTACTTGAAAGTCAGTGGAAATGCTTTTAACTTATCCACATAATTAGTGCGTTAAAATTGCAATACATTTCAAACGGCTGAAAATTGTCTATACTTATGATCTGCAACTTTTTTTCAAATTGTGTTTAATTTTAATTTTAGAAACATTAGTTTTTCTTGTCAGTAAAATTACTTGAAAGTCTGTGGAAATGCTTTTAACTTATCCACATAATTAGTGCGTTTAAATTGCAATACATTTCAAACGGCTGAAAATTGTCTAAACTTATGATCTTCCACTTTTTTTTCAAATCGCCTTCTACTCAATTTTAATTTTAGAAACATTGGTTTTTCTAGTCAGTAAAATTACTTGAATGTCTCTGGAAATGCTTTTAACTTATCCACATAATTAGTGCGTTAAAATTGCAATACATTTCAAACCGCTGAAAATTGTCTAAACGTATGAGCTGGAACTTTTTTTCAAATCGCCTTCTAATCAATTTTGATTTCAGAAAAGCTAGTTTTTCTTGTCAGTAAAATTACTTGAAAGTCAATGGAAATGCTTTTAACTTATCCACATAATTAGTGCGTTAAAATTGAAATACATTTCAAACGGCTGAAAATTGTCTATACTTATGATCTGCATTTTTTTTTTAAATCGTGTTTAATTTTAATTTTAGAAACATTAGTTTTTCTTGTCAGTAAAATTACTTGAAAGTCAGTGGAAATGCTTTTAACTTATCCACATAATTAGTGCGTTAAAATTGCAATACATTTCGAACGGCTGAAAATTGTCTATACTTATAATCTGCAACTTTTTTTCAAATCGTGTTTAATTTTAATTTTAGAAACATTAGTTTTTCTTGTCAGTAAAATTACTTGAAAGTCATCGGAAATGCTTTTAACTTATCCACATAATTAGTGCGTTTAAATTGCAATACATTTCAAACGGCTGAAAATTGTCTAAACTTATGATCTGCCACTTTTTTTTCAAATCGCCTTCTACTCAATTTTAATTTTAGAAACATTGGTTTTTCTAGTCAGTAAAATTACTTGAATGTCTCTGGAAATGCTTTTAACTTATCCACATAATTAGTGCGTTAAAATTGCAATACATTTCAAACCGCTGAAAATTGTCTAAACGTATGAGCTGGAACTTTTTTTCAAATCGCCTTCTAATCAATTTTGATTTCAGAAAAGCTAGTTTTTCTTGTCAGTAAAATTACTTGAAAGTCAATGGAAATGCTTTTAACTTATCCACATAATTAGTGCGTTAAAATTGAAATAACATTTCAAACAGCTGAAAATTGTCTATACTTATGATCTGCAACTTTTTTTCAAATCGTGTTTAATTTTGATTTTAGAAACATTAGTTTTTCTTGTCAGTAAAATTACTTGAAAGTCAATGGAAATGCTTTTAACTTATCCACATAATTAGTGCGTTAAAAGTGCAATACATTTCTAACGGCTGAAAATGATCTAAACTTATGATCTGCACCTTTTTTTCAAAGTGTAATTTTAATGTTAGAAACATTAGTTTTTCTTGTCAGTAAAATTACTTGAAAGTCTGTGGAAATGCTTTTAACTTATCCACATAATTAGTGCGTTTAAATTGCAATACATTTCAAACGGCTGAAAATTGTCTAAACTTATGATCTGCCACTTTTTTTTCAAATCGCCTTCTACTCAATTTTAATTTTAGAAACATTTGTTTTTCTTGTCAGTAAAATTACTTGAATGTCTGTGGAAATGCTTTTAACTTATCCACATAATTAATGCGTTAAAATTGAAATACATTTCAAACGGCTGAAAATTGTCTATACTTATGATCTGCATTTTTTTTTAAAATCGTGTTTAATTTTAATTTTAGAAACATGTTTTTCTTGTCAGTAAAATTACTTGAAAGTCAGTGGAAATGCTTTTAACTTATCCACATAATTAGTGCGTTAAAATTGCAATACATTTCGAACGGCTGAAAATTGTCTATACTTATGATCTGCAACTTTTTTTCAAATCGTGTTTAATTTTAATTTTAGAAACATTAGTTTTTCTTGTCAGTAAAATTACTTGAAAGTCATCGGAAATGCTTTTAACTTATCCACATAATTAGTGCGTTAAAATTGCAATACATTTCAAACGGCTGAAAATTGTCTAAACTTATGATCTGCAACTTTTTTTCAAATCGTGTAATTTTAATTTTAGAAACATTAGTTTTTCTTGTCAGTAAAATTACTTGAAAGTCTGTGGAAATGCTTTTTACTTATCCACATAATTAGTGCGTTTAAATTGCAATACATTTCAAACGGCTAAAAATTGTCTAAACTTATGATCTGCCACTTTTTTTTCAAATCGCCTTCTACTCAATTTTGATTTTAGAAACATTGGTTTTTCTAGTCAGTAAAATTACTTGAAAGTCAGTGGAAATGCTTTTAACTTATCCACATAATTAGTGCGTTAAAAGTGCAATACATTTCAAACGGCTAAAAATTGTCTAAACTTATGATCTGCAACTTTTTTTCAAATCGTGTTTCATTTTAATTTTAGAAACATTAGTTTTTCTTGTCAGTAAAATTACTTGAAAGTCTGTGGAAATGCTTTTAACTTATCCACATAATTAGTGCGTTTAAATTGCAATACATTTCAAACGGCTGAAAATTGTCTAAACTTATGATCTGCCACTTTTTTTTCAAATCGCCTTCTACTCAATTTTAATTTTAGAAACATTGGTTTTTCTAGTCAGTAAAATTACTTGAATGTCTGTGGAAATGCTTTTAACTTATCCACATAATTAGTGCGTTAAAATTGCAATACATTTCAAACGGCTGAAAATTGTCTAAACTTATGATCTGCCACTTTTTTTTCAAATCGCCTTCTACTCAATTTTAATTTTAGAAACATTGGTTTTTCTAGTCAGTAAAATTACTTAAAAATCAATGGAAATGCTTTTAACTTATCCACATAATTAGTGCGTTAAAAGTGCAATACATTTCTAACGGCTGAAAATTGTCTAAACTTATGATCTGCAACTTTTTTTCAAATCGTGTTTAAATAATAATTTTAGAAACATTAGTTTTTCTTGTCAGTAAAATTACTTGAAAGTCTGTGGAAATGCTTTTTACTTATCCACATAATTAGTGCGTTTAAATTGCAATACATTTCAAACGGCTGAAAATTGTCTAAACTTATGATCTGCCACTTTTTTTTCAAATCGCCTTTTACTCAATTTTGATTTTAGAAACATTGGTTTTTCTAGTCAGTAAAATTACTTGAAAGTCAGTGGAAATGCTTTTAACTTATCCACATAATTAGTGCGTTAAAAGTGCAATACATTTCAAACGGCTAAAAATTGTCTAAACTTATGATCTGCAACTTTTTTTCAAATCGTGTTTAATTTTAATTTTAGAAACATTAGTTTTTCTTGTCAGTAAAATTACTTGAAAGTCTGTGGAAATGCTTTTAACTTATCCACATAATTAGTGCGTTTAAATTGCAATACATTTCAAACGGCTGAAAATTGTCTAAACTTATGATCTGCCACTTTTTTTTCAAATCGCCTTCTACTCAATTTTAATTTTAGAAACATTGGTTTTTCTAGTCAGTAAAATTACTTAAAAGTCAATGGAAATGCTTTTAACTTATCCACATAATTAGTGCGTTAAAAGTGCAATACATTTCTAACGGCTGAAAATTGTCTAAACTTATGATCTGCAATTTTTTTCAAATCGCCTTCTACTCAATTTTAATTTTAGAAACATTGGTTTTTCTAGTCAGTAAAATTACTTGAATGTCTGTGGAAATGCTTTTAACTTATCCACATAATTAGTGCGTTAAAAGTGCAATACATTTCTAACGGCTGAAAATTGTCTAAACTTATGATTTGCAATTTTTTTCAAATCGCATTCTACTCAATTTTAATTTTAGAAACATTGGTTTTTCTAGTCAGTAAAATTACTTGAATGTCTGTGGAAATGCTTTTACCTTATCCACATAATTAGTGCTTTAAAAGTGCAATACATTTCTAACGGCTAAAAATTGTTTAAACTTATGATCTGCAACTTTTTTTCAAATCGTGTTTAATTTTAATTTTAGAAACATTAGTTTTTCTTGTCAGTAAAATTACTTGAAAGTCTGTGGAAATGCTTTTAACTTATCCACATAATTAGTGCGTTTAAATTGCAATACATTTCAAACGGCTGAAAATTGTCTAAACTTATGATCTGCCACTTTTTTTTCAAATCGCCTTCTACTCAATTTTAATTTTAGAAACATTGGTTTTTATAGTCAGTAAAATTACTTGAAAGTCAATGGAAATGCTTTTAACTTATCCATATAATTAGTGCGTTAAAAGTGCAATACATGTCTAACGGCTGAAAATTGTCTAAACTTATGATCTGCAACTTTTTTTCAAATCGTGTAATTTTAATGTTAGAAACATTAGTTTTTCTTGTCAGTAAAATTACTTGAAAGTCTGTGGAAATGCTTTTAACTTATCCACATAATTAGTGCGTTTAAATTGCAATACATTTCAAACGGCTGAAAATTGTCTAAACTTATGATCTGCCACTTTTTTTTCAAATCGCCTTCTACTCAATTTTAATTTTAGAAACATTGGTTTTTCTAGTCAGTAAAATTACTTGAATGTCTGTGGAAATGCTTTTAACTTATCCACATAATTAGTGCGTTAAAAGTGCAATACATTTCAAACGGCTAAAAATTGTCTAAACTTATGATCTGCAACTTTTTTTCAAATCGTGTTTAATTTTAATTTTAGAAACATTAGTTTTTCTTGTCAGTAAAATTACTTGAAAGTCTGTGGAAATGCTTTTAACTTATCCACATAATTAGTGCGTTTAAATTGCAATACATTTCAAACGGCTGAAAATTGTCTAAACTTATGATCTGCCACTTTTTTTTCAAATCGCCTTCTACTCAATTTTAATTTTAGAAACATTTGTTTTTCTTGTCAGTAAAATTACTTGCATGTCTGTGGAAATGCTTTTAACTTATCCACATAATTAGTGCGTTAAAATTGAAATACATTTCAAACGGCTGAAAATTGTCTAAACTTATGAGCTGGAACTTTTTTTGCAAATCGCCTTCTACTCAATTTTGAATTCAGAAAAGTTAGTTTTTTTTGTCAGTAAAATTACTTGAAAGTCAGTGGAAATGCTTTTAACTTATCCACATAATTAGTGCGTTAAAATTGAAATACATTTCAAACGGCTGAAAATTGTCTATACTTATGATCTGCAACTTTTTTTCAAATCGTGTTTAATTTCAATTTTAGAAACATTAGTTTTTCTTGTCAGTAAAATTACTTGAAAGTCAGTGGAAATGCTTTTAACTTATCCACATAATTAGTGCGTTAAAATTGCAATACATTTCAAACGGCTGAAAATTGTCTATACTTATGATCTGCAACTTTTTTTTAAAATCGTGTTTAATTTTATTTTTAGAAACATTAGATTTTCTTGTCAGTAAAATTACTTGAATATCTGTGGAAATGCTTTTAACTTATCCACATAATTAGTGCGTTAAAAGTGCAATACATTTCTAACGGCTAAAAATTGTCTAAACTTATGATCTGCAATTTTTTTCAAATCGCCTTCTACTCAATTTTAATTTTAGAAACATTGGTTTTTCTAGTCAGTAAAATTACTTGAATGTCTGTGGAAATGCTTTTAACTTATCCACATAATTAGTGCGTTAAAAGTGCAATACATTTCTAACGGCTAAAAATTGTCTAAACTTATGATCTGCAACTTTTTTTCAAATCGTGTTTAATTTTAATTTTAGAAACATTAGTTTTTCTTGTCAGTAAAATTACTTGAAAGTCTGTGGAAATGCTTTTAACTTATCCACATAATTAATGCGTTTAAATTGCAATACATTTCAAACGGCTGAAAATTGTCTAAACTTATGATCTGCCACTTTTTTTTCAAATCGCCTTCTACTCCATTTTAATTTTAGAAACATTTGTTTTTCTTGTCAGTAAAATTACTTGAATGTCTGTGGAAATGCTTTTAACTTATCCACATAATTAATGCGTTAAAATTGAAATACATTTCAAACGGCTGAAAATTGTCTATACTTATGATCTGCATTTTTTTTTAAAATCGTGTTTAATTTTAATTTTAGAAACATTAGTTTTTCTTGTCAGTAAAATTACTTGAAAGTCAGTGGAAATGCTTTTAACTTATCCACATAATTAGTGCGTTAAAATTGCAATACATTTCGAACGGCTGAAAATTGTCTATACTTATGATCTGCAACTTTTTTTCAAATCGTGTTTAATTTTAATTTTAGAAACATTAGTTTTTCTTGTCAGTAAAATTACTTGAAAGTCATCGGAAATGCTTTTAACTTATCCACATAATTAGTGCGTTAAAATTGCAATACATTTCAAACGGCTGAAAATTGTCTAAACTTATGATCTGCAACTTTTTTTCAAATCGTGTAATTTTAATTTTAGAAACATTAGTTTTTCTTGTCAGTAAAATTACTTGAAAGTCTGTGGAAATGCTTTTTACTTATCCACATAATTAGTGCGTTTAAATTGCAATACATTTCAAACGGCTGAAAATTGTCTAAACTTATGATCTGCCACTTTTTTTTCAAATCGCCTTCTACTCAATTTTGATTTTAGAAACATTGGTTTTTCTTGTCAGTAAAATTACTTGAATGTCTGTGGAAATGCTTTTAACTTATCCACATAATTAGTGCGTTAAAATTGCAATACATTTCAAACGGCTGAAAATTGTCTATACTTATGATCTGCAACTTTTTTTCAAATCGTGTTTAATTTTAATTTTAGAAACATTAGTTTTTCTTGTCAGTAAAATTACTTGAAAGTCATCGGAAATGCTTTTAACTTATCCACATAATTAGTGCGTTAAAATTGCAATACATTTCAAACGGCTGAAAATTGTCTAAACTTATGATCTGCAACTTTTTTTCAAATCGTGTAATTTTAATTTTAGAAACATTAGTTTTTCTTGTCAGTAAAATTACTTGAAAGTCTGTGGAAATGCTTTTTACTTATCCACATAATTAGTGCGTTAAAATTGCAATACATTTCAAACGGCTGAAAATTGTCTAAACTTATGATCTGCAACTTTTTTTCAAATCGTGTAATTTTAATTTTAGAAACATTAGTTTTTCTTGTCAGTAAAATTACTTGAAAGTCAGTGGAAATGCTTTTAACTTATCCACATAATTAGTGCGTTAAAAGTGCAATACATTTCAAACGGCTAAAAATTGTCTAAACTTATGATCTGCAACTTTTTTTCAAATCGTGTTTAATTTTATTTTAGAAACATTAGTTTTTCTTGTCAGTAAAATTACTTGAAAGTCTGTGGAAATGCTTTTAACTTATCCACATAATTAGTGCGTTTAAATTGCAATACATTTCAAACGGCTGAAAATTGTCTAAACTTATGATCTGCTACTTTTTTTTCAAATCGCCTTCTACTCAATTTTAATTTTAGAAACATTGGTTTTTCTAGTCAGTAAAATTACTTGAATGTCTGTGGAAATGCTTTTAACTTATCCACATAATTAGTGCGTTAAAATTGCAATACATTTCAAACGGCTGAAAATTGTCTAAACTTATGATCTGCCACTTTTTTTTCAAATCGCCTTCTACTCAATTTTAATTTTAGAAACATTGGTTTTTCTAGTCAGTAAAATTACTTAAAAATCAATGGAAATGCTTTTAACTTATCCACATAATTAGTGCGTTAAAAGTGCAATACATTTCTAACGGCTGAAAATTGTCTAAACTTATGATCTGCAACTTTTTTTAAAATCGTGTTTAAATAATAATTTTAGAAACATTAGTTTTTCTTGTCAGTAAAATTACTTGAAAGTCAATGGAAATGCTTTTAACTTATCCACATAATTAGTGCGTTTAAATTGCAATACATTTCAAACGGCTGAAAATTGTCTAAACTTATGATCTGCCACTTTTTTTCAAATCGCCTTCTACTCAATTTTAATTTTAGAAACATTGGTTTTTCTAGTCAGTAAAATTACTTGAATGTCTCTGGAAATGCTTTTAACTTATCCACATAATTCGTGCGTTAAAATTGGAATACATTTCAAACCGCTGAAAATTGTCTAAACGTATGAGCTGGAACTTTTTTTCAAATCGCCTACTCAATTTTGATTTCAGAAAAGCTAGTTTTTCTTGTCAGTAAAATTACTTGAAAGTCAATGGAAATGCTTTTAACTTATCCACATAATTAGTGCGTTAAAATTGAAATACATTTCAAACGGCTGAAAATTGTCTATACTTATGATCTGCAACTTTTTTTCAAATCGTGTTTAATTTTGATTTTAGAAACATTAGTTTTTCTTGTCAGTAAAATTACTTGAAAGTCAATTGAAATGCTTTTAACTTATCCACATAATTAGTGCGTTAAAAGTGCAATACATTTCTAACTGCTGAAAATGATCTAAACTTATGATCTGCACCTTTTTTTCAAATCGTGTAATTTTAATGTTAGAAACATTAGTTTTTCTTGTCAGTAAAATTACTTGAAAGTCTGTGGAAATGCTTTTAACTTATCCACATAATTAGTGCGTTTAAATTGCAATACATTTCAAACGGCTGAAAATTGTCTAAACTTATGATCTGCCACTTTTTTTTCAAATCGCCTTCTACTCAATTTTAATTTTAGAAACATTTGTTTTTCTTGTCAGTAAAATTACTTGAATGTCTGTGGAAATGCTTTTAACTTATCCACATAATTAATGCGTTAAAAGTGCAATACATTTCAAACGGCTAAAAATTGTCTAAACTTATGATCTGCAACTTTTTTTCAAATCGTGTTTAATTTTAATTTTAGAAACATTAGTTTTTCTTGTCAGTAAAATTACTTGAAAGTCTGTGGAAATGCTTTTAACTTATCCACATAATTAGTGCGTTTAAATTGCAATACATTTCAAACGGCTGAAAATTGTCTAAACTTATGATCTGCCACTTTTTTTTTCAAATCGCCTTCCACTCAATTTTAATTTTAGAAACATTGGTTTTTCTAGTCAGTAAAATTACTTGAATGTCTGTGGAAATGCTTTTCACTTATCCACATAATTAGTGCGTTAAAATTGCAATACATTTCAAACGGCTGAAAATTGTCTAAACGTATGATCTGGATCTTTTTTTCAAATCGTGTTTAATTTTAATTTTAGAAACATTAGTTTTTCTAGTCAGTAAAATTACTTGAAAGTCAGTGGAAATGCTTTTAACTTATCCACATAATTAGTGCGTTAAAATTGCAATACATTTCAAACGGCTGAAAATTGTCTATACTTATGATCTGCAACTTTTTTTCAAATTGTGTTTAATTTTAATTTTAGAAACATTAGTTTTTCTTGTCAGTAAAATTACTTGAAAGTCTGTGGAAATGCTTTTAACTTATCCACATAATTAGTGCGTTTAAATTGCAATACATTTCAAACGGCTGAAAATTGTCTAAACTTATGATCTTCCACTTTTTTTTCAAATCGCCTTCTACTCAATTTTAATTTTAGAAACATTGGTTTTTCTAGTCAGTAAAATTACTTGAATGTCTCTGGAAATGCTTTTAACTTATCCACATAATTAGTGCGTTAAAATTGCAATACATTTCAAACCGCTGAAAATTGTCTAAACGTATGAGCTGGAACTTTTTTTCAAATCGCCTTCTAATCAATTTTGATTTCAGAAAAGCTAGTTTTTCTTGTCAGTAAAATTACTTGAAAGTCAATGGAAATGCTTTTAACTTATCCACATAATTAGTGCGTTAAAATTGAAATACATTTCAAACGGCTGAAAATTGTCTATACTTATGATCTGCATTTTTTTTTAAAATCGTGTTTAATTTTAATTTTAGAAACATTAGTTTTTCTTGTCAGTAAAATTACTTGAAAGTCAGTGGAAATGCTTTTAACTTATCCACATAATTAGTGCGTTAAAATTGCAATACATTTCGAACGGCTGAAAATTGTCTATACTTATGATCTGCAACTTTTTTTCAAATCGTGTTTAATTTTAATTTTAGAAACATTAGTTTTTCTTGTCAGTAAAATTACTTGAAAGTCATCGGAAATGCTTTTAACTTATCCACATAATTAGTGCGTTTAAATTGCAATACATTTCAAACGGCTGAAAATTGTCTAAACTTATGATCTGCCACTTTTTTTTCAAATCGCCTTCTACTCAATTTTAATTTTAGAAACATTGGTTTTTCTAGTCAGTAAAATTACTTGAATGTCTCTGGAAATGCTTTTAACTTATCCACATAATTAGTGCGTTAAAATTGCAATACATTTCAAACCGCTGAAAATTGTCTAAACGTATGAGCTGGAACTTTTTTTCAAATCGCCTTCTAATCAATTTTGATTTCAGAAAAGCTAGTTTTTCTTGTCAGTAAAATTACTTGAATGTCTGTGGAAATGCTTTTAACTTATCCACATAATTAATGCGTTAAAAGTGCAATACATTTCAAACGGCTAAAAATTGTCTAAACTTATGATCTGCAACTTTTTTTCAAATCGTGTTTAATTTTAATTTTAGAAACATTAGTTTTTCTTGTCAGTAAAATTACTTGAAAGTCTGTGGAAATGCTTTTAACTTATCCACATAATTAGTGCGTTTAAATTGCAATACATTTCAAACGGCTGAAAATTGTCTAAACTTATGATCTGCCACTTTTTTTTTCAAATCGCCTTCCACTCAATTTTAATTTTAGAAACATTGGTTTTTCTAGTCAGTAAAATTACTTGAATGTCTGTGGAAATGCTTTTCACTTATCCACATAATTAGTGCGTTAAAATTGCAATACATTTCAAACGGCTGAAAATTGTCTAAACGTATGATCTGGATCTTTTTTTCAAATCGTGTTTAATTTTAATTTTAGAAACATTAGTTTTTCTAGTCAGTAAAATTACTTGAAAGTCAGTGGAAATGCTTTTAACTTATCCACATAATTAGTGCGTTAAAATTGCAATACATTTCAAACGGCTGAAAATTGTCTATACTTATGATCTGCAACTTTTTTTCAAATTGTGTTTAATTTTAATTTTAGAAACATTAGTTTTTCTTGTCAGTAAAATTACTTGAAAGTCTGTGGAAATGCTTTTAACTTATCCACATAATTAGTGCGTTTAAATTGCAATACATTTCAAACGGCTGAAAATTGTCTAAACTTATGATCTTCCACTTTTTTTTCAAATCGCCTTCTACTCAATTTTAATTTTAGAAACATTGGTTTTTCTAGTCAGTAAAATTACTTGAATGTCTCTGGAAATGCTTTTAACTTATCCACATAATTAGTGCGTTAAAATTGCAATACATTTCAAACCGCTGAAAATTGTCTAAACGTATGAGCTGGAACTTTTTTTCAAATCGCCTTCTAATCAATTTTGATTTCAGAAAAGCTAGTTTTTCTTGTCAGTAAAATTACTTGAAAGTCAATGGAAATGCTTTTAACTTATCCACATAATTAGTGCGTTAAAATTGAAATACATTTCAAACGGCTGAAAATTGTCTATACTTATGATCTGCATTTTTTTTTAAAATCGTGTTTAATTTTAATTTTAGAAACATTAGTTTTTCTTGTCAGTAAAATTACTTGAAAGTCAGTGGAAATGCTTTTAACTTATCCACATAATTAGTGCGTTAAAATTGCAATACATTTCGAACGGCTGAAAATTGTCTATACTTATAATCTGCAACTTTTTTTCAAATCGTGTTTAATTTTAATTTTAGAAACATTAGTTTTTCTTGTCAGTAAAATTACTTGAAAGTCATCGGAAATGCTTTTAACTTATCCACATAATTAGTGCGTTTAAATTGCAATACATTTCAAACGGCTGAAAATTGTCTAAACTTATGATCTGCCACTTTTTTTTCAAATCGCCTTCTACTCAATTTTAATTTTAGAAACATTGGTTTTTCTAGTCAGTAAAATTACTTGAATGTCTCTGGAAATGCTTTTAACTTATCCACATAATTAGTGCGTTAAAATTGCAATACATTTCAAACCGCTGAAAATTGTCTAAACGTATGAGCTGGAACTTTTTTTCAAATCGCCTTCTAATCAATTTTGATTTCAGAAAAGCTAGTTTTTCTTGTCAGTAAAATTACTTGAAAGTCAATGGAAATGCTTTTAACTTATCCACATAATTAGTGCGTTAAAATTGAAATAACATTTCAAACGGCTGAAAATTGTCTATACTTATGATCTGCAACTTTTTTTCAAATCGTGTTTAATTTTGATTTTAGAAACATTAGTTTTTCTTGTCAGTAAAATTACTTGAAAGTCAATGGAAATGCTTTTAACTTATCCACATAATTAGTGCGTTAAAAGTGCAATACATTTCTAACGGCTGAAAATGATCTAAACTTATGATCTGCACCTTTTTTTCAAAGTGTAATTTTAATGTTAGAAACATTAGTTTTTCTTGTCAGTAAAATTACTTGAAAGTCTGTGGAAATGCTTTTAACTTATCCACATAATTAGTGCGTTTAAATTGCAATACATTTCAAACGGCTGAAAATTGTCTAAACTTATGATCTTCCACTTTTTTTTCAAATCGCCTTCTACTCAATTTTAATTTTAGAAACATTGGTTTTTCTAGTCAGTAAAATTACTTGAATGTCTCTGGAAATGCTTTTAACTTATCCACATAATTAGTGCGTTAAAATTGCAATACATTTCAAACCGCTGAAAATTGTCTAAACGTATGAGCTGGAACTTTTTTTCAAATCGCCTTCTAATCAATTTTGATTTCAGAAAAGCTAGTTTTTCTTGTCAGTAAAATTACTTGAAAGTCAATGGAAATGCTTTTAACTTATCCACATAATTAGTGCGTTAAAATTGAAATACATTTCAAACGGCTGAAAATTGTCTATACTTATGATCTGCATTTTTTTTTAAAATCGTGTTTAATTTTAATTTTAGAAACATTAGTTTTTCTTGTCAGTAAAATTACTTGAAAGTCAGTGGAAATGCTTTTAACTTATCCACATAATTAGTGCGTTAAAATTGCAATACATTTCGAACGGCTGAAAATTGTCTATACTTATGATCTGCAACTTTTTTTCAAATCGTGTTTAATTTTAATTTTAGAAACATTAGTTTTTCTTGTCAGTAAAATTACTTGAAAGTCATCGGAAATGCTTTTAACTTATCCACATAATTAGTGCGTTTAAATTGCAATACATTTCAAACGGCTGAAAATTGTCTAAACTTATGATCTGCCACTTTTTTTTCAAATCGCCTTCTACTCAATTTTAATTTTAGAAACATTGGTTTTTCTAGTCAGTAAAATTACTTGAATGTCTCTGGAAATGCTTTTAACTTATCCACATAATTAGTGCGTTAAAATTGCAATACATTTCAAACCGCTGAAAATTGTCTAAACGTATGAGCTGGAACTTTTTTTCAAATCGCCTTCTAATCAATTTTGATTTCAGAAAAGCTAGTTTTTCTTGTCAGTAAAATTACTTGAATGTCTGTGGAAATGCTTTTAACTTATCCACATAATTAATGCGTTAAAAGTGCAATACATTTCAAACGGCTAAAAATTGTCTAAACTTATGATCTGCAACTTTTTTTCAAATCGTGTTTAATTTTAATTTTAGAAACATTAGTTTTTCTTGTCAGTAAAATTACTTGAAAGTCTGTGGAAATGCTTTTAACTTATCCACATAATTAGTGCGTTTAAATTGCAATACATTTCAAACGGCTGAAAATTGTCTAAACTTATGATCTGCCACTTTTTTTTTCAAATCGCCTTCCACTCATTTTTAATTTTAGAAACATTGGTTTTTCTAGTCAGTAAAATTACTTGAATGTCTGTGGAAATGCTTTTCACTTATCCACATAATTAGTGCGTTAAAATTGCAATACATTTCAAACGGCTGAAAATTGTCTAAACGTATGATCTGGATCTTTTTTTCAAATCGTGTTTAATTTTAATTTTAGAAACATTAGTTTTTCTAGTCAGTAAAATTACTTGAAAGTCAGTGGAAATGCTTTTAACTTATCCACATAATTAGTGCGTTAAAATTGCAATACATTTCAAACGGCTGAAAATTGTCTATACTTATGATCTGCAACTTTTTTTCAAATTGTGTTTAATTTTAATTTTAGAAACATTAGTTTTTCTTGTCAGTAAAATTACTTGAAAGTCTGTGGAAATGCTTTTAACTTATCCACATAATTAGTGCGTTTAAATTGCAATACATTTCAAACGGCTGAAAATTGTCTAAACTTATGATCTTCCACTTTTTTTTCAAATCGCCTTCTACTCAATTTTAATTTTAGAAACATTGGTTTTTCTAGTCAGTAAAATTACTTGAATGTCTCTGGAAATGCTTTTAACTTATCCACATAATTAGTGCGTTAAAATTGCAATACATTTCAAACCGCTGAAAATTGTCTAAACGTATGAGCTGGAACTTTTTTTCAAATCGCCTTCTAATCAATTTTGATTTCAGAAAAGCTAGTTTTTCTTGTCAGTAAAATTACTTGAAAGTCAATGGAAATGCTTTTAACTTATCCACATAATTAGTGCGTTAAAATTGAAATACATTTCAAACGGCTGAAAATTGTCTATACTTATGATCTGCATTTTTTTTTAAAATCGTGTTTAATTTTAATTTTAGAAACATTAGTTTTTCTTGTCAGTAAAATTACTTGAAAGTCAGTGGAAATGCTTTTAACTTATCCACATAATTAGTGCGTTAAAATTGCAATACATTTCGAACGGCTGAAAATTGTCTATACTTATAATCTGCAACTTTTTTTCAAATCGTGTTTAATTTTAATTTTAGAAACATTAGTTTTTCTTGTCAGTAAAATTACTTGAAAGTCATCGGAAATGCTTTTAACTTATCCACATAATTAGTGCGTTTAAATTGCAATACATTTCAAACGGCTGAAAATTGTCTAAACTTATGATCTGCCACTTTTTTTTCAAATCGCCTTCTACTCAATTTTAATTTTAGAAACATTGGTTTTTCTAGTCAGTAAAATTACTTGAATGTCTCTGGAAATGCTTTTAACTTATCCACATAATTAGTGCGTTAAAATTGCAATACATTTCAAACCGCTGAAAATTGTCTAAACGTATGAGCTGGAACTTTTTTTCAAATCGCCTTCTAATCAATTTTGATTTCAGAAAAGCTAGTTTTTCTTGTCAGTAAAATTACTTGAAAGTCAATGGAAATGCTTTTAACTTATCCACATAATTAGTGCGTTAAAATTGAAATAACATTTCAAACGGCTGAAAATTGTCTATACTTATGATCTGCAACTTTTTTTCAAATCGTGTTTAATTTTGATTTTAGAAACATTAGTTTTTCTTGTCAGTAAAATTACTTGAAAGTCAATGGAAATGCTTTTAACTTATCCACATAATTAGTGCGTTAAAAGTGCAATACATTTCTAACGGCTGAAAATGATCTAAACTTATGATCTGCACCTTTTTTTCAAAGTGTAATTTTAATGTTAGAAACATTAGTTTTTCTTGTCAGTAAAATTACTTGAAAGTCTGTGGAAATGCTTTTAACTTATCCACATAATTAGTGCGTTTAAATTGCAATACATTTCAAACGGCTGAAAATTGTCTAAACTTATGATCTGCCACTTTTTTTTCAAATCGCCTTCTACTCAATTTTAATTTTAGAAACATTTGTTTTTCTTGTCAGTAAAATTACTTGAATGTCTGTGGAAATGCTTTTAACTTATCCACATAATTAATGCGTTAAAATTGAAATACATTTCAAACGGCTGAAAATTGTCTATACTTATGATCTGCATTTTTTTTTAAAATCGTGTTTAATTTTAATTTTAGAAACATTAGTTTTTCTTGTCAGTAAAATTACTTGAAAGTCAGTGGAAATGCTTTTAACTTATCCACATAATTAGTGCGTTAAAATTGCAATACATTTCGAACGGCTGAAAATTGTCTATACTTATGATCTGCAACTTTTTTTCAAATCGTGTTTAATTTTAATTTTAGAAACATTAGTTTTTCTTGTCAGTAAAATTACTTGAAAGTCATCGGAAATGCTTTTAACTTATCCACATAATTAGTGCGTTAAAATTGCAATACATTTCAAACAGCTGAAAATTGTCTAAACTTATGATCTGCAACTTTTTTTCAAATCGTGTAATTTTAATTTTAGAAACATTAGTTTTTCTTGTCAGTAAAATTACTTGAAAGTCTGTGGAAATGCTTTTTACTTATCCACATAATTAGTGCGTTTAAATTGCAATACATTTCAAACGGCTGAAAATTGTCTAAACTTATGATCTGCCACTTTTTTTTCAAATCGCCTTCTACTCAATTTTGATTTTAGAAACATTGGTTTTTCTAGTCAGTAAAATTACTTGAAAGTCAGTGGAAATGCTTTTAACTTATCCACATAATTAGTGCGTTAAAAGTGCAATACATTTCAAACGGCTAAAAATTGTCTAAACTTATGATCTGCAACTTTTTTTCAAATCGTGTTTAATTTTAATTTTAGAAACATTAGTTTTTCTTGTCAGTAAAATTACTTGAAAGTCTGTGGAAATGCTTTTAACTTATCCACATAATTAGTGCGTTTAAATTGCAATACATTTCAAACGGCTGAAAATTGTCTAAACTTATGATCTGCCACTTTTTTTTCAAATCGCCTTCTACTCAATTTTAATTTTAGAAACATTGGTTTTTCTAGTCAGTAAAATTACTTGAATGTCTGTGGAAATGCTTTTAACTTATCCACATAATTAGTGCGTTAAAATTGCAATACATTTCAAACGGCTGAAAATTGTCTAAACTTATGATCTGCCACTTTTTTTTCAAATCGCCTTCTACTCAATTTTAATTTTAGAAACATTGGTTTTTCTAGTCAGTAAAATCACTTAAAAATCAATGGAAATGCTTTTAACTTATCCACATAATTAGTGCGTTAAAAGTGCAATACATTTCTAACGGCTGAAAATTGTCTAAACTTATGATCTGCAACTTTTTTTCAAATCGTGTTTAAATAATAATTTTAGAAACATTAGTTTTTCTTGTCAGTAAAATTACTTGAAAGTCTGTGGAAATGCTTTTTACTTATCCACATAATTAGTGCGTTTAAATTGCAATACATTTCAAACGGCTGAAAATTGTCTAAACTTATGATCTGCCACTTTTTTTTCAAATCGCCTTTTACTCAATTTTGATTTTAGAAACATTGGTTTTTCTAGTCAGTAAAATTACTTGAAAGTCAGTGGAAATGCTTTTAACTTATCCACATAATTAGTGCGTTAAAAGTGCAATACATTTCAAACGGCTAAAAATTGTCTAAACTTATGATCTGCAACTTTTTTTCAAATCGTGTTTAATTTTAATTTTAGAAACATTAGTTTTTCTTGTCAGTAAAATTACTTGAAAGTCTGTGGAAATGCTTTTAACTTATCCACATAATTAGTGCGTTTAAATTGCAATACATTTCAAACGGCTGAAAATTGTCTAAACTTATGATCTGCCACTTTTTTTTCAAATCGCCTTCTACTCAATTTTAATTTTAGAAACATTGGTTTTTCTAGTCAGTAAAATTACTTAAAAGTCAATGGAAATGCTTTTAACTTATCCACATAATTAGTGCGTTAAAAGTGCAATACATTTCTAACGGCTGAAAATTGTCTAAACTTATGATCTGCAATTTTTTTCAAATCGCCTTCTACTCAATTTTAATTTTAGAAACATTGGTTTTTCTAGTCAGTAAAATTACTTGAATGTCTGTGGAAATGCTTTTAACTTATCCACATAATTAGTGCGTTAAAAGTGCAATACATTTCTAACGGCTGAAAATTGTCTAAACTTATGATTTGCAATTTTTTTCAAATCGCATTCTACTCAATTTTAATTTTAGAAACATTGGTTTTTCTAGTCAGTAAAATTACTTGAATGTCTGTGGAAATGCTTTTACCTTATCCACATAATTAGTGCTTTAAAAGTGCAATACATTTCTAACGGCTAAAAATTGTTTAAACTTATGATCTGCAACTTTTTTTCAAATCGTGTTTAATTTTAATTTTAGAAACATTAGTTTTTCTTGTCAGTAAAATTACTTGAAAGTCTGTGGAAATGCTTTTAACTTATCCACATAATTAGTGCGTTTAAATTGCAATACATTTCAAACGGCTGAAAATTGTCTAAACTTATGATCTGCCACTTTTTTTTCAAATCGCCTTCTACTCAATTTTAATTTTAGAAACATTGGTTTTTATAGTCAGTAAAATTACTTGAAAGTCAATGGAAATGCTTTTAACTTATCCATATAATTAGTGCGTTAAAAGTGCAATACATGTCTAACGGCTGAAAATTGTCTAAACTTATGATCTGCAACTTTTTTTCAAATCGTGTAATTTTAATGTTAGAAACATTAGTTTTTCTTGTCAGTAAAATTACTTGAAAGTCTGTGGAAATGCTTTTAACTTATCCACATAATTAGTGCGTTTAAATTGCAATACATTTCAAACGGCTGAAAATTGTCTAAACTTATGATCTGCCACTTTTTTTTCAAATCGCCTTCTACTCAATTTTAATTTTAGAAACATTGGTTTTTCTAGTCAGTAAAATTACTTGAATGTCTGTGGAAATGCTTTTAACTTATCCACATAATTAGTGCGTTAAAAGTGCAATACATTTCAAACGGCTAAAAATTGTCTAAACTTATGATCTGCAACTTTTTTTCAAATCGTGTTTAATTTTAATTTTAGAAACATTAGTTTTTCTTGTCAGTAAAATTACTTGAAAGTCTGTGGAAATGCTTTTAACTTATCCACATAATTAGTGCGTTTAAATTGCAATACATTTCAAACGGCTGAAAATTGTCTAAACTTATGATCTGCCACTTTTTTTTCAAATCGCCTTCTACTCAATTTTAATTTTAGAAACATTTGTTTTTCTTGTCAGTAAAATTACTTGCATGTCTGTGGAAATGCTTTTAACTTATCCACATAATTAGTGCGTTAAAATTGAAATACATTTCAAACGGCTGAAAATTGTCTAAACTTATGAGCTGGAACTTTTTTTGCAAATCGCCTTCTACTCAATTTTGAATTCAGAAAAGTTAGTTTTTTTTGTCAGTAAAATTACTTGAAAGTCAGTGGAAATGCTTTTAACTTATCCACATAATTAGTGCGTTAAAATTGAAATACATTTCAAACGGCTGAAAATTGTCTATACTTATGATCTGCAACTTTTTTTCAAATCGTGTTTAATTTCAATTTTAGAAACATTAGTTTTTCTTGTCAGTAAAATTACTTGAAAGTCAGTGGAAATGCTTTTAACTTATCCACATAATTAGTGCGTTAAAATTGCAATACATTTCAAACGGCTGAAAATTGTCTATACTTATGATCTGCAACTTTTTTTTTAAATCGTGTTTAATTTTATTTTTAGAAACATTAGATTTTCTTGTCAGTAAAATTACTTGAATATCTGTGGAAATGCTTTTAACTTATCCACATAATTAGTGCGTTAAAAGTGCAATACATTTCTAACGGCTAAAAATTGTCTAAACTTATGATCTGCAATTTTTTTCAAATCGCCTTCTACTCAATTTTAATTTTAGAAACATTGGTTTTTCTAGTCAGTAAAATTACTTGAATGTCTGTGGAAATGCTTTTAACTTATCCACATAATTAGTGCGTTAAAAGTGCAATACATTTCTAACGGCTAAAAATTGTCTAAACTTATGATCTGCAACTTTTTTTCAAATCGTGTTTAATTTTAATTTTAGAAACATTAGTTTTTCTTGTCAGTAAAATTACTTGAAAGTCTGTGGAAATGCTTTTAACTTATCCACATAATTAATGCGTTTAAATTGCAATACATTTCAAACGGCTGAAAATTGTCTAAACTTATGATCTGCCACTTTTTTTTCAAATCGCCTTCTACTCAATTTTAATTTTAGAAACATTGGTTTTTCTAGTCAGTAAAATTACTTGAATATCTGTGGAAATGCTTTCAACTTATCCACATAATTAGTGCGTTAAAATTGCAATACATTGCAAACGGCTGAAAATTGTCTAAACTTAGGATCTGCCACTTTTTTTTCAAATCGCCTTCTACTCAATTTTAATTTTAGAAACATTGGTTTTTCTAGTCAATAAAATTACTTGAATGTCTCTGGAAATGCTTTTAACTTATCCACATAATTAGTGCGTTAAAATTGCAATACATTTCAAACGGCTGAAAATTGTCTAAACGTATGAGCTGGAACTTTTTTTCAAATCGCCTTCTACTCAATTTTGATTTCAGAAAAGCTAGTTTTTCTTGTCAGTAAAATTACTTGAAAGTCAGTGGAAATGCTTTTAACTTATCCACATAATTAGTGCGTTAAAATTGAAATACATTTCAAACGGCTGAAAATTGTCTAAACTTAGGATCTGCCACTTTTTTTTCAAATCGCCTTCTACTCAATTTTAATTTTAGAAACATTGGTTTTTCTAGTCAGTAAAATTACTTGAATGTCTCTGGAAATGCTTTTAACTTATCCACATAATTAGTGCGTTAAAATTGAAATACATTTCAAACGGCTGAAAATTGTCTAAACTTAGGAGCTGGAACTTTTTTTCAAATCGCCTTCTACTCAATTTTGATTTCAGAAAAGCTAGTTTTTCTTGTCAGTAAAATTACTTGAAAGTCAGTGGAAATGCTTTTAACTTATCCACATAATTAGTGCGTTAAAATTGAAATACATTTCAAACGGCTGAAAATTGTCTATACTTTATGATCTGCAACTTTTTTTCAAATCGTGTTTAATTTTGATTTTAGAAACATTAGTTTTTCTTGTCAGTAAAATTACTTGAAAGTCAATTGAAATGCTTTTAACTTATCCACATAATTAGTGCGTTAAAAGTGCAATACATTTCTAACGGCTGAAAATGATCTAAACTTATGATCTGCACCTTTTTTTCAAATCGTGTAATTTTAATGTTAGAAACATTAGTTTTTCTTGTCAGTAAAATTACTTGAAAGTCTGTGGAAATGCTTTTAACTTATCCACATAATTAGTGCGTTTAAATTGCAATACATTTCAAACGGCTGAAAATTGTCTAAACTTATGATCTGCCACTTTTTTTTCAAATCGCCTTCTACTCAATTTTAATTTTAGAAACATTAGTTTTTCTTGTCAGTAAAATTACTTGAAAGTCTGTGGAAATGCTTTTAACTTATCCACATAATTAGTGCGTTTAAATTGCAATACATTTCAAACGGCTGAAAATTGTCTAAACTTATGATCTGCCACTTTTTTTTCAAATCGCCTTCTACTCAATTTTAATTTTAGAAACATTTGTTTTTCTTGTCAGTAAAATTACTTGCATGTCTGTGGAAATGCTTTTAACTTATCCACATAATTAGTGCGTTAAAATTGAAATACATTTCAAACGGCTGAAAATTGTCTAAACTTATGAGCTGGAACTTTTTTTGCAAATCGCCTTCTACTCAATTTTGAATTCAGAAAAGTTAGTTTTTTTTGTCAGTAAAATTACTTGAAAGTCAGTGGAAATGCTTTTAACTTATCCACATAATTAGTGCGTTAAAATTGAAATACATTTCAAACGGCTGAAAATTGTCTATACTTATGATCTGCAACTTTTTTTCAAATCGTGTTTAATTTCAATTTTAGAAACATTAGTTTTTCTTGTCAGTAAAATTACTTGAAAGTCAGTGGAAATGCTTTTAACTTATCCACATAATTAGTGCGTTAAAATTGCAATACATTTCAAACGGCTGAAAATTGTCTATACTTATGATCTGCAACTTTTTTTTAAAATCGTGTTTAATTTTATTTTTAGAAACATTAGATTTTCTTGTCAGTAAAATTACTTGAATATCTGTGGAAATGCTTTTAACTTATCCACATAATTAGTGCGTTAAAAGTGCAATACATTTCTAACGGCTAAAAATTGTCTAAACTTATGATCTGCAATTTTTTTCAAATCGCCTTCTACTCAATTTTAATTTTAGAAACATTGGTTTTTCTAGTCAGTAAAATTACTTGAATGTCTGTGGAAATGCTTTTAACTTATCCACATAATTAGTGCGTTAAAAGTGCAATACATTTCTAACGGCTAAAAATTGTCTAAACTTATGATCTGCAACTTTTTTTCAAATCGTGTTTAATTTTAATTTTAGAAACATTAGTTTTTCTTGTCAGTAAAATTACTTGAAAGTCTGTGGAAATGCTTTTAACTTATCCACATAATTAATGCGTTTAAATTGCAATACATTTCAAACGGCTGAAAATTGTCTAAACTTATGATCTGCCACTTTTTTTTCAAATCGCCTTCTACTCAATTTTAATTTTAGAAACATTGGTTTTTCTAGTCAGTAAAATTACTTGAATATCTGTGGAAATGCTTTCAACCTATCCACATAATTAGTGCGTTAAAATTGCAATACATTGCAAACGGCTAAAAATTGTCTAAACTTAGGATCTGCCACTTTTTTTTCAAATCGCCTTCTACTCAATTTTAATTTTAGAAACATTGGTTTTTCTAGTCAATAAAATTACTTGAATGTCTCTGGAAATGCTTTTAACTTATCCACATAATTAGTGCGTTAAAATTGCAATACATTTCAAACGGCTGAAAATTGTCTAAACGTATGAGCTGGAACTTTTTTTCAAATCGCCTTCTACTCAATTTTGATTTCAGAAAAGCTAGTTTTTCTTGTCAGTAAAATTACTTGAAAGTCAGTGGAAATGCTTTTAACTTATCCACATAATTAGTGCGTTAAAATTGAAATACATTTCAAACGGCTGAAAATTGTCTAAACTTAGGATCTGCCACTTTTTTTTCAAATCGCCTTCTACTCAATTTTAATTTTAGAAACATTGGTTTTTCTAGTCAGTAAAATTACTTGAATGTCTCTGGAAATGCTTTTAACTTATCCACATAATTAGTGCGTTAAAATTGAAATACATTTCAAACGGCTGAAAATTGTCTAAACTTAGGAGCTGGAACTTTTTTTCAAATCGCCTTCTACTCAATTTTGATTTCAGAAAAGCTAGTTTTTCTTGTCAGTAAAATTACTTGAAAGTCAGTGGAAATGCTTTTAACTTATCCACATAATTAGTGCGTTAAAATTGAAATACATTTCAAACGGCTGAAAATTGTCTATACTTTATGATCTGCAACTTTTTTTCAAATCGTGTTTAATTTTGATTTTAGAAACATTAGTTTTTCTTGTCAGTAAAATTACTTGAAAGTCAATTGAAATGCTTTTAACTTATCCACATAATTAGTGCGTTAAAAGTGCAATACATTTCTAACGGCTGAAAATGATCTAAACTTATGATCTGCACCTTTTTTTCAAATCGTGTAATTTTAATGTTAGAAACATTAGTTTTTCTTGTCAGTAAAATTACTTGAAAGTCTGTGGAAATGCTTTTAACTTATCCACATAATTAGTGCGTTTAAATTGCAATACATTTCAAACGGCTGAAAATTGTCTAAACTTATGATCTGCCACTTTTTTTTCAAATCGCCTTCTACTCAATTTTAATTTTAGAAACATTTGTTTTTCTTGTCAGTAAAATTACTTGAAAGTCTGTGGAAATGCTTTTAACTTATCCACATAATTAATGCGTTAAAAGTGCAATACATTTCAAACGGCTGAAAATTGTCTAAACTTATGATCTGCCACTTTTTTTTCAAATCGCCTTCTACTCAATTTTAATTTTAGAAACATTGGTTTTTCTAGTCAGTAAAATTACTTGAATATCTGTGGAAATGCTTTCAACTTATCCACATAATTAGTGCGTTAAAATTGCAATACATTGCAAACGGCTGAAAATTGTCTAAACTTAGGATCTGCCACTTTTTTTTCAAATCGCCTTCTACTCAATTTTAATTTTAGAAACATTGGTTTTTCTAGTCAATAAAATTACTTGAATGTCTCTGGAAATGCTTTTAACTTATCCACATAATTAGTGCGTTAAAATTGCAATACATTTCAAACGGCTGAAAATTGTCTAAACGTATGAGCTGGAACTTTTTTTCAAATCGCCTTCTACTCAATTTTGATTTCAGAAAAGCTAGTTTTTCTTGTCAGTAAAATTACTTGAAAGTCAGTGGAAATGCTTTTAACTTATCCACATAATTAGTGCGTTAAAATTGAAATACATTTCAAACGGCTGAAAATTGTCTAAACTTAGGATCTGCCACTTTTTTTTCAAATCGCCTTCTACTCAATTTTAATTTTAGAAACATTGGTTTTTCTAGTCAGTAAAATTACTTGAATGTCTCTGGAAATGCTTTTAACTTATCCACATAATTAGTGCGTTAAAATTGAAATACATTTCAAACGGCTGAAAATTGTCTAAACTTAGGAGCTGGAACTTTTTTTCAAATCGCCTTCTACTCAATTTTGATTTCAGAAAAGCTAGTTTTTCTTGTCAGTAAAATTACTTGAAAGTCAGTGGAAATGCTTTTAACTTATCCACATAATTAGTGCGTTAAAATTGAAATACATTTCAAACGGCTGAAAATTGTCTATACTTTATGATCTGCAACTTTTTTTCAAATCGTGTTTAATTTTGATTTTAGAAACATTAGTTTTTCTTGTCAGTAAAATTACTTGAAAGTCAATTGAAATGCTTTTAACTTATCCACATAATTAGTGCGTTAAAAGTGCAATACATTTCTAACGGCTGAAAATGATCTAAACTTATGATCTGCACCTTTTTTTCAAATCGTGTAATTTTAATGTTAGAAACATTAGTTTTTCTTGTCAGTAAAATTACTTGAAAGTCTGTGGAAATGCTTTTAACTTATCCACATAATTAGTGCGTTTAAATTGCAATACATTTCAAACGGCTGAAAATTGTCTAAACTTATGATCTGCCACTTTTTTTTCAAATCGCCTTCTACTCAATTTTAATTTTAGAAACATTAGTTTTTCTTGTCAGTAAAATTACTTGAAAGTCTGTGGAAATGCTTTTAACTTATCCACATAATTAGTGCGTTTAAATTGCAATACATTTCAAACGGCTGAAAATTGTCTAAACTTATGATCTGCCACTTTTTTTTCAAATCGCCTTCTACTCAATTTTAATTTTAGAAACATTTGTTTTTCTTGTCAGTAAAATTACTTGCATGTCTGTGGAAATGCTTTTAACTTATCCACATAATTAGTGCGTTAAAATTGAAATACATTTCAAACGGCTGAAAATTGTCTAAACTTATGAGCTGGAACTTTTTTTGCAAATCGCCTTCTACTCAATTTTGAATTCAGAAAAGTTAGTTTTTTTTGTCAGTAAAATTACTTGAAAGTCAGTGGAAATGCTTTTAACTTATCCACATAATTAGTGCGTTAAAATTGAAATACATTTCAAACGGCTGAAAATTGTCTATACTTATGATCTGCAACTTTTTTTCAAATCGTGTTTAATTTCAATTTTAGAAACATTAGTTTTTCTTGTCAGTAAAATTACTTGAAAGTCAGTGGAAATGCTTTTAACTTATCCACATAATTAGTGCGTTAAAATTGCAATACATTTCAAACGGCTGAAAATTGTCTATACTTATGATCTGCAACTTTTTTTTTAAATCGTGTTTAATTTTATTTTTAGAAACATTAGATTTTCTTGTCAGTAAAATTACTTGAATATCTGTGGAAATGCTTTTAACTTATCCACATAATTAGTGCGTTAAAAGTGCAATACATTTCTAACGGCTAAAAATTGTCTAAACTTATGATCTGCAATTTTTTTCAAATCGCCTTCTACTCAATTTTAATTTTAGAAACATTGGTTTTTCTAGTCAGTAAAATTACTTGAATGTCTGTGGAAATGCTTTTAACTTATCCACATAATTAGTGCGTTAAAAGTGCAATACATTTCTAACGGCTAAAAATTGTCTAAACTTATGATCTGCAACTTTTTTTCAAATCGTGTTTAATTTTAATTTTAGAAACATTAGTTTTTCTTGTCAGTAAAATTACTTGAAAGTCTGTGGAAATGCTTTTAACTTATCCACATAATTAATGCGTTTAAATTGCAATACATTTCAAACGGCTGAAAATTGTCTAAACTTATGATCTGCCACTTTTTTTTCAAATCGCCTTCTACTCAATTTTAATTTTAGAAACATTGGTTTTTCTAGTCAGTAAAATTACTTGAATATCTGTGGAAATGCTTTCAACCTATCCACATAATTAGTGCGTTAAAATTGCAATACATTGCAAACGGCTAAAAATTGTCTAAACTTAGGATCTGCCACTTTTTTTTCAAATCGCCTTCTACTCAATTTTAATTTTAGAAACATTGGTTTTTCTAGTCAATAAAATTACTTGAATGTCTCTGGAAATGCTTTTAACTTATCCACATAATTAGTGCGTTAAAATTGCAATACATTTCAAACGGCTGAAAATTGTCTAAACGTATGAGCTGGAACTTTTTTTCAAATCGCCTTCTACTCAATTTTGATTTCAGAAAAGCTAGTTTTTCTTGTCAGTAAAATTACTTGAAAGTCAGTGGAAATGCTTTTAACTTATCCACATAATTAGTGCGTTAAAATTGAAATACATTTCAAACGGCTGAAAATTGTCTAAACTTAGGATCTGCCACTTTTTTTTCAAATCGCCTTCTACTCAATTTTAATTTTAGAAACATTGGTTTTTCTAGTCAGTAAAATTACTTGAATGTCTCTGGAAATGCTTTTAACTTATCCACATAATTAGTGCGTTAAAATTGAAATACATTTCAAACGGCTGAAAATTGTCTAAACTTAGGAGCTGGAACTTTTTTTCAAATCGCCTTCTACTCAATTTTGATTTCAGAAAAGCTAGTTTTTCTTGTCAGTAAAATTACTTGAAAGTCAGTGGAAATGCTTTTAACTTATCCACATAATTAGTGCGTTAAAATTGAAATACATTTCAAACGGCTGAAAATTGTCTATACTTTATGATCTGCAACTTTTTTTCAAATCGTGTTTAATTTTGATTTTAGAAACATTAGTTTTTCTTGTCAGTAAAATTACTTGAAAGTCAATTGAAATGCTTTTAACTTATCCACATAATTAGTGCGTTAAAAGTGCAATACATTTCTAACGGCTGAAAATGATCTAAACTTATGATCTGCACCTTTTTTTCAAATCGTGTAATTTTAATGTTAGAAACATTAGTTTTTCTTGTCAGTAAAATTACTTGAAAGTCTGTGGAAATGCTTTTAACTTATCCACATAATTAGTGCGTTTAAATTGCAATACATTTCAAACGGCTGAAAATTGTCTAAACTTATGATCTGCCACTTTTTTTTCAAATCGCCTTCTACTCAATTTTAATTTTAGAAACATTTGTTTTTCTTGTCAGTAAAATTACTTGAAAGTCTGTGGAAATGCTTTTAACTTATCCACATAATTAATGCGTTAAAAGTGCAATACATTTCAAACGGCTAAAAATTGTCTAAACTTATGATCTGCAACTTTTTTTCAAATCGTGTTTAATTTTAATTTTAGAAACATTAGTTTTTCTTGTCAGTAAAATTACTTGAAAGTCTGTGGAAATGCTTTTAACTTATCCACATAATTAGTGCGTTTAAATTGCAATACATTTCAAACGGCTGAAAATTGTCTAAACTTATGATCTGCCACTTTTTTTTTCAAATCGCCTTCCACTCAATTTTAATTTTAGAAACATTGGTTTTTCTAGTCAGTAAAATTACTTGAATGTCTGTGGAAATGCTTTTCACTTATCCACATAATTAGTGCGTTAAAATTGCAATACATTTCAAACGGCTGAAAATTGTCTAAACGTATGAGCTGGAACTTTTTTTCAAATCGCCTTCTACTCAATTTTGATTTCAGAAAAGTTAGTTTTTCTTGTCAGTAAAATTACTTTTAAGTCAATGGAAATGCTTTTAACTTATCCACATAATTAGTGCGTTAAAATTGAAATACATTTCAAACGGCTGAAAATTGTCTATACTTATGATCTGCAACTTTTTTTCAAATCGTGTTTAATTTTAATTTTAGAAACATTAGTTTTTCTAGTCAGTAAAATTACTTGAAAGTCAGTGGAAATGCTTTTAACTTATCCACATAATTAGTGCGTTAAAATTGCAATACATTTCAAACGGCTGAAAATTGTCTATACTTATGATCTGCAACTTTTTTTCAAATTGTGTTTAATTTTAATTTTAGAAACATTAGTTTTTCTTGTCAGTAAAATTACTTGAAAGTCTGTGGAAATGCTTTTAACTTATCCACATAATTAGTGCGTTTAAATTGCAATACATTTCAAACGGCTGAAAATTGTCTAAACTTATGATCTGCCACTTTTTTTTCAAATCGCCTTCTACTCAATTTTAATTTTAGAAACATTGGTTTTTCTAGTCAGTAAAATTACTTGAATGTCTCTGGAAATGCTTTTAACTTATCCACATAATTAGTGCGTTAAAATTGCAATACATTTCAAACCGCTGAAAATTGTTTAAACGTATGAGCTGGAACTTTTTTTCAAATCGCCTTCTAATCAATTTTGATTTCAGAAAAGCTAGTTTTTCTTGTCAGTAAAATTACTTGAAAGTCAATGGAAATGCTTTTAACTTATCCACATAATTAGTGCGTTAAAATTGAAATACATTTCAAACGGCTGAAAATTGTCTATACTTATGATCTGCATTTTTTTTTAAAATCGTGTTTAATTTTAATTTTAGAAACATTAGTTTTTCTTGTCAGTAAAATTACTTGAAAGTCAGTGGAAATGCTTTTAACTTATCCACATAATTAGTGCGTTAAAATTGCAATACATTTCGAACGGCTGAAAATTGTCTATACTTATGATCTGCAACTTTTTTTCAAATCGTGTTTAATTTTAATTTTAGAAACATTAGTTTTTCTTGTCAGTAAAATTACTTGAAAGTCATCGGAAATGCTTTTAACTTATCCACATAATTAGTGCGTTTAAATTGCAATACATTTCAAACGGCTGAAAATTGTCTAAACTTATGATCTGCCACTTTTTTTTCAAATCGCCTTCTACTCAATTTTAATTTTAGAAACATTGGTTTTTCTAGTCAGTAAAATTACTTGAATGTCTCTGGAAATGCTTTTAACTTATCCACATAATTAGTGCGTTAAAATTGCAATACATTTCAAACCGCTGAAAATTGTCTAAACGTATGAGCTGGAACTTTTTTTCAAATCGCCTTCTAATCAATTTTGATTTCAGAAAAGCTAGTTTTTCTTGTCAGTAAAATTACTTGAAAGTCAATGGAAATGCTTTTAACTTATCCACATAATTAGTGCGTTAAAATTGAAATACATTTCAAACGGCTGAAAATTGTCTATACTTATGATTTGCAACTTTTTTTCAAATCGTGTTTAATTTTGATTTTAGAAACATTAGTTTTTCTTGTCAGTAAAATTACTTGAAAGTCAATGGAAATGCTTTTAACTTATCCACATAATTAGTGCGTTAAAAGTGCAATACATTTCTAACGGCTGAAAATGATCTAAACTTATGATCTGCACCTTTTTTTCAAAGTGTAATTTTAATGTTAGAAACATTAGTTTTTCTTGTCAGTAAAATTACTTGAAAGTCTGTGGAAATGCTTTTAACTTATCCACATAATTAGTGCGTTTAAATTGCAATACATTTCAAACGGCTGAAAATTGTCTAAACTTATGATCTGCCACTTTTTTTTCAAATCGCCTTCTACTCAATTTTAATTTTAGAAACATTTGTTTTTCTTGTCAGTAAAATTACTTGAATGTCTGTGGAAATGCTTTTAACTTATCCACATAATTAATGCGTTAAAATTGAAATACATTTCAAACGGCTGAAAATTGTCTATACTTATGATCTGCATTTTTTTTTAAAATCGTGTTTAATTTTAATTTTAGAAACATTAGTTTTTCTTGTCAGTAAAATTACTTGAAAGTCAGTGGAAATGCTTTTAACTTATCCACATAATTAGTGCGTTAAAATTGCAATACATTTCGAACGGCTGAAAATTGTCTATACTTATGATCTGCAACTTTTTTTCAAATCGTGTTTAATTTTAATTTTAGAAACATTAGTTTTTCTTGTCAGTAAAATTACTTGAAAGTCATCGGAAATGCTTTTAACTTATCCACATAATTAGTGCGTTAAAATTGCAATACATTTCAAACGGCTGAAAATTGTCTAAACTTATGATCTGCAACTTTTTTTCAAATCGTGTAATTTTAATTTTAGAAACATTAGTTTTTCTTGTCAGTAAAATTACTTGAAAGTCTGTGGAAATGCTTTTTACTTATCCACATAATTAGTGCGTTTAAATTGCAATACATTTCAAACGGCTGAAAATTGTCTAAACTTATGATCTGCCACTTTTTTTTCAAATCGCCTTCTACTCAATTTTGATTTTAGAAACATTGGTTTTTCTAGTCAGTAAAATTACTTGAAAGTCAGTGGAAATGCTTTTACTTATCTACATAATTAGTGCGTTAAAAGTGCAATACATTTCAAACGGCTAAAAATTGTCTAAACTTATGATCTGCAACTTTTTTTCAAATCGTGTTTAATTTTAATTTTAGAAACATTAGTTTTTCTTGTCAGTAAAATTACTTGAAAGTCTGTGGAAATGCTTTTAACTTATCCACATAATTAGTGCGTTTAAATTGCAATACATTTCAAACGGCTGAAAATTGTCTAAACTTATGATCTGCCACTTTTTTTTCAAATCGCCTTCTACTCAATTTTAATTTTAGAAACATTGGTTTTTCTAGTCAGTAAAATTACTTGAATGTCTGTGGAAATGCTTTTAACTTATCCACATAATTAGTGCGTTAAAATTGCAATACATTTCAAACGGCTGAAAATTGTCTAAACTTATGATCTGCCACTTTTTTTTCAAATCGCCTTCTACTCAATTTTAATTTTAGAAACATTGGTTTTTCTAGTCAGTAAAATTACTTAAAAATCAATGGAAATGCTTTTAACTTATCCACATAATTAGTGCGTTAAAAGTGCAATACATTTCTAACGGCTGAAAATTGTCTAAACTTATGATCTGCAACTTTTTTTCAAATCGTGTTTAAATAATAATTTTAGAAACATTAGTTTTTCTTGTCAGTAAAATTACTTGAAAGTCTGTGGAAATGCTTTTTACTTATCCACATAATTAGTGCGTTTAAATTGCAATACATTTCAAACGGCTGAAAATTGTCTAAACTTATGATCTGCCACTTTTTTTTCAAATCGCCTTTTACTCAATTTTGATTTTAGAAACATTGGTTTTTCTAGTCAGTAAAATTACTTGAAAGTCAGTGGAAATGCTTTTAACTTATCCACATAATTAGTGCGTTAAAAGTGCAATACATTTCAAACGGCTAAAAATTGTCTAAACTTATGATCTGCAACTTTTTTTCAAATCGTGTTTAATTTTAATTTTAGAAACATTAGTTTTTCTTGTCAGTAAAATTACTTGAAAGTCTGTGGAAATGCTTTTAACTTATCCACATAATTAGTGCGTTTAAATTGCAATACATTTCAAACGGCTGAAAATTGTCTAAACTTATGATCTGCCACTTTTTTTTCAAATCGCCTTCTACTCAATTTTAATTTTAGAAACATTGGTTTTTCTAGTCAGTAAAATTACTTAAAAGTCAATGGAAATGCTTTTAACTTATCCACATAATTAGTGCGTTAAAAGTGCAATACATTTCTAACGGCTGAAAATTGTCTAAACTTATGATCTGCAATTTTTTTCAAATCGCCTTCTACTCAATTTTAATTTTAGAAACATTGGTTTTTCTAGTCAGTAAAATTACTTGAATGTCTGTGGAAATGCTTTTAACTTATCCACATAATTAGTGCGTTAAAAGTGCAATACATTTCTAACGGCTGAAAATTGTCTAAACTTATGATTTGCAATTTTTTTCAAATCGCATTCTACTCAATTTTAATTTTAGAAACATTGGTTTTTCTAGTCAGTAAAATTACTTGAATGTCTGTGGAAATGCTTTTAACTTATTCACATAATTAGTGCTTTAAAAGTGCAATACATTTCTAACGGCTAAAAATTGTTTAAACTTATGATCTGCAACTTTTTTTCAAATCGTGTTTAATTTTAATTTTAGAAACATTAGTTTTTCTTGTCAGTAAAATTACTTGAAAGTCTGTGGAAATGCTTTTAACTTATCCACATAATTAGTGCGTTTAAATTGCAATACATTTCAAACGGCTGAAAATTGTCTAAACTTATGATCTGCCACTTTTTTTTCAAATCGCCTTCTACTCAATTTTAATTTTAGAAACATTGGTTTTTATAGTCAGTAAAATTACTTGAAAGTCAATGGAAATGCTTTTAACTTATCCATATAATTAGTGCGTTAAAAGTGCAATACATGTCTAACGGCTGAAAATTGTCTAAACTTATGATCTGCAACTTTTTTTCAAATCGTGTAATTTTAATGTTAGAAACATTAGTTTTTCTTGTCAGTAAAATTACTTGAAAGTCTGTGGAAATGCTTTTAACTTATCCACATAATTAGTGCGTTTAAATTGCAATACATTTCAAACGGCTGAAAATTGTCTAAACTTATGATCTGCCACTTTTTTTTCAAATCGCCTTCTACTCAATTTTAATTTTAGAAACATTGGTTTTTCTAGTCAGTAAAATTACTTGAATGTCTGTGGAAATGCTTTTAACTTATCCACATAATTAGTGCGTTAAAAGTGCAATACATTTCAAACGGTTAAAAATTATCTAAACTTATGATCTGCAACTTTTTTTCAAATCGTGTTTAATTTTAATTTTAGAAACATTAGTTTTTCTTGTCAGTAAAATTACTTGAAAGTCTGTGGAAATGCTTTTAACTTATCCACATAATTAGTGCGTTTAAATTGCAATACATTTCAAACGGCTGAAAATTGTCTAAACTTATGATCTGCCACTTTTTTTTCAAATCGCCTTCTACTCAATTTTAATTTTAGAAACATTAGTTTTTCTTGTCAGTAAAATTACTTGCATGTCTGTGGAAATGCTTTTAACTTATCCACATAATTAGTGCGTTAAAATTGAAATACATTTCAAACGGCTGAAAATTGTCTAAACTTATGAGCTGGAACTTTTTTTGCAAATCGCCTTCTACTCAATTTTGAATTCAGAAAAGTTAGTTTTTTTTGTCAGTAAAATTACTTGAAAGTCAGTGGAAATGCTTTTAACTTATCCACATAATTAGTGCGTTAAAATTGAAATACATTTCAAACGGCTGAAAATTGTCTATACTTATGATCTGCAACTTTTTTTCAAATCGTGTTTAATTTCAATTTTAGAAACATTAGTTTTTCTTGTCAGTAAAATTACTTGAAAGTCAGTGGAAATGCTTTTAACTTATCCACATAATTAGTGCGTTAAAATTGCAATACATTTCAAACGGCTGAAAATTGTCTATACTTATGATCTGCAACTTTTTTTTTAAATCGTGTTTAATTTTATTTTTAGAAACATTAGATTTTCTTGTCAGTAAAATTACTTGAATATCTGTGGAAATGCTTTTAACTTATCCACATAATTAGTGCGTTAAAAGTGCAATACATTTCTAACGGCTAAAAATTGTCTAAACTTATGATCTGCAATTTTTTTCAAATCGCCTTCTACTCAATTTTAATTTTAGAAACATTGGTTTTTCTAGTCAGTAAAATTACTTGAATGTCTGTGGAAATGCTTTTAACTTATCCACATAATTAGTGCGTTAAAAGTGCAATACATTTCTAACGGCTAAAAATTGTCTAAACTTATGATCTGCAACTTTTTTTCAAATCGTGTTTAATTTTAATTTTAGAAACATTAGTTTTTCTTGTCAGTAAAATTACTTGAAAGTCTGTGGAAATGCTTTTAACTTATCCACATAATTAATGCGTTTAAATTGCAATACATTTCAAACGGCTGAAAATTGTCTAAACTTATGATCTGCCACTTTTTTTTCAAATCGCCTTCTACTCAATTTTAATTTTAGAAACATTGGTTTTTCTAGTCAGTAAAATTACTTGAATATCTGTGGAAATGCTTTCAACTTATCCACATAATTAGTGCGTTAAAATTGCAATACATTGCAAACGGCTGAAAATTGTCTAAACTTAGGATCTGCCACTTTTTTTTCAAATCGCCTTCTACTCAATTTTAATTTTAGAAACATTGGTTTTTCTAGTCAATAAAATTACTTGAATGTCTCTGGAAATGCTTTTAACTTATCCACATAATTAGTGCGTTAAAATTGCAATACATTTCAAACGGCTGAAAATTGTCTAAACGTATGAGCTGGAACTTTTTTTCAAATCGCCTTCTACTCAATTTTGATTTCAGAAAAGCTAGTTTTTCTTGTCAGTAAAATTACTTGAAAGTCAGTGGAAATGCTTTTAACTTATCCACATAATTAGTGCGTTAAAATTGAAATACATTTCAAACGGCTGAAAATTGTCTAAACTTAGGATCTGCCACTTTTTTTTCAAATCGCCTTCTACTCAATTTTAATTTTAGAAACATTGGTTTTTCTAGTCAGTAAAATTACTTGAATGTCTCTGGAAATGCTTTTAACTTATCCACATAATTAGTGCGTTAAAATTGAAATACATTTCAAACGGCTGAAAATTGTCTAAACTTAGGAGCTGGAACTTTTTTTCAAATCGCCTTCTACTCAATTTTGATTTCAGAAAAGCTAGTTTTTCTTGTCAGTAAAATTACTTGAAAGTCAGTGGAAATGCTTTTAACTTATCCACATAATTAGTGCGTTAAAATTGAAATACATTTCAAACGGCTGAAAATTGTCTATACTTTATGATCTGCAACTTTTTTTCAAATCGTGTTTAATTTTGATTTTAGAAACATTAGTTTTTCTTGTCAGTAAAATTACTTGAAAGTCAATTGAAATGCTTTTAACTTATCCACATAATTAGTGCGTTAAAAGTGCAATACATTTCTAACGGCTGAAAATGATCTAAACTTATGATCTGCACCTTTTTTTCAAATCGTGTAATTTTAATGTTAGAAACATTAGTTTTTCTTGTCAGTAAAATTACTTGAAAGTCTGTGGAAATGCTTTTAACTTATCCACATAATTAGTGCGTTTAAATTGCAATACATTTCAAACGGCTGAAAATTGTCTAAACTTATGATCTGCCACTTTTTTTTCAAATCGCCTTCTACTCAATTTTAATTTTAGAAACATTTGTTTTTCTTGTCAGTAAAATTACTTGAATGTCTGTGGAAATGCTTTTAACTTATCCACATAATTAATGCGTTAAAAGTGCAATACATTTCAAACGGCTAAAAATTGTCTAAACTTATGATCTGCAACTTTTTTTCAAATCGTGTTTAATTTTAATTTTAGAAACATTAGTTTTTCTTGTCAGTAAAATTACTTGAAAGTCTGTGGAAATGCTTTTAACTTATCCACATAATTAGTGCGTTTAAATTGCAATACATTTCAAACGGCTGAAAATTGTCTAAACTTATGATCTGCCACTTTTTTTTTCAAATCGCCTTCCACTCAATTTTAATTTTAGAAACATTGGTTTTTCTAGTCAGTAAAATTACTTGAATGTCTGTGGAAATGCTTTTCACTTATCCACATAATTAGTGCGTTAAAATTGCAATACATTTCAAACGGCTGAAAATTGTCTAAACGTATGAGCTGGAACTTTTTTTCAAATCGCCTTCTACTCAATTTTGATTTCAGAAAAGTTAGTTTTTCTTGTCAGTAAAATTACTTTTAAGTCAATGGAAATGCTTTTAACTTATCCACATAATTAGTGCGTTAAAATTGAAATACATTTCAAACGGCTGAAAATTGTCTATACTTATGATCTGCAACTTTTTTTCAAATCGTGTTTAATTTTAATTTTAGAAACATTAGTTTTTCTAGTCAGTAAAATTACTTGAAAGTCAGTGGAAATGCTTTTAACTTATCCACATAATTAGTGCGTTAAAATTGCAATACATTTCAAACGGCTGAAAATTGTCTATACTTATGATCTGCAACTTTTTTTCAAATTGTGTTTAATTTTAATTTTAGAAACATTAGTTTTTCTTGTCAGTAAAATTACTTGAAAGTCTGTGGAAATGCTTTTAACTTATCCACATAATTAGTGCGTTTAAATTGCAATACATTTCAAACGGCTGAAAATTGTCTAAACTTATGATCTGCCACTTTTTTTTCAAATCGCCTTCTACTCAATTTTAATTTTAGAAACATTGGTTTTTCTAGTCAGTAAAATTACTTGAATGTCTCTGGAAATGCTTTTAACTTATCCACATAATTAGTGCGTTAAAATTGCAATACATTTCAAACCGCTGAAAATTGTCTAAACGTATGAGCTGGAACTTTTTTTCAAATCGCCTTCTAATCAATTTTGATTTCAGAAAAGCTAGTTTTTCTTGTCAGTAAAATTACTTGAAAGTCAATGGAAATGCTTTTAACTTATCCACATAATTAGTGCGTTAAAATTGAAATACATTTCAAACGGCTGAAAATTGTCTATACTTATGATTTGCAACTTTTTTTCAAATCGTGTTTAATTTTGATTTTAGAAACATTAGTTTTTCTTGTCAGTAAAATTACTTGAAAGTCAATGGAAATGCTTTTAACTTATCCACATAATTAGTGCGTTAAAAGTGCAATACATTTCTAACGGCTGAAAATGATCTAAACTTATGATCTGCACCTTTTTTTCAAAGTGTAATTTTAATGTTAGAAACATTAGTTTTTCTTGTCAGTAAAATTACTTGAAAGTCTGTGGAAATGCTTTTAACTTATCCACATAATTAGTGCGTTTAAATTGCAATACATTTCAAACGGCTGAAAATTGTCTAAAATTATGATCTGCCACTTTTTTTTCAAATCGCCTTCTACTCAATTTTAATTTTAGAAACATTTGTTTTTCTTGTCAGTAAAATTACTTGAATGTCTGTGGAAATGCTTTTAACTTATCCACATAATTAATGCGTTAAAATTGAAATACATTTCAAACGGCTGAAAATTGTCTATACTTATGATCTGCATTTTTTTTTAAAATCGTGTTTAATTTTAATTTTAGAAACATTAGTTTTACTTGTCAGTAAAATTACTTGAAAGTCAGTGGAAATGCTTTTAACTTATCCACATAATTAGTGCGTTAAAATTGCAATACATTTCGAACGGCTGAAAATTGTCTATACTTATGATCTGCAACTTTTTTTCAAATCGTGTTTAATTTTAATTTTAGAAACATTAGTTTTTCTTGTCAGTAAAATTACTTGAAAGTCATCGGAAATGCTTTTAACTTATCCACATAATTAGTGCGTTAAAATTGCAATACATTTCAAACGGCTGAAAATTGTCTAAACTTATGATCTGCAACTTTTTTTCAAATCGTGTAATTTTAATTTTAGAAACATTAGTTTTTCTTGTCAGTAAAATTACTTGAAAGTCTGTGGAAATGCTTTTTACTTATCCACATAATTAGTGCGTTTAAATTGCAATACATTTCAAACGGCTGAAAATTGTCTAAACTTATGATCTGCCACTTTTTTTTTCAAATCGCCTTCCACTCAATTTTAATTTTAGAAACATTGGTTTTTCTAGTCAGTAAAATTACTTGAATGTCTGTGGAAATGCTTTTAACTTATCCACATAATTAGTGCGTTAAAAGTGCAATACATTTCTAACGGCTGAAAATTGTCTAAACTTATGATTTGCAATTTTTTTCAAATCGCATTCTACTCAATTTTAATTTTAGAAACATTGGTTTTTCTAGTCAGTAAAATTACTTGAATGTCTGTGGAAATGCTTTTAACTTATCCACATAATTAGTGCTTTAAAAGTGCAATACATTTCTAACGGCTAAAAATTGTCTAAACTTATGATCTGCAACTTTTTTTCAAATCGTGTTTAATTTTAATTTTAGAAACATTAGTTTTTCTTGTCAGTAAAATTACTTGAAAGTCTGTGGAAATGCTTTTAACTTATCCACATAATTAGTGCGTTTAAATTGCAATACATTTCAAACGGCTGAAAATTGTCTAAACTTATGATCTGCCACTTTTTTTTCAAATCGCCTTCTACTCAATTTTAATTTTAGAAACATTGGTTTTTATAGTCAGTAAAATTACTTGAAAGTCAATGGAAATGCTTTTAACTTATCCATATAATTAGTGCGTTAAAAGTGCAATACATGTCTAACGGCTGAAAATTGTCTAAACTTATGATCTGCAACTTTTTTTCAAATCGTGTAATTTTAATGTTAGAAACATTAGTTTTTCTTGTCAGTAAAATTACTTGAAAGTCTGTGGAAATGCTTTTAACTTATCCACATAATTAGTGCGTTTAAATTGCAATACATTTCAAACGGCTGAAAATTGTCTAAACTTATGATCTGCCACTTTTTTTTCAAATCGCCTTCTACTCAATTTTAATTTTAGAAACATTGGTTTTTCTAGTCAGTAAAATTACTTGAATGTCTGTGGAAATGCTTTTAACTTATCCACATAATTAGTGCGTTAAAAGTGCAATACATTTCAAACGGCTAAAAATTGTCTAAACTTATGATCTGCAACTTTTTTTCAAATCGTGTTTAATTTTAATTTTAGAAACATTAGTTTTTCTTGTCAGTAAAATTACTTGAAAGTCTGTGGAAATGCTTTTAACTTATCCACATAATTAGTGCGTTTAAATTGCAATACATTTCAAACGGCTGAAAATTGTCTAAACTTATGATCTGCCACTTTTTTTTCAAATCGCCGTCTACTCAATTTTAATTTTAGAAACATTTGTTTTTCTTGTCAGTAAAATTACTTGCATGTCTGTGGAAATGCTTTTAACTTATCCACATAATTAGTGCGTTAAAATTGAAATACATTTCAAACGGCTGAAAATTGTCTAAACTTATGAGCTGGAACTTTTTTTGCAAATCGCCTTCTACTCAATTTTGAATTCAGAAAAGTTAGTTTTTTTTGTCAGTAAAATTACTTGAAAGTCAGTGGAAATGCTTTTAACTTATCCACATAATTAGTGCGTTAAAATTGAAATACATTTCAAACGGCTGAAAATTGTCTATACTTATGATCTGCAACTTTTTTTCAAATCGTGTTTAATTTCAATTTTAGAAACATTAGTTTTTCTTGTCAGTAAAATTACTTGAAAGTCAGTGGAAATGCTTTTAACTTATCCACATAATTAGTGCGTTAAAATTGCAATACATTTCAAACGGCTGAAAATTGTCTATACTTATGATCTGCAACTTTTTTTTTAAATCGTGTTTAATTTTATTTTTAGAAACATTAGATTTTCTTGTCAGTAAAATTACTTGAATATCTGTGGAAATGCTTTTAACTTATCCACATAATTAGTGCGTTAAAAGTGCAATACATTTCTAACGGCTAAAAATTGTCTAAACTTATGATCTGCAATTTTTTTCAAATCGCCTTCTACTCAATTTTAATTTTAGAAACATTGGTTTTTCTAGTCAGTAAAATTACTTGAATGTCTGTGGAAATGCTTTTAACTTATCCACATAATTAGTGCGTTAAAAGTGCAATACATTTCTAACGGCTAAAAATTGTCTAAACTTATGATCTGCAACTTTTTTTTAAATCGTGTTTAATTTTAATTTTAGAAACATTAGTTTTTCTTGTCAGTAAAATTACTTGAAAGTCTGTGGAAATGCTTTTAACTTATCCACATAATTAATGCGTTTAAATTGCAATACATTTCAAACGGCTGAAAATTGTCTAAACTTATGATCTGCCACTTTTTTTTCAAATCGCCTTCTACTCAATTTTAATTTTAGAAACATTGGTTTTTCTAGTCAGTAAAATTACTTGAATATCTGTGGAAATGCTTTCAACTTATCCACATAATTAGTGCGTTAAAATTGCAATACATTGCAAACGGCTGAAAATTGTCTAAACTTAGGATCTGCCACTTTTTTTTCAAATCGCCTTCTACTCAATTTTAATTTTAGAAACATTGGTTTTTCTAGTCAATAAAATTACTTGAAAGTCAGTGGAAATGCTTTTAACTTATCCACATAATTAGTGCGTTAAAATTGAAATACATTTCAAACGGCTGAAAATTGTCTAAACTTAGGATCTGCCACTTTTTTTTCAAATCGCCTTCTACTCAATTTTAATTTTAGAAACATTGGTTTTTCTAGTCAGTAAAATTACTTGAATGTCTCTGGAAATGCTTTTAACTTATCCACATAATTAGTGCGTTAAAATTGAAATACATTTCAAACGGCTGAAAATTGTCTATACTTTATGATCTGCAACTTTTTTTCAAATCGTGTTTAATTTTGATTTTAGAAACATTAGTTTTTCTTGTCAGTAAAATTACTTGAAAGTCAATTGAAATGCTTTTAACTTATCCACATAATTAGTGCGTTAAAAGTGCAATACATTTCTAACGGCTGAAAATGATCTAAACTTATGATCTGCACCTTTTTTTCAAATCGTGTAATTTTAATGTTAGAAACATTAGTTTTTCTTGTCAGTAAAATTACTTGAAAGTCTGTGGAAATGCTTTTAACTTATCCACATAATTAGTGCGTTTAAATTGCAATACATTTCAAACGGCTGAAAATTGTCTAAACTTATGATCTGCCACTTTTTTTTCAAATCGCCTTCTACTCAATTTTAATTTTAGAAACATTTGTTTTTCTTGTCAGTAAAATTACTTGAATGTCTGTGGAAATGCTTTTAACTTATCCACATAATTAATGCGTTAAAAGTGCAATACATTTCAAACGGCTAAAAATTGTCTAAACTTATGATCTGCAACTTTTTTTCAAATCGTGTTTAATTTTAATTTTAGAAACATTAGTTTTTCTTGTCAGTAAAATTACTTGAAAGTCTGTGGAAATGCTTTTAACTTATCCACATAATTAGTGCGTTTAAATTGCAATACATTTCAAACGGCTGAAAATTGTCTAAACTTATGATCTGCCACTTTTTTTTTCAAATCGCCTTCCACTCAATTTTAATTTTAGAAACATTGGTTTTTCTAGTCAGTAAAATTACTTGAATGTCTGTGGAAATGCTTTTTACTTATCCACATAATTAGTGCGTTAAAATTGCAATACATTTCAAACGGCTGAAAATTGTCTAAACGTATGAGCTGGAACTTTTTTTCAAATCGCCTTCTACTCAATTTTGATTTCAGAAAAGTTAGTTTTTCTTGTCAGTAAAATTACTTTTAAGTCAATGGAAATGCTTTTAACTTATCCACATAATTAGTGCGTTAAAATTGAAATACATTTCAAACGGCTGAAAATTGTCTATACTTATGATCTGCAACTTTTTTTCAAATCGTGTTTAATTTCAATTTTAGAAACATAAGTTTTGCTTGTCAGTAAAATTACTTGAAAGTCAGTGGAAATGCTTTTAACTTATCCACATAATTAGTGCGTTAAAATTGCAATACATTTCAAACGGCTGAAAATTGTCTATACTTATGATCTGCAACTTTTTTTTTAAATCGTGTTTAATTTTATTTTTAGAAACATTAGATTTTCTTGTCAGTAAAATTACTTGAATATCTGTGGAAATGCTTTTAACTTATCCACATAATTAGTGCGTTAAAAGTGCAATACATTTCTAACGGCTAAAAATTGTCTAAACTTATGATCTGCAATTTTTTTCAAATCGCCTTCTACTCAATTTTAATTTTAGAAACATTGGTTTTTCTAGTCAGTAAAATTACTTGAATGTCTGTGGAAATGCTTTTAACTTATCCACATAATTAGTGCGTTAAAAGTGCAATACATTTCTAACGGCTAAAAATTGTCTAAACTTATGATCTGCAACTTTTTTTCAAATCGTGTTTAATTTTAATTTTAGAAACATTAGTTTTTCTTGTCAGTAAAATTACTTGAAAGTCTGTGGAAATGCTTTTAACTTATCCACATAATTAATGCGTTTAAATTGCAATACATTTCAAACGGCTGAAAATTGTCTAAACTTATGATCTGCCACTTTTTTTTCAAATCGCCTTCTACTCAATTTTAATTTTAGAAACATTGGTTTTTCTAGTCAGTAAAATTACTTGAATATCTGTGGAAATGCTTTCAACTTATCCACATAATTAGTGCGTTAAAATTGCAATACATTGCAAACGGCTGAAAATTGTCTAAACTTAGGATCTGCCACTTTTTTTTCAAATCGCCTTCTACTCAATTTTAATTTTAGAAACATTGGTTTTTCTAGTCAATAAAATTACTTGAAAGTCAGTGGAAATGCTTTTAACTTATCCACATAATTAGTGCGTTAAAATTGAAATACATTTCAAACGGCTGAAAATTGTCTAAACTTAGGATCTGCCACTTTTTTTTCAAATCGCCTTCTACTCAATTTTAATTTTAGAAACATTGGTTTTTCTAGTCAGTAAAATTACTTGAATGTCTCTGGAAATGCTTTTAACTTATCCACATAATTAGTGCGTTTAAATTGAAATACATTTCAAACGGCTGAAAATTGTCTAAACTTAGGAGCTGGAACTTTTTTTCAAATCGCCTTCTACTCAATTTTGATTTCAGAAAAGCTAGTTTTTCTTGTCAGTAAAATTACTTGAAAGTCAGTGGAAATGCTTTTAACTTATCCACATAATTAGTGCGTTAAAATTGAAATACATTTCAAACGGCTGAAAATTGTCTATACTTTATGATCTGCAACTTTTTTTCAAATCGTGTTTAATTTTGATTTTAGAAACATTAGTTTTTCTTGTCAGTAAAATTACTTGAAAGTCAATTGAAATGCTTTTAACTTATCCACATAATTAGTGCGTTAAAAGTGCAATACATTTCTAACGGCTGAAAATGATCTAAACTTATGATCTGCACCTTTTTTTCAAATCGTGTAATTTTAATGTTAGAAACATTAGTTTTTCTTGTCAGTAAAATTACTTGAAAGTCTGTGGAAATGCTTTTAACTTATCCACATAATTAGTGCGTTTAAATTGCAATACATTTCAAACGGCTGAAAATTGTCTAAACTTATGATCTGCCACTTTTTTTTCAAATCGCCTTCTACTCAATTTTAATTTTAGAAACATTTGTTTTTCTTGTCAGTAAAATTACTTGAATGTCTGTGGAAATGCTTTTAACTTATCCACATAATTAATGCGTTAAAAGTGCAATACATTTCAAACGGCTAAAAATTGTCTAAACTTATGATCTGCAACTTTTTTTCAAATCGTGTTTAATTTTAATTTTAGAAACATTAGTTTTTCTTGTCAGTAAAATTACTTGAAAGTCTGTGGAAATGCTTTTAACTTATCCACATAATTAGTGCGTTTAAATTGCAATACATTTCAAACGGCTGAAAATTGTCTAAACTTATGATCTGCCACTTTTTTTTTCAAATCGCCTTCCACTCAATTTTAATTTTAGAAACATTGGTTTTTCTAGTCAGTAAAATTACTTGAATGTCTGTGGAAATGCTTTTTACTTATCCACATAATTAGTGCGTTAAAATTGCAATACATTTCAAACGGCTGAAAATTGTCTAAACGTATGAGCTGGAACTTTTTTTCAAATCGCCTTCTACTCAATTTTGATTTCAGAAAAGTTAGTTTTTCTTGTCAGTAAAATTACTTTTAAGTCAATGGAAATGCTTTTAACTTATCCACATAATTAGTGCGTTAAAATTGAAATACATTTCAAACGGCTGAAAATTGTCTATACTTATGATCTGCAACTTTTTTTCAAATCGTGTTTAATTTTAATTTTAGAAACATTAGTTTTTCTAGTCAGTAAAATTACTTGAAAGTCAGTGGAAATGCTTTTAACTTATCCACATAATTAGTGCGTTAAAATTGCAATACATTTCAAACGGCTGAAAATTGTCTATACTTATGATCTGCAACTTTTTTTCAAATTGTGTTTAATTTTAATTTTAGAAACATTCGTTTTTCTTGTCAGTAAAATTACTTGAAAGTCTGTGGAAATGCTTTTAACTTATCCACATAATTAGTGCGTTTAAATTGCAATACATTTCAAACGGCTGAAAATTGTCTAAACTTATGATCTGCCACTTTTTTTTCAAATCGCCTTCTACTCAATTTTAATTTTAGAAACATTGGTTTTTCTAGTCAGTAAAATTACTTGAATGTCTCTGGAAATGCTTTTAACTTATCCACATAATTAGTGCGTTAAAATTGCAATACATTTCAAACCGCTGAAAATTGTCTAAACGTATGAGCTGGAACTTTTTTTCAAATCGCCTTCTAATCAATTTTGATTTCAGAAAAGCTAGTTTTTCTTGTCAGTAAAATTACTTGAAAGTCAATGGAAATGCTTTTAACTTATCCACATAATTAGTGCGTTAAAATTGAAATACATTTCAAACGGCTGAAAATTGTCTATACTTATGATCTGCATTTTTTTTTTAAATCGTGTTTAATTTTAATTTTAGAAACATTAGTTTTTCTTGTCAGTAAAATTACTTGAAAGTCAGTGGAAATGCTTTTAACTTATCCACATAATTAGTGCGTTAAAATTGCAATACATTTCGAACGGCTGAAAATTGTCTATACTTATGATCTGCAACTTTTTTTCAAATCGTGTTTAATTTTAATTTTAGAAACATTAGTTTTTCTTGTCAGTAAAATTACTTGAAAGTCATCGGAAATGCTTTTAACTTATCCACATAATTAGTGCGTTTAAATTGCAATACATTTCAAACGGCTGAAAATTGTCTAAACTTATGATCTGCCACTTTTTTTTCAAATCGCCTTCTACTCAATTTTAATTTTAGAAACATTGGTTTTTCTAGTCAGTAAAATTACTTGAATGTCTCTGGAAATGCTTTTAACTTATCCACATAATTAGTGCGTTAAAATTGCAATACATTTCAAACCGCTGAAAATTGTCTAAACGTATGAGCTGGAACTTTTTTTCAAATCGCCTTCTAATCAATTTTGATTTCAGAAAAGCTAGTTTTTCTTGTCAGTAAAATTACTTGAAAGTCAATGGAAATGCTTTTAACTTATCCACATAATTAGTGCGTTAAAATTGAAATACATTTCAAACGGCTGAAAATTGTCTATACTTATGATTTGCAACTTTTTTTTCAAATCGTGTTTAATTTTGATTTTAGAAACATTAGTTTTTCTTGTCAGTAAAATTACTTGAAAGTCAATGGAAATGCTTTTAACTTATCCACATAATTAGTGCGTTAAAAGTGCAATACATTTCTAACGGCTGAAAATGATCTAAACTTATGATCTGCACCTTTTTTTCAAAGTGTAATTTTAATGTTAGAAACATTAGTTTTTCTTGTCAGTAAAATTACTTGAAAGTCTGTGGAAATGCTTTTAACTTATCCACATAATTAGTGCGTTTAAATTGCAATACATTTCAAACGGCTGAAAATTGTCTAAACTTATGATCTGCCACTTTTTTTTCAAATCGCCTTCTACTCAATTTTAATTTTAGAAACATTTGTTTTTCTTGTCAGTAAAATTACTTGAATGTCTGTGGAAATGCTTTTAACTTATCCACATAATTAATGCGTTAAAATTGAAATACATTTCAAACGGCTGAAAATTGTCTATACTTATGATCTGCATTTTTTTTTAAAATCGTGTTTAATTTTAATTTTAGAAACATTAGTTTTTCTTGTCAGTAAAATTACTTGAAAGTCAGTGGAAATGCTTTTAACTTATCCACATAATTAGTGCGTTAAAATTGCAATACATTTCGAACGGCTGAAAATTGTCTATACTTATGATCTGCAACTTTTTTTCAAATCGTGTTTAATTTTAATTTTAGAAACATTAGTTTTTCTTGTCAGTAAAATTACTTGAAAGTCATCGGAAATGCTTTTAACTTATCCACATAATTAGTGCGTTAAAATTGCAATACATTTCAAACGGCTGAAAATTGTCTAAACTTATGATCTGCAACTTTTTTTCAAATCGTGTAATTTTAATTTTAGAAACATTAGTTTTTCTTGTCAGTAAAATTACTTGAAAGTCTGTGGAAATGCTTTTTACTTATCCACATAATTAGTGCGTTTAAATTGCAATACATTTCAAACGGCTGAAAATTGTCTAAACTTATGATCTGCCACTTTTTTTTTCAAATCGCCTTCCACTCAATTTTAATTTTAGAAACATTGGTTTTTCTAGTCAGTAAAATTACTTGAATGTCTGTGGAAATGCTTTTCACTTATCCACATAATTAGTGCGTTAAAATTGCAATACATTTCAAACGGCTGAAAATTGTCTAAACGTATGAGCTGGAACTTTTTTTCAAATCGCCTTTTACTCAATTTTGATTTCAGAAAAGTTAGTTTTTCTTGTCAGTAAAATTACTTTTAAGTCAATGGAAATGCTTTTAACTTATCCACATAATTAGTGCGTTAAAATTGAAATACATTTCAAACGGCTGAAAATTGTCTATACTTATGATCTGCAACTTTTTTTCAAATCGTGTTTAATTTTAATTTTAGAAACATTAGTTTTTCTAGTCAGTAAAATTACTTGAAAGTCAGTGGAAATGCTTTTAACTTATCCACATAATTAGTGCGTTAAAATTGCAATACATTTCAAACGGCTGAAAATTGTCTATACTTATGATCTGCAACTTTTTTTCAAATTGTGTTTAATTTTAATTTTAGAAACATTAGTTTTTCTTGTCAGTAAAATTACTTGAAAGTCTGTGGAAATGCTTTTAACTTATCCACATAATTAGTGCGTTTAAATTGCAATACATTTCAAACGGCTGAAAATTGTCTAAACTTATGATCTGCCACTTTTTTTTCAAATCGCCTTCTACTCAATTTTAATTTTAGAAACATTGGTTTTTCTAGTCAGTAAAATTACTTGAATGTCTCTGGAAATGCTTTTAACTTATCCACATAATTAGTGCGTTAAAATTGCAATACATTTCAAACCGCTGAAAATTGTCTAAACGTATGAGCTGGAACTTTTTTTCAAATCGCCTTCTAATCAATTTTGATTTCAGAAAAGCTAGTTTTTCTTGTCAGTAAAATTACTTGAAAGTCAATGGAAATGCTTTTAACTTATCCACATAATTAGTGCGTTAAAATTGAAATACATTTCAAACGGCTGAAAATTGTCTATACTTATGATCTGCATTTTTTTTTAAAATCGTGTTTAATTTTAATTTTAGAAACATTAGTTTTTCTTGTCAGTAAAATTACTTGAAAGTCAATGGAAATGCTTTTAACTTATCCACATAATTAGTGCGTTAAAATTGAAATACATTTCAAACGGCTGAAAATTGTCTATACTTATGATCTGCATTTTTTTTTTAAATCGTGTTTAATTTTAATTTTAGAAACATTAGTTTTTCTTGTCAGTAAAATTACTTGAAAGTCATCGGAAATGCTTTTAACTTATCCACATAATTAGTGCGTTTAAATTGCAATACATTTCAAACGGCTGAAAATTGTCTAAACTTATGATCTGCCACTTTTTTTTCAAATCGCCTTCTACTCAATTTTAATTTTAGAAACATTGGTTTTTCTAGTCAGTAAAATTACTTGAATGTCTCTGGAAATGCTTTTAACTTATCCACATAATTAGTGCGTTAAAATTGCAATACATTTCAAACCGCTGAAAATTGTCTAAACGTATGAGCTGGAACTTTTTTTCAAATCGCCTTCTAATCAATTTTGATTTCAGAAAAGCTAGTTTTTCTTGTCAGTAAAATTACTTGAAAGTCAATGGAAATGCTTTTAACTTATCCACATAATTAGTGCGTTAAAATTGAAATACATTTCAAACGGCTGAAAATTGTCTATACTTATGATCTGCAACTTTTTTTCAAATCGTGTTTAATTTTGATTTTAGAAACATTAGTTTTTCTTGTCAGTAAAATTACTTGAAAGTCAGTGGAAATGCTTTTAACTTATCCACATAATTAGTGCGTTAAAATTGCAATACATTTCGAACGGCTGAAAATTGTCTATACTTATGATCTGCATTTTTTTTTAAAATCGTGTTTAATTTTAATTTTAGAAACATTAGTTTTTCTTGTCAGTAAAATTACTTGAAAGTCAGTGGAAATGCTTTTAACTTATCCACATAATTAGTGCGTTAAAATTGCAATACATTTCGAACGGCTGAAAATTGTCTATACTTATGATCTGCAACTTTTTTTCAAATCGTGTTTAATTTTAATTTTAGAAACATTAGTTTTTCTTGTCAGTAAAATTACTTGAAAGTCTGTGGAAATGCTTTTTACTTATCCACATAATTAGTGCGTTTAAATTGCAATACATTTCAAACGGCTGAAAATTGTCTAAACTTATGATCTGCCACTTTTTTTTTCAAATCGCCTTCTACTCAATTTTAATTTTAGAAACATTGGTTTTTCTAGTCAGTAAAATTACTTGAATGTCTCTGGAAATGCTTTTAACTTATCCACATAATTAGTGCGTTAAAATTGCAATACATTTCAAACCGCTGAAAATTGTCTAAACGTATGAGCTGGAACTTTTTTTCAAATCGCCTTCTAATCAATTTTGATTTCAGAAAAGCTAGTTTTTCTTGTCAGTAAAATTACTTGAAAGTCAATGGAAATGCTTTTAACTTATCCACATAATTAGTGCGTTAAAATTGAAATACATTTCAAACGGCTGAAAATTGTCTATACATGATCTGCATTTTTTTTTTAAATCGTGTTTAATTTTAATTTTAGAAACATTAGTTTTTCTTGTCAGTAAAATTACTTGAAAGTCAGTGGAAATGCTTTTAACTTATCCACATAATTAGTGCGTTAAAATTGCAATACATTTCGAACGGCTGAAAATTGTCTATACTTATGATCTGCAACTTTTTTTCAAATCGTGTTTAATTTTAATTTTAGAAACATTAGTTTTTCTTGTCAGTAAAATTACTTGAAAGTCATCGGAAATGCTTTTAACTTATCCACATAATTAGTGCGTTTAAATTGCAATACATTTCAAACGGCTGAAAATTGTCTAAACTTATGATCTGCCACTTATTTTTCAAATCGCCTTCTACTCAATTTTAATTTTAGAAACATTGGTTTTTCTAGTCAGTAAAATTACTTGAATGTCTCTGGAAATGCTTTTAACTTATCCACATAATTAGTGCGTTAAAATTGCAATACATTTCAAACCGCTGAAAATTGTCTAAACGTATGAGCTGGAACTTTTTTTCAAATCGCCTTTTAATCAATTTTGATTTCAGAAAAGCTAGTTTTTCTTGTCAGTAAAATTACTTGAAAGTCAATGGAAATGCTTTTAACTTATCCACATAATTAGTGCGTTAAAATTGAATTACATTTCAAACGGCTGAAAATTGTCTATACTTATGATCTGCATTTTTTTTTAAAATCGTGTTTAATTTTAATTTTAGAAACATTAGTTTTTCTTGTCAGTAAAATTACTTGAAAGTCAGTGGAAATGCTTTTAACTTATCCACATAATTAGTGCGTTAAAATTGCAATACATTTCGAACGGCTGAAAATTGTCTATACTTATGATCTGCAACTTTTTTTCAAATCGTGTTTAATTTTAATTTTAGAAACATTAGTTTTTCTTGTCAGTAAAATTACTTGAAAGTCTGTGGAAATGCTTTTTACTTATCCACATAATTAGTGCGTTTAAATTGCAATACATTTCAAACGGCTGAAAATTGTCTAAACTTATGATCTGCCACTTTTTTTTTCAAATCGCCTTCTACTCAATTTTAATTTTAGAAACATTGGTTTTTCTAGTCAGTAAAATTACTTGAATGTCTCTGGAAATGCTTTTAACTTATCCACATAATTAGTGCGTTAAAATTGCAATACATTTCAAACCGCTGAAAATTGTCTAAACGTATGAGCTGGAACTTTTTTTCAAATCGCCTTCTAATCAATTTTGATTTCAGAAAAGCTAGTTTTTCTTGTCAGTAAAATTACTTGAAAGTCAATGGAAATGCTTTTAACTTATCCACATAATTAGTGCGTTAAAATTGAAATACATTTCAAACGGCTGAAAATTGTCTATACATGATCTGCATTTTTTTTTTAAATCGTGTTTAATTTTAATTTTAGAAACATTAGTTTTTCTTGTCAGTAAAATTACTTGAAAGTCAGTGGAAATGCTTTTAACTTATCCACATAATTAGTGCGTTAAAATTGCAATACATTTCGAACGGCTGAAAATTGTCTATACTTATGATCTGCAACTTTTTTTCAAATCGTGTTTAATTTTAATTTTAGAAACATTAGTTTTTCTTGTCAGTAAAATTACTTGAAAGTCATCGGAAATGCTTTTAACTTATCCACATAATTAGTGCGTTTAAATTGCAATACATTTCAAACGGCTGAAAATTGTCTAAACTTATGATCTGCCACTTATTTTTCAAATCGCCTTCTACTCAATTTTAATTTTAGAAACATTGGTTTTTCTAGTCAGTAAAATTACTTGAATGTCTCTGGAAATGCTTTTAACTTATCCACATAATTAGTGCGTTAAAATTGCAATACATTTCAAACCGCTGAAAATTGTCTAAACGTATGAGCTGGAACTTTTTTTCAAATCGCCTTTTAATCAATTTTGATTTCAGAAAAGCTAGTTTTTCTTGTCAGTAAAATTACTTGAAAGTCAATGGAAATGCTTTTAACTTATCCACATAATTAGTGCGTTAAAATTGAATTACATTTCAAACGGCTGAAAATTGTCTATACTTATGATCTGCAACTTTTTTTCAAATCGTGTTTAATTTTGATTTTAGAAACATTAGTTTTTCTTGTCAGTAAAATTACTTGAAAGTCAATGGAAATGCTTTTAACTTATCCACATAATTAGTGCGTTAAAATTGCAATACATTTCAAACGGCTGAAAATTGTCTATACTTATGATCTGCAACTTTTTTTCAAATTGTGTTTAATTTTAATTTTAGAAACATTAGTTTTTCTTGTCAGTAAAATTACTTGAAAGTCTGTGGAAATGCTTTTAACTTATCCACATAATTAGTGCGTTTAAATTGCAATACATTTCAAACGGCTGAAAATTGTCTAAACTTATGATCTGCCACTTTTTTTTCAAATCGCCTTCTACTCAATTTTAATTTTAGAAACATTGGTTTTTCTAGTCAGTAAAATTACTTGAATGTCTCTGGAAATGCTTTTAACTTATCCACATAATTAGTGCGTTAAAATTGCAATACATTTCAAACCGCTGAAAATTGTCTAAACGTATGAGCTGGAACTTTTTTTCAAATCGCCTTCTAATCAATTTTGATTTCAGAAAAGCTAGTTTTTCTTGTCAGTAAAATTACTTGAAAGTCAATGGAAATGCTTTTAACTTATCCACATAATTAGTGCGTTAAAATTGAAATACATTTCAAACGGCTGAAAATTGTCTAAACTTATGATCTGCCACTTTTTTTTTCAAATCGCCTTCTACTCAATTTTAATTTTAGAAACATTGGTTTTTCTAGTCAGTAAAATTACTTGAATGTCTCTGGAAATGCTTTTAACTTATCCACATAATTAGTGCGTTAAAATTGCAATACATTTCAAACCGCTGAAAATTGTCTAAACGTATGAGCTGGAACTTTTTTTCAAATCGCCTTCTAATCAATTTTGATTTCAGAAAAGCTAGTTTTTCTTGTCAGTAAAATTACTTGAAAGTCAATGGAAATGCTTTTAACTTATCCACATAATTAGTGCGTTAAAATTGAAATACATTTCAAACGGCTGAAAATTGTCTATACATGATCTGCATTTTTTTTTTAAATCGTGTTTAATTTTAATTTTAGAAACATTAGTTTTTCTTGTCAGTAAAATTACTTGAAAGTCAGTGGAAATGCTTTTAACTTATCCACATAATTAGTGCGTTAAAATTGCAATACATTTCGAACGGCTGAAAATTGTCTATACTTATGATCTGCAACTTTTTTTCAAATCGTGTTTAATTTTAATTTTAGAAACATTAGTTTTTCTTGTCAGTAAAATTACTTGAAAGTCATCGGAAATGCTTTTAACTTATCCACATAATTAGTGCGTTTAAATTGCAATACATTTCAAACGGCTGAAAATTGTCTAAACTTATGATCTGCCACTTATTTTTCAAATCGCCTTCTACTCAATTTTAATTTTAGAAACATTGGTTTTTCTAGTCAGTAAAATTACTTGAATGTCTCTGGAAATGCTTTTAACTTATCCACATAATTAGTGCGTTAAAATTGCAATACATTTCAAACCGCTGAAAATTGTCTAAACGTATGAGCTGGAACTTTTTTTCAAATCGCCTTTTAATCAATTTTGATTTCAGAAAAGCTAGTTTTTCTTGTCAGTAAAATTACTTGAAAGTCAATGGAAATGCTTTTAACTTATCCACATAATTAGTGCGTTAAAATTGAATTACATTTCAAACGGCTGAAAATTGTCTATACTTATGATCTGCAACTTTTTTTCAAATCGTGTTTAATTTTGATTTTAGAAACATTAGTTTTTCTTGTCAGTAAAATTACTTGAAAGTCAATGGAAATGCTTTTAACTTATCCACATAATTAGTGCGTTAAAATTGCAATACATTTCAAACGGCTGAAAATTGTCTATACTTATGATCTGCAACTTTTTTTCAAATTGTGTTTAATTTTAATTTTAGAAACATTAGTTTTTCTTGTCAGTAAAATTACTTGAAAGTCTGTGGAAATGCTTTTAACTTATCCACATAATTAGTGCGTTTAAATTGCAATACATTTCAAACGGCTGAAAATTGTCTAAACTTATGATCTGCCACTTTTTTTTCAAATCGCCTTCTACTCAATTTTAATTTTAGAAACATTGGTTTTTCTAGTCAGTAAAATTACTTGAATGTCTCTGGAAATGCTTTTAACTTATCCACATAATTAGTGCGTTAAAATTGCAATACATTTCAAACCGCTGAAAATTGTCTAAACGTATGAGCTGGAACTTTTTTTCAAATCGCCTTCTAATCAATTTTGATTTCAGAAAAGCTAGTTTTTCTTGTCAGTAAAATTACTTGAAAGTCAATGGAAATGCTTTTAACTTATCCACATAATTAGTGCGTTAAAATTGAAATACATTTCAAACGGCTGAAAATTGTCTATACTTATGATCTGCATTTTTTTTTTAAATCGTGTTTAATTTTAATTTTAGAAACATTAGTTTTTCTTGTCAGTAAAATTACTTGAAAGTCAGTGGAAATGCTTTTAACTTATCCACATAATTAGTGCGTTAAAATTGCAATACATTTCGAACGGCTGAAAATTGTCTATACTTATGATCTGCAACTTTTTTTCAAATCGTGTTTAATTTTAATTTTAGAAACATTAGTTTTTCTTGTCAGTAAAATTACTTGAAAGTCATCGGAAATGCTTTTAACTTATCCACATAATTAGTGCGTTTAAATTGCAATACATTTCAAACGGCTGAAAATTGTCTAAACTTATGATCTGCCACTTTTTTTTCAAATCGCCTTCTACTCAATTTTAATTTTAGAAACATTGGTTTTTCTAGTCAGTAAAATTACTTGAATGTCTCTGGAAATGCTTTTAACTTATCCACATAATTAGTGCGTTAAAATTGCAATACATTTCAAACCGCTGAAAATTGTCTAAACGTATGAGCTGGAACTTTTTTTCAAATCGCCTTCTAATCAATTTTGATTTCAGAAAAGCTAGTTTTTCTTGTCAGTAAAATTACTTGAAAGTCAATGGAAATGCTTTTAACTTATCCACATAATTAGTGCGTTAAAATTGAAATACATTTCAAACGGCTGAAAATTGTCTATACTTATGATTTGCAACTTTTTTTCAAATCGTGTTTAATTTTGATTTTAGAAACATTAGTTTTTCTTGTCAGTAAAATTACTTGAAAGTCAATGGAAATGCTTTTAACTTATCCACATAATTAGTGCGTTAAAAGTGCAATACATTTCTAACGGCTGAAAATGATCTAAACTTATGATCTGCACCTTTTTTTCAAAGTGTAATTTTAATGTTAGAAACATTAGTTTTTCTTGTCAGTAAAATTACTTGAAAGTCTGTGGAAATGCTTTTAACTTATCCACATAATTAGTGCGTTTAAATTGCAATACATTTCAAACGGCTGAAAATTGTCTAAACTTATGATCTGCCACTTTTTTTTCAAATCGCCTTCTACTCAATTTTAATTTTAGAAACATTTGTTTTTCTTGTCAGTAAAATTACTTGAATGTCTGTGGAAATGCTTTTAACTTATCCACATAATTAATGCGTTAAAATTGAAATACATTTCAAACGGCTGAAAATTGTCTATACTTATGATCTGCATTTTTTTTTAAAATCGTGTTTAATTTTAATTTTAGAAACATTAGTTTTTCTTGTCAGTAAAATTACTTGAAAGTCAGTGGAAATGCTTTTAACTTATCCACATAATTAGTGCGTTAAAATTGCAATACATTTCGAACGGCTGAAAATTGTCTATACTTATGATCTGCAACTTTTTTTCAAATCGTGTTTAATTTTAATTTTAGAAACATTAGTTTTTCTTGTCAGTAAAATTACTTGAAAGTCATCGGAAATGCTTTTAACTTATCCACATAATTAGTGCGTTAAAATTGCAATACATTTCAAACGGCTGAAAATTGTCTAAACTTATGATCTGCAACTTTTTTTCAAATCGTGTAATTTTAATTTTAGAAACATTAGTTTTTCTTGTCAGTAAAATTACTTGAAAGTCTGTGGAAATGCTTTTTACTTATCCACATAATTAGTGCGTTTAAATTGCAATACATTTCAAACGGCTGAAAATTGTCTAAACTTATGATCTGCCACTTTTTTTTTCAAATCGCCTTCCACTCAATTTTAATTTTAGAAACATTGGTTTTTCTAGTCAGTAAAATTACTTGAATGTCTGTGGAAATGCTTTTCACTTATCCACATAATTAGTGCGTTAAAATGGCAATACATTTCAAACGGCTGAAAATTGTCTAAACGTATGAGCTGGAACTTTTTTTCAAATCGCCTTCTACTCAATTTTGATTTCAGAAAAGTTAGTTTTTCTTGTCAGTAAAATTACTTTTAAGTCAATGGAAATGCTTTTAACTTATCCACATAATTAGTGCGTTAAAATTGAAATACATTTCAAACGGCTGAAAATTGTCTATACTTATGATCTGCAACTTTTTTTCAAATCGTGTTTAATTTTAATTTTAGAAACATTAGTTTTTCTAGTCAGTAAAATTACTTGAAAGTCAGTGGAAATGCTTTTAACTTATCCACATAATTAGTGCGTTAAAATTGCAATACATTTCAAACGGCTGAAAATTGTCTATACTTATGATCTGCAACTTTTTTTCAAATTGTGTTTAATTTTAATTTTAGAAACATTAGTTTTTCTTGTCAGTAAAATTACTTGAAAGTCTGTGGAAATGCTTTTAACTTATCCACATAATTAGTGCGTTTAAATTGCAATACATTTCAAACGGCTGAAAATTGTCTAAACTTATGATCTGCCACTTTTTTTTCAAATCGCCTTCTACTCAATTTTAATTTTAGAAACATTGGTTTTTCTAGTCAGTAAAATTACTTGAATGTCTCTGGAAATGCTTTTAACTTATCCACATAATTAGTGCGTTAAAATTGCAATACATTTCAAACCGCTGAAAATTGTCTAAACGTATGAGCTGGAACTTTTTTTCAAATCGCCTTCTAATCAATTTTGATTTCAGAAAAGCTAGTTTTTCTTGTCAGTAAAATTACTTGAAAGTCAATGGAAATGCTTTTAACTTATCCACATAATTAGTGCGTTAAAATTGAAATACATTTCAAACGGCTGAAAATTGTCTATACTTATGATCTGCATTTTTTTTTTAAATCGTGTTTAATTTTAATTTTAGAAACATTAGTTTTTCTTGTCAGTAAAATTACTTGAAAGTCAGTGGAAATGCTTTTAACTTATCCACATAATTAGTGCGTTAAAATTGCAATACATTTCGAACGGCTGAAAATTGTCTATACTTATGATCTGCAACTTTTTTTCAAATCGTGTTTAATTTTAATTTTAGAAACATTAGTTTTTCTTGTCAGTAAAATTACTTGAAAGTCATCGGAAATGCTTTTAACTTATCCACATAATTAGTGCGTTTAAATTGCAATACATTTCAAACGGCTGAAAATTGTCTAAACTTATGATCTGCCACTTTTTTTTCAAATCGCCTTCTACTCAATTTTAATTTTAGAAACATTGGTTTTTCTAGTCAGTAAAATTACTTGAATGTCTCTGGAAATGCTTTTAACTTATCCACATAATTAGTGCGTTAAAATTGCAATACATTTCAAACCGCTGAAAATTGTCTAAACGTATGAGCTGGAACTTTTTTTCAAATCGCCTTCTAATCAATTTTGATTTCAGAAAAGCTAGTTTTTCTTGTCAGTAAAATTACTTGAAAGTCAATGGAAATGCTTTTAACTTATCCACATAATTAGTGCGTTAAAATTGAAATACATTTCAAACGGCTGAAAATTGTCTATACTTATGATCTGCAACTTTTTTTCAAATCGTGTTTAATTTTGATTTTAGAAACATTAGTTTTTCTTGTCAGTAAAATTACTTGAAAGTCAGTGGAAATGCTTTTAACTTATCCACATAATTAGTGCGTTAAAATTGCAATACATTTCGAACGGCTGAAAATTGTCTATACTTATGATCTGCATTTTTTTTTTAAATCGTGTTTAATTTTAATTTTAGAAACATTAGTTTTTCTTGTCAGTAAAATTACTTGAAAGTCAGTGGAAATGCTTTTAACTTATCCACATAATTAGTGCGTTAAAATTGCAATACATTTCGAACGGCTGAAAATTGTCTATACTTATGATCTGCAACTTTTTTTCAAATCGTGTTTAATTTTAATTTTAGAAACATTAGTTTTTCTTGTCAGTAAAATTACTTGAAAGTCTGTGGAAATGCTTTTTGCTTATCCACATAATTAGTGCGTTTAAATTGCAATACATTTCAAACGGCTGAAAATTGTCTAAACTTATGATCTGCCACTTTTTTTTTCAAATCGCCTTCCACTCAATTTTAATTTTAGAAACATTGGTTTTTCTAGTCAGTAAAATTACTTGAATGTCTGTGGAAATGCTTTTTACTTATCCACATAATTAGTGCGTTAAAATTGCAATACATTTCAAACGGCTGAAAATTGTCTAAACGTATGAGCTGGAACTTTTTTTCAAATCGCCTTCTACTCAATTTTGATTTCAGAAAAGTTAGTTTTTCTTGTCAGTAAAATTACTTTTAAGTCAATGGAAATGCTTTTAACTTATCCACATAATTAGTGCGTTTAAATTGCAATACATTTCAAACGGCTGAAAATTGTCTAAACTTATGATCTGCCACTTTTTTTTCAAATCGCCTTCTACTCAATTTTAATTTTAGAAACATTGGTTTTTCTAGTCAGTAAAATTACTTGAATGTCTGTGGAAATGCTTTTAACTTATCCACATAATTAGTGCGTTAAAATTGCAATACATTTCAAACGGCTGAAAATTGTCTAAACTTATGATCTGCCACTTTTTTTTCAAATCGCCTTCTACTCAAATTTAATTTTAGAAACATTGGTTAATCTAGTCAGTAAAATTACTTTAATGTCTGTGGAAATGCTTTTAACTTATCCACATAATTAGTGCGTTAAAAGTGCAATACATTTCAAACGGCTAAAAATTGTCTAAACTTATGATCTGCAACTTTTTTTCAAATCGTGTTTAATTTTATTTTTAGAAACATTAGATTTTCTTGTCAGTAAAATTACTTGAAAGTCAATGGAAATGCTTTTAACTTATCCACATAATTAGTGCGTTTAAATTGCAATACATTTCAAACGGCTGAAAATTGTCTAAACTTATGATCTGCCACTTTTTTTCAAATCGCCTTCTACTCAATTTTAATTTTAGAAACATTGGTTTTTCTAGTCAGTAAAATTACTTAAAAATCAATGGAAATGCTTTTAACTTATCCACATAATTAGTGCGTTAAAAGTGCAATACATTTCTAACCGCTGAAAATTGTCTAAACTTATGATCTGCAATTTTTTTCAAATCGCCTTCTACTCAATTTTAATTTTAGAAACATTGGTTTTTCTAGTCAGTAAAATTACTTGAATGTCTGTGGAAATGCTTTTAACTTATCCACATAATTAGTGCGTTAAAAGTGCAATACATTTCTAACGGCTGAAAATTGTCTAAACTTATGATTTGCAATTTTTTTCAAATCGCATTCTACTCAATTTTAATTTTAGAAACATTGGTTTTTCTAGTCAGTAAAATTACTTGAATGTCTGTGGAAATGCTTTTAACTTATCCACATAATTAGTGCGTTAAAAGTGCAATACATTTCTAACGGCTAAAAATTGTCTAAACTTATGATCTGCAACTTTTTTTCAAATCGTGTTTAATTTTAATTTTAGAAACATTAGTTTTTCTTGTCAGTAAAATTACTTGAAAGTCTGTGGAAATGCTTTTAACTTATCCACATAATTAGTGCGTTAAAATTGCAATACATTTCTAACGGCTGAAAATTGTCTAAACTTATGATCTGCCACTTTTTTTTCAAATCGCCTTCTACTCAATTTTAATTTTAGAAACATTTGTTTTTCTTGTCAGTAAAATTACTTGAATGTCTGTGGAAATGCTTTTAACTTATCCACATAATTAGTGCGTTAAAATTGAAATACATTTCAAACGGCTGAAAATTGTCTAAACTTATGAGCTGGAACTTTTTTTGCAAATCGCCTTCTACTCAATTTTGAATTCAGAAAAGTTAGTTTTTCTTGTCAGTAAAATTACTTGAAAGTCAGTGGAAATGCTTTTAACTTATCCACATAATTAGTGCGTTAAATATGAAATACATTTCAAACGGCTGAAAATTGTCTATACTTATGATCTGCAACTTTTTTTCAAATCGTGTTTAATTTCAATTTTAGAAACATTAGTTTTTCTTGTCAGTAAAATTACTTGAATGTCTGTGGAAATGCTTTTAACTTATCCACATAATTAGTGCTTTAAAAGTGCAATACATTTCTAACGGCTAAAAATTGTCTAAACTTATGATCTGCAACTTTTTTTCAAATCGTGTTTAATTTTATTTTTAGAAACATTAGATTTTCTTGTCAGTAAAATTACTTGAAAGTCAATGGAAATGCTTTTAACTTATCCACATAATTAGTGCGTTTAAATTGCAATACATTTCAAACGGCTGAAAATTGTCTAAACTTATGATCTGCCACTTTTTTTCAAATCGCCTTCTACTCAATTTTAATTTTAGAAACATTGGTTTTTCTAGTCAGTAAAATTACTTAAAAATCAATGGAAATGCTTTTAACTTATCCACATAATTAGTGCGTTAAAAGTGCAATACATTTCTAACCGCTGAAAATTGTCTAAACTTATGATCTGCAATTTTTTTCAAATCGCCTTCTACTCAATTTTAATTTTAGAAACATTGGTTTTTCTAGTCAGTAAAATTACTTGAATGTCTGTGGAAATGCTTTTAACTTATCCACATAATTAGTGCGTTAAAGGTGCAATACATTTCTAACGGCTGAAAATTGTCTAAACTTATGATTTGCAATTTTTTTCAAATCGCATTCTACTCAATTTTAATTTTAGAAACATTGGTTTTTCTAGTCAGTAAAATTACTTGAATGTCTGTGGAAATGCTTTTAACTTATCCACATAATTAGTGCGTTAAAAGTGCAATACATTTCTAACGGCTAAAAATTGTCTAAACTTATGATCTGCAACTTTTTTTCAAATCGTGTTTAATTTTAATTTTAGAAACATTAGTTTTTCTTGTCAGTAAAATTACTTGAAAGTCTGTGGAAATGCTTTTAACTTATCCACATAATTAGTGCGTTAAAATTGCAATACATTTCTAACGGCTGAAAATTGTCTAAACTTATGATCTGCCACTTTTTTTTCAAATCGCCTTCTACTCAATTTTAATTTTAGAAACATTTGTTTTTCTTGTCAGTAAAATTACTTGAATGTCTGTGGAAATGCTTTTAACTTATCCACATAATTAGTGCGTTAAAATTGAAATACATTTCAAACGGCTGAAAATTGTCTAAACTTATGAGCTGGAACTTTTTTTGCAAATCGCCTTCTACTCAATTTTGAATTCAGAAAAGTTAGTTTTTCTTGTCAGTAAAATTACTTGAAAGTCAGTGGAAATGCTTTTAACTTATCCACATAATTAGTGCGTTAAATATGAAATACATTTCAAACGGCTGAAAATTGTCTATACTTATGATCTGCAACTTTTTTTCAAATCGTGTTTAATTTCAATTTTAGAAACATTAGTTTTTCTTGTCAGTAAAATTACTTGAATGTCTGTGGAAATGCTTTTAACTTATCCACATAATTAGTGCTTTAAAAGTGCAATACATTTCTAACGGCTAAAAATTGTCTAAACTTATGATCTGCAACTTTTTTTCAAATCGTGTTTAATTTTAATTTTAGAAACATTAGTTTTTCTTGTCAGTAAAATTACTTGAAAGTCTGTGGAAATGCTTTTAACTTATCCACATAATTAGTGCGTTTAAATTGCAATACATTTCAAACGGCTGAAAATTGTCTAAACTTATGATCTGCCACTTTTTTTTCAAATCGCCTTCTACTCAATTTTAATTTTAGAAACATTGGTTTTTATAGTCAGTAAAATTACTTGAATATCTGTGGAAATGCTTTTAACTTATCCACATAATTAGTGCGTTAAAATTGAAATACATTTAAAACGGCTGAAAATTGTCTATACTTATGATCTGCAACTTTTTTTCAAATCGTGTTTAATTTTGATTTTAGAAACATTAGTTTTTCTTGTCAGTAAAATTACTTGAAAGTCAGTGGAAATGCTTTTAACTTATCCACATAATTAGTGCGTTAAAATTGCAATACATTTCGAACGGCTGAAAATTGTCTATACTTATGATCTGCATTTTTTTTTAAAATCGTGTTTAATTTTAATTTTAGAAACATTAGTTTTTCTTGTCAGTAAAATTACTTGAAAGTCAGTGGAAATGCTTTTAACTTATCCACATAATTAGTGCGTTAAAATTGCAATACATTTCGAACGGCTGAAAATTGTCTATACTTATGATCTGCAACTTTTTTTCAAATCGTGTTTAATTTTAATTTTAGAAACATTAGTTTTTCTTGTCAGTAAAATTACTTGAAAGTCTGTGGAAATGCTTTTTACTTATCCACATAATTAGTGCGTTTAAATTGCAATACATTTCAAACGGCTGAAAATTGTCTAAACTTATGATCTGCCACTTTTTTTTTCAAATCGCCTTCCACTCAATTTTAATTTTAGAAACATTGGTTTTTCTAGTCAGTAAAATTACTTGAATGTCTGTGGAAATGCTTTTCACTTATCCACATAATTAGTGCGTTAAAATTGCAATACATTTCAAACGGCTGAAAATTGTCTAAACGTATGAGCTGGAACTTTTTTTCAAATCGCCTTCTACTCAATTTTGATTTCAGAAAAGTTAGTTTTTCTTGTCAGTAAAATTACTTTTAAGTCAATGGAAATGCTTTTAACTTATCCACATAATTAGTGCGTTTAAATTGCAATACATTTCAAACGGCTGAAAATTGTCTAAACTTATGATCTGCCACTTTTTTTTCAAATCGCCTTCTACTCAATTTTAATTTTAGAAACATTGGTTTTTCCAGTCAGTAAAATTACTTGAATGTCTGTGGAAATGCTTTTAACTTATCCACATAATTAGTGCGTTAAAATTGCAATACATTTCAAACGGCTGAAAATTGTCTAAACTTATGATCTGCCACTTTTTTTTCAAATCGCCTTCTACTCAAATTTAATTTTAGAAACATTGGTTAATCTAGTCAGTAAAATTACTTTAATGTCTGTGGAAATGCTTTTAACTTATCCACATAATTAGTGCGTTAAAAGTGCAATACATTTCAAACGGCTAAAAATTGTCTAAACTTATGATCTGCAACTTTTTTTCAAATCGTGTTTAATTTTATTTTTAGAAACATTAGATTTTCTTGTCAGTAAAATTACTTGAAAGTCAATGGAAATGCTTTTAACTTATCCACATAATTAGTGCGTTTAAATTGCAATACATTTCAAACGGCTGAAAATTGTCTAAACTTATGATCTGCCACTTTTTTTCAAATCGCCTTCTACTCAATTTTAATTTTAGAAACATTGGTTTTTCTAGTCAGTAAAATTACTTAAAAATCAATGGAAATGCTTTTAACTTATCCACATAATTAGTGCGTTAAAAGTGCAATACATTTCTAACCGCTGAAAATTGTCTAAACTTATGATCTGCAATTTTTTTCAAATCGCCTTCTACTCAATTTTAATTTTAGAAACATTGGTTTTTCTAGTCAGTAAAATTACTTGAATGTCTGTGGAAATGCTTTTAACTTATCCACATAATTAGTGCGTTAAAAGTGCAATACATTTCTAACGGCTGAAAATTGTCTAAACTTATGATTTGCAATTTTTTTCAAATCGCATTCTACTCAATTTTAATTTTAGAAACATTGGTTTTTCTAGTCAGTAAAATTACTTGAATGTCTGTGGAAATGCTTTTAACTTATCCACATAATTAGTGCGTTAAAAGTGCAATACATTTCTAACGGCTAAAAATTGTCTAAACTTATGATCTGCAACTTTTTTTCAAATCGTGTTTAATTTTAATTTTAGAAACATTAGTTTTTCTTGTCAGTAAAATTACTTGAAAGTCTGTGGAAATGCTTTTAACTTATCCACATAATTAGTGCGTTAAAATTGCAATACATTTCTAACGGCTGAAAATTGTCTAAACTTATGATCTGCCACTTTTTTTTCAAATCGCCTTCTACTCAATTTTAATTTTAGAAACATTTGTTTTTCTTGTCAGTAAAATTACTTGAATGTCTGTGGAAATGCTTTTAACTTATCCACATAATTAGTGCGTTAAAATTGAAATACATTTCAAACGGCTGAAAATTGTCTAAACTTATGAGCTGGAACTTTTTTTGCAAATCGCCTTCTACTCAATTTTAATTTTAGAAACATTGGTTTTTATAGTCAGTAAAATTACTTGAATATCTGTGGAAATGCTTTTAACTTATACACATAATTAGTGCGTTAAAATTGAAATACATTTAAAACGGCTGAAAATTGTCTATACTTATGATCTGCAACTTTTTTTCAAATCGTGTTTAATTTTGATTTTAGAAACATTAGTTTTTCTTGTCAGTAAAATTACTTGAAAGTCAGTGGAAATGCTTTTAACTTATCCACATAATTAGTGCGTTAAAATTGCAATACATTTCGAACGGCTGAAAATTGTCTATACTTATGATCTGCATTTTTTTTTTAAATCGTGTTTAATTTTAATTTTAGAAACATTAGTTTTTCTTGTCAGTAAAATTACTTGAAAGTCAGTGGAAATGCTTTTAACTTATCCACATAATTAGTGCGTTAAAATTGCAATACATTTCGAACGGCTGAAAATTGTCTATACTTATGATCTGCAACTTTTTTTCAAATCGTGTTTAATTTTAATTTTAGAAACATTAGTTTTTCTTGTCAGTAAAATTACTTGAAAGTCTGTGGAAATGCTTTTTACTTATCCACATAATTAGTGCGTTTAAATTGCAATACATTTCAAACGGCTGAAAATTGTCTAAACTTATGATCTGCCACTTTTTTTTTCAAATCGCCTTCCACTCAATTTTAATTTTAGAAACATTGGTTTTTCTAGTCAGTAAAATTACTTGAATGTCTGTGGAAATGCTTTTCACTTATCCACATAATTAGTGCGTTAAAATTGCAATACATTTCAAACGGCTGAAAATTGTCTAAACGTATGAGCTGGAACTTTTTTTCAAATCGCCTTCTACTCAATTTTGATTTCAGAAAAGTTAGTTTTTCTTGTCAGTAAAATTACTTTTAAGTCAATGGAAATGCTTTTAACTTATCCACATAATTAGTGCGTTTAAATTGCAATACATTTCAAACGGCTGAAAATTGTCTAAACTTATGATCTGCCACTTTTTTTTCAAATCGCCTTCTACTCAATTTTAATTTTAGAAACATTGGTTTTTCTAGTCAGTAAAATTACTTGAATGTCTGTGGAAATGCTTTTAACTTATCCACATAATTAGTGCGTTAAAATTGCAATACATTTCAAACGGCTGAAAATTGTCTAAACTTATGATCTGCCACTTTTTTTTCAAATCGCCTTCTACTCAAATTTAATTTTAGAAACATTGGTTAATCTAGTCAGTAAAATTACTTTAATGTCTGTGGAAATGCTTTTAACTTATCCACATAATTAGTGCGTTAAAAGTGCAATACATTTCAAACGGCTAAAAATTGTCTAAACTTATGATCTGCAACTTTTTTTCAAATCGTGTTTAATTTTATTTTTAGAAACATTAGATTTTCTTGTCAGTAAAATTACTTGAAAGTCAATGGAAATGCTTTTAACTTATCCACATAATTAGTGCGTTTAAATTGCAATACATTTCAAACGGCTGAAAATTGTCTAAACTTATGATCTGCCACTTTTTTTCAAATCGCCTTCTACTCAATTTTAATTTTAGAAACATTGGTTTTTCTAGTCAGTAAAATTACTTAAAAATCAATGGAAATGCTTTTAACTTATCCACATAATTAGTGCGTTAAAAGTGCAATACATTTCTAACCGCTGAAAATTGTCTAAACTTATGATCTGCAATTTTTTTCAAATCGCCTTCTACTCAATTTTAATTTTAGAAACATTGGTTTTTCTAGTCAGTAAAATTACTTGAATGTCTGTGGAAATGCTTTTAACTTATCCACATAATTAGTGCGTTAAAAGTGCAATACATTTCTAACGGCTGAAAATTGTCTAAACTTATGATTTGCAATTTTTTTCAAATCGCATTCTACTCAATTTTAATTTTAGAAACATTGGTTTTTCTAGTCAGTAAAATTACTTGAATGTCTGTGGAAATGCTTTTAACTTATCCACATAATTAGTGCGTTAAAAGTGCAATACATTTCTAACGGCTAAAAATTGTCTAAACTTATGATCTGCAACTTTTTTTCAAATCGTGTTTAATTTTAATTTTAGAAACATTAGTTTTTCTTGTCAGTAAAATTACTTGAAAGTCTGTGGAAATGCTTTTAACTTATCCACATAATTAGTGCGTTAAAATTGCAATACATTTCTAACGGCTGAAAATTGTCTAAACTTATGATCTGCCACTTTTTTTTCAAATCGCCTTCTACTCAATTTTAATTTTAGAAACATTTGTTTTTCTTGTCAGTAAAATTACTTGAATGTCTGTGGAAATGCTTTTAACTTATCCACATAATTAGTGCGTTAAAATTGAAATACATTTCAAACGGCTGAAAATTGTCTAAACTTATGAGCTGGAACTTTTTTTGCAAATCGCCTTCTACTCAATTTTGAATTCAGAAAAGTTAGTTTTTCTTGTCAGTAAAATTACTTGAAAGTCAGTGGAAATGCTTTTAACTTATCCACATAATTAGTGCGTTAAATATGAAATACATTTCAAACGGCTGAAAATTGTCTATACTTATGATCTGCAACTTTTTTTCAAATCGTGTTTAATTTCAATTTTAGAAACATTAGTTTTTCTTGTCAGTAAAATTACTTGAATGTCTGTGGAAATGCTTTTAACTTATCCACATAATTAGTGCTTTAAAAGTGCAATACATTTCTAACGGCTAAAAATTGTCTAAACTTATGATCTGCAACTTTTTTTCAAATCGTGTTTAATTTTAATTTTAGAAACATTAGTTTTTCTTGTCAGTAAAATTACTTGAAAGTCTGTGGAAATGCTTTTAACTTATCCACATAATTAGTGCGTTTAAATTGCAATACATTTCAAACGGCTGAAAATTGTCTAAACTTATGATCTGCCACTTTTTTTTCAAATCGCCTTCTACTCAATTTTATTTTTAGAAACATTGGTTTTTATAGTCAGTAAAATTACTTGAATATCTGTGGAAATGCTTTTAACTTATCCACATAATTAGTGCGTTAAAATTGAAATACATTTAAAACGGCTGAAAATTGTCTATACTTATGATCTGCAACTTTTTTTCAAATCGTGTTCAATTTTAATTTTAGAAACATTGGTTTTTCTTGTCAGTAAAATTACTTGAAAGTCTGTGGAAATGCTTTTAACTTATCCACATAATTAGTGCGTTAAAATTGCAATACATTTCAAACGGCTGAAAATTGTCTATACTTATGATCTGCAACTTTTTTTCAAATCGTGTTTAATTTTAATTTTAGAAACATTAGTTTTTCTTGTCAGTAAAATTACTTGAAAGTCTGTGGAAATGCTTTTAACTTATCCACATAATTAGTGCGTTAAAAGTGCAATACATTTCAAACGGCTAAAAATTGTCTAAACTTATGATCTGCAACTTTTTTTCAAATCGTGTTTAATTTTATTTTTAGAAACATTAGATTTTCTTGTCAGTAAAATTACTTGAAAGTCAATGGAAATGCTTTTAACTTATCCACATAATTAGTGCGTTTAAATTGCAATACATTTCAAACGGCTGAAAATTGTCTAAACTTATGATCTGCCACTTTTTTTTCAAATCGCCTTCTACTCAATTTTAATTTTAGAAACATTGGTTTTTCTAGTCAGTAAAATTACTTAAAAATCAATGGAAATGCTTTTAACTTATCCACATAATTAGTGCGTTAAAAGTGCAATACATTTCTAACGGCTGAAAATTGTCTAAACTTATGATCTGCAATTTTTTTCAAATCGCCTTCTACTCAATTTTAATTTTAGAAACATTGGTTTTTCTAGTCAGTAAAATTACTTGAATGTCTGTGGAAATGCTTTTAACTTATCCACATAATTAGTGCGTTAAAAGTGCAATACATTTCTAACGGCTGAAAATTGTCTAAACTTATGATTTGCAATTTTTTTCAAATCGCATTCTACTCAATTTTAATTTTAGAAACATTGGTTTTTCTAGTCAGTAAAATTACTTGAATGTCTGTGGAAATGCTTTTAACTTATCCACATAATTAGTGCGTTAAAAGTGCAATACATTTCTAACGGCTAAAAATTGTCTAAACTTATGATCTGCAACTTTTTTTCAAATCGTGTTTAATTTTAATTTTAGAAACATTAGTTTTTCTTGTCAGTAAAATTACTTGAAAGTCTGTGGAAATGCTTTTAACTTATCCACATAATTAGTGCGTTAAAATTGCAATACATTTCAAACGGCTGAAAATTGTCTAAACTTATGATCTGCCACTTTTTTTTCAAATCGCCTTCTACTCAATTTTAATTTTAGAAACATTGGTTTTTCTAGTCAGTAAAATTACTTGAATGTCTCTGGAAATGCTTTTAACTTATCCACATAATTAGTGCGTTAAAATTGCAATACATTTCAAACCGCTGAAAATTGTCTAAACGTATGAGCTGGAACTTTTTTTCAAATCGCCTTCTAATCAATTTTGATTTCAGAAAAGCTAGTTTTTCTTGTCAGTAAAATTACTTGAAAGTCAATGGAAATGCTTTTAACTTATCCACATAATTAGTGCGTTAAAATTGAAATACATTTCAAACGGCTGAAAATTGTCTATACTTATGATCTGCAACTTTTTTTCAAATCGTGTTTAATTTTGATTTTAGAAACATTAGTTTTTCTTGTCAGTAAAATTACTTGAAAGTCAATGGAAATGCTTTTAACTTATCCACATAATTAGTGCGTTAAAAGTGCAATACATTTCTAACGGCTGAAAATGATCTAAACTTATGATCTGCACCTTTTTTTCAAAGTGTAATTTTAATGTTAGAAACATTAGTTTTTCTTGTCAGTAAAATTACTTGAAAGTCTGTGGAAATGCTTTTAACTTATCCACATAATTAGTGCGTTTAAATTGCAATACATTTCAAACGGCTGAAAATTGTCTAAACTTATGATCTGCCACTTTTTTTTCAAATCGCCTTCTACTCAATTTTAATTTTAGAAACATTTGTTTTTCTTGTCAGTAAAATTACTTGAATGTCTGTGGAAATGCTTTTAACTTATCCACATAATTAATGCGTTAAAATTGAAATACATTTCAAACGGCTGAAAATTGTCTATACTTATGATCTGCATTTTTTTTTAAAATCGTGTCTAATTTTAATTTTAGAAACATTAGTTTTTCTTGTCAGTAAAATTACTTGAAAGTCAGTGGAAATGCTTTTAACTTATCCACATAATTAGTGCGTTAAAATTGCAATACATTTCGAACGGCTGAAAATTGTCTATACTTATGATCTGCAACTTTTTTTCAAATCGTGTTTAATTTTAATTTTAGAAACATTAGTTTTTCTTGTCAGTAAAATTACTTGAAAGTCATCGGAAATGCTTTTAACTTATCCACATAATTAGTGCGTTAAAATTGCAATACATTTCAAACGGCTGAAAATTGTCTAAACTTATGATCTGCAACTTTTTTTCAAATCGTGTAATTTTAATTTTAGAAACATTAGTTTTTCTTGTCAGTAAAATTACTTGAAAGTCTGTGGAAATGCTTTTTACTTATCCACATAATTAGTGCGTTTAAATTGCAATACATTTCAAACGGCTGAAAATTGTCTAAACTTATGATCTGCCACTTTTTTTTCAAATCGCCTTCTACTCAATTTTGATTTTAGAAACATTGGTTTTTCTAGTCAGTAAAATTACTTGAAAGTCAGTGGAAATGCTTTTAACTTATCCACATAATTAGTGCGTTAAAAGTGCAATACATTTCAAACGGCTAAAAATTGTCTAAACTTATGATCTGCAACTTTTTTTCAAATCGTGTTTAATTTTAATTTTAGAAACATTAGTTTTTCTTGTCAGTAAAATTACTTGAAAGTCTGTGGAAATGCTTTTAACTTATCCACATAATCAGTGCGTTTAAATTGCAATACATTTCAAACGGCTGAAAATTGTCAAAACTTATGATCTGCCACTTTTTTTTCAAATCGCCTTCTACTCAATTTTAATTTTAGAAACATTGGTTTTTCTAGTCAGTAAAATTACTTGAATGTCTGTGGAAATGCTTTTAACTTATCCACATAATTAGTGCGTTAAAATTGCAATACATTTCAAACGGCTGAAAATTGTCTAAACGTATGAGCTGGAACTTTTTTTCAAATCGCCTTCTACTCAATTTTGATTTCAGAAAAGTTAGTTTTTCTTGTCAGTAAAATTACTTGAAAGTCAATGGAAATGCTTTTAACTTATCCACATAATTAGTGCGTTAAAATTGAAATACATTTCAAACGGCTGAAAATTGTCTATACTTATGATCTGCAACTTTTTTTCAAATCGTGTTTAATTTTAATTTTAGAAACATTAGTTTTTCTTGTCAGTAAAATTACTTGAAAGTCTGTGGAAATGCTTTTAACTTATCCACATAATTAGTGCGTTTAAATTGCAATACATTTCAAACGGCTGAAAATTGTCTAAACTTATGATCTGCCACTTTTTTTTCAAATCGCCTTCTACTCAATTTTAATTTTAGAAACATTGGTTTTTCTAGTCAGTAAAATTACTTGAATGTCTGTGGAAATGCTTTTAACTTATCCACATAATTAGTGCGTTAAAATTGCAATACATTTCAAACGGCTGAAAATTGTCTAAACTTATGATCTGCCACTTTTTTTTCAAATCGCCTTCTACTCAAATTTAATTTTAGAAACATTGGTTTTTCTAGTCAGTAAAATTACTTTAATGTCTGTGGAAATGCTTTTAACTTATCCACATAATTAGTGCGTTAAAAGTGCAATACATTTCAAACGGCTAAAAATTGTCTTAACTTATGATCTGCAACTTTTTTTCAAATCGTGTTTAATTTTATTTTTAGAAACATTAGATTTTCTTGTCAGTAAAATTACTTGAAAGTCAATGGAAATGCTTTTAACTTATCCACATAATTAGTGCGTTTAAATTGCAATACATTTCAAACGGCTGAAAATTGTCTAAACTTATGATCTGCCACTTTTTTTTCAAATCGCCTTCTACTCAATTTTAATTTTAGAAACATTGGTTTTTCTAGTCAGTAAAATTACTTAAAAATCAATGGAAATGCTTTTAACTTATCCACATAATTAGTGCGTTAAAAGTGCAATACATTTCTAACGGCTGAAAATTGTCTAAACTTATGATCTGCAATTTTTTTCAAATCGCCTTCTACTCAATTTTAATTTTAGAAACATTGGTTTTTCTAGTCAGTAAAATTACTTGAATGTCTGTGGAAATGCTTTTAACTTATCCACATAATTAGTGCGTTAAAAGTGCAATACATTTCTAACGGCTGAAAATTGTCTAAACTTATGATTTGCAATTTTTTTCAAATCGCATTCTACTCAATTTTAATTTTAGAAACATTGGTTTTTCTAGTCAGTAAAATTACTTGAATGTCTGTGGAAATGCTTTTAACTTATCCACATAATTAGTGCGTTAAAAGTGCAATACATTTCTAACGGCTAAAAATTGTCTAAACTTATGATCTGCAACTTTTTTTCAAATCGTGTTTAATTTTAATTTTAGAAACATTAGTTTTTCTTGTCAGTAAAATTACTTGAAAGTCTGTGGAAATGCTTTTAACTTATCCACATAATTAGTGCGTTAAAATTGCAATACATTTCAAACGGCTGAAAATTGTCTAAACTTATGATCTGCCACTTTTTTTTCAAATCGCCTTCTACTCAATTTTAATTTTAGAAACATTTGTTTTTCTTGTCAGTAAAATTACTTGAATGTCTGTGGAAATGCTTTTAACTTATCCACATAATTAGTGCGTTAAAATTGAAATACATTTCAAACGGCTGAAAATTGTCTAAACGTATGAGCTGGAACTTTTTTTCAAATCGCCTTCTAATCAATTTTGATTTCAGAAAAGCTAGTTTTTCTTGTCAGTAAAATTACTTGAAAGTCAATGGAAATGCTTTTAACTTATCCACATAATTAGTGCGTTAAAATTGAAATACATTTCAAACGGCTGAAAATTGTCTATACTTATGATCTGCAACTTTTTTTCAAATCGTGTTTAATTTTGATTTTAGAAACATTAGTTTTTCTTGTCAGTAAAATTACTTGAAAGTCAATGGAAATGCTTTTAACTTATCCACATAATTAGTGCGTTAAAAGTGCAATACATTTCTAACGGCTGAAAATGATCTAAACTTATGATCTGCACCTTTTTTTCAAAGTGTAATTTTAATGTTGGAAACATTAGTTTTTCTTGTCAGTAAAATTACTTGAAAGTCTGTGGAAATGCTTTTAACTTATCCACATAATTAGTGCGTTTAAATTGCAATACATTTCAAACGGCTGAAAATTGTCTAAACTTATGATCTGCCACTTTTTTTTCAAATCGCCTTCTACTCAATTTTAATTTTAGAAACATTTGTTTTTCTTGTCAGTAAAATTACTTGAATGTCTGTGGAAATGCTTTTAACTTATCCACATAATTAATGCGTTAAAATTGAAATACATTTCAAACGGCTGAAAATTGTCTATACTTATGATCTGCATTTTTTTTTTAAATCGTGTCTAATTTTAATTTTAGAAACATTAGTTTTTCTTGTCAGTAAAATTACTTGAAAGTCAGTGGAAATGCTTTTAACTTATCCACATAATTAGTGCGTTAAAATTGCAATACATTTCGAACGGCTGAAAATTGTCTATACTTATGATCTGCAACTTTTTTTCAAATCGTGTTTAATTTTAATTTTAGAAACATTAGTTTTTCTTGTCAGTAAAATTACTTGAAAGTCATCGGAAATGCTTTTAACTTATCCACATAATTAGTGCGTTAAAATTGCAATACATTTCAAACGGCTGAAAATTGTCTAAACTTATGATCTGCAACTTTTTTTCAAATCGTGTAATTTTAATTTTAGAAACATTAGTTTTTCTTGTCAGTAAAATTACTTGAAAGTCTGTGGAAATGCTTTTTACTTATCCACATAATTAGTGCGTTTAAATTGCAATACATTTCAAACGGCTGAAAATTGTCTAAACTTATGATCTGCCACTTTTTTTTCAAATCGCCTTCTACTCAATTTTGATTTTAGAAACATTGGTTTTTCTAGTCAGTAAAATTACTTGAAAGTCAGTGGAAATGCTTTTAACTTATCCACATAATTAGTGCGTTAAAAGTGCAATACATTTCAAACGGCTAAAAATTGTCTAAACTTATGATCTGCAACTTTTTTTCAAATCGTGTTTAATTTTAATTTTAGAAACATTAGTTTTTCTTGTCAGTAAAATTACTTGAAAGTCTGTGGAAATGCTTTTAACTTATCCACATAATCAGTGCGTTTAAATTGCAATACATTTCAAACGGCTGAAAATTGTCTAAACTTATGATCTGCCACTTTTTTTTCAAATCGCCTTCTACTCAATTTTAATTTTAGAAACATTGGTTTTTCTAGTCAGTAAAATTACTTAAAAATCAATGGAAATGCTTTTAACTTATCCACATAATTAGTGCGTTAAAAGTGCAATACATTTCTAACGGCTGAAAATTGTCTAAACTTATGATCTGCAACTTTTTTTCAAATCGTGTTTAAATAATAATTTTAGAAACATTAGTTTTTCTTGTCAGTAAAATTACTTGAAAGTCTGTGGAAATGCTTTTTACTTATCCACATAATTAGTGCGTTTAAATTGCAATACATTTCAAACGGCTGAAAATTGTCTAAACTTATGATCTGCCACTTTTTTTTCAAATCGCCTTCTACTCAATTTTGATTTTAGAAACATTGGTTTTTCTAGTCAGTAAAATTACTTGAAAGTCAGTGGAAATGCTTTTAACTTATCCACATAATTAGTGCGTTAATAGTGCAATACATTTCAAACGGCTAAAAATTGTCTAAACTTATGATCTGCAACTTTTTTTCAAATCGTGTTTAATTTTAATTTTAGAAACATTAGTTTTTCTTGTCAGTAAAATTACTTGAAAGTCTGTGGAAATGCTTTTAACTTATCCACATAATTAGTGCGTTTAAATTGCAATACATTTCAAACGGCTGAAAATTGTCTAAACTTATGATCTGCCACTTTTTTTTCAAATCGCCTTCTACTCAATTTTAATTTTAGAAACATTGGTTTTTCTAGTCAGTAAAATTACTTGAATGTCTGTGGAAATGCTTTTAACTTATCCACATAATTAGTGCGTTAAAATTGCAATACATTTCAAACGGCTGAAAATTGTCTAAACTTATGATCTGCCACTTTTTTTTCAAATCGCCTTCTACTCAAATTTAATTTTAGAAACATTGGTTTTTCTAGTCAGTAAAATTACTTTAATGTCTGTGGAAATGCTTTTAACTTATCCACATAATTAGTGCGTTAAAAGTGCAATACATTTCAAACGGCTAAAAATTGTCTAAACTTATGATCTGCAACTTTTTTTCAAATCGTGTTTAATTTTATTTTTAGAAACATTAGATTTTCTTGTCAGTAAAATTACTTGAAAGTCAATGGAAATGCTTTTAACTTATCCACATAATTAGTGCGTTTAAATTGCAATACATTTCAAACGGCTGAAAATTGTCTAAACTTATGATCTGCCACTTTTTTTTCAAATCGCCTTCTACTCAATTTTAATTTTAGAAACATTGGTTTTTCTAGTCAGTAAAATTACTTAAAAATCAATGGAAATGCTTTTAACTTATCCACATAATTAGTGCGTTAAAAGTGCAATACATTTCTAACGGCTGAAAATTGTCTAAACTTATGATCTGCAATTTTTTTCAAATCGCCTTCTACTCAATTTTAATTTTAGAAACATTGGTTTTTCTAGTCAGTAAAATTACTTGAATGTCTGTGGAAATGCTTTTAACTTATCCACATAATTAGTGCGTTAAAAGTGCAATACATTTCTAACGGCTGAAAATTGTCTAAACTTATGATTTGCAATTTTTTTCAAATCGCATTCTACTCAATTTTAATTTTAGAAACATTGGTTTTTCTAGTCAGTAAAATTACTTGAATGTCTGTGGAAATGCTTTTAACTTATCCACATAATTAGTGCGTTAAAAGTGCAATACATTTCTAACGGCTAAAAATTGTCTAAACTTATGATCTGCAACTTTTTTTCAAATCGTGTTTAATTTTAATTTTAGAAACATTAGTTTTTCTTGTCAGTAAAATTACTTGAAAGTCTGTGGAAATGCTTTTAACTTATCCACATAATTAGTGCGTTAAAATTGCAATACATTTCAAACGGCTGAAAATTGTCTAAACTTATGATCTGCCACTTTTTTTTCAAATCGCCTTCTACTCAATTTTAATTTTAGAAACATTTGTTTTTCTTGTCAGTAAAATTACTTGAATGTCTGTGGAAATGCTTTTAACTTATCCACATAATTAGTGCGTTAAAATTGAAATACATTTCAAACGGCTGAAAATTGTCTAAACTTATGAGCTGGAACTTTTTTTGCAAATCGCCTTCTACTCAATTTTGAATTCAGAAAAGTTAGTTTTTCTTGTCAGTAAAATTACTTGAAAGTCAGTGGAAATGCTTTTAACTTATCCACATAATTAGTGCGTTAAAATTGAAATACATTTCAAACGGCTGAAAATTGTCTATACTTATGATCTGCAACTTTTTTTCAAATCGTGTTCAATTTCAATTTTAGAAACATTAGTTTTTCTTGTCAGTAAAATTACTTGAAAGTCAGTGGAAATGCTTTTAACTTATCCACATAATTAGTGCGTTAAAATTGCAATACATTTCAAACGGCTGAAAATTGTCTATACTTATGATCTGCAACTTTTTTTTTAAATCGTGTTTAATTTTATTTTTAGAAACATTAGATTTTCTTGTCAGTAAAATTACTTGAAAGTCAATGGAAATGCTTTTAACTTATCCACATAATTAGTGCGTTTAAATTGCAATACATTTCAAACGGCTGAAAATTGTCTAAACTTATGATCTGCCACTTTTTTTTCAAATCGCCTTCTACTCAATTTTAATTTTAGAAACATTGGTTTTTCTAGTCAGTAAAATTACTTAAAAGTCAATGGAAATGCTTTTAACTTATCCACATAATTAGTGCGTTAAAAGTGCAATACATTTCTAACGGCTGAAAATTGTCTAAACTTATGATCTGCAATTTTTTTCAAATCGCCTTCTACTCAATTTTAATTTTAGAAACATTGGTTTTTCTAGTCAGTAAAATTACTTGAATGTCTGTGGAAATGCTTTTAACTTATCCACATAATTAGTGCGTTAAAAGTGCAATACATTTCTAACGGCTGAAAATTGTCTAAACTTATGATTTGCAATTTTTTTCAAATCGCATTCTACTCAATTTTAATTTTAGAAACATTGGTTTTTCTAGTCAGTAAAATTACTTGAATGTCTGTGGAAATGCTTTTAACTTATCCACATAATTAGTGCTTTAAAAGTGCAATACATTTCTAACGGCTAAAAATTGTCTAAACTTATGATCTGCAACTTTTTTTCAAATCGTGTTTAATTTTAATTTTAGAAACATTAGTTTTTCTTGTCAGTAAAATTACTTGAAAGTCTGTGGAAATGCTTTTAACATCCACATAATTAGTGCGTTTAAATTGCAATACATTTCAAACGGCTGAAAATTGTCTAAACTTATGATCTGCCACTTTTTTTTCAAATCGCCTTCTACTCAATTTTAATTTTAGAAACATTGGTTTTTATAGTCAGTAAAATTACTTAAATATCTGTGGAAATGCTTTTAACTTATCCACATAATTAGTGCGTTAAAATTGAAATACATTTAAAACGGCTGAAAATTGTCTAAACTTATGATCTGCCACTTTTTTTTCAAATCGCCTTCTACTCAATTTTAATTTTAGAAACATTGGTTTTTCTAGTCAGTAAAATAACTTGAATGTCTGTGGAAATGCTTTTAACTTATCCACATAATTAGTGCGTTAAAAGTGCAATACATTTCAAACGGCTAAAAATTGTCTAAACTTATGATCTGCAACTTTTTTTCAAATCGTGTTTAATTTTAATTTTAGAAACATTAGTTTTTCTTGTCAGTAAAATTACTTGAAAGTCTGTGGAAATGCTTTTAACTTATCCACATAATTAGTGCGTTTAAATTGCAATACATTTCAAACGGCTGAAAATTGTCTAAACTTATGATCTGCCACTTTTTTTTCAAATCGCCTTCTACTCAATTTTAATTTTAGAAACATTTGTTTTTCTTGTCAGTAAAATTACTTGAATGTCTGTGGAAATGCTTTTAACTTATCCACATAATTAGTGCGTTAAAATTGAAATACATTTCAAACGGCTGAAAATTGTCTAAACTTATGAGCTGGAACTTTTTTTGCAAATCGCCTTCTACTCAATTTTGAATTCAGAAAAGTTAGTTTTTTTTGTCAGTAAAATTACTTGAAAGTCAGTGGAAATGCTTTTAACTTATCCACATAATTAGTGCGTTAAAATTGAAATACATTTCAAACGGCTGAAAATTGTCTATACTTATGATCTGCAACTTTTTTTCAAATCGTGTTTAATTTCAATTTTAGAAACATTAGTTTTTCTTGTCAGTAAAATTACTTGAAAGTCAGTGGAAATGCTTTTAACTTATCAACATAATTAGTGCGTTAAAATTGCAATACATTTCAAACGGCTGAAAATTGTCTATACTTATGATCTGCAACTTTTTTTTTAAATCGTGTTTAATTTTATTTTTAGAAACATTAGATTTTCTTGTCAGTAAAATTACTTGAAAGTCAATGGAAATGCTTTTAACTTATCCACATAATTAGTGCGTTAAAAGTGCAATACATTTCTAACGGCTGAAAATTGTCTAAACTTATGATCTGCAATTTTTTTCAAATCGCCTTCTACTCAATTTTAATTTTAGAAACATTGGTTTTTCTAGTCAGTAAAATTACTTGAATGTCTGTGGAAATGCTTTTAACTTATCCACATAATTAGTGCGTTAAAAGTGCAATACATTTCTAACGGCTAAAAATTGTCTAAACTTATGATCTGCAACTTTTTTTCAAATCGTGTTTAATTTTAATTTTAGAAACATTAGTTTTTCTTGTCAGTAAAATTACTTGAAAGTCTGTGGAAATGCTTTTAACTTATCCACATAATTAATGCGTTTAAATTGCAATACATTTCAAACGGCTGAAAATTGTCTAAACTTATGATCTGCCACTTTTTTTTCAAATCGCCTTCTACTCAATTTTAATTTTAGAAACATTGGTTTTTATAGTCAGTAAAATTACTTGAATATCTGTGGAAATGCTTTTAACTTATCCACATAATTAGTGCGTTAAAATTGAAATACATTTAAAACGGCTGAAAATTGTCTATACTTATGATCTGCAACTTTTTTTCAAATCGTGTTCAATTTTAATTTTAGAAACATTAGTTTTTCTTGTCAGTAAAATTACTTGAAAGTCTGTGGAAATGCTTTTAACTTATCCACATAATTAGTGCGTTAAAATTGCAATACATTTCAAACGGCTGAAAATTGTCTATACTTACGATCTGCAATTTTTTTTCAAATCGTGTTTAATTTTAATTTTAGAAACATTAGTTTTTCTTGTCAGTAAAATTACTTGAAAGTCAATGGAAATGCTTTTAACTTATCCACATAATTAGTGCGTTTAAATTGCAATACATTTCAAACGGCTGAAAATTGTCTAAACTTATGATCTGCCACTTTTTTTTCAAATCGCCTTCTACTCAATTTTAATTTTAGAAACATTGGTTTTTCTAGTCAGTAAAATTACTTGAATGTCTGTGGAAATGCTTTTAACTTATCCACATAATTAGTGCGTTAAAAGTGCAATACATTTCAAACGGCTAAAAATTGTCTAAACTTATGATCTGCAACTTTTTTTCAAATCGTGTTTAATTTTAATTTTAGAAACATTAGTTTTTCTTGTCAGTAAAATTACTTGAAAGTCTGTGGAAATGCTTTTAACTTATCCACATAATTAGTGCGTTTAAATTGCAATACATTTCAAACGGCTGAAAATTGTCTAAACTTATGATCTGCCACTTTTTTTTCAAATCGCCTTCTTCTCAATTTTAATTTTAGAAACATTTGTTTTTCTTGTCAGTAAAATTACTTGAATGTCTGTGGAAATGCTTTTAACTTATCCACATAATTAGTGCGTTAAAATTGAAATACATTTCAAACGGCTGAAAATTGTCTAAACTTATGAGCTGGAACTTTTTTTGCAAATCGCCTTCTACTCAATTTTGAATTCAGAAAAGTTAGTTTTTTTTGTCAGTAAAATTACTTGAAAGTCAGTGGAAAAGCTTTTAACTTATCCACATAATTAGTGCGTTAAAATTGAAATACATTTCAAACGGCTGAAAATTGTCTATACTTATGATCTGCAACTTTTTTTCAAATCGTGTTTAATTTCAATTTTAGAAACATTAGTTTTTCTTGTCAGTAAAATTACTTGAAAGTCAGTGGAAATGCTTTTAACTTATCCACATAATTAGTGCGTTAAAATTGCAATACATTTCAAACGGCTGAAAATTGTCTATACTTATGATCTGCAACTTTTTTTTTAAATCGTGTTTAATTTTATTTTTAGAAACATTAGATTTTCTTGTCAGTAAAATTACTTGAAAGTCAATGGAAATGCTTTTAACTTATCCACATAATTAGTGCGTTAAAAGTGCAATACATTTCTAACGGCTGAAAATTGTCTAAACTTATGATCTGCAATTTTTTTCAAATCGCCTTCTACTCAATTTTAATTTTAGAAACATTGGTTTTTCTAGTCAGTAAAATTACTTGAATGTCTGTGGAAATGCTTTTAACTTATCCACATAATTAGTGCGTTAAAAGTGCAATACATTTCTAACGGCTAAAAATTGTCTAAACTTATGATCTGCAACTTTTTTTCAAATCGTGTTTAATTTTAATTTTAGAAACATTAGTTTTTCTTGTCAGTAAAATTACTTGAAAGTCTGTGGAAATGCTTTTAACTTATCCACATAATTAATGCGTTTAAATTGCAATACATTTCAAACGGCTGAAAATTGTCTAAACTTATGATCTGCCACTTTTTTTTCAAATCGCTTTCTACTCAATTTTAATTTTAGAAACATTGGTTTTTCTAGTCAGTAAAATTACTTGAATATCTGTGGAAATGCTTTCAACTTATCCACATAATTAGTGCGTTAAAATTGCAATACATTGCAAACGGCTGAAAATTGTCTAAACTTAGGATCTGCCACTTTTTTTTCAAATCGCCTTCTACTCAATTTTAATTTTAGAAACATTGGTTTTTCTAGTCAGTAAAATTACTTGAATGTCTCTGGAAATGCTTTTAACTTATCCACATAATTAGTGCGTTAAAATTGCAATACATTTCAAACGGCTGAAAATTGTCTAAACGTATGAGCTGGAACTTTTTTTCAAATCGCCTTCTACTCAATTTTGATTTCAGAAAAGCTAGTTTTTCTTGTCAATAAAATTACTTGAAAGTCAGTGGAAATGCTTTTAACTTATCCACATAATTAGTGCGTTAAAATTGAAATACATTTCAAACGGCTGAAAATTGTCTAAACTTAGGATCTGCCACTTTTTTTTCAAATCGCCTTCTACTCAATTTTAATTTTTGAAACATTGGTTTTTCTAGTCAGTAAAATTACTTGAATGTCTCTGGAAATGCTTTTAACTTATCCACATAATTAGTGCGTTAAAATTGAAATACATTTCAAACGGCTGAAAATTGTCTAAACTTAGGAGCTGGAACTTTTTTTCAAATCGCCTTCTACTCAATTTTGATTTCAGAAAAGCTAGTTTTTCTTGTCAGTAAAATTACTTGAAAGTCAGTGGAAATGCTTTTAACTTATCCACATAATTAGTGCGTTAAAATTGAAATACATTTCAAACGGCTGAAAATTGTCTATACTTATGATCTGCAACTTTTTTTCAAATCGTGTTTAATTTTAATTTTAGAAACATTAGTTTTTCTTGTCAGTAAAATTACTTGAAAGTCAATGGAAATGCTTTTAACTTATCCACATAATTAGTGCGTTAAAAGTGCAATACATTTCTAACGGCTGAAAATTGTCTAAACTTATGATCTGCAACTTTTTTTCAAATCGTGTTTAATTTTAATTTTAGAAACATTAGTTTTTCTTGTCAGTAAAATTACTTGAAAGTCTGTGGAAATGCTTTTAACTTATCCACATAATTAGTGCGTTTAAATTGCAATACATTTCAAACGGCTGAAAATTGTCTAAACTTATGATCTGCAACTTTTTTTCAAATCGTGTTTAATTTTAATTTTAGAAACATTAGTTTTTCTTGTCAGTAAAATTACTTGAAAGTCTGTGGAAATGCTTTTAACTTATCCACATAATTAGTGCGTTTAAATTGCAATACATTTCAAACGGCTGAAAATTGTCTAAACTTATGATCTGCCACTTTTTTTTCAAATCGCCTTTTACTCAATTTTAATTTTAGAAACATTGGTTTTTATAGTCAGTAAAATTACTTGAATATCTGTGGAAATGCTTTTAACTTATCCACATAATTAGTGCGTTAAAATTGAAATACATTTAAAACGGCTGAAAATTGTCTATACTTATGATCTGCAACTTTTTTTCAAATCGTGTTCAATTTTAATTTTAGAAACATTAGTTTTTCTTGTCAGTAAAATTACTTGAAAGTCTGTGGAAATGCTTTTAACTTATCCACATAATTAGTGCGTTAAAATTGCAATACATTTCAAACGGCTGAAAATTGTCTATACTTATGATCTGCAACTTTTTTTCAAATCGTGTTTAATTTTAATTTTAGAAACATTAGTTTTTCTTGTCAGTAAAATTACTTGAAAGTCAATGGAAATGCTTTTAACTTATCCATATAATTAGTGCGTTAAAAGTGCAATACATGTCTAACGGCTGAAAATTGTCTAAACTTATGATCTGCAACTTTTTTTCTAATCGTGTAATTTTAATGTTAGAAACATTAGTTTTTCTTGTCAGTAAAATTACTTGAAAGTCTGTGGAAATGCTTTTAACTTATCCACATAATTAGTGCGTTTAAATTGCAATACATTTCAAACGGCTAAAAATTGTCTAAACTTATGATCTGCAACTTTTTTTCAAATCGTGTAATTTTAATGTTAGAAACATTGGTTTTTCTAGTCAGTAAAATTACTTGAATGTCTGTGGAAATGCTTTTAACTTATCCACATAATTAGTGCGTTAAAAGTGCAATACATTTCAAACGGCTAAAAATTGTCTAAACTTATGATCTGCAACTTTTTTTCAAATCGTGTTTAATTTTAATTTTAGAAACATTAGTTTTTCTTGTCAGTAAAATTACTTGAAAGTCTGTGGAAATGCTTTTAACTTATCCACATAATTAGTGCGTTTAAATTGCAATACATTTCAAACGGCTGAAAATTGTCTAAACTTATGATCTGCCACTTTTTTTTCAAATCGCCTTCTACTCAATTTTAATTTTAGAAACATTTGTTTTTCTTGTCAGTAAAATTACTTGAATGTCTGTGGAAATGCTTTTAACTTATCCACATAATTAGTGCGTAAAAATTGAAATACATTTCAAACGGCTGAAAATTGTCTAAACTTATGAGCTGGAACTTTTTTTGCAAATCGCCTTCTACTCAATTTTGAATTCAGAAAAGTTAGTTTTTTTTGTCAGTAAAATTACTTGAAAGTCAGTGGAAATGCTTTTAACTTATCCACATAATTAGTGCGTTAAAATTGAAATACATTTCAAACGGCTGAAAATTGTCTATACTTATGATCTGCAACTTTTTTTCAAATCGTGTTTAATTTCAATTTTAGAAACATTAGTTTTTCTTGTCAGTAAAATTACTTGAAAGTCAGTGGAAATGCTTTTAACTTATCCACATAATTAGTGCGTTAAAATTGCAATACATTTCAAACGGCTGAAAATTGTCTATACTTATGATCTGCAACTTTTTTTTTAAATCGTGTTTAATTTTATTTTTAGAAACATTAGATTTTCTTGTCAGTAAAATTACTTGAAAGTCAATGGAAATGCTTTTAACTTATCCACATAATTAGTGCGTTAAAAGTGCAATACATTTCTAACGGCTGAAAATTGTCTAAACTTATGATCTGCAATTTTTTTCAAATCGCCTTCTACTCAATTTTAATTTTAGAAACATTGGTTTTTCTAGTCAGTAAAATTACTTGAATGTCTGTGGAAATGCTTTTAACTTATCCACATAATTAGTGCGTTAAAAGTGCAATACATTTCTAACGGCTAAAAATTGTCTAAACTTATGATCTGCAACTTTTTTTCAAATCGTGTTTAATTTTAATTTTAGAAACATTAGTTTTTCTTGTCAGTAAAATTACTTGAAAGTCTGTGGAAATGCTTTTAACTTATCCACATAATTAATGCGTTTAAATTGCAATACATTTCAAACGGCTGAAAATTGTCTAAACTTATGATCTGCCACTTTTTTTTCAAATCGCCTTCTACTCAATTTTAATTTTAGAAACATTGGTTTTTCTAGTCAGTAAAATTACTTGAATATCTGTGGAAATGCTTTCAACTTATCCACATAATTAGTGCGTTAAAATTGCAATACATTGCAAACGGCTGAAAATTGTCTAAACTTAGGATCTGCCACTTTTTTTTCAAATCGCCTTCTACTCAATTTTAATTTTAGAAACATTGGTTTTTCTAGTCAGTAAAATTACTTGAATGTCTCTGGAAATGCTTTTAACTTATCCACATAATTAGTGCGTTAAAATTGCAATACATTTCAAACGGCTGAAAATTGTCTATACTTATGATCTGCAACTTTTTTTCAAATCGTGTTTAATTTTAATTTTAGAAACATTAGTTTTTCTTGTCAGTAAAATTACTTGAAAGTCAATGGAAATGCTTTTAACTTATCCATATAATTAGTGCGTTAAAAGTGCAATACATGTCTTACGGCTGAAAATTGTCTAAACTTATGATCTGCAACTTTTTTTCAAATCGTGTAATTTTAATGTTAGAAACATTAGTTTCTCTTGTCAGTAAAATTACTTGAAAGTCTGTGGAAATGCTTTTAACTTATCCACATAATTAGTGCGTTTAAATTGCAATACATTTCAAACGGCTGAAAATTGTCTAAACTAATGATCTGCCACTTTTTTTTCAAATCGCCTTCTACTCAATTTTAATTTTAGAAACATTGGTTTTTCTAGTCAGTAAAATTACTTGAATGTCTGTGGAAATGCTTTTAACTTATCCACATAATTAGTGCGTTAAAAGTGCAATACATTTCAAACGGCTAAAAATTGTCTAAACTTATGATCTGCAACTTTTTTTCAAATCGTGTTTAATTTTATTTTTAGAAACATTAGATTTTCTTGTCAGTAAAATTACTTGAAAGTCAATGGAAATGCTTTTAACTTATCCACATAATTAGTGCGTTTAAATTGCAATACATTTCAAACGGCTGAAAATTGTCTAAACTTATGATCTGCCACTTTTTTTTCAAATCGCCTTCTACTCAATTTTAATTTTAGAAACATTGGTTTTTCTAGTCAGTAAAATTACTTAAAAATCAATGGAAATGCTTTTAACTTATCCACATAATTAGTGCGTTAAAAGTGCAATACATTTCTAACGGCTGAAAATTGTCTAAACTTATGATTTGCAATTTTTTTCAAATCGCATTCTACTCAATTTTAGTTTTAGAAACATTGGTTTTTCTAGTCAGTAAAATTACTTGAATGTCTGTGGAAATGCTTTTAACTTATCCACATAATTAGTGCGTTAAAAGTGCAATACATTTCTAACGGCTAAAAATTGTCTAAACTTATGATCTGCAACTTTTTTTCAAATCGTGTTTAATTTTAATTTTAGAAACATTAGTTTTTCTTGTCAGTAAAATTACTTGAAAGTCTGTGGAAATGCTTTTAACTTATCCACATAATTAGTGCGTTAAAATTGCAATACATTTCAAACGGCTGAAAATTGTCTAAACTTATGATCTGCCACTTTTTTTTCAAATCGCCTTCTACTCAATTTTAATTTTAGAAACATTTGTTTTTCTTGTCAGTAAAATTACTTGAATGTCTGTGGAAATGCTTTTAACTTATCCACATAATTAGTGCGTTAAAATTGAAATACATTTCAAACGGCTGAAAATTGTCTAAACTTATGAGCTGGAACTTTTTTTGCAAATCGCCTTCTACTCAATTTTGAATTCAGAAAAGTTAGTTTTTCTTGTCAGTAAAATTACTTGAAAGTCAGTGGAAATGCTTTTAACTTATCCACATAATTAGTGCGTTAAAATTGAAATACATTTCAAACGGCTGAAAATTGTCTATACTTATGATCTGCAACTTTTTTTCAAATCGTGTTTAATTTCAATTTTAGAAACATTAGTTTTTCTTGTCAGTAAAATTACTTGAAAGTCAGTGGAAATGCTTTTAACTTATCCACATAATTAGTGCGTTAAAATTGCAATACATTTCAAACGGCTGAAAATTGTCTATACTTATGATCTGCAACTTTTTTTTTAAATCGTGTTTAATTTTATTTTTAGAAACATTAGATTTTCTTGTCAGTAAAATTACTTGAAAGTCAATGGAAATGCTTTTAACTTATCCACATAATTAGTGCGTTTAAATTGCAATACATTTCAAACGGCTGAAAATTGTCTAAACTTATGATCTGCCACTTTTTTTTCAAATCGCCTTCTACTCAATTTTAATTTTAGAAACATTGGTTTTTCTAGTCAGTAAAATTACTTAAAAGTATATGGAAATGCTTTTAACTTATCCACATAATTAGTGCGTTAAAAGTGCAATACATTTCTAACGGCTGAAAATTGTCTAAACTTATGATCTGCAATTTTTTTCAAATCGCCTTCTACTCAATTTTAATTTTAGAAACATTGGTTTTTCTAGTCAGTAAAATTACTTGAATGTCTGTGGAAATGCTTTTAACTTATCCACATAATTAGTGCGTTAAAAGTGCAATACATTTCTAACGGCTGAAAATTGTCTAAACTTATGATTTGCAATTTTTTTCAAATCGCATTCTACTCAATTTTAATTTTAGAAACATTGGTTTTTCTAGTCAGTAAAATTACTTGAATGTCTGTGGAAATGCTTTTAACTTATCCACATAATTAGTGCTTTAAAAGTGCAATACATTTCTAACGGCTAAAAATTGTCTAAACTTATGATCTGCAACTTTTTTTCAAATCGTGTTTAATTTTAATTTTAGAAACATTAGTTTTTCTTGTCAGTAAAATTACTTGAAAGTCTGTGGAAATGCTTTTAACTTATCCACATAATTAGTGCGTTTAAATTGCAATACATTTCAAACGGCTGAAAATTGTCTAAACTTATGATCTGCCACTTTTTTTTCAAATCGCCTTCTACTCAATTTTAATTTTAGAAACATTGGTTTTTATAGTCAGTAAAATTACTTGAATATCTGTGGAAATGCTTTTAACTTATCCACATAATTAGTGCGTTAAAATTGAAATACATTTAAAACGGCTGAAAATTGTCTATACTTATGATCTGCAACTTTTTTTCAAATCGTGTTCAATTTTAATTTTAGAAACATTAGTTTTTCTTGTCAGTAAAATTACTTGAAAGTCTGTGGAAATGCTTTTAACTTATCCAAATAATTAGTGCGTTAAAATTGCAATACATTTCAAACGGCTGAAAATTGTCTATACTTATGATCTGCAACTTTTTTTCAAATCGTGTTTAATTTTAATTTTAGAAACATTAGTTTTTCTTGTCAGTAAAATTACTTGAAAGTCAATGGAAATGCTTTTAACTTATCCATATAATTAGTGCGTTAAAAGTGCAATACATGTCTTACGGCTGAAAATTGTCTAAACTTATGATCTGCAACTTTTTTTCAAATCGTGTAATTTTAATGTTAGAAACATTAGTTTCTCTTGTCAGTAAAATTACTTGAAAGTCTGTGGAAATGCTTTTAACTTATCCACATAATTAGTGCGTTTAAATTGCAATACATTTCAAACGGCTGAAAATTGTCTAAACTTATGATCTGCCACTTTTTTTTCAAATCGCCTTCTACTCAATTTTAATTTTAGAAACATTGGTTTTTCTAGTCAGTAAAATTACTTGAATGTCTGTGGAAATGCTTTTAACTTATCCACATAATTAGTGCGTTAAAAGTGCAATACATTTCAAACGGCTAAAAATTGTCTAAACTTATGATCTGCAACTTTTTTTCAAATCGTGTTTAATTTTAATTTTAGAAACATTAGTTTTTCTTGTCAGTAAAATTACTTGAAAGTCTGTGGAAATGCTTTTAACTTATCCACATAATTAGTGCGTTTAAATTGCAATACATTTCAAACGGCTGAAAATTGTCTAAACTTATGATCTGCCACTTTTTTTTCAAATCGCCTTCTACTCAATTTTAATTTTAGAAACATTTGTTTTTCTTGTCAGTAAAATTACTTGAATGTCTGTGGAAATGCTTTTAACTTATCCACATAATTAGTGCGTTAAAATTGAAATACATTTCAAACGGCTGAAAATTGTCTAAACTTATGAGCTGGAACTTTTTTTGCAAATCGCCTTCTACTCAATTTTGAATTCAGAAAAGTTAGTTTTTTTTGTCAGTAAAATTACTTGAAAGTCAGTGGAAATGCTTTTAACTTATCCACATAATTAGTGCGTTAAAATTGAAATACATTTCAAACGGCTGAAAATTGTCTATACTTATGATCTGCAACTTTTTTTCAAATCGTGTTTAATTTCAATTTTAGAAACATTAGTTTTTCTTGTCAGTAAAATTACTTGAAAGTCAGTGGAAATGCTTTTAACTTATCCACATAATTAGTGCGTTAAAATTGCAATACATTTCAAACGGCTGAAAATTGTCTATACTTATGATCTGCAACTTTTTTTTAAAATCGTGTTTAATTTTATTTTTAGAAACATTAGATTTTCTTGTCAGTAAAATTACTTGAAAGTCAATGGAAATGCTTTTAACTTATCCACATAATTAGTGCGTTAAAAGTGCAATACATTTCTAACGGCTGAAAATTGTCTAAACTTATGATCTGCAATTTTTTTCAAATCGCCTTCTACTCAATTTTAATTTTAGAAACATTGGTTTTTCTAGTCAGTAAAATTACTTAAAAGTCAATGGAAATGCTTTTAACTTATCCACATAATTAGTGCGTTAAAAGTGCAATACATTTCTAACGGCTGAAAATTGTCTAAACTTATGATCTGCAATTTTTTTCAAATCGCCTTCTACTCAATTTTAATTTTAGAAACATTGGTTTTTCTAGTCAGTAAAATTACTTGAATGTCTGTGGAAATGCTTTTAACTTATCCACATAATTAGTGCGTTAAAAGTGCAATACATTTCTAACGGCTAAAAATTGTCTAAACTTATGATCTGCAACTTTTTTTCAAATCGTGTTTAATTTTAATTTTAGAAACATTAGTTTTTCTTGTCAGTAAAATTACTTGAAAGTCTGTGGAAATGCTTTTAACTTATCCACATAATTAGTGCGTTTAAATTGCAATACATTTCAAACGGCTGAAAATTGTCTAAACTTATGATCTGCCACTTTTTTTTCAAATCGCCTTCTACTCAATTTTAATTTTAGAAACATTTGTTTTTCTTGTCAGTAAAATTACTTGAAAGTCAGTGGAAATGCTTTTAACTTATCCACATAATTAGTGCGTTAAAATTGAAATACATTTCAAACGGCTGAAAATTGTCTATACTTATGATCTGCAACTTTTTTTCAAATCGTGTTTAATTTCAATTTTAGAAACATTAGTTTTTCTTGTCAGTAAAATTACTTGAAAGTCAGTGGAAATGCTTTTAACTTATCCACATAATTAGTGCGTTAAAATTGCAATACATTTCAAACGGCTGAAAATTGTCTATACTTATGAACTGCAACTTTTTTTTAAAATCGTGTTTAATTTTATTTTTAGAAACATTAGATTTTCTTGTCAGTAAAATTACTTGAAAGTCAATGGAAATGCTTTTAACTTATCCACATAATTAGTGCGTTTAAATTGCAATACATTTCAAACGGCTGAAAATTGTCTAAACTTATGATCTGCCACTTTTTTTTCAAATCGCCTTCTACTCAATTTTAATTTTAGAAACATTTGTTTTTCTTGTCAGTAAAATTACTTGAATGTCTGTGGAAATGCTTTTAACTTATCCACATAATTAGTGCGTTTAAATTGCAATACATTTCAAACGGCTGAAAATTGTCTAAACTTATGAGCTGGAACTTTTTTTGCAAATCGCCTTCTACTCAATTTTGAATTCAGAAAAGTTAGTTTTTCTTGACAGTAAAATTACTTGAAAGTCAGTGGAAATGCTTTTAACTTATCCACATAATTAGTGCGTTAAAATTGAAATACATTTCAAACGGCTGAAAATTGTCTATACTTATGATCTGCAACTTTTTTTCAAATCGTGTTTAATTTTAATTTTAGAAACATTAGTTTTTCTTGTCAGTAAAATTACTTGAAAGTCAGTGGAAATGCTTTTAACTTATCCACATAATTAGTGCGTTAAAATTGCAATACATTTCAAACGGCTGAAAATTGTCTATACTTATGATCTGCCTCTTTTTTTTAAATCGTCTTTAATTTTTTTTTTAGAAACATTAGATTTTCTTGTCAGTAAAATTACTTGAAAGTCAATGGAAATGCTTTTAACTTATCCACATAATTAGTGCGTTTAAATTGCAATACATTTCAAACGGCTGAAAATTGTCTAAACTTATGATCTGCCACTTTTTTTTCAAATCGCCTTCTACTCAATTTTAATTTTAGAAACATTTGTTTTTCTTGTCAGTAAAATTACTTGAAAGTCAGTGGAAATGCTTTTAACTTATCCACATAATTAGTGCGTTAAAATTGAAATACATTTCAAACGGCTGAAAATTGTCTATACTTATGATCTGCAACTTTTTTTCAAATCGTGTTTAATTTTAATTTTAGAAACATTAGTTTTTCTTGTCAGTAAAATTACTTGAAAGTCAATGGAAATGCTTTTAACTTATCCACATAATTAGTGCGTTAAGTGCAATACATTTCTAACGGCTGAAAATTGTCTAAACTTATGATCTGCAACTTTTTTTCAAATCGTGTAATTTTAATTTTGGAAACATTAGTTTTTCTTGTCAGTAAAATTACTTGAAAGTCTGTGGAAATGCTTTTAACTTATCCACATAATTAGTGCGTTTAAATTGCAATACATTTCAAACGGCTGAAAATTGTCTAAACTTATGATCTGCCACTTTTTTTTCAAATCGCCTTCTACTCAATTTTAATTTTAGAAACATTTGTTTTTCTTGTCAGTAAAATTACTTGAATGTCTGTGGAAATGCTTTTAACTTATCCACATAATTAGTGCGTTTAAATTGCAATACATTTCAAACGGCTGAAAATTGTCTAAACTTATGAGCTGGAACTTTTTTTGCAAATCGCCTTCTACTCAATTTTGAATTCAGAAAAGTTAGTTTTTCTTGTCAGTAAAATTACTTGAAAGTCAGTGGAAATGCTTTTAACTTATCCACATAATTAGTGCGTTAAAATTGCAATACATTTCAAACGGCTGAAAATTGTCTATACTTATGATCTGCAACTTTTTTTAAAAATCGTCTTTAATTTTTTTTTTTGAAACATTAGATTTTCTTGTCAGTAAAATTACTTGAAAGTCAATGGAAATGCTTTTAACTTATCCACATAATTAGTGCGTTTAAATTGCAATACATTTCAAACGGCTGAAATTTGTCTAAACTTATGATCTGCCACTTTTTTTTCAAATCGCCTTCTACTCAATTTTAATTTTAGAAACATTTGTTTTTCTTGTCAGTAAAATTACTTGAATGTCTGTGGAAATGCTTTTAACTTATCCACATAATTAGTGCGTTAAAATTGCAATACATTTCAAACGGCTGAAAATTGTCTAAACTTATGAGCTGGAACTTTTTTTGCAAATCGCCTTCTACTCAATTTTGAATTCAGAAAAGTTAGTTTTTCTTGTCAGTAAAATTACTTGAAAGTCATTAGAAATGCTTTTAACTTATCCACATAATTAGTGCGTTAAAATTGCAATACATTTCAAACGGCTGAAAATTGTCTATACTTATGATCTGCAACTTTTTTTCAAATCGTGTTTAATTTTAATTTTAGAAACATTAGTTTTTCTTGTCAGTAAAATTACTTGAAAGTCATTAGAAATGCTTTTAACTTATCCACATAATTAGTGCGTTAAAATTGCAATACATTTCAAACGGCTGAAAATTGTCTATACTTATGATCTGCAACTTTTTTTCAAATCGTGTTTAATTTTAATTTTAGAAACATTAGTTTTTCTTGTCAGTAAAATTACTTGAAAGTCAGTGGAAATGCTTTTAACTTATCCACATAATTAGTGCGTTAAAATTGCAATACATTTCAAACGGCTGAAAATTGTCTATACTTATGATCTGCAACTTTTTTTAAAAATCTTTTTTTTAATTTTATTTTTAGAAACATTAGATTTTCTTGTCAGTAAAATTACTTGAAAGTCAATGGAAATGCTTTTAACTTATCCACATAATTAGTGCGTTTAAATTGCAATACATTTCAAAAGGCTGAAAATTGTCTAAACTTATGATCTGCCACTTTTTTTTCAAATCGCCTTCTACTCAATTTTAATTTTAGAAACATTGGTTTTTCTAGTCAGTAAAATTACTTGAATGTCTGTGGAAATGCTTTTAACTTATCCACATAATTAGTGCGTTAAAAGTGCAATACATTTCAAACGGCTAAAAATTGTCTAAACTTATGATCTGCAACTTTTTTTCAAATCGTGTTTAATTTTAATTTTAGAAACATTAGTTTTTCTTGTCAGTAAAATTACTTGAAAGTCTGTGGAAATGCTTTTAACTTATCCACATAATTAGTGCGTTAAAATTGCAATACATTTCAAACGGCTGAAAATTGTCTATACTTATGATCTGCAACTTTTTTTTTAAATCGTGTTTAATTTTATTTTTAGAAACATTAGATTTTCTTGTCAGTAAAATTACTTGAAAGTCAATGGAAATGCTTTTAACTTATCCACATAATTAGTGCGTTTAAATTGCAATACATTTCAAACGGCTGAAAATTGTCTAAACTTATGATCTGCCACTTTTTTTTCAAATCGCCTTCTACTCAATTTTAATTTTAGAAACATTGGTTTTTCTAGTCAGTAAAATTACTTAAAAGTCAATGGAAATGCTTTTAACTTATCCACATAATTAGTGCGTTAAAAGTGCAATACATTTCTAACGGCTGAAAATTGTCTAAACTTATGATCTGCAATTTTTTTCAAATCGCCTTCTACTCAATTTTAATTTTAGAAACATTGGTTTTTCTAGTCAGTAAAATTACTTGAATGTCTGTGGAAATGCTTTTAACTTATCCACATAATTAGTGCGTTAAAAGTGCAATACATTTCTAACGGCTAAAAATTGTCTAAACTTATGATCTGCAACTTTTTTTTAAAATCGTGTTTAATTTTATTTTTAGAAACATTAGATTTTCTTGTCAGTAAAATTACTTGAAAGTCAGTGGAAATGCTTTTAACTTATCCACATAATTAGTGCGTTAAAATTGCAATACATTTCAAACGGCTGAAAATTGTCTATACTTATGATCTGCAACTTTTTTTTAAAATCGTGTTTAATTTTATTTTTAGAAACATTAGATTTTCTTGTCAGTAAAATTACTTGAAAGTCAATGGAAATGCTTTTAACTTATCCACATAATTAGTGCGTTTAAATTGCAATACATTTCAAACGGCTGAAAATTGTCTAAACTTATGATCTGCCACTTTTTTTTCAAATCGCCTTCTACTCAATTTTAATTTTAGAAACATTTGTTTTTCTTGTCAGTAAAATTACTTGAATGTCTGTGGAAATGCTTTTAACTTATCCACATAATTAGTGCGTTTAAATTGCAATACATTTCAAACGGCTGAAAATTGTCTAAACTTATGAGCTGGAACTTTTTTTGCAAATCGCCTTCTACTCAATTTTGAATTCAGAAAAGTTAGTTTTTCTTGACAGTAAAATTACTTGAAAGTCAGTGGAAATGCTTTTAACTTATCCACATAATTAGTGCGTTAAAATTGAAATACATTTCAAACGGCTGAAAATTGTCTATACTTATGATCTGCAACTTTTTTTCAAATCGTGTTTAATTTTAATTTTAGAAACATTAGTTTTTCTTGTCAGTAAAATTACTTGAAAGTCAGTGGAAATGCTTTTAACTTATCCACATAATTAGTGCGTTAAAATTGCAATACATTTCAAACGGCTGAAAATTGTCTATACTTATGATCTGCAACTTTTTTTTAAAATCGTCTTTAATTTTTTTTTTAGAAACATTAGATTTTCTTGTCAGTAAAATTACTTGAAAGTCAATGGAAATGCTTTTAACTTATCCACATAATTAGTGCGTTTAAATTGCAATACATTTCAAACGGCTGAAAATTGTCTAAACTTATGATCTGCCACTTTTTTTTCAAATCGCCTTCTACTCAATTTTAATTTTAGAAACATTTGTTTTTCTTGTCAGTAAAATTACTTGAATGTCTGTGGAAATGCTTTTAACTTATCCACATAATTAGTGCGTTAAAATTGCAATACATTTCAAACGGCTGAAAATTGTCTAAACTTATGAGCTGGAACTTTTTTTGCAAATCGCCTTCTACTCAATTTTGAATTCAGAAAAGTTAGTTTTTCTTGTCAGTAAAATTACTTGAAAGTCAGTGGAAATGCTTTTAACTTATCCACATAATTAGTGCGTTAAAATTGAAATACATTTCAAACGGCTGAAATTTGTCTATACTTATGATCTGCAACTTTTTTTCAAATCGTGTTTAATTTTAATTTTACAAACATTAGTTTTTCTTGTCAGTAAAATTACTTGAAAGTCAGTGGAAATGCTTTTAACTTATCCACATAATTAGTGCGTTAAAATTGCAATACATTTCAAACGGCTGAAAAGGGGACGGCGTGGCCTAGTGGATAAGTGGCACGGCTCACAATCCGAAGGTGCTGGGTTCGATCCCCATCACAGCACCTGCCGTTACCCCGGGGAAGCAAACCCTTAGAAAATGCAGGAGGAAGCAGACCCTTACATAAAATGCATGCTGAAGTCGGATGCATTGGGCCGACAGGCGCAAAATAAAAACTACAGTGCAACGCACACCGCCTTGGGGATTAGAGAAATAAGGCGAACGCAAAAAAAAAAAAAAAAAAAAAAAAAAAAAAAAAAAAAAAAAAAAAAAAAAAAAAAAAAACGGCTGAAAATTGTCTATACTTATGATCTGCAACTTTTTTTAAAAATCTTTTTTTTAATTTTATTTTTAGAAACATTAGATTTTCTTGTCAGTAAAATTACTTGAAAGTCAATGGAAATGCTTTTAACTTATCCACATAATTAGTGCGTTTAAATTGCAATACATTTCAAACGGCTGAAAATTGTCTAAACTTATGATCTGCCACTTTTTTTTCAAATCGCCTTCTACTCAATTTTAATTTTAGAAACATTGGTTTTTCTAGTCAGTAAAATTACTTAAAAGTCAATGGAAATGCTTTTAACTTATCCACATAATTAGTGCGTTAAAAGTGCAATACATTTCTAACGGCTGAAAATTGTCTAAACTTATGATCTGCAATTTTTTTCAAATCGCCTTCTACTCAATTTTAATTTTAGAAACATTGGTTTTTCTAGTCAGTAAAATTACTTGAATGTCTGTGGAAATGCTTTTAACTTATCCACAAAATAAGTGCGTTAAAAGTGCAATACATTTCTAACGGCTAAAAATTGTCTAAACTTATGATCTGCAACTTTTTTTCAAATCGTTTTTAATTTTAATTTTAGAAACATTAGTTTTTCTTGTCAGTAAAATTACTTGAAAGTCTGTGGAAATGCTTTTAACACATAATTAGTGCGTTTAAATTGCAATACATTTCAAACGGCTGAAAATTGTCTAAACTTATGATCTGCCACTTTTTTTTCAAATCGTCTTCTACTCAATTTTAATTTTAGAAACATTGGTTTTTCTAGTCAGTAAAATTACTTGAATGTCTGTGGAAATGCTTTTAACTTATCCACATAATTAGTGCGTTAAAATTGCAATACATTTCAAACGGCTGAAAATTGTCTAAACTTATGATCTGCCACTTTTTTTTCAAATCGCCTTCTACTCAATTTTAATTTTAGAAACATTGGTTTTTCTAGTCAGTAAAATTACTTTAATGTCTGTGGAAATGCTTTTAACTTATCCACATAATTAGTGCGTTAAAAGTGCAATACATTTCAAACGGCTAAAAATTGTCTAAACTTATGATCTGCAACTTTTTTTCAAATCGTGTTTAATTTTAATTTTAGAAACATTAGTTTTTCTTGTCAGTAAAATTACTTGAAAGTCTGTGGAAATGCTTTTAACTTATCCACATAATTAGTGCGTTAAAATTGCAATACATTTCAAACGGCTGAAAATTGTCTATACTTATGATCTGCAACTTTTTTTTAAAATCGTGTTTAATTTTATTTTTAGAAACATTAGATTTTCTTGTCAGTAAAATTACTTGAAAGTCAATGGAAATGCTTTTAACTTATCCACATAATTAGTGCGTTTAAATTGCAATACATTTCAAACGGCTGAAAATTGTCTAAACTTATGATCTGCCACTTTTTTTTCAAATCGCCTTCTACTCAATTTTAATTTTAGAAACATTGGTTTTTATAGTCAGTAAAATTACTTGAATATCTGTGGAAATGCTTTTAACTTATCCACATAATTAGTGCGTTAAAATTGCAATACATTTCAAACGGCTGAAAATTGTCTAAACGTATGAGCTGGAACTTTTTTTCAAATCGCCTTCTACTCAATTTTGATTTCAGAAAAGTTAGTTTTTCTTTGTCAGTAAAATTACTTGAAAGTCAATGGAAATGCTTTTAACTTATTCACATAATTAGTGCGTTAAAATTGAAATACATTTCTAACGGCTAAAAATTGTCTAAACTTATGATCTGCAACTTTTTTTCAAATCGTGTTTAATTTTAATTTTAGAAACATTAGTTTTTCTTGTCAGTAAAATTACTTGAAAGTCTGTGGAAATGCTTTTAACTTATCCACATAATTAATGCGTTTAAATTGCAATACATTTCAAACGGCTGAAAATTGTCTAAACTTATGATCTGCCACTTTTTTTTCAAATCGCCTTCTACTCAATTTTAATTTTAGAAACATTGGTTTTTCTAGTCAGTAAAATTACTTGAATATCTGTGGAAATGCTTTCAACTTATCCACATAATTAGTGCGTTAAAATTGCAATACATTGCAAACGGCTGAAAATTGTCTAAACTTAGGATCTGCCACTTTTTTTTCAAATCGCCTTCTACTCAATTTTAATTTTAGAAACATTGGTTTTTCTAGTCAGTAAAATTACTTGAATGTCTCTGGAAATGCTTTTAACTTATCCACATAATTAGTGCGTTAAAATTGCAATACATTTCAAACGGCTGAAAATTGTCTATACTTATGATCTGCAACTTTTTTTCAAATCGTGTTTAATTTTAATTTTAGAAACATTAGTTTTTCTTGTCAGTAAAATTACTTGAAAGTCAGTGGAAATGCTTTTAACTTATCCACATAATTAGTGCGTTAAAATTGAAATACATTTCAAACGGCTGAAAATTGTCTAAACTTAGGATCTGCCACTTTTTTTTCAAATCGCCTTCTACTCAATTTTAATTTTAGAAACATTGGTTTTTCTAGTCAGTAAAATTACTTGAATGTCTCTGGAAATGCTTTTAACTTATCCACATAATTAGTGCGTTAAAATTGCAACACATTTCAAACGGCTGAAAATTGTCTAAACGTATGAGCTGGAACTTTTTTTCAAATCGCCTTCTACTCAATTTTGATTTCAGAAAAGCTAGTTTTTCTTGTCAGTAAAATTACTTGAAAGTCAGTGGAAATGCTTTTAACTTATCCACATAATTAGTGCGTTAAAATTGCAATACATTTCAAACGGCTGAAAATTGTCTATACTTATGATCTGCAACTTTTTTTCAAATCGTGTTTAATTTTAATTTTAGAAACATTAGTTTTTCTTGTCAGTAAAATTACTTGAAAGTCAATGGAAATGCTTTTAACTTATCCACATAATTAGTGCGTTAAAAGTGCAATACATTTCTAACGGCTGAAAATTGTCTAAACTTATGATCTGCAACTTTTTTTCAAATCGTGTTTAATTTTAATTTTAGAAACATTAGTTTTTCTTGTCAGTAAAATTACTTGAAAGTCTGTGGAAATGCTTTTAACTTATCCACATAATTAGTGCGTTTAAATTGCAATACATTTCAAACGGCTGAAAATTGTCTAAACTTATGATCTGCCACTTTTTTTTCAAATCGCCTTCTACTCAATTTTGATTTTAGAAACATTGGTTTTTCTAGTCAGTAAAATTACTTGAAAGTCAGTGGAAATGCTTTTAACTTATCCTTATAATTAGTGCGTTAAAAGTGCAATATATTTCTAAATGCTGAAAATAGTCTAAACTTATGATCTGCAATTTTTTTTCAAATCGTGTAATTTTAATTTTAGAAACATTAGTTTTTCTTGTCAGTAAAATTACTTGAAAGTCAGTGGAAATGCTTTTAACTTATCCACATAATTAGTGCGTTAAAATTGCAATACATTTCAAACGGCTGAAAATTGTCTAAACTTATGATCTGCAATTTTTTTCAAATCGCCTTCTACTCAATTTTAATTTTAGAAACATTGGTTTTTCTAGTCAGTAAAATTACTTGAATGTCTGTGGAAATGCTTTTAACTTATCCACATAATTAGTGCGTTAAAAGTGCAATACATTTCTAACGGCTAAAAATTGTCTAAACTTATGATCTGCAACTTTTTTTCAAATCGTGTTTAATTTTAATTTTAGAAACATTAGTTTTTCTTGTCAGTAAAATTACTTGAAAGTCTGTGGAAATGCTTTTAACTTATCCACATAATTAGTGCGTTTAAATTGCAATACATTTCAAACGGCTGAAAATTGTCTAAACTTATGATCTGCCACTTTTTTTTCAAATCGCCTTCTACTCAATTTTAATTTTAGAAACATTTTTTTTTCTTGTCAGTAAAATTACTTGAATGTCTGTGGAAATGCTTTTAACTTATCCACATAATTAGTGCGTTAAAATTGCAATACATTTCAAACGGCTGAAAATTGTCTAAACTTATGAGCTGGAACTTTTTTTGCAAATCGCCTTCTACTCAATTTTGAATTCAGAAAAGTTAGTTTGTCTTGTCAGTAAAATTACTTGAAAGTCAGTGGAAATGCTTTTAACTTATCCACATAATTAGTGCGTTAAAATTGAAATACATTTCAAACGGCTGAAAATTGTCTATACTTATGATCTGCAACTTTTTTTCAAATCGTGTTTAATTTTAATTTTAGAAACATTAGTTTTTCTTGTCAGTAAAATTACTTGAAAGTCAGTGGAAATGCTTTTAACTTATCCACATAATTAGTGCGTTAAAATTGCAATACATTTCAAACGGCTGAAAATTGTCTATACTTATGATCTGCAACTTTTTTTTTAAATCGTCTTTAATTTTATTTTTAGAAACATTAGATTTTCTTGTCAGTAAAATTACTTGAAAGTCAATGGAAATGCTTTTAACTTATCCACATAATTAGTGCGTTTAAATTGCAATACATTTCAAACGGCTGAAAATTGTCTAAACTTATGATCTGCCACTTTTTTTTCAAATCGCCTTCTACTCAATTTTAATTTTAGAAACATTTGTTTTTCTTGTCAGTAAAATTACTTGAATGTCTGTGGAAATGCTTTTAACTTATCCACATAATTAGTGCGTTAAAATTGCAATACATTTCAAACGGCTGAAAATTGTCTAAACTTATGAGCTGGAACTTTTTTTGCAAATCGCATTCTACTCAATTTTGAATTCAGAAAAGTTAGTTTTTCTTGTCAGTAAAATTACTTGAAAGTCAGTGGAAATGCTTTTAACTTATCCACATAATTAGTGCGTTAAAATTGAAATACATTTCAAACGGCTGAAAATTGTCTATACTTATGATCTGCAACTTTTTTTCAAATCGTGTTTAATTTTAATTTTAGAAACATTAGTTTTTCTTGTCAGTAAAATTACTTGAAAGTCTGTGGAAATGCTTTTAACTTATCCACATAATTAGTGCGTTTAAATTGCAATACATTTCAAACGGCTGAAAATTGTCTAAACTTATGATCTGCCACTTTTTTTTCAAATCGCCTTCTACTCAATTTTAATTTTAGAAACATTTGTTTTTCTTGTCAGTAAAATTACTTGAATGTCTGTGGAAATGCTTTTAACTTATCCACATAATTAGTGCGTTAAAATTGCAATACATTTCAAACGGCTGAAAATTGTCTAAACTTATGAGCTGGAACTTTTTTTGCAAATCGCCTTCTACTCAATTTTGAATTCAGAAAAGTTAGTTTGTCTTGTCAGTAAAATTACTTGAAAGTCAGTGGAAATGCTTTTAACTTATCCACATAATTAGTGCGTTAAAATTGAAATACATTTCAAACGGCTGAAAATTGTCTATACTTATGATCTGCAACTTTTTTTCAAATCGTGTTTAATTTTAATTTTAGAAACATTAGTTTTTCTTGTCAGTAAAATTATTTGAAAGTCAGTGGAAATGCTTTTAACTTATCCACATAATTAGTGCGTTAAAATTGCAATACATTTCAAACGGCTGAAAATTGTCTATACTTATGATCTGCAACTTTTTTTTTAAATCGTCTTTAATTTTATTTTTAGAAACATTAGATTTTCTTGTCAGTAAAATTACTTGAAAGTCAATGGAAATGCTTTTAACTTATCCACATAATTAGTGCGTTTAAATTGCAATACATTTCAAACGGCTGAAAATTGTCTAAACTTATGATCTGCCACTTTTTTTTCAAATCGCCTTCTACTCAATTTTAATTTTAGAAACATTTGTTTTTCTTGTCAGTAAAATTACTTGAATGTCTGTGGAAATGCTTTTAACTTATCCACATAATTAGTGCGTTAAAATTGCAATACATTTCAAACGGCTGAAAATTGTCTAAACTTATGAGCTGGAACTTTTTTTGCAAATCGCATTCTACTCAATTTTGAATTCAGAAAAGTTAGTTTTTCTTGTCAGTAAAATTACTTGAAAGTCAGTGGAAATGCTTTTAACTTATCCACATAATTAGTGCGTTAAAATTGAAATACATTTCAAACGGCTGAAAATTGTCTATACTTATGAACTGCAATTTTTTTTCAAATCGTGTTTAATTTTAATTTTAGAAACATTAGTTTTTCTAGTCAGTAAAATTACTTGAAAGTCAGTGGAAATGCTTTTAACTTATCCACATAATTAGTGCGTTAAAATTGCAATACATTTCAAACGGCTGAAAATTGTCTATACTTATGATCTGCAACTTTTTTTCAAATCGTGTTTAATTTTAATTTTAGAAACATTAGTTTTTCTTGTCAGTAAAATTACTTGAATGTCTCTGGAAATGCTTTTAACTTATCCACATAATTAGTGCGTTAAAAGTGCAATACATTTCTAACGGCTAAAAATTGTCTAAACTTATGATCTGCAACTTTTTTTCAAATCGTGTTTAATTTTAATTTTAGAAACATTAGTTTTTCTTGTCAGTAAAATTACTTGAAAGTCTGTGGAAATGCTTTTAACTTATCCACATAATTAGTGCGTTTAAATTGCAATACATTTCAAACGGCTGAAAATTGTCTAAACTTATGATCTGCCACTTTTTTTTCAAATCGCCTTCTACTCAATTTTAATTTTAGAAACATTGGTTTTTCTAGTCAGTAAAATTACTTGAATATCTGTGAAAATGCTTTTAACTTATCCACATAATTAGTGCGTTAAAATTGCAATACATTTCAAACGGCTGAAAATTGTCTAAACGTATGAGCTGGAACTTTTTTTCAAATCGCCTTCTACTCAATTTTGATTTCAGAAAAGTTAGTTTTTCTTTGTCAGTAAAATTACTTGAAAGTCAATGGAAATGCTTTTAACTTATTCACATAATTAGTGCGTTAAAATTGAAATACATTTCAAACGGCTGAAAATTGTCTATACTTATGAACTGCAATTTTTTTTCAAATCGTGTTTAATTTTAATTTTAGAAACATTAGTTTTTCTAGTCAGTAAAATTACTTGAAAGTCAGTGGAAATGCTTTTAACTTATCCACATAATTAGTGCGTTAAAATTGCAATACATTTCAAACGGCTGAAAATTGTCTATACTTATGATCTGCAACTTTTTTTCAAATCGTGTTTAATTTTAATTTTAGAAACATTAGTTTTTCTTGTCAGTAAAATTACTTGAATGTCTGTGGAAATGCTTTTAACTTATCCACATAATTAGTGCGTTAAAAGTGCAATACATTTCTAACGGCTAAAAATTGTCTAAACTTATGATCTGCAACTTTTTTTCAAATCGTGTTTAATTTTAATTTTAGAAACATTAGTTTTTCTTGTCAGTAAAATTACTTGAAAGTCTGTGGAAATGCTTTTAACTTATCCACATAATTAGTGCGTTTAAATTGCAATACATTTCAAACGGCTGAAAATTGTCTAAACTTATGATCTGCCACTTTTTTTTCAAATCGCCTTCTACTCAATTTTAATTTTAGAAACATTTGTTTTTCTTGTCAGTAAAATTACTTGAATGTCTGTGGAAATGCTTTTAACTTATCCACATAATTAGTGCGTTAAAATTGCAATACATTTCAAACGGCTGAAAATTGTCTATACTTATGATCTGCAACTTTTTTTCAAATCGTGTTTAATTTTAATTTTAGAAACATTAGTTTTTCTTGTCAGTAAAATTACTTGAAAGTCAGTGGAAATGCTTTTAACTTATCCACATAATTAGTGCGTTAAAATTGCAATACATTTCAAACGGCTGAAAATTGTCTATACTTATGATCTGCAACTTTTTTTTTAAATCGTCTTTAATTTTATTTTTAGAAACATTAGATTTTCTTGTCAGTAAAATTACTTGAAAGTCAATGGAAATGCTTTTAACTTATCCACATAATTAGTGCGTTTAAATTGCAATACATTTCAAACGGCTGAAAATTGTCTAAACTTATGATCTGCCACTTTTTTTTCAAATCGCCTTCTACTCAATTTTAATTTTAGAAACATTTGTTTTTCTTGTCAGTAAAATTACTTGAATGTCTGTGGAAATGCTTTTAACTTATCCACATAATTAGTGCGTTAAAATTGCAATACATTTCAAACGGCTGAAAATTGTCTAAACTTATGAGCTGGAACTTTTTTTGCAAATCGCATTCTACTCAATTTTGAATTCAGAAAAGTTAGTTTTTCTTGTCAGTAAAATTACTTGAAAGTCAGTGGAAATGCTTTTAACTTATCCACATAATTAGTGCGTTAAAATTGAAATACATTTCAAACGGCTGAAAATTGTCTATACTTATGATCTGCAACTTTTTTTCAAATCGTGTTTAATTTTAATTTTAGAAACATTAGTTTTTCTTGTCAGTAAAATTACTTGAAAGTCAGTGGAAATGCTTTTAACTTATCCACATAATTAGTGCGTTAAAATTGCAATACATTTCAAACGGCTGAAAATTGTCTATACTTATGATCTGCAACTTTTTTTTTAAATCGTGTTTAATTTTATTTTTAGAAACATTAGATTTTCTTGTCAGTAAAATTACTTGAAAGTCAATGGAAATGCTTTTAACTTATCCACATAATTAGTGCGTTTAAATTGCAATACATTTCAAACGGCTGAAAATTGTCTAAACTTATGATCTGCCACTTTTTTTTCAAATCGCCTTCTACTCAATTTTAATTTTAGAAACATTGGTTTTTCTAGTCAGTAAAATTACTTGAATATCTGTGAAAATGCTTTTAACTTATCCACATAATTAGTGCGTTAAAATTGCAATACATTTCAAACGGCTGAAAATTGTCTAAACGTATGAGCTGGAACTTTTTTTCAAATCGCCTTCTACTCAATTTTGATTTCAGAAAAGTTAGTTTTTCTTTGTCAGTAAAATTACTTGAAAGTCAATGGAAATGCTTTTAACTTATTCACATAATTAGTGCGTTAAAATTGAAATACATTTCAAACGGCTGAAAATTGTCTATACTTATGAACTGCAATTTTTTTTCAAATCGTGTTTAATTTTAATTTTAGAAACATTAGTTTTTCTAGTCAGTAAAATTACTTGAAAGTCAGTGGAAATGCTTTTAACTTATCCACATAATTAGTGCGTTAAAATTGCAATACATTTCAAACGGCTGAAAATTGTCTATACTTATGATCTGCAACTTTTTTTCAAATCGTGTTTAATTTTAATTTTAGAAACATTAGTTTTTCTTGTCAGTAAAATTACTTGAATGTCTCTGGAAATGCTTTTAACTTATCCACATAATTCGTGCGTTAAAATTGAAATACATTTCAAACGGCTGAAAATTGTCAATACTTATGATCTGCAACTTTTTTTCAAATCGTGTTTAATTTTAATTTTAGAAACATTAGTTTTTCTTGTCAGTAAAAATACTTGAAAGTCAATGGAAATGCTTTTAACTTATCCACATAATTAGTGCGTTAAAATTGAAATACATTTCTAACGGCTGAAAATTGTCTAAACTTATGATCTGCAACTTTTTTTCAAATCGTGTAATTTTAATTTTAGAAACATTAGTTTTTCTTGTCAGTAAAATTACTTGAATGTCTGTGGAAATGCTTTTAACTTATCCACATAATTAGTGCGTTAAAATTGAAATACATTTCAAACGGCTGAAAATTGTCTAAACTTATGATCTGCCACTTTTTTTTCAAATCGCCTTCTACTCAATTTTAATTTTAGAAACATTGGTTTTTCTAGTCAGTAAAATTACTTGAATATCTGTGGAAATGCTTTTAACTTATCCACATAATTAGTGCGTTAAAATTGCAATACATTTCAAACGGCTGAAAATTGTCTAAACGTATGAGCTGGAACTTTTTTTCAAATCGCCTTCTACTCAATTTTGATTTCAGAAAAGTTAGTTTTTCTTTGTCAGTAAAATTACTTGAAAGTCAATGGAAATGCTTTTAACTTATTCACATAATTAGTGCGTTAAAATTGAAATACATTTCAAACGGCTGAAAATTGTCTATACTTATGATCTGCAATTTTTTTTCAAATCGTGTTTAATTTTAATTTTAGAAACATTAGTTTTTCTAGTCAGTAAAATTACTTGAAAGTCAGTGGAAATGCTTTTAACTTATCCACATAATTAGTGCGTTAAAATTGCAATACATTTCAAACGGCTGAAAATTGTCTATACTTATGATCTGCAACTTTTTTTCAAATCGTGTTTAATTTTAATTTTAGAAACATTAGTTTTTCTTGTCAGTAAAATTACTTGAAAGTCTGTGGAAATGCTTTTAACTTATCCACATAATTAGTGCGTTTAAATTGCAATACATTGCAAACGGCTGAAAATTGTCTAAACTTAGGATCTGCCACTTTTTTTTCAAATCGCCCTCTACTCAATTTTAATTTTAGAAACATTGGTTTTTCTAGTCAGTAAAATTACTTGAATGTCTCTGGAAATGCTTTTAACTTATCCACATAATTAGTGCGTTAAAATTGCAATACATTTCAAACGGCTGAAAATTGTCTAAACGTATGAGCTGGAACTTTTTTTTAAATCGCCTTCTACTCAATTTTGATTTCAGAAAAGCTAGTTTTTCTTGTCAGTAAAATTACTTGAAAGTCAGTGGAAATGCTTTTAACTTATCCACATAATTAGTGCGTTAAAATTGAAATACATTTCAAACGGCTGAAAATTGTCTATACTTATGATCTGCAACTTTTTTTCAAATCGTGTTTAATTTTAATTTTAGAAACATTAGTTTTTCTTGTCAGTAAAAATACTTGAAAGTCAATGGAAATGCTTTTAACTTATCCACATAATTAGTGCGTTAAAAGTGCAATACATTTCTAACGGCTGAAAATTGTCTAAACTTATGATCTGCAACTTTTTTTCAAATCGTGTAATTTTAATTTTAGAAACATTAGTTTTTCTTGTCAGTAAAAATACTTGAAAGTCAATGGAAATGCTTTTAACTTATCCACATAATTAGTGCGTTAAAACAGCAATACATTTCTAACGGCTGAAAATTGTCTAAACTTATGATCTGCAACTTTTTTTCAAATCGTGTAATTTTAATTTTAGAAACATTAGTTTTTCTTGTCAGTAAAATTACTTGAAAGTCTGTGGAAATGCTTTTAACTTATCCACATAATTAGTGCGTTTAAATTGCAATACATTTCAAACGGCTGAAAATTGTCTAAACTTATGATCTGCCACTTTTTTTTCAAATTGCCTTCTACTCAATTTTAATTTTAGAAACATTTGTTTTTCTTGTCAGTAAAATTACTTGAATGTCTGTGGAAATGCTTTTAACTTATCCACATAATTAGTGCGTTAAAATTGAAATACATTTCAGACGGCTGAAAATTGTCTATACTTATGATCTGCAACTTTTTTTCAAATCGTGTTCAATTTTAATTTTAGAAACATTAGTTTTTCTTGTCAGTAAAATTACTTGAAAGTCAGTGGAAATGCTTTTAACTTATCCACATAATTAGTGCGTTAAAATTGAAATACATTTCAAACGGCTGAAAATTGTCTATACTTATGATCTGCAACTTTTTTTCAAATCGTGTTTAATTTTAATTTTAGAAACATTAGTTTTTCTTGTCAGTAAAAATACTTGAAAGTCAATGGAAATGCTTTTAACTTATCCACATAATTAGTGCGTTAAAACAGCAATACATTTCTAACGGCTGAAAATTGTCTAAACTTATGATCTGCAACTTTTTTTCAAATCGTGTAATTTTAATTTTAGAAACATTAGTTTTTCTTGTCAGTAAAATTACTTGAAAGTCTGTGGAAATGCTTTTAACTTATCCACATAATTAGTGCGTTTAAATTGCAATACATTTCAAACGGCTGAAAATTGTCTAAACTTATGATCTGCCACTTTTTTTTCAAATTGCCTTCTACTCAATTTTAATTTTAGAAACATTTGTTTTTCTTGTCAGTAAAATTACTTGAATGTCTGTGGAAATGCTTTTAACTTATCCACATAATTAGTGCGTTAAAATTGCAATACATTTCAAACGGCTGAAAATTGTCTATACTTATGATCTGCAACTTTTTTTCAAATCGTGTTTAATTTTAATTTTAGAAACATTAGTTTTTCTTGTTAGTAAAATTACTTGAAAGTCAATGGAAATGCTTTTAACTTATCCACATAATTAGTGCGTTAAAAGTGCAATACATTTCTAACGGCTGAAAATTGTCTAAACTTATGATCTGCAACTTTTTTTCAAATCGTGTAATTTTAATTTTAGAAACATTGGTTTTTCTAGTCAGTAAAATTACTTGAAAGTCTGTGGAAATGCTTTTAACTTATCCACTTAATTACTGCGTTTAAATTGCAATACATTTCAAACGGCTGAAAATTGTCTAAACTTATGATCTGCCACTTTTTTTTCAAATCGCCTTCTACTCAATTTTAATTTTAGAAACATTGGTTTTTCTAGTCAGTAAAATTACTTAAAAGTCAATGGAAATGCTTTTAACTTATCCACATAATTAGTGCGTTAAAAGTGAAATACATTTCTAACGGCTGAAAATTGTCTAAACTTATGATCTGCAATTTTTTTCAAATCGCCTTCTACTCAATTATAATTTTAGAAACATTGTTTTTTTTAGTCAGTAAAATTACTTGAATGTCTGTGGAAATGCTTTTAACTTATCCACATAATTAGTGCGTTTAAATTGCAATACATTTCAAACGGCTGAAAATTGTCTAAACGTATGAGCTGGAACTTTTTTTCAAATCGCCTTCTACTCAATTTTGATTTCAGAAAAGCTAGTTTTTCTTGTCAGTAAAATTACTTGAAAGTCAGTGGAAATGCTTTTAACTTATCCACATAATTAGTGCGTTAAAATTGAAATACATTTCAAACGGCTGAAAATTGTCTATACTTATGATCTGCAACTTTTTTTCAAATCGTGTTTAATTTTAATTTTAGAAACATTAGTTTTTCTTGTCAGTAAAATTACTTGAAAGTCAATGGAAATGCTTTTAACTTATCCACATAATTAGTGCGTTAAGTGCAATACATTTCTAACGGCTGAAAATTGTCTAAACTTATGATCTGCAACTTTTTTTCAAATCGTGTAATTTTAATTTTAGAAACATTGGTTTTTCTAGTCAGTAAAATTACTTGAAAGTCTGTGGAAATGCTTTTAACTTATCCACTTAATTACTGCGTTTAAATTGCAATACATTTCAAACGGCTGAAAATTGTCTAAACTTATGATCTGCCACTTTTTTTTCAAATCGCCTTCTACTCAATTTTAATTTTAGAAACATTGGTTTTTCTAGTCAGTAAAATTACTTAAAAGTCAATGGAAATGCTTTTAACTTATCCACATAATTAGTGCGTTAAAAGTGCAATACATTTCTAACAGCTGAAAATTGTCTAAACTTATGATCTGCAATTTTTTTCAAATCGCCTTCTACTCAATTATAATTTTAGAAACATTGTTTTTTTTAGTCAGTAAAATTACTTGAATGTCTGTGGAAATGCTTTTAACTTATCCACATAATTAGTGCGTTTAAATTGCAATACATTTCAAACGGCTGAAAATTGTCTAAACGTATGAGCTGGAACTTTTTTTCAAATCGCCTTCTACTCAATTTTGATTTCAGAAAAGCTAGTTTTTCTTGTCAGTAAAATTACTTGAAAGTCAGTGGAAATGCTTTTAACTTATCCACATAATTAGTGCGTTAAAATTGAAATACATTTCAAACGGCTGAAAATTGTCTATACTTATGATCTGCAACTTTTTTTCAAATCGTGTTTAATTTTAATTTTAGAAACATTAGTTTTTCTTGTCAGTAAAATTACTTAAAAGTCAATGGAAATGCTTTTAACTTATCCACATAATTAGTGCGTTAAGTGCAATACATTTCTAACGGCTGAAAATTGTCTAAACTTATGATCTGCAACTTTTTTTCAAATCGTGTAATTTTAATTTTGGAAACATTAGTTTTTCTTGTCAGTAAAATTACTTGAAAGTCTGTGGAAATGCTTTTAACTTATCCACATAATTAGTGCGTTTAAATTGCAATACATTTCAAACGGCTGAAAATTGTCTAAACTTATGATCTGCCACTTTTTTTTCAAATCGCCTTCTACTCAATTTTAATTTTAGAAACATTTGTTTTTCTTGTCAGTAAAATTACTTGAATGTCTGTGGAAATGCTTTTAACTTATCCACATAATTAGTGCGTTAAAATTGCAATACATTTCAAACGGCTGAAAAGGGGACGGCGTGGCCTAGTGGTTAAGTGGCACGGCTCACGACCCGAAGGTGCTGGGTTCGATCCCCATCACAGCACCAGCCGTTACCCCGGGGAAGCAAACCCTTACAAAATGCAGGAGGAAGCAGACCCTTACATAAAATGCGTGCTGAAGTCGGATGCACTGGGCCGACAGGCGCAAAAAAAAAACCACAGTGCAACGCACACCGCCTTGGGGAATAGAGAAATAAGGCGAACGCAAAAAAAAAAAAAAAAAAAAAAAAACGGCTGAAAATTGTCTAAACTTATGAGCTGGAACTTTTTTTGCAAATCGCCTTCTACTCAATTTTGAATTCAGAAAAGTTAGTTTTTCTTGTCAGTAAAATTACTTGAAAGTCAGTGGAAATGCTTTTAACTTATCCACATAATTAGTGCGTTAAAATTGAAATACATTTCAAACGGCTGAAAATTGTCTATACTTATGATCTGCAACTTTTTTTCAAATCGTGTTTAATTTTAATTTTAGAAACATTAGTTTTTCTTGTCAGTAAAATTACTTGAAAGTCAGTGGAAATGCTTTTAACTTATCCACATAATTAGTGCGTTAAAATTGCAATACATTTCAAACGGCTGAAAATTGTCTATACTTATGATCTGCAACTTTTTTTTTAAATCGTGTTTAATTTTATTTTTAGAAACATTAGATTTTCTTGTCAGTAAAATTACTTGAAAGTCAATGGAAATGCTTTTAACTTATCCACATAATTAGTGCGTTTAAATTGCAATACATTTCAAACTGCTGAAAATTGTCTAAACTTATGATCTGCCACTTTTTTTTCAAATCGCCTTCTACTCAATTTTAATTTTAGAAACATTGGTTTTTATAGTCAGTAAAATTACTTAAAAGTCAATGGAAATGCTTTTAACTTATCCACATAATTAGTGCGTTAAAAGTGCAATACATTTCTAACGGCTGAAAATTGTCTAAACTTATGATCTGCAATTTTTTTCAAATCGCCTTCTACTCAATTTTAATTTTAGAAACATTGGTTTTTCTAGTCAGTAAAATTACTTGAATGTCTGTGGAAATGCTTTTAACTTATCCACAAAATTAGTGCGTTAAAAGTGCAATACATTTCTAACGGCTAAAAATTGTCTAAACTTATGATCTGCAACTTTTTTTCAAATCGTGTTTAATTTTAATTTTAGAAACATTAGTTTTTCTTGTCAGTAAAATTACTTGAAAGTCTGTGGAAATGCTTTTAACTTATCCACATAATTAGTGCGTTTAAATTGCAATACATTTCAAACGGCTGAAAATTGTCTAAACTTATGATCTGCCACTTTTTTTTCAAATCGTCTTCTACTCAATTTTGATTTTAGAAACATTGGTTTTTCTAGTCAGTAAAATTACTTGAATATCTGTGGAAATGCTTTTAACTTATCCACATAATTAGTGCGTTAAAATTGCAATACATTTCAAACGGCTGAAAATTGTCTAAACGTATGAGCTGGAACTTTTTTTAAAATCGCCTTCTACTCAATTTTGATTTCAGAAAAGTTAGTTTTTCTTTGTCAGTAAAATTACTTGAAAGTCAATGGAAATGCTTTTAACTTATTCACATAATTAGTGCGTTAAAATTGAAATACATTTCTAACGGCTAAAAATTGTCTAAGCTTATGATCTGCAACTTTTTTTCAAATCGTGTTTAATTTTAATTTTAGAAACATTAGTTTTTCTTGTCAGTAAAATTACTTGAAAGTCTGTGGAAATGCTTTTAACTTATCCACATAATTAGTGCGTTTAAATTGCAATACATTTCAAACGGCTGAAAATTGTCTAAACTTATGATCTGCCACTTTTTTTTCAAATCGCCTTCTACTCAATTTTAATTTTAGAAACATTGGTTTTTCTAGTCAGTAAAATTACTTGAATATCTGTGGAAATGCTTTTAACTTATCCACATAATTAGTGCGTTAAAATTGCAATACATTTCAAACGGCTGAAAATTGTCTAAACGTATGAGCTGGAACTCTTTTTCAAATCGCCTTCTACTCAATTTTGATTTCAGAAAAGTTAGTTTTTCTTTGTCAGTAAAATTACTTGAAAGTCAATGGAAATGCTTTTAACTTATTCACATAATTAGTGCGTTAAAATTGCAATACATTTCAAACGGCTGAAAATTGTCTATACTTATGATCTGCAACTTTTTTTCAAATCGTGTTTAATTTTAATTTTAGAAACATTAGTTTTTCTTGTCAGTAAAATTACTTGAAAGTCTGTGGAAATGCTTTTAACTTATCCACATAATTAGTGCGTTTAAATTGCAATACATTGCAAACGGCTGAAAATTGTCTAAACTTATGATCTGCCACTTTTTTTTCAAATCGCCTTCTACTCAATTTTAATTTTAGAAACATTGGTTTTTCTAGTGTAAAATTACTTAAAAGTCAATGGAAATGCTTTTAACTTATCCACATAATTAGTGCGTTAAAAGTGCAATACATTTCTAACGGCTGAAAATTGTCTAAACTTATGATCTGCAATTTTTTTCAAATCGCCTTCTACTCAATTTTAATTTTAGAAACATTGGTTTTTCTAGTCAGTAAAATTACTTGAATGTCTGTGGAAATGCTTTTAACTTATCCACAAAATTAGTGCGTTAAAAGTGCAATACATTTCTAACGGCTAAAAATTGTCTAAACTTATGATCTGCAACTTTTTTTCAAATCGTGTTTAATTTTAATTTTAGAAACATTAGTTTTTCTTGTCAGTAAAATTACTTGAAAGTCTGTGGAAATGCTTTTAACTTATCCACATAATTAGTGCGTTTAAATTGCAATACATTTCAAACGGCTGAAAATTATCTAAACTTATGATCTGCCACTTTTTTTTCAAATCGTCTTCTACTCAATTTTGATTTTAGAAACATTGGTTTTTCTAGTCAGTAAAATTACTTGAATATCTGTGGAAATGCTTTTAACTTATCCACATAATTAGTGCGTTAAAATTGCAATACATTTCAAACGGCTGAAAATTGTCTAAACGTATGAGCTGGAACTTTTTTTCAAATCGCCTTCTACTCAATTTTGATTTCAGAAAAGTTAGTTTTTCTTTGTCAGTAAAATTACTTGAAAGTCAATGGAAATGCTTTTAACTTATTCACATAATTAGTGCGTTAAAATTGAAATACATTTCTAACGGCTGAAAATTGTCTATACTTATGATCTGCAATTTTTTTTCAAATCGTGTTTAATTTTAATTTTAGAAACATTAGTTTTTCTAGTCAGTAAAATTACTTGAAAGTCAGTGGAAATGCTTTTAACTTATCCACATAATTAGTGCGTTAAAATTGCAATACATTTCTAACGGCTGAAAATTGTCTAAACTTATGATCTGCAACTTTTTTTCAAATCGTGTAATTTTAATTTTAGAAACATTAGTTTTTCTTGTCAGTAAAATTACTTGAAAGTCTGTGGAAATGCTTTTAACTTATCCACATAATTAGTGCGTTTAAATTGCAATACATTTCAAACGGCTGAAAATTGTCTAAACTTATGATCTGCCACTTTTTTTTCAAATTGCCTTCTACTCAATTTTAATTTTAGAAACATTTGTTTTTCTTGTCAGTAAAATTACTTGAATGTCTGTGGAAATGCTTTTAACTTATCCACATAATTAGTGCGTTAAAATTGCAATACATTTCAAACGGCTGAAAATTGTCTATACTTATGATCTGCAACTTTTTTTCAAATCGTGTTTAATTTTAATTTTAGAAACATTAGTTTTTCTTGTCAGTAAAATTACTTGAAAGTCAATGGAAATGCTTTTAACTTATCCACATAATTAGTGCGTTAAAAGTGCAATACATTTCTAACGGCTGAAAATTGTCTAAACTTATGATCTGCAACTTTTTTTCAAATCGTGTTTAATTTTAATTTTAGAAACATTAGTTTTTCTTGTCAGTAAAATTACTTGAAAGTCTGTGGAAATGCTTTTAACTTATCCACATAATTAGTGCGTTTAAATTGCAATACATTTCAAACGGCTGAAAATTGTCTAAACTTATGATCTGCCACTTTTTTTTCAAATCGCCTTCTACTCAATTTTAATTTTAGAAACATTGGTTTTTCTAGTCAGTAAAATTACTTGAATATCTGTGGAAATGCTTTTAACTTATCCACATAATTAGTGCGTTAAAATTGCAATACATTTCAAACGGCTGAAAATTGTCTAAACGTATGAGCTGGAACTCTTTTTCAAATCGCCTTCTACTCAATTTTGATTTCAGAAAAGTCAGTTTTTCTTTGTCAGTAAAATTACTTGAAAGTCAATGGAAATGCTTTTAACTTATTCACATAATTAGTGCGTTGAAATTGAAATACATTTCAAACGGCTGAAAATTGTCTATACTTATGATCTGCAATTTTTTTTCAAATCGTGTTTAATTTTAATTTTAGAAACATTAGTTTTTCTAGTCAGTAAAATTACTTGAAAGTCAGTGGAAATGCTTTTAACTTATCCACATAATTAGTGCGTTTAAATTGCAATACATTTCAAACGGCTGAAAATTGTCTAAACTTATGATCTGCCACTTTTTTTTCAAATTGCCTTCTACTCAATTTTAATTTTAGAAACATTTGTTTTTCTTGTCAGTAAAATTACTTGAATGTCTGTGGAAATGCTTTTAACTTATCCACATAATTAGTGCGTTAAAATTGCAATACATTTCAAACGGCTGAAAATTGTCAATACTTATGATCTGCAACTTTTTTTCAAATCGTGTTTAATTTTAATTTTAGAAACATTAGTTTTTCTTGTCAGTAAAATTACTTGAAAGTCAATGGAAATGCTTTTAACTTATCCACATAATTAGTGCGTTAAAAGTGCAATACATTTCTAACGGCTGAAAATTGTCTAAACTTATGATCTGCAACTTTTTTTCAAATCGTGTAATTTTAATTTTAGAAACATTAGTTTTTCTTGTCAGTAAAATTACTTGAAAGTCTGTGGAAATGCTTTTAACTTATCCACATAATTGGTGCGTTTAAATTGAAATACATTTCAAACGGCTGAAAATTGTCTAAACTTATGATCTGCCACTTTTTTTTCAAATCGCCTTCTACTCAATTTTAATTTTAGAAACATTGGTTTTTCTAGTCAGTAAAATTACTTAAAAGTCAATGGAAATGCTTTTAACTTATCCACATAATTAGTGCGTTAAAAGTGCAATACATTTCTAACGGCTAAAAATTGTCTAAACTTATGATCTGCAATTTTTTTCAAATCGCCTTCTACTCAATTTTAATTTTAGAAACATTGGTTTTTCTAGTCAGTAAAATTACTTGAAAGTCTGTGGAAATGCTTTTAACTTATCCACTTAATTACTGCGTTTAAATTGCAATACATTTCAAACGGCTGAAAATTGTCTAAACTTATGATCTGCCACTTTTTTTTCAAATCGCCTTCTACTCAATTTTAATTTTAGAAACATTGGTTTTTCTAGTCAGTAAAATTACTTAAAAGTCAATGGAAATGCTTTTAACTTATCCACATAATTAGTGCCTTAAAAGTGCAATACATTTCTAACGGCTGAAAATTGTCTAAACTTATGATCTGCAATTTTTTTCAAATCGCCTTCTACTCAATTATAATTTTAGAAACATTGTTTTTTTTAGTCAGTAAAATAACTTGAATGTCTGTGGAAATGCTTTTAACCTATCCACATAATTAGAGCGTTAAAATTGAAATACATTTCAAACGGCTGAAAATTGTCTATACTTATGATCTGCAACTTTTTTTCAAATCGTGTTTAATTTTAATTTTAGAAACATTTGTTTTTCTTGTCAGTAAAATTACTTGAATGTCTGTGGAAATGCTTTTAACTTATCCACATAATTAGTGCGTTAAAATTGCAATACATTTCAAACGGCTGAAAATTGTCTATACTTATGATCTGCAACTTTTTTTCAAATCGTGTTTAATTTTAATTTTAGAAACATTAGTTTTTCTTGTCAGTAAAATTACTTGAAAGTCAATGGAAATGCTTTTAACTTATCCACATAATTAGTGCGTTAAAAGTGCAATACATTTCTAACGGCTGAAAATTGTCTAAACTTATGATCTGCAACTTTTTTTCAAATCGTGTAATTTTAATTTTAGAAACATTAGTTTTTCTTGTCAGTAAAATTACTTGAAAGTCTGTGGAAATGCTTTTAACTTATCCACATAATTGGTGCGTTTAAATTGAAATACATTTCAAACGGCTGAAAATTGTCTAAACTTATGATCTGCCACTTTTTTTTCAAATCGCCTTCTACTCAATTTTAATTTTAGAAACATTGGTTTTTCTAGTCAGTAAAATTACTTAAAAGTCAATGGAAATGCTTTTAACTTATCCACATAATTAGTGCGTTAAAAGTGCAATACATTTCTAACGGCTAAAAATTGTCTAAACTTATGATCTGCAATTTTTTTCAAATCGCCTTCTACTCAATTTTAATTTTAGAAACATTGGTTTTTCTAGTCAGTAAAATTACTTGAAAGTCTGTGGAAATGCCTTTAACTTATCCACTTAATTACTGCGTTTAAATTGCAATACATTTCAAACGGCTGAAAATTGTCTAAACTTATGATCTGCCACTTTTTTTTCAAATCGCCTTCTACTCAATTTTAATTTTAGAAACATTGGTTTTTCTAGTCAGTAAAATTACTTAAAAGTCAATGGAAATGCTTTTAACTTATCCACATAATTAGTGCGTTAAAAGTGCAATACATTTCTAACGGCTGAAAATTGTCTAAACTTATGATCTGCAACTTTTTTTCAAATCGCCTTCTACTCAATTATAATTTTAGAAACATTGTTTTTTTTAGTCAGTAAAATAACTTGAATGTCTGTGGAAATGCTTTTAACCTATCCACATAATTAGAGCGTTAAAATTGAAATACATTTCAAACGGCTGAAAATTGTCTATACTTATGATCTGCAACTTTTTTTCAAATCGTGTTTAATTTTAATTTTAGAAACATTAGTTTTTCTTGTCAGTAAAAATACTTGAAAGTCAATGGAAATGCTTTTAACTTATCCACATAATTAGTGCGTTAAAAGTGCAATACATTTCTAACGGCTGAAAATTGTCTAAACTTATGATCTGCAACTTTTTTTCAAATCGTGTAATTTTAATTTTAGAAACATTAGTTTTTCTTGTCAGTAAAATTACTTGAAAGTCTGTGGAAATGCTTTTAACTTATCCACATAATTAGTGCGTTTAAATTGCAATACATTTCAAACGGCTGAAAATTGTCTAAACTTATGATCTGCCACTTTTTTTTCAAATTGCCTTCTACTCAATTTTGATTTCAGAAAAGTTAGTTTTTCTTTGTCAGTAAAATTACTTGAAAGTCAATGGAAATGCTTTTAACTTATTCACATAATTAGTGCGTTAAAATTGAAATACATTTCTAACGGCTAAAAATTGTCTAAGCTTATGATCTGCAACTTTTTTTCAAATCGTGTTTAATTTTAATTTTAGAAACATTAGTTTTTCTTGTCAGTAAAATTACTTGAAAGTCTGTGGAAATGCTTTTAACTTATCCACATAATTAGTGCGTTTAAATTGCAATACATTTCAAACGGCTGAAAATTGTCTAAACTTATGATCTGCCACTTTTTTTTCAAATCGCCTTCTACTCAATTTTAATTTTAGAAACATTGGTTTTTCTAGTCAGTAAAATTACTTGAATATCTGTGGAAATGCTTTTAACTTATCCACATAATTAGTGCGTTAAAATTGCAATACATTTCAAACGGCTGAAAATTGTCTAAACGTATGAGCTGGAACTCTTTTTCAAATCGCCTTCTACTCAATTTTGATTTCAGAAAAGTTAGTTTTTCTTTGTCAGTAAAATTACTTGAAAGTCAATGGAAATGCTTTTAACTTATTCACATAATTAGTGCGTTAAAATTGCAATACATTTCAAACGGCTGAAAATTGTCTATACTTATGATCTGCAACTTTTTTTCAAATCGTGTTTAATTTTAATTTTAGAAACATTAGTTTTTCTTGTCAGTAAAATTACTTGAAAGTCTGTGGAAATGCTTTTAACTTATCCACATAATTAGTGCGTTTAAATTGCAATACATTGCAAACGGCTGAAAATTGTCTAAACTTATGATCTGCCACTTTTTTTTCAAATCGCCTTCTACTCAATTTTAATTTTAGAAACATTGGTTTTTCTAGTGTAAAATTACTTAAAAGTCAATGGAAATGCTTTTAACTTATCCACATAATTAGTGCGTTAAAAGTGCAATACATTTCTAACGGCTGAAAATTGTCTAAACTTATGATCTGCAATTTTTTTCAAATCGCCTTCTACTCAATTTTAATTTTAGAAACATTGGTTTTTCTAGTCAGTAAAATTACTTGAATGTCTGTGGAAATGCTTTTAACTTATCCACAAAATTAGTGCGTTAAAAGTGCAATACATTTCTAACGGCTAAAAATTGTCTAAACTTATGATCTGCAACTTTTTTTCAAATCGTGTTTAATTTTAATTTTAGAAACATTAGTTTTTCTTGTCAGTAAAATTACTTGAAAGTCTGTGGAAATGCTTTTAACTTATCCACATAATTAGTGCGTTTAAATTGCAATACATTTCAAACGGCTGAAAATTATCTAAACTTATGATCTGCCACTTTTTTTTCAAATCGTCTTCTACTCAATTTTGATTTTAGAAACATTGGTTTTTCTAGTCAGTAAAATTACTTGAATATCTGTGGAAATGCTTTTAACTTATCCACATAATTAGTGCGTTAAAATTGCAATACATTTCAAACGGCTGAAAATTGTCTAAACGTATGAGCTGGAACTTTTTTTCAAATCGCCTTCTACTCAATTTTGATTTCAGAAAAGTTAGTTTTTCTTTGTCAGTAAAATTACTTGAAAGTCAATGGAAATGCTTTTAACTTATTCACATAATTAGTGCGTTAAAATTGAAATACATTTCTAACGGCTGAAAATTGTCTATACTTATGATCTGCAATTTTTTTTCAAATCGTGTTTAATTTTAATTTTAGAAACATTAGTTTTTCTAGTCAGTAAAATTACTTGAAAGTCAGTGGAAATGCTTTTAACTTATCCACATAATTAGTGCGTTAAAATTGCAATACATTTCTAACGGCTGAAAATTGTCTAAACTTATGATCTGCAACTTTTTTTCAAATCGTGTAATTTTAATTTTAGAAACATTAGTTTTTCTTGTCAGTAAAATTACTTGAAAGTCTGTGGAAATGCTTTTAACTTATCCACATAATTAGTGCGTTTAAATTGCAATACATTTCAAACGGCTGAAAATTGTCTAAACTTATGATCTGCCACTTTTTTTTCAAATTGCCTTCTACTCAATTTTAATTTTAGAAACATTTGTTTTTCTTGTCAGTAAAATTACTTGAATGTCTGTGGAAATGCTTTTAACTTATCCACATAATTAGTGCGTTAAAATTGCAATACATTTCAAACGGCTGAAAATTGTCTATACTTATGATCTGCAACTTTTTTTCAAATCGTGTTTAATTTTAATTTTAGAAACATTAGTTTTTCTTGTCAGTAAAATTACTTGAAAGTCAATGGAAATGCTTTTAACTTATCCACATAATTAGTGCGTTAAAAGTGCAATACATTTCTAACGGCTGAAAATTGTCTAAACTTATGATCTGCAACTTTTTTTCAAATCGTGTTTAATTTTAATTTTAGAAACATTAGTTTTTCTTGTCAGTAAAATTACTTGAAAGTCTGTGGAAATGCTTTTAACTTATCCACATAATTAGTGCGTTTAAATTGCAATACATTTCAAACGGCTGAAAATTGTCTAAACTTATGATCTGCCACTTTTTTTTCAAATCGCCTTCTACTCAATTTTAATTTTAGAAACATTGGTTTTTCTAGTCAGTAAAATTACTTGAATATCTGTGGAAATGCTTTTAACTTATCCACATAATTAGTGCGTTAAAATTGCAATACATTTCAAACGGCTGAAAATTGTCTAAACGTATGAGCTGGAACTCTTTTTCAAATCGCCTTCTACTCAATTTTGATTTCAGAAAAGTCAGTTTTTCTTTGTCAGTAAAATTACTTGAAAGTCAATGGAAATGCTTTTAACTTATTCACATAATTAGTGCGTTGAAATTGAAATACATTTCAAACGGCTGAAAATTGTCTATACTTATGATCTGCAATTTTTTTTCAAATCGTGTTTAATTTTAATTTTAGAAACATTAGTTTTTCTAGTCAGTAAAATTACTTGAAAGTCAGTGGAAATGCTTTTAACTTATCCACATAATTAGTGCGTTTAAATTGCAATACATTTCAAACGGCTGAAAATTGTCTAAACTTATGATCTGCCACTTTTTTTTCAAATTGCCTTCTACTCAATTTTAATTTTAGAAACATTTGTTTTTCTTGTCAGTAAAATTACTTGAATGTCTGTGGAAATGCTTTTAACTTATCCACATAATTAGTGCGTTAAAATTGCAATACATTTCAAACGGCTGAAAATTGTCAATACTTATGATCTGCAACTTTTTTTCAAATCGTGTTTAATTTTAATTTTAGAAACATTAGTTTTTCTTGTCAGTAAAATTACTTGAAAGTCAATGGAAATGCTTTTAACTTATCCACATAATTAGTGCGTTAAAAGTGCAATACATTTCTAACGGCTGAAAATTGTCTAAACTTATGATCTGCAACTTTTTTTCAAATCGTGTAATTTTAATTTTAGAAACATTAGTTTTTCTTGTCAGTAAAATTACTTGAAAGTCTGTGGAAATGCTTTTAACTTATCCACATAATTGGTGCGTTTAAATTGAAATACATTTCAAACGGCTGAAAATTGTCTAAACTTATGATCTGCCACTTTTTTTTCAAATCGCCTTCTACTCAATTTTAATTTTAGAAACATTGGTTTTTCTAGTCAGTAAAATTACTTAAAAGTCAATGGAAATGCTTTTAACTTATCCACATAATTAGTGCGTTAAAAGTGCAATACATTTCTAACGGCTAAAAATTGTCTAAACTTATGATCTGCAATTTTTTTCAAATCGCCTTCTACTCAATTTTAATTTTAGAAACATTGGTTTTTCTAGTCAGTAAAATTACTTGAAAGTCTGTGGAAATGCTTTTAACTTATCCACTTAATTACTGCGTTTAAATTGCAATACATTTCAAACGGCTGAAAATTGTCTAAACTTATGATCTGCCACTTTTTTTTCAAATCGCCTTCTACTCAATTTTAATTTTAGAAACATTGGTTTTTCTAGTCAGTAAAATTACTTAAAAGTCAATGGAAATGCTTTTAACTTATCCACATAATTAGTGCCTTAAAAGTGCAATACATTTCTAACGGCTGAAAATTGTCTAAACTTATGATCTGCAATTTTTTTCAAATCGCCTTCTACTCAATTATAATTTTAGAAACATTGTTTTTTTTAGTCAGTAAAATAACTTGAATGTCTGTGGAAATGCTTTTAACCTATCCACATAATTAGAGCGTTAAAATTGAAATACATTTCAAACGGCTGAAAATTGTCTATACTTATGATCTGCAACTTTTTTTCAAATCGTGTTTAATTTTAATTTTAGAAACATTTGTTTTTCTTGTCAGTAAAATTACTTGAATGTCTGTGGAAATGCTTTTAACTTATCCACATAATTAGTGCGTTAAAATTGCAATACATTTCAAACGGCTGAAAATTGTCTATACTTATGATCTGCAACTTTTTTTCAAATCGTGTTTAATTTTAATTTTAGAAACATTAGTTTTTCTTGTCAGTAAAATTACTTGAAAGTCAATGGAAATGCTTTTAACTTATCCACATAATTAGTGCGTTAAAAGTGCAATACATTTCTAACGGCTGAAAATTGTCTAAACTTATGATCTGCAACTTTTTTTCAAATCGTGTAATTTTAATTTTAGAAACATTAGTTTTTCTTGTCAGTAAAATTACTTGAAAGTCTGTGGAAATGCTTTTAACTTATCCACATAATTGGTGCGTTTAAATTGAAATACATTTCAAACGGCTGAAAATTGTCTAAACTTATGATCTGCCACTTTTTTTTCAAATCGCCTTCTACTCAATTTTAATTTTAGAAACATTGGTTTTTCTAGTCAGTAAAATTACTTAAAAGTCAATGGAAATGCTTTTAACTTATCCACATAATTAGTGCGTTAAAAGTGCAATACATTTCTAACGGCTAAAAATTGTCTAAACTTATGATCTGCAATTTTTTTCAAATCGCCTTCTACTCAATTTTAATTTTAGAAACATTGGTTTTTCTAGTCAGTAAAATTACTTGAAAGTCTGTGGAAATGCCTTTAACTTATCCACTTAATTACTGCGTTTAAATTGCAATACATTTCAAACGGCTGAAAATTGTCTAAACTTATGATCTGCCACTTTTTTTTCAAATCGCCTTCTACTCAATTTTAATTTTAGAAACATTGGTTTTTCTAGTCAGTAAAATTACTTAAAAGTCAATGGAAATGCTTTTAACTTATCCACATAATTAGTGCGTTAAAAGTGCAATACATTTCTAACGGCTGAAAATTGTCTAAACTTATGATCTGCAACTTTTTTTCAAATCGCCTTCTACTCAATTATAATTTTAGAAACATTGTTTTTTTTAGTCAGTAAAATAACTTGAATGTCTGTGGAAATGCTTTTAACCTATCCACATAATTAGAGCGTTAAAATTGAAATACATTTCAAACGGCTGAAAATTGTCTATACTTATGATCTGCAACTTTTTTTCAAATCGTGTTTAATTTTAATTTTAGAAACATTAGTTTTTCTTGTCAGTAAAAATACTTGAAAGTCAATGGAAATGCTTTTAACTTATCCACATAATTAGTGCGTTAAAAGTGCAATACATTTCTAACGGCTGAAAATTGTCTAAACTTATGATCTGCAACTTTTTTTCAAATCGTGTAATTTTAATTTTAGAAACATTAGTTTTTCTTGTCAGTAAAATTACTTGAAAGTCTGTGGAAATGCTTTTAACTTATCCACATAATTAGTGCGTTTAAATTGCAATACATTTCAAACGGCTGAAAATTGTCTAAACTTATGATCTGCCACTTTTTTTTCAAATTGCCTTCTACTCAATTTTAATTTTAGAAACATTTGTTTTTCTTGTCAGTAAAATTACTTGAATGTCTGTGGAAATGCTTTTTAACTTATCCACATAATTAGTGCGTTAAAATTGCAATACATTTCAAACGGCTGAAAATTGTCTATACTTATGATCTGCAACTTTTTTTCAAATCGTGTTTAATTTTAATTTTAGAAACATTAGTTTTTCTAGTCAGTAAAATTACTTGAAAGTCAGTGGAAATGCTTTTAACTTATCCACATAATTAGTGCGTTAAAATTGCAATACATTTCTAACGGCTGAAAATTGTCTAAACTTTATGATCTGCAACTTTTTTTCAAATCGTGTAATTTTAATTTTAGAAACATTAGTTTTTCTTGTCAGTAAAATTACTTGAAAGTCTGTGGAAATGCTTTTAACTTATCCACATAATTAGTGCGTTTAAATTGCAATACATTTCAAACGGCTAAAAATTGTCTAAACTTATGATCTGCCACTTTTTTTTCAAATTGCCTTTTACTCAATTTTAATTTTAGAAACATTTGTTTTTCTTGTCAGTAAAATTACTTGAATGTCTGTGGAAATGCTTTTAACTTATCCACATAATTAGTGCGTTAAAATTGCAATACATTTCAAACGGCTGAAAATTGTCTATACTTATGATCTGCAACTTTTTTTCAAATCGTGTTTAATTTTAATTTTAGAAACATTAGTTTTTCTTGTCAGTAAAATTACTTGAAAGTCAATGGAAATGCTTTTAACTTATCCACATAATTAGTGCGTTAAAAGTGCAATACATTTCTAACGGCTGAAAATTGTCTAAACTTATGATCTGCAACTTTTTTTCAAATCGTGTTTAATTTTAATTTTAGAAACATTAGTTTTTCTTGTCAGTAAAATTACTTGAAAGTCTGTGGAAATGCTTTTAACTTATCCACATAATTAGTGCGTTTAAATTGCAATACATTTCAAACGGATGAAAATTGTCTAAACTTATGATCTGCCACTTTTTTTTCAAATCGCCTTCTACTCAATTTTAATTTTAGAAACATTGGTTTTTCTAGTCAGTAAAATTACTTGAATATCTGTGGAAATGCTTTTAACTTATCCACATAATTAGTGCGTTAAAATTGCAATACATTTCAAACGGCTGAAAATTGTCTAAACGTATGAGCTGGAACTCTTTTTCAAATCGCCTTCTACTCAATTTTGATTTCAGAAAAGTTAGTTTTTCTTTGTCAGTAAAATTACTTGAAAGTCAATGGAAATGCTTTTAACTTATTCACATAATTAGTGCGTTGAAATTGAAATACATTTCAAACGGCTGAAAATTGTCTATACTTATGATCTGCAATTTTTTTTCAAATCGTGTTTAATTTTAATTTTAGAAACATTAGTTTTTCTAGTCAGTAAAATTACTTGAAAGTCAGTGGAAATGCTTTTAACTTATCCACATAATTAGTGCGTTTAAATTGCAATACATTTCAAACGGCTGAAAATTGTCTAAACTTATGATCTGCCACTTTTTTTTCAAATTGCCTTCTACTCAATTTTAATTTTAGAAACATTTGTTTTTCTTGTCAGTAAAATTACTTGAATGTCTGTGGAAATGCTTTTAACTTATCCACATAATTAGTGCGTTAAAATTGCAATACATTTCAAACGGCTGAAAATTGTCTATACTTATGATCTGCAACTTTTTTTCAAATCGTGTTTAATTTTAATTTTAGAAACATTAGTTTTTCTTGTCAGTAAAATTACTTGAAAGTCAATGGAAATGCTTTTAACTTATCCACATAATTAGTGCGTTAAAAGTGCAATACATTTCTAACGGCTGAAAATTGTCTAAACTTATGATCTGCAACTTTTTTTCAAATCGTGTAATTTTAATTTTAGAAACATTAGTTTTTCTTGTCAGTAAAATTACTTGAAAGTCTGTGGAAATGCTTTTAACTTATCCACATAATTGGTGCGTTTAAATTGAAATACATTTCAAACGGCTGAAAATTGTCTAAACTTATGATCTGCCACTTTTTTTTCAAATCGCCTTCTACTCAATTTTAATTTTAGAAACATTGGTTTTTCTAGTCAGTAAAATTACTTAAAAGTCAATGGAAATGCTTTTAACTTATCCACATAATTAGTGCGTTAAAAGTGCAATACATTTCTAACGGCTAAAAATTGTCTAAACTTATGATCTGCAATTTTTTTCAAATCGCCTTCTACTCAATTTTAATTTTAGAAACATTGGTTTTTCTAGTCAGTAAAATTACTTGAAAGTCTGTGGAAATGCTTTTAACTTATCCACTTAATTACTGCGTTTAAATTGCAATACATTTCAAACGGCTGAAAATTGTCTAAACTTATGATCTGCCACTTTTTTTTCAAATCGCCTTCTACTCAATTTTAATTTTAGAAACATTGGTTTTTCTAGTCAGTAAAATTACTTAAAAGTCAATGGAAATGCTTTTAACTTATCCACATAATTAGTGCGTTAAAAGTGCAATACATTTCTAACGGCTGAAAATTGTCTAAACTTATGATCTGCAATTTTTTTCAAATCGCCTTCTACTCAATTTTAATTTTAGAAACATTGTTTTTTTTAGTCAGTAAAATAACTTGAATGTCTGTGGAAATGCTTTTAACCTATCCACATAATTAGAGCGTTAAAATTGAAATACATTTCAAACGGCTGAAAATTGTCTATACTTATGATCTGCAACTTTTTTTCAAATCGTGTTTAATTTTAATTTTAGAAACATTAGTTTTTCTTGTCAGTAAAAATACTTGAAAGTCAATGGAAATGCTTTTAACTTATCCACATAATTAGTGCGTTAAAAGTGCAATACATTTCTAACGGCTGAAAATTGTCTAAACTTATGATCTGCAACTTTTTTTCAAATCGTGTAATTTTAATTTTAGAAACATTAGTTTTTCTTGTCAGTAAAATTACTTGAAAGTCTGTGGAAATGCTTTTAACTTATCCACATAATTAGTGCGTTTAAATTGCAATACATTTCAAACGGCTGAAAATTGTCTAAACTTATGATCTGCCACTTTTTTTTCAAATTGCCTTCTACTCAATTTTAATTTTAGAAACATTTGTTTTTCTTGTCAGTAAAATTACTTGAATGTCTGTGGAAATGCTTTTTAACTTATCCACATAATTAGTGCGTTAAAATTGCAATACATTTCAAACGGCTGAAAATTGTCTATACTTATGATCTGCAACTTTTTTTCAAATCGTGTTTAATTTTAATTTTAGAAACATTAGTTTTTCTAGTCAGTAAAATTACTTGAAAGTCAGTGGAAATGCTTTTAACTTATCCACATAATTAGTGCGTTAAAATTGCAATACATTTCTAACGGCTGAAAATTGTCTAAACTTATGATCTGCAACTTTTTTTCAAATCGTGTAATTTTAATTTTAGAAACATTAGTTTTTCTTGTCAGTAAAATTACTTGAAAGTCTGTGGAAATGCTTTTAACTTATCCACATAATTAGTGCGTTTAAATTGCAATACATTTCAAACGGCTGAAAATTGTCTAAACTTATGATCTGCCACTTTTTTTTCAAATTGCCTTCTACTCAATTTTAATTTTAGAAACATTTGTTTTTCTTGTCAGTAAAATTACTTGAATGTCTGTGGAAATGCTTTTAACTTATCCACATAATTAGTGCGTTAAAATTGCAATACATTTCAAACGGCTGAAAATTGTCTATACTTATGATCTGCAACTTTTTTTCAAATCGTGTTTAATTTTAATTTTAGAAACATTAGTTTTTCTTGTCAGTAAAATTACTTGAAAGTCAATGGAAATGCTTTTAACTTATCCACATAATTAGTGCGTTAAAAGTGCAATACATTTCTAACGGCTGAAAATTGTCTAAACTTATGATCTGCAACTTTTTTTCAAATCGTGTTTAATTTTAATTTTAGAAACATTAGTTTTTCTTGTCAGTAAAATTACTTGAAAGTCTGTGGAAATGCTTTTAACTTATCCACATAATTAGTGCGTTTAAATTGCAATACATTTCAAACGGATGAAAATTGTCTAAACTTATGATCTGCCACTTTTTTTTCAAATCGCCTTCTACTCAATTTTAATTTTAGAAACATTGGTTTTTCTAGTCAGTAAAATTACTTGAATATCTGTGGAAATGCTTTTAACTTATCCACATAATTAGTGCGTTAAAATTGCAATACATTTCAAACGGCTGAAAATTGTCTAAACGTATGAGCTGGAACTCTTTTTCAAATCGCCTTCTACTCAATTTTGATTTCAGAAAAGTTAGTTTTTCTTTGTCAGTAAAATTACTTGAAAGTCAATGGAAATGCTTTTAACTTATTCACATAATTAGTGCGTTGAAATTGAAATACATTTCAAACGGCTGAAAATTGTCTATACTTATGATCTGCAATTTTTTTTCAAATCGTGTTTAATTTTAATTTTAGAAACATTAGTTTTTCTAGTCAGTAAAATTACTTGAAAGTCAGTGGAAATGCTTTTAACTTATCCACATAATTAGTGCGTTTAAATTGCAATACATTTCAAACGGCTGAAAATTGTCTAAACTTATGATCTGCCACTTTTTTTTCAAATTGCCTTCTACTCAATTTTAATTTTAGAAACATTTGTTTTTCTTGTCAGTAAAATTACTTGAATGTCTGTGGAAATGCTTTTAACTTATCCACATAATTAGTGCGTTAAAATTGCAATACATTTCAAACGGCTGAAAATTGTCTATACTTATGATCTGCAACTTTTTTTCAAATCGTGTTTAATTTTAATTTTAGAAACATTAGTTTTTCTTGTCAGTAAAATTACTTGAAAGTCAATGGAAATGCTTTTAACTTATCCACATAATTAGTGCGTTAAAAGTGCAATACATTTCTAACGGCTGAAAATTGTCTAAACTTATGATCTGCAACTTTTTTTCAAATCGTGTAATTTTAATTTTAGAAACATTAGTTTTTCTTGTCAGTAAAATTACTTGAAAGTCTGTGGAAATGCTTTTAACTTATCCACATAATTGGTGCGTTTAAATTGAAATACATTTCAAACGGCTGAAAATTGTCTAAACTTATGATCTGCCACTTTTTTTTCAAATCGCCTTCTACTCAATTTTAATTTTAGAAACATTGGTTTTTCTAGTCAGTAAAATTACTTAAAAGTCAATGGAAATGCTTTTAACTTATCCACATAATTAGTGCGTTAAAAGTGCAATACATTTCTAACGGCTAAAAATTGTCTAAACTTATGATCTGCAATTTTTTTCAAATCGCCTTCTACTCAATTTTAATTTTAGAAACATTGGTTTTTCTAGTCAGTAAAATTACTTGAAAGTCTGTGGAAATGCTTTTAACTTATCCACTTAATTACTGCGTTTAAATTGCAATACATTTCAAACGGCTGAAAATTGTCTAAACTTATGATCTGCCACTTTTTTTTCAAATCGCCTTCTACTCAATTTTAATTTTAGAAACATTGGTTTTTCTAGTCAGTAAAATTACTTAAAAGTCAATGGAAATGCTTTTAACTTATCCACATAATTAGTGCGTTAAAAGTGCAATACATTTCTAACGGCTGAAAATTGTCTAAACTTATGATCTGCAATTTTTTTCAAATCGCCTTCTACTCAATTATAATTTTAGAAACATTGTTTTTTTTAGTCAGTAAAATAACTTGAATGTCTGTGGAAATGCTTTTAACCTATCCACATAATTAGAGCGTTAAAATTGAAATACATTTCAAACGGCTGAAAATTGTCTATACTTATGATCTGCAACTTTTTTTCAAATCGTGTTTAATTTTAATTTTAGAAACATTAGTTTTTCTTGTCAGTAAAAATACTTGAAAGTCAATGGAAATGCTTTTAACTTATCCACATAATTAGTGCGTTAAAAGTGCAATACATTTCTAACGGCTGAAAATTGTCTAAACTTATGATCTGCAACTTTTTTTCAAATCGTGTAATTTTAATTTTAGAAACATTAGTTTTTCTTGTCAGTAAAATTACTTGAAAGTCTGTGGAAATGCTTTTAACTTATCCACATAATTAGTGCGTTTAAATTGCAATACATTTCAAACGGCTGAAAATTGTCTAAACTTATGATCTGCCACTTTTTTTTCAAATTGCCTTCTACTCAATTTTAATTTTAGAAACATTTGTTTTTCTTGTCAGTAAAATTACTTGAATGTCTGTGGAAATGCTTTTTAACTTATCCACATAATTAGTGCGTTAAAATTGCAATACATTTCAAACGGCTGAAAATTGTCTATACTTATGATCTGCAACTTTTTTTCAAATCGTGTTTAATTTTAATTTTAGAAACATTAGTTTTTCTTGTCAGTAAAATTACTTGAAAGTCAATGGAAATGCTTTTAACTTATCCACATAATTAGTGCGTTAAAAGTGCAATACATTTCTAACGGCTAAAAATTGTCTAAACTTATGATCTGCAATTTTTTTCAAATCGCCTTCTACTCAATTTTAATTTTAGAAACATTGGTTTTTCTAGTCAGTAAAATTACTTGAAAGTCTGTGGAAATGCTTTTAACTTATCCACTTAATTACTGCGTTTAAATTGCAATACATTTCAAACGGCTGAAAATTGTCTAAACTTATGATCTGCCACTTTTTTTTCAAATCGCCTTCTACTCAATTTTAATTTTAGAAACATTGGTTTTTCTAGTCAGTAAAATTACTTAAAAGTCAATGGAAATGCTTTTAACTTATCCATATAATTAGTGCGTTAAAAGTGCAATACATTTCTAACGGCTGAAAATTGTCTAAACTTATGATCTGCAATTTTTTTCAAATCGCCTTCTACTCAATTATAATTTTAGAAACATTGTTTTTTTTAGTCAGTAAAATTACTTGAATGTCTGTGGAAATGCTTTTAACTTATCCACATAATTAGTGCGTTAAAAGTGCAATACATTTCTAACGGCTAAAAATTGTCTAAACTTATGATCTGCAACTTTTTTTCAAATCGTGTTTAATTTTAATTTTAGAAACATTAGTTTTTCTTGTCAGTAAAATTACTTGAAAGTCTGTGGAAATGCTTTTAACTTATCCACATAATTAGTGCGTTTAAATTGCAATACATTTCAAACGGCTGAAAATTGTCTAAACTTATGATCTGCCACTTTTTTTTCAAATCGCCTTCTACTCAATTTTGATTTTAGAAACATTGGTTTTTCTAGTCAGTAAAATTACTTGAAAGTCAGTGGACATGCTTTTAACTTATCCACATAATTAGTGCGTTAAAAGTGCAATACATTTCTAAATGCTGAAAATAGTCTAAACTTATGATCTGCAATTTTTTTTCAAATCGTGTAATTTTAATTTTAGAAACATTAGTTTTTCTTGTCAGTAAAATTACTTGAAAGTCAGTGGAAATGCTTTTAACTTATCCACATAATTAGTGCGTTTAAATTGCAATACATTTCAAACGGCTGAAAATTGTCTAAACTTATGATCTGCAACTTTTTTTTCAAATCGCCTTCTACTCAATTTTAATTTTAGAAACATTGGTTTTTCTAGTCAGTAAAATTACTTGAATGTCTGTGGAAATGCTTTTAACTTATCCACATAATTAGTGCGTTAAAATTGCAATACATTTCAAACGGCTGAAAATTGTCTAAACGTATGAGGTGGAACTTTTTTTCAAATCGCCTTCTACTCAATTTTGATTTCAGAAAAGTTAGTTTTTCTTGTCAGTAAAATTACTTGAAAGTCAATGGAAATGCTTTTAACTTATCCACATAATTAGTGCGTTAAAATTGCAATACATTTCAAACGGCTGAAAATTGTCTATACTTATGATCTGCAACTTTTTTTCAAATCGTGTTTAATTTTAATTTTAGAAACATTAGTTTTTCTAGTCAGTAAAATTACTTGAAAGTCAGTGGAAATGCTTTTAACTTATCCACATAATTAGTGCGTTAAAATTGCAATACATTTCAAACGGCTGAAAATTGTCTATACTTATGATCTGCAACTTTTTTTTCAAATCGTGTTTAATTTTAATTTTAGAAACATTAGTTTTTCTTGTCAGTAAAATTACTTGAAAGTCTGTGGAAATGCTTTTAACTTATCCACATAATTAGTGCATTTAAATTGCAATACATTTCAAACGGCTGAAAATTGTCTAAACTTATGATCTGCCATTTTTTTTCAAATCGCCTTCTACTCAATTTTAATTTTAGAAACATTGGTTTTTCTAGTCAGTAAAATTACTTGAATGTCTCTGGAAATGCTTTTAACTTATCCACATAATTAGTGCGTTAAAATTGCAATACATTTCAAACGGCTGAAAATTGTCTAAACGTATGAGGTGGAACTTTTTTTCAAATCGCCTTCTACTCAATTTTGATTTCAGAAAAGCTAGTTTTTCTTGTCAGTAAAATTACTTGAAAGTCAATGGAAATGCTTTTAACTTATCAACATAATTAGTGCGTTAAAATTGAAATACATTTCAAACGGCTGAAAATTGTCTATACTTATGATCTGCAACTTTTTTTCAAATCGTGTTTAATTTTAATTTTAGAAACATTAGTTTTTCTTGTCAGTAAAATTACTTGAAAGTCAATGGAAATGCTTTTAACTTATCCACATAATTAGTGCGTTAAAAGTGCAATACATTTCTAACGGCTGAAAATTGTCTAAACTTATGATCTGCAACTTTTTTTCAAATCGTGTAATTTTAATTTTAGAAACATTAGTTTTTCTTGTCAGTAAAATTACTTGAAAGTCTGTGGAAATGCTTTTAACTTATCCACATAATTGGTGCGTTTAAATTGCAATACATTTCAAACGGCTGAAAATTGTCTAAACTTATGATCTGCCACTTTTTTTTCAAATCGCCTTCTACTCAATTTTAATTTTAGAAACATTGGTTTTTCTAGTCAGTAAAATTACTTAAAAGTCAATGGAAATGCTTTTAACTTATCCACATAATTAGTGCGTTAAAAGTGCAATACATTTCTAACGGCTGAAAATTGTCTAAACTTATGATCTGCAATTTTTTTCAAATCGCCTTCTACTCAATTATAATTTTAGAAACATTGTTTTTTTTAGTCAGTAAAATTACTTGAATGTCTGTGGAAATGCTTTTAACTTATCCACATAATTAGTGCGTTAAAAGTGCAATACATTTCTAACGGCTAAAAATTGTCTAAACTTATGATCTGCAACTTTTTTTCAAATCGTGTTTAATTTTAATTTTAGAAACATTAGTTTTTCTTGTCAGTAAAATTACTTGAAAGTCTGTGGAAATGCTTTTAACTTATCCACATAATTAGTGCGTTTAAATTGCAATACATTTCAAACGGCTGAAAATTGTCTAAACTTATGATCTGCCACTTTTTTTTCAAATCGCCTTCTACTCAATTTTGATTTTAGAAACATTGGTTTTTCTAGTCAGTAAAATTACTTGAAAGTCAGTGGACATGCTTTTAACTTATCCACATAATTAGTGCGTTAAAAGTGCAATACATTTCTAAATGCTGAAAATAGTCTAAACTTATGATCTGCAATTTTTTTTCAAATCGCCTTCTACTCAATTTTGATTTCAGAAAAGTTAGTTTTTCTTGTCAGTAAAATTACTTGAAAGTCAATGGAAATGCTTTTAACTTATCCACATAATTAGTGCGTTAAAATTGAAATACATTTCAAACGGCTGAAAATTGTCTATACTTATGATCTGCAACTTTTTTTCAAATCGTGTTTAATTTTAATTTTAGAAACATTAGTTTTTCTAGTCAGTAAAATTACTTGAAAGTCAGTGGAAATGCTTTTAACTTATCCACATAATTAGTGCGTTTAAATTGCAATACATTTCAAACGGCTGAAAATTGTCTAAACTTATGATCTGCCACTTTTTTTTCAAATCGCCTTCTACTCAATTTTAATTTTAGAAACATTGGTTTTTCTAGTCAGTAAAATTACTTGAATGTCTGTGGAAATGCTTTTAACTTATCCACATAATTAGTGCGTTAAAATTGCAATACATTTCAAACGGCTGAAAATTGTCTAAACGTATGAGGTGGAACTTTTTTTCAAATCGCCTTCTACTCAATTTTGATTTCAGAAAAGTTAGTTTTTCTTGTCAGTAAAATTACTTGAAAGTCAATGGAAATGCTTTTAACTTATCCACATAATTAGTGCGTTAAAATTGAAATACATTTCAAACGGCTGAAAATTGTCTATACTTATGATCTGCAACTTTTTTTCAAATCGTGTTTAATTTTAATTTTAGAAACATTAGTTTTTCTAGTCAGTAAAATTACTTGAAAGTCAGTGGAAATGCTTTTAACTTATCCACATAATTAGTGCGTTAAAATTGCAATACATTTCAAACGGCTGAAAATTGTCTATACTTATGATCTGCAACTTTTTTTTCAAATCGTGTTTAATTTTAATTTTAGAAACATTAGTTTTTCTTGTCAGTAAAATTACTTGAAAGTCTGTGGAAATGCTTTTAACTTATCCACATAATTAGTGCATTTAAATTGCAATACATTTCAAACGGCTGAAAATTGTCTAAACTTATGATCTGCCACTTTTTTTTCAAATCGCCTTCTACTCAATTTTAATTTTAGAAACATTGGTTTTTCTAGTCAGTAAAATTACTTGAATGTCTCTGGAAATGCTTTTAACTTATCCACATAATTAGTGCGTTAAAATTGCAATACATTTCAAACGGCTGAAAATTGTCTAAACGTATGAGCTGGAACTTTTTTTCAAATCGCCTTCTACTCAATTTTGATTTCAGAAAAGCTAGTTTTTCTTGTCAGTAAAATTACTTGAAAGTCAATGGAAATGCTTTTAACTTATCCACATAATTAGTGCGTTAAAAGTGCAATACATTTCTAACGGCTGAAAATTGTCTAAACTTATGATCTGCAACTTTTTTTCAAATCGTGTTTAATTTTAATTTTAGAAACATAGTTTTTTTTGTCAGTAAAATTACTTGAAAGTCAGTGGAAATGCTTTTAACTTATCCACATAATTAGTGCGTTAAAATTGCAATACATTTCAAACGGCTGAAAATTGTCTAAACTTATGATCTGCCACTTTTTTTTCAAATCGCCTTCTACTCAATTTTGATTTTAGAAACATTGGTTTTTCTAGTCAGTAAAATTACTTGAAAGTCAGTGGAAATGCTTTCAACTTATCCACATAATTAGTGCGTTAAAAGTGCAATACATTTCTAACTGCTGAAAATAGTCTAAATTTATGATCTGCAATTTTTTTTCAAATCGTGTAATTTTAATTTTAGAAACATTAGTTTTTCTTGTCAGTAAAATTACTTGAAAGTCAGTGGAAATGCTTTTAACTTATCCACATAATTAGTGCGTTAAAATTGCAATACATTTCAAACGGCTGAAAATTGTCTAAATTTATGATCTGCCACTTTTTTTTCAAATCGCCTTCTACTCAATTTTAATTTTAAAAACATTGGTTTTTCTAGTCAGTAAAATTACTTGAATGTCTGTGGAAATGCTTTTAACTTATCCACATAATTAGTTCGTTAAAAGTGCAATACATTTCAAACGGCTAAAAATTGTCTAAACTTATGATCTGCAACTTTTTTTCAAATCGTGTTTAATTTTAATTTTAGAAACATTAGTTTTTCTTGTCAGTAAAATTACTTGAAAGTGTGGAAATGCTTTTAACTTATCCACATAATTAGTGCGTTAAAAGTGCAATACATTTCTAACTGCTGAAAATAGTCTTAACTTATGATCTGCAATTTTTTTTCAAATCGTGTAATTTTAATTTTAGAAACATTAGTTTTTCTTGTCAGTAAAATTACTTGAAAGTCAGTGGAAATGCTTTTAACTTATCCACATAATTAGTGCGTTAAAATTGCAATACATTTCAAACGGCTGAAAATTGTCTAAATGTATGATCTGCCACTTTTTTTTTCAAATCGCCTTCTACTCAATTTTAATTTTAAAAACATTGGTTTTTCTAGTCAGTAAAATTACTTGAATGTCTGTGGAAATGCTTTTAACTTATTCACATAATTAGTGCGTTAAAAGTGCAATACATTTCAAACGGCTAAAAATTGTCTAAACTTATGATCTGCAAATTTTTTTCAAATCGTGTTTAATTTTAATTTTAGAAACATTAGTTTTTCTTGTCAGTAAAATTACTTGAAAGTCTGTGGAAATGCTTTTAACTTATCCACATAATTAGTGCGTTTAAATTGCAATACATTTCAAACGGCTGAAAATTGTCTAAACTTATGATCTGCCACTTTTTTTTCAAATCGCCTTCTACTCAATTTTGATTTTAGAAACATTAGTTTTTCTTGTCAGTAAAATTACTTGAAAGTCAGTGGAAATGCTTTTAACTTACCCACATAATTAGTGCGTTAAAATTGCAATACATTTCAAACGGCAGTAAATTGTCTAAACTTATGATCTGCCACTTTTTTTTCAAATCGCCTTCTACTCAATTTTAATTTTAAAAACATTGGTTTTTCTAGTCAGTAAAATTACTTGAATGTCTGTGGAAATGCTTTTAACTTATCCACATAATTAGTGCGTTAAAATTGCAATACATTTCAAACGGCTGAAAATTGTCTAAACGTATGAGCTGGAACTTTTTTTCAAATCGCCTTCTACTCAATTTTGATTTCAGAAAAGTTAGTTTTTCTTGTCAGTAAAATTACTTGAAAGTCAATGGAAATGCTTTTAACTTATCCACATAATTAGTGCGTTAAAATTGAAATACATTTCAAACGGCTGAAAATTGTCTATACTTATGATCTGCAACTTTTTTTCAAATCGTGTTTAATTTTAATTTTAGAAACATTAGTTTTTCTAGTCATTAAAATTACTTGAATGTCTCTTTAAATGCTTTTAACTTATCCACATAATTAGTGCGTTAAAATTGCAATAGATTTCAAACGGCTGAAAATTGTCTATACTTATGATCTGCAACTTTTTTTCAAATCGTGTTTAATTTTATTTTTAGAAACATTAGATTTTCTTGTCAGTAAAATTACTTGAAAGTCAATGGAAATGCTTTTAACTTATCCACATAATTAGTGCGTTTAAATTGCAATACATTTCAAACGGCTGAAAATTGTCTAAACTTATGATCTGCTACTTTTTTTTCAAATCGCCTTCTACTCAATTTTAATTTTAGAAACATTGGTTTTTCTAGTCAGTAAAATTACTTAAAAGTCAATGGAAATGCTTTTAACTTATCCACATAATTAGTGCGTTAAAAGTGCAATACATTTCTAACGGCTGAAAATTGTCTAAACTTATGATCTGCAACTTTTTTTCAAATCGTGTTTAATTTTAATTTTAGAAACATTAGTTTTTCTTGTCAGTAAAATTACTTGAAAGTCTGTGGAAATGCTTTTAACTTATCCACATAATTAATGCGTTTAAATTGAAATACATTTCAAACGGCTGAAAATTGTCTATACTTATGATCTGCAACTTTTTTTCAAATCGTGTTTAATTTTACTTTTAGAAACATTAATTTTTCTTGTCAGTAAAATTACTTGAAAGTCAGTGGAAATGCTTTTAACTTATCCACATAATTAGTGCGTTAAAATTGCAATACATTTCAAACGGCTGAAAATTGTCTATACTTATGATCTGCAACTTTTTTTCAAATCGTGTTTAATTTTATTTTTAGAAACATTAGATTTTCTTGTCAGTAAAATTACTTGAAAGTCAATGGAAATGCTTTTAACTTATCCACATAATTAGTGCGTTTAAATTGCAATACATTTCAAACGGCTGAAAATTGTCTAAACTTATGATCTGCCACTTTTTTTTCAAATCGCCTTCTACTCAATTTTAATTTTAGAAACATTGGTTTTTCTAGTCAGTAAAATTACTTAAAAGTCAATGGAAATGCTTTTAACTTATCCACATAATTAGTGCGTTAAAAGTGCAATACATTTCTAACGGCTGAAAATTGTCTAAACTTATGATCTGCCACTTTTTTTTCAAATCGCCTTCTACTCAATTTTAATTTTAGAAACATTGGTTTTTCTAGTCAGTAAAATTACTTAAAAGTCAATGGAAATGCTTTTAACTTATCCACATAATTAGTGCGTTAAAAGTGCAATACATTTCTAACGGCTGAAAATTGTCTAAACTTATGATCTGCAACTTTTTTTCAAATCGTGTTTAATTTTAATTTTAGAAACATTAGTTTTTCTTGTCAGTAAAATTACTTGAAAGTCTGTGGAATTGCTTTTAACTTATCCACATAATTAGTGCGTTTAAATTGCAATACATTTCAAACGGCTGAAAATTGTCTAAACTTATGATCTGCCACTTTTTTTTCAAATCGCCTTCTACTCAATTTTAATTTTAGAAACATTGGTTTTTCTAGTCAGTAAAATTACTTGAATGTCTGTGGAAATGCTTTTAACTTATCCACATAATTAGTGCGTTAAAAGTGCAATACATTTCTAACGGCTGAAAATTGTCTAAACGTATGAGCTGGAACTTTTTTTCAAATCGCCTTCTACTCAATTTTGATTTCAGAAAAGTTAGTTTTTCTTTGTCAGTAAAATTACTTGAAAGTCAATGGAAATGCTTTTAACTTATCCACATAATTAGTGCGTTAAAATTGAAATACATTTCAAACGGCTGAAAATTGTCTATACTTATGATCTGCAACTTTTTTTCAAATCGTGTTTAATTTTAATTTTAGAAACATTAGTTTTTCTAGTCAGTAAAATTACTTGAAAGTCAGTGGAAATGCTTTTAACTTATCCACATAATTAGTGCGTTAAAAGTGCAATACATTTCTAACGGCTGAAAATTGTCTAAACTTATGATCTGCAACTTTTTTTCAAATCGTGTTTAATTTTAATTTTAGAAACATTAGTTTTTCTTGTCAGTAAAATTACTTGAAAGTCTGTGGAAATGCTTTTAACTTATCCACATAATTAATGCGTTTAAATTGAAATACATTTCAAACGGCTGAAAATTGTCTATACTTATGATCTGCAACTTTTTTTCAAATCGTGTTTAATTTTAATTTTAGAAACATTAATTTTTCTTGTCAGTAAAATTACTTGAAAGTCAGTGGAAATGCTTTTAACTTATCCACATAATTAGTGCGTTAAAATTGCAATACATTTCAAACGGCTGAAAATTGTCTATACTTATGATCTGCAACTTTTTTTCAAATCGTGTTTAATTTTATTTTTAGAAACATTAGATTTTCTTGTCAGTAAAATTACTTGAAAGTCAATGGAAATGCTTTTAACTTATCCACATAATTAGTGCGTTTAAATTGCAATACATTTCAAACGGCTGAAAATTGTCTAAACTTATGATCTGCCACTTTTTTTTCAAATCGCCTTCTACTCAATTTTAATTTTAGAAACATTGGTTTTTCTAGTCAGTAAAATTACTTAAAAGTCAATGGAAATGCTTTTAACTTATCCACATAATTAGTGCGTTAAAAGTGCAATACATTTCTAACGGCTGAAAATTGTCTAAACTTATGATCTGCCACTTTTTTTTCAAATCGCCTTCTACTCAATTTTAATTTTAGAAACATTGGTTTTTCTAGTCAGTAAAATTACTTAAAAGTCAATGGAAATGCTTTTAACTTATCCACATAATTAGTGCGTTAAAAGTGCAATACATTTCTAACGGCTGAAAATTGTCTAAACTTATGATCTGCAACTTTTTTTCAAATCGTGTTTAATTTTAATTTTAGAAACATTAGTTTTTCTTGTCAGTAAAATTACTTGAAAGTCTGTGGAATTGCTTTTAACTTATCCACATAATTAGTGCGTTTAAATTGCAATACATTTCAAACGGCTGAAAATTGTCTAAACTTATGATCTGCCACTTTTTTTTCAAATCGCCTTCTACTCAATTTTAATTTTAGAAACATTGGTTTTTCTAGTCAGTAAAATTACTTGAATGTCTGTGGAAATGCTTTTAACTTATCCACATAATTAGTGCGTTAAAAGTGCAATACATTTCTAACGGCTGAAAATTGTCTAAACGTATGAGCTGGAACTTTTTTTCAAATCGCCTTCTACTCAATTTTGATTTCAGAAAAGTTAGTTTTTCTTTGTCAGTAAAATTACTTGAAAGTCAATGGAAATGCTTTTAACTTATCCACATAATTAGTGCGTTAAAATTGAAATACATTTCAAACGGCTGAAAATTGTCTATACTTATGATCTGCAACTTTTTTTCAAATCGTGTTTAATTTTAATTTTAGAAACATTAGTTTTTCTAGTCAGTAAAATTACTTGAAAGTCAGTGGAAATGCTTTTAACTTATCCACATAATTAGTGCGTTAAAATTGCAATATATTTCAAACGGCTGAAAATTGTCTATACTTATGATCTGCAACTTTTTTTCAAATCGTGTTTAATTTTAATTTTAGAAACATTAGTTTTTCTTGTCAGTAAAATTACTTGAAAGTCTGTGGAAATGCTTTTAACTTATCCACATAATTAGTGCGTTTAAATTGCAATACATTTCAAACGGCTGAAAATTGTCTAAACTTATGATCTGCCACTTTTTTTTCAAATCGCCTTCTACTCAATTTTAATTTTAGAAACATTGGTTTTTCTAGTCAGTAAAATTACTTGAATGTCTCTGGAAATGCTTTTAACTTATCCACATAATTAGTGCGTTAAATTGCAATACATTTCAAACGGCTGAAAATTGTCTAAACGTATGAGCTGGAACTTTTTTTCAAATCGCCTTCTACTCAATTTTGATTTCAGAAAAGCTAGTTTTTCTTGTCAGTAAAATTACTTGAAAGTCAATGGAAATGCTTTTAACTTATCCAAATAATTAGTGCGTTAAAATTGAAATACATTTCAAACGGCTGAAAATTGTCTATACTTATGATCTGCAACTTTTTTTCAAATCGTTTTTAATTTTAATTTTAGAAACATTAGTTTTTCTTGTCAGTAAAATTACTTGAAAGTCTGTGGAAATGCTTTTAACTTATCCACATAATTAGTGCGTTTAAATTGCAATACATTTCAAACTGCTGAAAATTGTCTAAACTTATGATCTGCCACTTTTTTTTCAAATCGCCTTCTACTCAATTTTAATTTTAGAAACATTGGTTTTTCTAGTCAGTAAAATTACTTGAATGTCTCTGGAAATGCTTTTAACTTATCCACATAATTAGTGCGTTAAAATTGCAATACATTTCAAACGGCTGAAAATTGTCTAAACGTATGAGCTGGAACTTTTTTTCAAATCGCCTTCTACTCAATTTTGATTTCAGAAAAGCTAGTTTTTCTTGTCAGTAAAATTACTTGAAAGTCAATGGAAATGCTTTTAACTTATCCACATAATTAGTGCGTTAAAATTGAAATACATTTCAAACGGCTGAAAATTGTCTATACTTATGATCTGCAACTTTTTTTCAAATCGTGTTTAATTTTAATTTTAGAAACATTAGTTTTTCTTGTCAGTAAAATTACTTGAAAGTCAATGGAAATGCTTTTAACTTATCCACATAATTAGTGCGTTAAAAGTGCAATACATTTCTAATGGCTGAAAATTGTCTAAACTTATGATCTGCAACTTTTTTTCAAATCGTGTAATTTTAATGTTAGAAACATTAGTTTTTCTTGTCAGTAAAATTACTTGAAAGTCAGTGGAAATGCTTTTAACTTATCCACATAATTAGTGCGTTAAAATTGAAATACATTTCAAACGGCTGAAAATTGTCTATACTTATGATCTGCAACTTTTTTTCAAATCGTGTTTAATTTTAATTTTAGAAACATTAGTTTTTCTTGTCAGTAAAATTACTTGAAAGTCAGTGGAAATGCTTTTAACTTATCCACATAATTAGTGCGTTAAAATTGCAATACATTTCAAACGGCTGAAAATTGTCTATACTTATGATCTGCTACTTTTTTTCAAATCGTGTTTAATTTTATTTTTAGAAATATTAGATTTTCTTGTCAGTAAAATTACTTGAAAGTCAATGGAAATGCTTTTAACTTATCCACATAATTAGTGCGTTTAAATTGCAATACATTTCAAACGGCTGAAAATTGTCTAAACTTATGATCTGCCACTTTTTTTTCAAATCGCCTTCTACTCAATTTTAATTTTAGAAACATTGGTTTTTCTAGTCAGTAAAATTACTTAAAAGTCAATGGAAATGCTTTTAACTTATCCACATAATTAGTGCGTTAAAAGTGCAATACATTTCTAACGGCTGAAATCTGTCTAAACTTATGATCTGCAACTTTTTTTCAAATCGTGTTTAATTTTAATTTTAGAAACATTAGTTTTTCTTGTCAGTAAAATTACTTGAATGTCTGTGGAAATGCTTTTAACTTATCCACATAATTAGTGCGTTTAAATTGCAATACATTTCAAACGGCTGAAAATTGTCTAAACTTATGATCTGCCACTTTTTTTTCAAATCGCCTTCTACTCAATTTTAATTTTAGAAACATTGGTTTTTCTAGTCAGTAAAATTACTTGAATGTCTGTGGAAATGCTTTTAACTTATCCACATAATTAGTGCGTTAAAAGTGCAATACATTTCTAACGGCTGAAAATTGTCTAAACGTATGAGCTGGAACTTTTTTTCAAATCGCCTTCTACTCAATTTTGATTTCAGAAAAGTTAGTTTTTCTTTGTCAGTAAAATTACTTGAAAGTCAATGGAAATGCTTTTAACTTATCCACATAATTAGTGCGTTAAAATTGAAATACATTTCAAACGGCTGAAAATTGTCTATACTTATGATCTGCAACTTTTTTTCAAATCGTGTTTAATTTTAATTTTAGAAACATTAGTTTTTCTAGTCAGTAAAATTACTTGAAAGTCAGTGGAAATGCTTTTAACTTATCCACATAATTAGTGCGTTAAAATTGCAATATATTTCAAACGGCTGAAAATTGTCTATACTTATGATCTGCAACTTTTTTTCAAATCGTGTTTAATTTTAATTTTAGAAACATTAGTTTTTCTTGTCAGTAAAATTACTTGAAAGTCTGTGGAAATGCTTTTAACTTATCCACATAATTAGTGCGTTTAAATTGCAATACATTTCAAACGGCTGAAAATTGTCTAAACTTATGATCTGCCACTTTTTTTTCAAATCGCCTTCTACTCAATTTTAATTTTAGAAACATTGGTTTTTCTAGTCAGTAAAATTACTTGAATGTCTCTGGAAATGCTTTTAACTTATCCACATAATTAGTGCGTTAAATTGCAATACATTTCAAACGGCTGAAAATTGTCTAAACGTATGAGCTGGAACTTTTTTTCAAATCGCCTTCTACTCAATTTTGATTTCAGAAAAGCTAGTTTTTCTTGTCAGTAAAATTACTTGAAAGTCAATGGAAATGCTTCTAACTTATCCAAATAATTAGTGCGTTAAAATTGAAATACATTTCAAACGGCTGAAAATTGTCTATACTTATGATCTGCAACTTTTTTTCAAATCGTTTTTAATTTTAATTTTAGAAACATTAGTTTTTCTTGTCAGTAAAATTACTTGAAAGTCAATGGAAATGCTTTTAACTTATCCACATAATTAGTGCGTTAAAAGTGCAATACATTTCTAATGGCTGAAAATTGTCTAAACTTATGATCTGCAACTTTTTTTCAAATCGTGTAATTTTAATGTTAGAAACATTAGTTTTTCTTGTCAGTAAAATTACTTGAAAGTCTGTGGAAATGCTTTTAACTTATCCACATAATTAGTGCGTTTAAATTGCAATACATTTCAAACGGCTGAAAATTGTCTAAACTTATGATCTGCCACTTTTTTTTCAAATCGCCTTCTACTCAATTTTAATTTTAGAAACATTTGTTTTTCTTGTCAGTAAAATTACTTGAATGTCTGTGGAAATGCTTTTAACTTATCCACATAATTAGTGCGTTAAAATTGAAATACATTTCAAACGGCTGAAAATTGTCTATACTTATGATCTGCAACTTTTTCTCAACTCGTGTTTAATTTTAATTTTAGAAACATTAGTTTTTTTTGTCAGTAAAATTACTTGAAAGTCAGTGGAAATGCTTTTAACTTATCCATATAATTAGTGCGTTAAAATTGCAATACATTTCAAACGGCTGAAAATTGTCTATACTTATGATCTGCAACTTTTTTTCAAATCGTGTTTAATTTTATTTTTAGAAACATTAGTTTTTCTTGTCAGTAAAATTACTTGAAAGTCAATGGAAATGCTTTTAACTTATCCACATAATTAGTGCGTTAAAAGTGCAATACATTTCTAACGGCTGAAAATTGTCTAAACTTATGATCTGCAACTTTTTTTCAAATCGTGTAATTTTAATTTTAGAAACATTAGTTTTTCTTGTCAGTAAAATTACTTGAAAGTCTGTGGAAATGCTTTTAACTTATCCACATAATTAGTGCGTTTAAATTGCAATACATTTCAAACGGCTGAAAATTGTCTAAACTTATGATCTGCCACTTTTTTTTCAAATCGCCTTCTACTCAATTTTAATTTTAGAAACATTTGTTTTTCTTGTCAGTAAAATTACTTGAATGTCTGTGGAAATGCTTTTAACTTATCCACATAATTAGTGCGTTAAAATTGCAATACATTTCAAACGGCTGAAAATTGTCTAAACTTATGAGCTGGAACTTTTTTTCAAATCTTCTTCTTCTTCTTCTGCGTACACAGTCAGACAGTAACCATTATTTTTTCGAAAAAAGCGGCGGTCATCCTGAGACTCTCGCCACTACCATAGAGCTTGTCTTGCAGTTCCACTGGTAATGGCCACATCTGCTCTCTCTGATCCCCGTATGTCGGGCAGTTCTGCAGCAGATGTTCAGTGGTCATTTTACCAGTACCGCACGGGCATTCGTCGGTACACCCTATCTTCAATTTGTTGAATAGGTGGTACCTCAGTCTATTGTGGCCAGTGCGAAGTCTAAAGACAACGACCTGCTCTCTTCGGTTCAACTGGTAATAGGCATCGTTTTTGGTGTAACCAGTATGTTCGGTTTCCCATTTGGTAATGTACCTGGCTTTGATAAGCCGTTTTGACTCTTCGTACGTCATACTGGTATCTGTTTGTGGTAGCCTTGCACCTTCTTTTGCCAGTCTGTCTGCCTCCTCGTTGCCTTGGATGTTGCAGTGTGACGGAACCCACTGGACCACTACCCTTTTTGGTGCGGACAGCTGGCACAGTTTGCAGAGTGCTGCTCTTAAGTCATTAAGCTCAGTGTTTTTCTGGCTTTTTAGCGCTGTGACTACGGCGAGAGCATCTGTCAGCAAGACTATGTGGCTCTCATTTTCACTGTGTGTTGCCATTTCTTCCACTGCCGCCCTCAGTGCCTCTGCCTCCGCTCTGAAATTGCTTGTGTACTTACCAGTAGCGAATGACAGTGTTATTTTTCTGCCATTTGGTAGGTTCAGGAATGCTCCTGCCCCTCCGTTCTGTGTAGTGTTTGTTACAGAACCGTCGGTGTATGCATGGGTCCAGTCCATGCTTGGGTAGCTTTTCGTTATGAAGCTTAGGGTAGTGTCTCTCCTTTCTTTTTCGGTCTGGCAGTTTTTGTTTGCAATACCTGGTATATTTTCTACCACCTCTGGAAATATATCCTGCCTCCAAGTAGGTTTTCGTACAGTAGTGATGGGTTTTGGTGTTGTTAGTGCGTTTATGGGATCTTCGTGCATCTTTGCTTTGGCTATTTCTGCAAAGTTTCTCCGCTTTAGTTTCCCAGTTCCCAAATTGTTTAGCCTCTGGTACATTGGATGGTCCGTCAGTCTTCGGAGTTTCTCTGACTGCAGCTGGGCTCTGCAGTCTCTTCTGTCGGTCATGGATTGCAGTTTTGTAATCTTTTCAAGTTCTACAATTGGCGTTGACTTCATGCCACCTGTTATGATTCTCATGGCTTGGTTTTGAAGTTTGTTAACTTTATCGAAGTTCGCCTTCGCTGCTGTTGTCCATGCCGCGATGCCATACTCGAGAACTGGTCTCACTCTTCCAGTGTACAGTTTCTTTAGTATGCCTTCGTCTGCTCCTCAGCTTGTGCCAGCAAGTTTCCTCATGATCGCCATTCTTTCTCTGGCTTTCATTCGGTTTCTCTCAATCTGACTTTTCCATGTCATGCGCCGATCAAATGTGACTCCCAGATAGGTTGGGTTGTCGTTTGGCTGCAGGATTTTGCCATTTAGGCTTAATTTGGTACTTTGGGGTTTTAATGAGAGCGAGAATATTGTGCACGTGGTTTTCTCCTCGTTTATTTTGACCAGCCATGAGTTCGCCCACTCTTCCAGCGATGTTAGGGCCGTTTGCATCCGATTTCTTGCTATGGTGAGATTCTTTTCAGAGGTCCACATAGCCAGATCGTCTGCAAACATTGAGCTATGGACTCTTCTTGGTATATTCTCTGTAATATCGTTTATATATACCAGGAAGAGTGTGGGTGACAGTACTCCCCCTTGGGGTACTCCCTGCTCGAGTGTCACCTTTTTGCTCATCTGCCCTTGTACTTGGACTCTGGCCGTTCTTTGTTTGAGGTAGTGGTTGATCCACTTGTACATCTTCCCACAAACATCACTTCTTCTTAGCTTGACTCTAAGTCCATCCTTCCAGACTTTGTCAAATGCCTTTTCCAGATCCACCCAAACAGCTACTGTGTGTTTCTGTGCCTGGTAGGCATCTTCTATCTCCTGGGCTATGAGGATGACCTGGTCCTCAGTGGATCTGTGCTGTCTAAAGCCGGCTTGCTGTGGAATTAGTATTCGTTTTTCTTCCAGATGCCACATCAGTCTGGTGTTTATCATCCGTTCCATCAGCTTGCCGACACAGCTCAGTAGGCTTATGGGCCTGTATCCATTCGGATCTGTTTTGTCCTTTCCTGTTTTTGGTACTGGTACCAGTATTGCATCTTTCCATGCCTGGGGTACAATACCCCTTTTCCAGCTTTGGTTCAGGACTGATAGTAGTTTTTTCTTCGCTGTTTGGCCCAGCCCCATCAGCATTTCGTTTGTTATCCCGTCTTTTCCGGGAGATTTCCTTCTCTTTAGTGTTCTCATAGCCTCTTCCATTTCGCGCATTGTTAGTTTGGCCATCATGTGCTCTTCAGGAGCCGTATTTATGTTTTCGTGCCCCTTTAGCTCTTCGCTAATGTCTGTATGCTTATCTGCAGGGACCTCGATGTGGTTTGCTCTGGCATAGTGATCGACAAAGGCGTTTGCGGCTTTCTTACCTGTGATCAAGTTCTCGCCTTGCTTGATAGTAATTTGTTTATTTGACGGGGTTTCGTCGTTCATGGCTCTGACTAGCTTCCATAGCTTGTTCCCTTCTTTGTCCAGGTTTAAACTTTCCGTTTTATTTTTCCAACTTTCTCTTGCTGTTTGCTTGAGAGTGTGTTTGTACTTCGCCGCGGCGGCTTTGAGGGCGATGTTTGCCTCCACGGATTTTTCTCGTTCTGCCATGTTCCTAGCATTTGTTACTGCATCTTCCACTTTCTGTAACTCATTATTCCAGTAGGGCTTATAGTTTTTCCTAGCTCCTCTTGGGATGGTTTCAGTGGCGGCTTGCATTATTGCCTTGCTTAGGCTCTCTACCATGGGCTTCATTTTGGTGTTTCGTGTGTTGATGGTTTCACACAGCCCATCTGTCAGGATTGCAAATCTGTCCCAGTCGGCTCGTTTGTAATTCCAACGTGGGAGCGGTTTTGTTTCCTGTGGGCATACTTCCATGTCAATGGTTAGCCTGATCGGCCTGTGGTCGCTACCTGCCAGTTGGTTTAGCACCTGGCGGTCTATTTTATAGTGTATGTCCTGTGTGGAGAAGGCCAAATCTGGAGTCGAGGTGGTATGCCATGTTCTTGAATAGAAGCTAGGGCTATCCTCCGGCCTATTGATTAGGGAGAGATTTGCATCTATCTCCCAATCTTCCACTTCGTCACCTCTGCTGTCTGTGTCAGCGTATCCCCATCTCTCCGAGTGGCTGTTGAAATCTCCAACCACTATGCAGTTGGAGTCTCTGACCTCCATACTCGAGAGCGATAGGTCTCTGTTTGGTGGTCCGTACAGATTGAAAATGCGGAGCTTCGTCTCTTGAGCCATTATGTCAACTCCTACAATTTCTGCTTGTCCGGTGTGATTGACAGGTACCGCGCTACTCGGTATGCTGTTTCTGGTCAGTATCAGGACCCCTCCTTTGTGGCCTTCTCTATCTAGACGGAAGGTCTGGTATCCTCTGATTGAGAATTTATGGTTATTGTTGAGGTGCGTTTCCTGGATACATGCCACGTCAATCTTACCTTCATGCAGGTGGTGTGTTAGGGAAAGTTTTTTGTTAATGACTCCCTCCGCATTCCACTGTAATATTTTGAGGGTCTTGAGGTTTTGGCCAATAGACGTTACCCCATAGCCATGTGCCTTGACTCCACGACACATGGGTGGGTGACCACCAGTAGTCAAGGGTGGGCCCCTTCGAGGCGTGGGGCCCGGCGCTATCGCTGCCTTGCGGGTCTCCTCAGGATGAGCGCCATGCGTTTTTCGAATAGGTTGTGCTGCCATCATACTGTGATTTACGTTGCACTGTTTTGTTAGGCTTGCGGCCCCGTGCATCCGATTTCAACAGGCGTTTCTGTAGGGATGCCCTCCTTAGCCTTTGGCTGTCCCCAGCCTATCTGCAAGGCAGCAGTTGTTTACGATCGGAGTTTTCTCTCCTATGGAAGTTGTCTTACCAGACTATCGAGTCTTCACTACTCGTGTCTATAGGGTGCAATGATGATATGTGATATATGAGATGGACTGGTTTACCCGGAAGAGAGGCAGTCCAGTGTGTCTGTATCCCAGGATCGTCACGTCCTGCCAGAAACGTAGCATTTGCATGTGAGTGGGGTATCTCTTTTTCCCTTTATTTTCTTGGCTTCTATGCAGGGATGGTACGCCTAGCATTCCCCGCCACCTGGGGTGTTGACACAGTGGGGCAGGTGTGCAATGTCCGCTGGTTTGCATCTCTTCTGCGTCCAGCATGATAGTTATGGCTGATAACGTACAGAGGTAGATATCGTAACCGGAGTGCATTTAGCCAGAGGACAAGCCTGGTAATGTCACAGAGATGTTGATCGCCTGGTGTGCGGACAACTCTCATGGTCAGTGGTTGAGTCTTGACAGTTCACAGTGTGGTGGCTGCTCTACTGTTTTCGACACCCCGACCAGGTTCTAAGTCTTTGGTTGGTGTTTTTCGCACCCCATCGCCGTATAGGGTGAGTATCAAGCAGTTGTCCGCCCGCTTTGATTTGCGGGCGGCAATGACCTCTTACTGTGGCTCTACCTGATAGGGCTGGGGCGCAAGCCCCAGGTCCCGAGCATGTAGGAGCCTCCCATTGCAGTGGTGCTGAGATTTTGGGCGGGATTGCGGCTTACAAGGGTTCGGCCGTAATCCCCCACATGGTAGCCTCGCGCCCTTGGCTTATCAGCCTGGTACGTGCACCAAAGTGTCTGCGGCTCCTCTCGATTTGAGCTGGTTTTCCGTAGCAACGCCCTGTCATTTGTAGGGTAAAACTGACCTGTCTTCAGATAAACGCGCCGGCCACCCAGGACGCTCAGCGAAGAGCACCCGTGGGAGAGAGCCGGCAGACGGTAGGGCAGGAGACAACGGGCAGTGAACCGGCGCGAGCCGGACCGCCCGCCTGCGCCTGAGATCCAACTACGAGCTTTTTAACTGCAACAACTTTAATATACGCTATTGGAGCTGGAATTACCGCGGCTGCTGGCACCAGACTTGCCCTCCAATAGATCCTCGTTAAAGGGTTTAAAGTGTACTCATTCCAATTACGGGGCCTCGAAAGAGTCCCGTATTGTTATTTTTCGTCACTACCTCCCCGTGCCGGGAGTGGGTAAGTTGCGCGCCTGCTGCCTTCCTTGGATGTGGTAGCCGTTTCTCATGCTCCCTCTCCGGAATCGAACCCTGATTCCCCGTTACCCGTTACAAACATGGTAGGCATGTCACGTACCATCGACATTTGATAGGGCAGACATTTGAAAGATGCGTCGCCGGCACATGAGGCCATGCGATCAGCGCAAAGTTATCCAGAGTCACCAGTGGGGACGCCGCAACCCCGCGAGGGGAAACGACGATTGGTTTTGAACTAATAAAAGCGCTCTTTCCGCGAGGGTCGGAGCTTGGTAAGCATGTATTAGCTCTAGAATTGCCACAGTTATCCAAGTAGGATCGTGTCATCTAAGGAACCTCGACTGATTTAATGAGCCATTCGCGGTTTCACCGTGAGACAGTGTGAACTTAGACATGCATGGCTTAATCTTTGAGACAAGCATATGACTACTGGCAGGATCAACCAGATATCTGTCGGAGACGTACGTACTGCGCACACCGGTCGGCGGAGGAAGGGTGTGTAAAAAGCCTCACTGGGACGGCCGCAGGGACCGACTGACGGGACGGACGGACGGTTGTTTCACCCGTCCCTCACTCCGTCGACCTAGGACCGCCTGACAGGGGCCTCCCACACGCACAAGACGACCGACCGACCGGGCTCGCTCGAGGAGGGATGGCAGCGCTCTGTGCAGAACGGATCCCAACGACCTCGGCGATGAATTTCACTGGGACTAGAGACAATTTGGCCTGCCGGCCTGCCCTTCTCCGTAGGGACAACGCAGGGCCTCGAGGCAACGATTCCTGCTTTCCATTTGCCGGTCACAAGCTCTTTGCGAGAGTCGGACCACCAGCGAGACGTACTGTCGAGCTCTGCTATAAGCCTTAGATAAATCACCACGGACGGACCACGTTTCCTGATACGGACCAGACTAGCACACCTCGGTGGAGGAGCCACTACCACAAACCGCACCCAATTCGCACTACGGGGAAAAGCAGGCGAGCGTTTTCCGCAAGCCCGCGCTATCGCTCCGCCTGGCGGGACTGAGATCGCTTTACGAACACTGGTTGAAATTGAGTCGCTGCGGCATCTGGGGTAGTTGTCTCGCCGCAGCGACTCAATTTCAACCAGTGTTCGTAAAGCGATCTCAGTCCCGCCAGGCGGAGCGATAGCGCGGGCTTGCGGAAAACGCTCGCCTGCCTTTCCCCGTAGTGCGAATTGGGTGCGGTTTGTGGTAGTGGCTCCTCCACCGAGGTGTGCTAGTCTGGTCCGTATCAGGAAACGTGGTCCGTCCGTGGTGATTTATCTAAGGCTTATAGCAGAGCTCGACAGTACGTCTCGCTGGTGGTCCGACTCTCGCAAAGAGCTTGTGACCGGCAAATGGAAAGCAGGAATCGTTGCCTCGAGGCCCTGCGTTCTCCCTACGGAGAAGGGCAGGCCGGCAGGCCAAATTGTGTCTCTAGCCCCAGTGAAATTCATCGCCGAGGTCGTTGGGATCCGTTCTGCACAGAGCGCTGCCATCCCTCCTCGAGCGAGCCCGGTCGGTCGGTCGTCTGGTGCGTGTGGGAGGCCCCTGTCAGGCGGTCCTAGGTCGACGGAGTGAGGGACGGGTGGAACAACCGTCCGTCCGTCCCGTCAGTCGGTCCCTGCGGCCGTCCCAGTGAGGCTTTTTACACACCCTTCCTCCGCCGACCGGTGTGCGCAGTACGTACGTCTCCGACAGATATCTGGTTGATCCTGCCAGTAGTCATATGCTTGTCTCAAAGATTAAGCCATGCATGTCTAAGTTCACACTGTCTCACGGTGAAACCGCGAATGGCTCATTAAATCAGTCGAGGTTCCTTAGATGACACGATCCTACTTGGATAACTGTGGCAATTCTAGAGCTAATACATGCTTACCAAGCTCCGACCCTCGCGGAAAGAGCGCTTTTATTAGTTCAAAACCAATCGTCGTTTCCCCTCGCGGGGTTGCGGCGTCCCCACTGGTGACTCTGGATAACTTTGTGCTGATCGCATGGCCTCATGTGCCGGCGACGCATCTTTCAAATGTCTGCCCTATCAAATGTCGATGGTACGTGACATGCCTACCATGTTTGTAACGGGTAACGGGGAATCAGGGTTCGATTCCGGAGAGGGAGCATGAGAAACGGCTACCACATCCAAGGAAGGCAGCAGGCGCGCAACTTACCCACTCCCGGCACGGGGAGGTAGTGACGAAAAATAACAATACGGGACTCTTTCGAGGCCCCGTAATTGGAATGAGTACACTTTAAACCCTTTAACGAGGATCTATTGGAGGGCAAGTCTGGTGCCAGCAGCCGCGGTAATTCCAGCTCCAATAGCGTATATTAAAGTTGTTGCAGTTAAAAAGCTCGTAGTTGGATCTCAGGCGCAGGCGCCGGTTCACTGCCCGTTGTCTCCTGCCCTACCGTCTGCCGGCTCTCTCCCACGGGTGCTCTTCGCTGAGCGTCCTGGGTGGCCGGCGCGTTTACTTTGAAAAAATTAGAGTGTTCAAAGCAGGCCTCGGCTGCCTGAATAATGGTGCATGGAATAATGGAATAGGACCTCGGTTCTATTTTGTTGGTTTTCGGAACTGGAGGTAATGATTAACAGGGACAAACGGGGGCATTCGTATTGCGGCGTTAGAGGTGAAATTCTTGGATCGCCGCAAGACTAGCTACTGCGAAAGCATTTGTCAAGAATGTTTTCATTAATCAAGAACGAAAGTCAGAGGCGCGAAGACGATCAGATACCGTCGTAGTTCTGACCATAAACGATGCCGACTAGCGATCCGCAGGAGTTGCTTCGATGACTCTGCGGGCAGCTTCCGGGAAACCGAAGTGTTTGGGTTCCGGGGGAAGTATGGTTGCAAAGCTGAAACTTAAAGGAATTGACGGAAGGGCACCACCAGGAGTGGAGCCTGCGGCTTAATTTGACTCAACACGGCCAACACTGAAATGATTGACATGCCGAGACCACTCTTCTGGAGTCTAATATGGAACTGGTGCTGGATTTAGACCCCCAGAAATCTTGGGTTATGTCCCATGTGGCTCGGTTTTGTCTGCATCCAGTGTTTGATAAAGGAATTGACGGAAGAGCACTATCAGGAGTGGAGCCTGAGACCTAAGTTAACTTACCACGCCAATACTGCAGAATGACTATCAAAAAGTACACTTAGTGGGGTCTAATAGAGAACATGTGCTGGAATTAGACCCTCGAAAATCTTTGGGGCTACCCTTTAAGAAACTTGATTATCTCGCTAAGGGAATTGACGGAAGGGCACCACCAGGTGTGGAACCTGCGGCTTAATTTGACTGAACACGCCAATACTGTAGAACAACTGACAAATTGAGAGCACTGCCGTTTGGGTCTAATAATGAACGTACGCTGGTATTAGACTCACGGACGACAAGTCAGCTCAAATAAAAGAACGCTACGGAAATCGTGTTTAACTCCGCAGATTTCAAATACCTGGTCATTGACAAACAAAAGCCCTCAATAAATTCGTCTGACCAAATAGTGAACGGGTGCTGGAAATAGATCTGAAGACAGGTCAGTTTTACCCTACAAATGACAGGGCGTTGCTACGGAAAACCAGCTCAAATCGAGAGGAGCCGCAGACACTTTGGTGCACGTACCAGGCTGATAAGCCAAGGGCGCGAGGCTACCATGTGGGGGATTACGGCCGAACCCTTGTAAGCCGCAATCCCGCCCAAAATCTCAGCACCACTGCAATGGGAGGCTCCTACATGCTCGGGACCTGGGGCTTGCGCCCCAGCCCTATCAGGTAGAGCCACAGTAAGAGGTCCTTGCCGCCCACAAATCAAAGCGGGCGGAAAACTGCTTGATACTCACCCTATACGGCGATGGGGTGCGAAAAACACCAACCAAAGACTTAGAACCTGGTCGGGGTGTCGAAAACAGTAGAGCAGCCACCACACTGTGAACTGTCAAGACTCAACCACTGACCATGAGAGTTGTCCGCACACCAGGCGATCAACATCTCTGTGACATTACCAGGCTTGTCCTCTGGCTAAATGCACTCCGGTTACGATATCTACCTCTGTACGTTATCAGCCATAACTATCATGCTGGACGCAGAAGAGATGCAGACCAGCGGACATTGCACACCTGCCCCACTGTGTCAACACCCCAGGTGGCGGGGAATGCTAGGCGTACCATCCCTGCATAGAAGCCAAGAAAATAAAGGGACAAAGAGATACCCCACTCACATGCAAATGCTACGTTTCTGGCAGGACGTGACGATCCTGGGATACAGACACACTGGACTGCCTCTCTTCCGGGTAAACCAGTCCATCTCATATATCACATACCATCATTGCACCCTATAGACACGAGTAGTGAAGACTCGATAGTCTGGTAAGACAACTTCCATAGGAGAGAAAACTCTGATCGTAAACAACTGCTGCCTTGCAGATAGGCTGGGGACAGCCAAAGGCTAAGGAGGGCATCCCTACAGAAACGCCTGTTGAAATCGGATGCACGGGGCCGCAAGCCTAACAAAACAGTGCAACGTAAATCACAGTATGATGGCAGCACAACCTATTCGAAAAACGTATGGCGCTCATCCTGAGGAGACCCGCCAGGCAGCGATAGCGCCGGGCCCCATGCCTCGAAGGGGCCCACCCTTGACTACTGGTGGTCACCCACCCATGTGTCGTGGAGTCAAGGCACATGGCTATGGGGAAACGACTATTGGCCAAAACCTCAAGACCCTCAGAATATTACAGTGGAATGCGGAGGGAGTCATTAACAAAAAACTTTCCCTAACACATCACCTGCATGAAGGTAAGATTGACGTGGCATGTATCCAGGAAACGCACCTCAACAAAAACCATAAATTCTCAATCAGAGGATACCAGACTTTCCGTCTAGATAGAGAAGGCCACAAAGGAGGGGTCCTGATACTGACCAGAAACAGCATACCGAGTAGCGCGGTACCTGTCAATCACACCGGACAAGCAGAAATTGTAGGAGTTGACATAATGGCTCAAGAGACGAAGCTCCGCATTTTCAATCTGTACGGACCACCAAACAGAGACCTATCGCTCTCGAGTATGGAGGTCAGAGACTCCAACTGCATAGTGGTTGGAGATTTCAACAGCCACTCGGAGAGATGGGGATACTCTGACACAGACAGCAGAGGTGACGAAGTGGAAGATTGGGAGATAGATGCAAATCTCTCCCTAATCAATAGGCCGGAGGATAGCCCTAGCTTCTATTCAAGAACATGGCATACCACCTCGACTCCAGATTTGGCCTTCTCCACACAGGACATACACTATAAAATAGACCGCCAGGTGCTAAACCAACTGGCAGGTAGCGACCACAGGCCGATCAGGCTAACCATTGACATGGAAGTAGGCCCACAGGAAACAAAACCGCTCCCATGTTGGAATTACAAACGAGCCGACTGGGACAGATTTGCAATCCTGACAGATGGGCTGTGTGAAACCATCAACACACGAAACACCAAAATGAAGCCCATGGTAGAGAGCCTAAGCAAGGCAATAATGCAAGCCGCCACTGAAACCATCCCAAGAGGAGCTAGGAAAAACTATAAGCCCTACTGGAATGATGAGTTACAGAAAGTGGAAGATGCAGTAACAAATGCTAGGAACATGGCAGAACGAGAAAAATCCGTGGAGGCAAACATCGCCCTCAAAGCCGCCGCGGCGAAGTACAAACACACTCTCAAGCAAACAGCAAGAGAAAGTTGGAAAAATAAAACGGAAAGTTTAAACCTGGACAAAGAAGGGAACAAGCTATGGAAGCTAGTCAGAGCCATGAACGACGAAACCCCGTCAAATAAACAAATTACTATCAAGCAAGGCGAGAACTTGATCACAGGTAAGAAAGCCGCAAACGCCTTTGTCGATCACTATGCCAGAGCAAACCACATCGAGGTCCCTGCAGATAAGCATACAGACATTAGCGAAGAGCTAAAGAGGCACGAAAACATAAATACGGCTCCTGAAGAGCACATGATGGCCAAACTAACAATGCGCGAAATGGAAGAGGCTATGAGAACACTAAAGAGAAGGAAATCTCCCGGAAAAGACGGGATAACAAACGAAATGCTGATGGGGCTGGGCCAAACAGCGAAGGAAAAACTACTATCAGTCCTGAACCAAAGCTGGAAAAGGGGTATTGTACCCCAGGCATGGAAAGATGCAATACTGGTACCAGTACCAAAAACAGGAAAGGACAAAACAGATCCGAATGGATACAGGCCCATAAGCCTACTGAGCTGTGTCGGCAAGCTGATGGAACGGATGATAAACACCAGACTGATGTGGCATCTGGAAGAAAAACGAATACTAATTCCACAGCAAGCCGGCTTTAGACAGCACAGATCCACTGAGGACCAGGTCATCCTCATAGCCCAGGAGATAGAAGATGCCTACCAGGCACAGAAACACACAGTAGCTGTTTGGGTGGATCTGGAAAAGGCATTTGACAAAGTCTGGAAGGATGGACTTAGAGTCAAGCTAAGAAGAAGTGATGTTTGTGGGAAGATGTACAAGTGGATCAACCACTACCTCAAACAAAGAACGGCCAGAGTCCAAGTACAAGGGCAGATGAGCAAAAAGGTGACACTCGAGCAGGGAGTACCCCAAGGGGGAGTACTGTCACCCACACTCTTCCTGGTATATATAAACGATATTACAGAGAATATACCAAGAAGAGTCCATAGCTCAATGTTTGCAGACGATCTGGCTATGTGGACCTCTGAAAAGAATCTCACCATAGCAAGAAATCGGATGCAAACGGCCCTAACATCGCTGGAAGAGTGGGCGAACTCATGGCTGGTCAAAATAAACGAGGAGAAAACCACGTGCACAATATTCTCGCTCTCATTAAAACCCCAAAGTACCAAATTAAGCCTAAATGGCAAAATCCTGCAGCCAAACGACAACCCAACCTATCTGGGAGTCACATTTGATCGGCGCATGACATGGAAAAGTCAGATTGAGAGAAACCGAATGAAAGCCAGAGAAAGAATGGCGATCATGAGGAAACTTGCTGGCACAAGCTGGGGAGCAGACGAAGGCATACTAAAGAAACTGTACACTGGAAGAGTGAGACCAGTTCTCGAGTATGGCATCGCGGCATGGACAACAGCAGCGAAGGCGAACTTCGATAAAGTTAACAAACTTCAAAACCAAGCCATGAGAATCATAACAGGTGGCATGAAGTCAACGCCAATTGTAGAACTTGAAAAGACTACAAAACTGCAATCCATGACCGACAGAAGAGACTGCAGAGCCCAGCTGCAGTCAGAGAAACTCCGAAGACTGACGGACCATCCAATGTACCAGAGGCTAAACAATTTGGGAACTGGGAAACTAAAGCGGAGAAACTTTGCAGAAATAGCCAAAGCAAAGATGCACGAAGATCCCATAAACGCACTAACAACACCAAAACCCATCACTACTGTACGAAAACCTACTTGGAGGCAGGATATATTTCCAGAGGTGGTAGAAAATATACCAGGTATTGCAAACAAAAACTGCCAGACCGAAAAAGAAAGGAGAGACACTACCTTAAGCTTCATAACGAAAAGCTACCCAAGCATGGACTGGACCCATGCATACACCGACGGTTCTGTAACAAACACTACACAGAACAGTGGGGCAGGAGCATTCCTGAACCTACCAAATGGCAGAAAAATAACACTGTCATTCGCTACTGGTAAGTACACGAGCAATTTCAGAGCAGAGGCAGAGGCACTGAGGGCGGCAGTGGAAGAAATGGTAACACACAGTGAAAATGAGAGCCATATAGTCCTGCTGACAGATGCTCTCGAAGTAGTCACAGCGCTAAAAAGCCAGAAAAACACTGAGCTTAATGACTTAAGAGCAGCACTCTGCAAACTGTGCCAACAGTCCGCACCAAAAAGGGTAGTGGTACAGTGGGTTCCGTCACACTGCAACATCCAAGGCAACGAGGAGGCAGACAGACTGGCAAAAGAAGGTGCAAGGCTACCACAAATAGATACCAGTATGACGTACGAAGAGTCAAAACGGCTTATCAAAGCCAGGTACATGTCCAAATGGGAAACCGAACATACTGGTTACACCAAAAACGATGCCTATTACCAGTTGAACCGAAGAGAGCAGGTCGTTGTCTTCAGACTTCGCACTGGCCACAACAGACTGAGGTACCACCTCTTCAACAAATTGAAGATAGGGTGTACCGACGAATGCCCGTGCGGTACTGGTAAAATGACCACTGAACATCTGCTGCAGAACTTCCCGACATACGAGGATCAGAGAGAGCAGATGTGGCCATTACCAGTGGAACTGCAAAACAAGCTCTATGGTAGTGGCGAGAGTCTCAGGATGACCGCCGCTTTTTTCGAGAAAATAATGGTTACTGTCTGACTGTGTACGCAGAAGAAGAAGAAGAAGAGTCGCTGCGGCGAGACAACTACCCCAGATTTTTTTTCAAATCGACTTTTACTCAATTTTGAATTCAGAAAAGTTAGTTTTTCTTGTCAGTAAAATTACTTGAAAGTCAGTGGAAATGCTTTTAACTTATCCACATAATTAGTGCGTTAAAATTGCAATACATTTCAAACGGCTGAAAATTGTCTATACTTATGATCTGCAACTTTTTTTCAAATCGTGTTTAATTTTAATTTTAGAAACATTAGTTTTTCTTGTCAGTAAAATTACTTGAAAGTCAGTGGAAATGCTTTTAACTTATCCACATAATTAGTGCGTTAAAATTGCAATACTTTTCAAACGGCTGAAAATTGTCTATACTTATGATCTGCAACTTTTTTTCAAATCGTGTTTAATTTTATTTTTAGAAACATTAGATTTTCTTGTCAGTAAAATTAATTGAAAGTCAATGGAAATGCTTTTAACTTATCCACATAATTAGTGCGTTTAAATTGCAATACATTTCAAACGGCTGAAAATTGTCTAAACTTATGATCTGCCACTTTTTTTTCAAATCGCCTTCTACTCAATTTTAATTTTAGAAACATTGGTTTTTCTAGTCAGTAAAATTACTTAAAAGTCAATGGAAATGCTTTTAACTTATCCACATAATTAGTGCGTTAAAAGTGCAATACATTTCTAACGGCTGAAAATTGTCTAAACTTATGATCTGCAATTTTTTTTCAAATCGTGTTTAATTTTAATTTTAGAAACATTAGTTTTTCTTGTCAGTAAAATTACTTGAAAGTCTGTGGAAATGCTTTTAACTTATCCACATAATTAGTGCGTTTAAATTGCAATACATTTCAAACGGCTGAAAATTGTCTAAACTTATGATCTGCCACTTTTTTTTCAAATCGCCTTCTACTCAATTTTAATTTTAGAAACATTTGTTTTTCTTGTCAGTAAAATTACTTGAATGTCTGTGGAAATGCTTTTAACTTATCCACATAATTAGTGCGTTAAAATTGAAATACATTTCAAACGGCTGAAAATTGTCTATACTTATGATCTGCAACTTTTTTTCAAATCGTGTTTAATTTTAATTTTAGAAACATTAGTTTTTCTTGTCAGTAAAATTACTTGAAAGTCAATGGAAATGCTTTTAACTTATCCACATAATTAGTGCGTTAAAAGTGCAATACATTTCTAACGGCTGAAAATTGTCTAAACTTATGATCTGCAACTTTTTTTCAAATCGTGTAATTTTAATGTTAGAAACAATAGTTTTTCTTGTCAGTAAAATTACTTGAAAGTCTGTGGAAATGCTTTTAACTTATCCACATAATTAGTGCGTTTAAATTGCAATACATTTCAAACGGCTGAAAATTGTCTAAACTTATGATCTGCCACTTTTTTTTCAAATCGCCATCTACTCAATTTTAATTTTAGAAACATTTGTTTTTCTTGTCAGTAAAATTACTTGAATGTCTGTGGAAATGCTTTTAACTTATCCACATAATTAGTGCGTTAAAATTGCAATACATTTCAAACGGCTGAAAATTGTCTAAACTTATGAGCTGGAACTTTTTTTCAAATCGCCTTTTACTCAATTTTGAATTCAGAAAAGTTAGTTTTTCTTGTCAGTAAAATTACTTGAAAGTCAGTGGAAATGCTTTTAACTTATCCACATAATTAGTGTGTTAAAATTGCAATACATTTCAAACGGCTGAAAATTGTCTATACTTATGATCTGCAACTTTTTTTCAAATCGTGTTTAATTTTAATTTTAGAAACATTAGTTTTTCTTGTCAGTAAAATTACTTGAAAGTCAGTGGAAATGCTTTTAACTTATCCACATAATTAGTGCGTTAAAATTGCAATACATTTCAAACGGCTGAAAATTGTCTATACTTATGATCTGCAACTTTTTTTCAAATCGTGTTTAATTTTATTTTTAGAAACATTAGATTTTCTTGTCAGTAAAATTAATTGAAAGTCAATGGAAATGCTTTTAACTTATCCACATAATTAGTGCGTTTAAATTGCAATACATTTCAAACGGCTGAAAATTGTCTAAACTTATGATCTGCCACTTTTTTTTCAAATCGCCTTCTACTCAATTTTAATTTTAGAAACATTGGTTTTTCTAGTCAGTAAAATTACTTGAAAGTCAATGGAAATGCTTTTAACTTATCCACATAATTAGTGCGTTAAAAGTGCAATACATTTCTAACGGCTGAAAATTGTCTAAACGTATGAGCTGGAACTTTTTTTCAAATCGCCTTCTACTCAATTTTGATTTCAGAAAAGTTAGTTTTTCTTTGTCAGTAAAATTACTTGAAAGTCAATGGAAATGCTTTTAACTTATTCACATAATTAGTGCGTTAAAATTGAAATACATTTCTAACGGCTAAAAATTGTCTAAACTTATGATCTGCAATTTTTTTTCAAATCGTGTTTAATTTTAATTTTAGAAACATTAGTTTTTCTTGTCAGTAAAATTACTTGAAAGTCAATTGAAATGCTTTTAACTTATCCACATAATTAGTGCGTTAAAAGTGCAATACATTTCTAACGGCTGAAAATGATCTAAACTTATGATCTGCACCTTTTTTTCAAATCGTGTAATTTTAATGTTAGAAACATTAGTTTTTCTTGTCAGTAAAATTACTTGAAAGTCTGTGGAAATGCTTTTAACTTATCCACATAATTAGTGCGTTTAAATTGCAATACATTTCAAACGGCTGAAAATTGTCTAAACTTATGATCTGCCACTTTTTTTTCAAATCGCCTTCTACTCAATTTTAATTTTAGAAACATTTGTTTTTCTTGTCAGTAAAATTACTTGAATGTCTGTGGAAATACTTTTACCTTATCCACATAATTAGTGCGTTAAAATTGAAATACATTTCAAACGGCTGAAAATTGTCTATACTTATGATCTGCAACTTTTTTTCAAATCGTGTTTAATTTTAATTTTAGAAACATTAGTTTTTCTTGTCAGTAAAATTACTTGAAAGTCAGTGGAAATGCTTTTAACTTATCCACATAATTAGTGCGTTAAAATTGCAATACATTTCAAACGGCTGAAAATTGTCTATACTTATGATCTGCAATTTTTTTTCAAATCGTGTTTAATTTTAATTTTAGAAACATTAGTTTTTCTTGTCAGTAAAATTACTTGAAAGTCAATGGAAATGCTTTTAACTTATCCACATAATTAGTGCGTTAAAAGTGCAATACATTTCTAACGGCTGAAAATTGTCTAAACTTATGATCTGCAACTTTTTTTCAAATCGTGTAATTTTAATTTTAGAAACATTAGTTTTTCTTGTCAGTAAAATTACTTGAAAGTCTGTGGAAATGCTTTTAACTTATCCACATAATTAGTGCGTTTAAATTGCAATACATTTCAAACGGCTGAAAATTGTCTAAACTTATGATCTGCCACTTTTTTTTCAAATCGCCTTCTACTCAATTTTAATTTTAGAAACATTGGTTTTTCTAGTCATTAAAATTACTTGAATGTCTCTGGAAATGCTTTTAACTTATCCACATAATAAGTGCGTTAAAATTGCAATACATTTCAAACGGCTGAAAATTGTCTAAACGTATGAGCTGGAACTTTTTTTCAAATCGCCTTCTACTCAATTTTGATTTCAGAAAAGTTAGTTTTTCTTTGTCAGTAAAATTACTTGAAAGTCAATGGAAATGCTTTTAACTTATTCACATAATTAGTGCGTTAAAATTGAAATACATTTCTAACGGCTAAAAATTGTCTAAACTTATGATCTGCAATTTTTTTTCAAATCGTGTTTAATTTTAATTTTAGAAACATTAGTTTTTCTTGTCAGTAAAATTACTTGAAAGTCTGTGGAAATGCTTTTAACTTATCCACATAATTAGTGCGTTTAAATTGCAATACATTTCAAACGGCTGAAAATTGTCTAAACTTATGATCTGCCACTTTTTTTTCAAATCGCCTTCTACTCAATTTTAATTTTAGAAACATTTGTTTTTCTTGTCAGTAAAATTACTTGAATGTCTGTGGAAATACTTTTACCTTATCCACATAATTAGTGCGTTAAAATTGAAATACATTTCAAACGGCTGAAAATTGTCTATACTTATGATCTGCAACTTTTTTTCAAATCGTGTTTAATTTTAATTTTAGAAACATTAGTTTTTCTTGTCAGTAAAATTACTTGAAAGTCAGTGGAAATGCTTTTAACTTATCCACATAATTAGTGCGTTAAAATTGCAATACATTTCAAACGGCTGAAAATTGTCTATACTTATGATCTGCAATTTTTTTTCAAATCGTGTTTAATTTTAATTTTAGAAACATTAGTTTTTCTTGTCAGTAAAATTACTTGAAAGTCAATGGAAATGCTTTTAACTTATCCACATAATTAGTGCGTTAAAAGTGCAATACATTTCTAACGGCTGAAAATTGTCTAAACTTATGATCTGCAACTTTTTTTCAAATCGTGTAATTTTAATTTTAGAAACATTAGTTTTTCTTGTCAGTAAAATTACTTGAAAGTCTGTGGAAATGCTTTTAACTTATCCACATAATTAGTGCGTTTAAATTGCAATACATTTCAAACGGCTGAAAATTGTCTAAACTTATGATCTGCCACTTTTTTTTCAAATCGCCTTCTACTCAATTTTAATTTTAGAAACATTGGTTTTTCTAGTCATTAAAATTACTTGAATGTCTCTGGAAATGCTTTTAACTTATCCACATAATAAGTGCGTTAAAATTGCAATACATTTCAAACGGCTGAAAATTGTCTAAACGTATGAGGTGGAACTTTTTTTCAAATCGCCTTCTACTCAATTTTAATTTCAGAAAAGCTAGTTTTTCTTGTCAGTAAAATTACTTGAAAGTCAATGGAAATGCTTTTAACTTATCCACATAATTAGTGCGTTAAAATTGAAATACATTTCAAACGGCTGAAAATTGTCTATACTTATGATCTGCAACTTTTTTTCAAATCGTGTTTAATTTTAATTTTAGAAACATTAGTTTTTCTAGTCAGTAAAATTACTTGAAAGTCAATGGAAATGCTTTTAACTTATCCACATAATTAGTGCGTTAAAAGTGCAGTACATTTCTAACGGCTGAAAATTGTCTAAACTTATGATCTGCAACTTTTTTTCAAATCGTGTAATTTTAATGTTAGAAACAATAGTTTTTCTTGTCAGTAAAATTACTTGAAAGTCTGTGGAAATGCTTTTAACTTATCCACATAATTAGTGCGTTTAAATTGCAATACATTTCAAACGGCTGAAAATTGTCTAAACTTATGATCTGCCACTTTTTTTTCAAATCGCCTTCTACTCAATTTTAATTTTAGAAACATTTGTTTTTCTTGTCAGTAAAATTACTTGAATGTCTGTGGAAATGCTTTTAACTTATCCACATAATTAGTGCGTTAAAATTGAAATACATTTCAAACGGCTGAAAATTGTCTATACTTATGATCTGCAACTTTTTTTCAAATCGTGTTTAATTTTAATTTTAGAAACATTAGTTTTTTTTGTCAGTAAAATTACTTGAAAGTCAGTGGAAATGCTTTTAACTTATCCACATAATTAGTGCGTTAAAATTGCAATACTTTTCAAACGGCTGAAAATTGTCTATACTTATGATCTGCAACTTTTTTTCAAATCGTGTTTAATTTTAATTTTAGAAACATTAGTTTTTCTTGTCAGTAAAATTACTTGAAAGTCAATGGAAATGCTTTTAACTTATCCACATAATTAGTGCGTTAAAAGTGCAATACATTTCTAACGGCTGAAAATTGTCTAAACTTATGATCTGCAACTTTTTTTCAAATCGTGTAATTTTAATTTTAGAAACATTAGTTTTTCTTGTCAGTAAAATTACTTGAAAGTCTGTGGAAATGCTTTTAACTTATCCACATAATTAGTGCGTTTAAATTGCAATACATTTCAAACGGCTGAAAATTGTCTAAACTTATGATCTGCAATTTTTTTCAAATCGCCTTCTACTCAATTTTAATTTTAGAAACATTGGTTTTTCTAGTCAGTAAAATTACTTGAATGTCTGTGGAAATGCTTTTAACTTATCCACATAATTAGTGCGTTAAAAGTTCAATACATTTCTAAAGGCTAAAAATTGTCTAAACTTATGATCTGCAACTTTTTTTCAAATCGTGTTTAATTTTAATTTTAGAAACATTAGTTTTTCTTGTCAGTAAAATTACTTGAAAGTCTGTGGAAATGCTTTTAACTTATCCACATAATTAGTGCGTTTAAATTGCAATACATTTCAAACGGCTGAAAATTGTCTAAACTCATGATCTGCCACTTTTTTTTCAAATCGCCTTCTACTCAATTTTAATTTTAGAAACATTGGTTTTTCTAGTCAGTAAAATTACTTGAATGTCTGTGGAAATGCTTTTAACTTATCCACATAAATAGTGCGTTAAAATTGCAATACATTTCAAACGGCTGAAAATTGTCTAAACGTATGAGGTGGAACTTTTTTTCAAATCGCCTTCTACTCAATTTTGATTTCAGAAAAGTTAGTTTTTCTTTGTCAGTAAAATTACTTGAAAGTCAATGGAAATGCTTTTAACTTATCCACATAATTAGTGCGTTAAAATTGCAATACATTTCAAACGGCTGAAAATTGTCTATACTTATGATCTGCAACTTTTTTTCAAATCGTGTTTAATTTTAATTTTAGAAACATTAGTTTTTCTTGTCAGTAAAATTACTTGAAAGTCAATGGAAATGCTTTTAACTTATCCACATAATTAGTGCGTTAAAAGTGCAATACATTTCTAACGGCTGAAAATTGTCTAAACGTATGAGCTGGAACTTTTTTTCAAATCGCCTTCTACTCAATTTTGATTTCAGAAAAGCTAGTTTTTCTTGTCAGTAAAAATACTTGAAAGTCAATGGAAATGCTTTTAACTTATCCACATAATTAGTGCGTTTAAATTGCAATACATTTCAAACGGCTGAAAATTGTCTAAACTCATGATCTGCCACTTTTTTTTCAAATCGCCTTCTACTCAATTTTAATTTTAGAAACATTGGTTTTTCTAGTCAGTAAAATTACTTGAATGTCTGTGGAAATGCTTTTAACTTATCCACATAAATAGTGCGTTAAAATTGCAATACATTTCAAACGGCTGAAAATTGTCTAAACGTATGAGGTGGAACTTTTTTTCAAATCGCCTTCTACTCAATTTTGATTTCAGAAAAGTTAGTTTTTCTTTGTCAGTAAAATTACTTGAAAGTCAATGGAAATGCTTTTAACTTATCCACATAATTAGTGCGTTAAAATTGCAATACATTTCAAACGGCTGAAAATTGTCTATACTTATGATCTGCAACTTTTTTTCAAATCGTGTTTAATTTTAATTTTAGAAACATTAGTTTTTCTTGTCAGTAAAATTACTTGAAAGTCAATGGAAATGCTTTTAACTTATCCACATAATTAGTGCGTTAAAAGTGCAATACATTTCTAACGGCTGAAAATTGTCTAAACTTATGATCTGCCTTTTTTTTTTCAAATCGCCTTCTACTCAATTTTAATTTTAGAAACATTTGTTTTTCTTGTCAGTAAAATTACTTGAAAGTCTGTGGAAATGCTTTTAACTTATCCACATAAGTAGTGCGTTTAAATTGCAATACATTTCAAACGGCTGAAAATTGTCTAAACTTATGATCTGCCACTTTTTTTTCAAATCGCCTTCTACTCAATTTTAATTTTAGAAACATTTGTTTTTCTTGTCAGTAAAATTACTTAAAAGTCAATGGAAATGCTTTTAACTTATCCACATAATTAGTGCGTTAAAAGTGCAATACATTTCTAAAGGCTAAAAATTGTCTAAACTTATGATCTGCAACTTTTTTTCAAATCGTGTTTAATTTTAATTTTAGAAACATTAGTTTTTCTTGTCAGTAAAATTACTTGAAAGTCTGTGGAAATGCTTTTAACTTATCCACATAATTAGTGCGTTTAAATTGCAATACATTTCAAACGCCTGAAAATTGTCTAAACTTATGATCTGCCACTTTTTTTTCAAATCGCCTTCTACTCAATTTTAATTTTAGAAACATTGGTTTTTCTAGTCAGTAAAATTACTTGAATGTCTGTGGAAATGCTTTTAACTTATCCACATAATTAGTGCGTTAAAATTGCAATACATTTCAAACGGCTGAAAATTGTCTAAACGTATGAGCTGGAACTTTTTTTCAAATCGCATTCTACTCAATTTTGATTTCAGAAAAGTTAGTTTTTCTTTGTCAGTAAAATTACTTGAAAGTCAATGGAAATGCTTTTAACTTATCCACATAATTAGTGCGTTAAAATTGAAATACATTTCAAATGGCTGAAAATTGTCTATACTTATGATTTGCAACTTTTTTTCAAATCGTGTTTAATTTTAATTTTAGAAACATTAGTTTTTCTTGTCAGTAAAATTACTTGAAAGTCTGTGGAAATGCTTTTATCTTATCCACATAATTAGTGCGTTTAAATTGCAATACATTTCAAACCGCTGAAAATTGTCTAAACTTATGATCTGCCACTTTTTTTTCAAATCGCCTTCTACTCAATTTTAATTTTAGAAACATTGGTTTTTCTAGTCAGTAAAATTACTTGAATGTCTCTGGAAATGCTTTTAACTTATCCACATAATTAGTGCGTTAAAATTGCAATACATTTCAAACGGCTGAAAATTGTCTAAACGTATGAGCTGGAACTTTTTTTCAAATGGCCTTCTACTCAATTTTGATTTCAGAAAAGCTAGTTTTTCTTGTCAGTAAAATTACTTGAAAGTCAATGGAAATGCTTTTAAATTATCCACATAATTAGTGCGTTAAAATTGAAATACATTTCAAACGGCTGAAAATTGTCTATACTTATGATCTGCAACTTTTTTTCAAATCGTGTTTAATTTTAATTTTAGAAACATTAGTTTTTCTTGTCAGTAAAATTACTTGAAAGTCAATGGAAATGCTTTTAACTTATCCACATAATTAGTGCGTTAAAATTGCAATACATTTCTAACGGCTGAAAATTGTCTAAACTTATGATCTGCAATTTTTTTCAAATCGCCTTCTACTCAATTTTAATTTTAGAAACATTGGTTTTTCTAGTCAGTAAAATTACTTGAAAGTCAATGGAAATGCTTTTAACTTATCCACATAATTAGTGCGTTAAAAGTGCAATACATTTCTAACGGCTGAAAATTGTCTAAACTTATGATCTGCAATTTTTTTTCAAATCGTGTCTAATTTTAATTTTAGAAACATTAGTTCTTCTTGTCAGTAAAAATACTTGAAAGTCTGTGGAAATGCTTTTAACTTATCCACATAATTAGTGCGTTTAAATTGCAATACATTTCAAACGGCTGAAAATTGTCTAAACTTATGATCTGCCACTTTTTTTTCAAATCGCCTTCTACTCAATTTTAATTTTAGAAACATTGGTTTTTCTAGTCAGTAAAATTACTTGAATGTCTGTGGAAATGCTTTTAACTTATCCACATAATTAGTGCGTTAAAATTGCAATACATTTCAAACGGCTGAAAATTGTCTAAACGTATGAGCTGGAACTTTTTTTCAAATCGCCTTCTACTCAATTTTGATTTCAGAAAAGTTAGTTTTTCTTTGTCAGTAAAATTACTTGAAAGTCAATGGAAATGATTTTAACTTATCCACATAATTAGTGCGTTAAAATTGAAATACATTTCAAATGGCTGAAAATTGTCTATACTTATGATTTGCAACTTTTTTTCAAATCCTGTTTAGTTTTAATTTTAGAAACATTAGTTTTTCTAGTCAGTAAAAATACTTGAAAGTCAGTGGAAATGCTTTTAACTTATCCACATAATTAGTGCGTTAAAATTGCAATACATTTCAAACGGCTGAAAATTGTCTATACTTATGATCTGCACCTTTTTTTTAAATCGCGTTTAATTTTAATTTCAGAAACATTAGTTTTCTTGTCAGTAAAATTACTTGAAAGTCTGTGGAAATGCTTTTATCTTATCCACATATTTAGTGCGTTTAAATTACAATACATTTCAAACGGCTGAAAATTGTCTAAACTTATGATCTGCCACTTTTTTTTCAAATCGCCTTTTACTCAATTTTAATTTTAGAAACATTGGTTTTTCTAGTCAGTAAAATTACTTGAATGTCTCTGGAAATGCTTTTAACTTATCCACATAATTAGTGCGTTAAAATTGCAATACATTTCAAACGGCTGAAAATTGTCTAAACGTATGAGCTGGAACTTTTTTTCAAATCGCCTTCTACTCTTTTGATTTCAGAAAAGCTAGTTTTTCTTGTCAGTAAAATTACTTGAAAGTCAATGGAAATGCTTTTAACTTATCCACATAATTAGTGCGTTAAAATTGAAATACATTTCAAACGGCTGAAAATTGTCTATACTTATGATCTGCAACTTTTTTTCAAATCGTGTTTAATTTTATTTTTAGAAACATTAGATTTTCTTGTCAGTAAAATTAATTGAAAGTCAATGGAAATGCTTTTAACTTATCCACATAATTAGTGCGTTTAAATTGCAATACATTTCAAACGGCTGAAAATTGTCTAAACTTATGATCTGCCACTTTTTTTTCAAATCGCCTTCTACTCAATTTTAATTTTAGAAACATTGGTTTTTCTAGTCAGTAAAATTACTTGAAAGTCAATGGCAATGCTTTTAACTTATCCACATAATTAGTGCGTTAAAAGTGCAATACATTTCTAACGGCTGAAAATTGTCTAAACTTATGATCTGCAATTTTTTTCAAATCGCCTTCTACTCAATTTTAATTTTAGAAACATTGGTTTTTCTAGTCAGTAAAATTACTTGAATGTCTGTGGAAATGCTTTTAACTTATCCACATAATTAGTGCGTTAAAAGTTCAATACATTTCTAAAGGCTAAAAATTGTCTAAACTTATGATCTGCAACTTTTTTTCAAATCGTGTTTAATTTTAATTTTAGAAACATTAGTTTTTCTTGTCAGTAAAATTACTTGAAAGTCTGTGGAAATGCTTTTAACTTATCCACATAATTAGTGCGTTTAAATTGCAATACATTTCAAACGGCTGAAAATTGTCTAAACTTATGATCTGCCACTTTTTTTTCAAATCGCCTTCTACTCAATTTTAATTTTAGAAACATTGGTTTTTAAAGTCAGTAAAATTACTTGAATGTCTGTGGAAATGCTTTTAACTTATCCACATAATTAGTGCGTTAAAATTGCAATACATTTCAAACGGCTGAAAATTGTCTAAACGTATGAGGTGGAACTTTTTTTCAAATCGCCTTCTACTCAATTTTGATTTCAGAAAAGTTAGTTTTTCTTTGTCAGTAAAATTACTTGAAAGTCAATGGAAATGCTTTTAACTTATCCACATAATTAGTGCGTTAAAATTGCAATACATTTCAAACGGCTGAAAATTGTCTATACTTATGATCTGCAACTTTTTTTCAAATCGTGTTTAATTTTAATTTTAGAAACATTAGTTTTTCTTGTCAGTAAAATTACTTGAAAGTCAATGGAAATGCTTTTAACTTATCCACATAATTAGTGCGTTAAAAGTGCAATACATTTCTAACGGCTGAAAATTGTCTAAACTTATGATCTGCAATTTTTTTCAAATCGCCTTCTACTCAATTTTAATTTTAGAAACATTGGTTTTTCTAGTCAGTAAAATTACTTGAATGTCTGTGGAAATGCTTTTAACTTATCCACATAATTAGTGCGTTAAAAGTGCAATACATTTCTAAAGGCTAAAAATTGTCTAAACTTATGATCTGCAACTTTTTTTCAAATCATGTTTAATTTTAATTTTAGAAACATTAGTTTTTCTTGTCAGTAAAATTACTTGAAAGTCTGTCAAAATGCTTTTAACTTATCCACATAATTAGTGCGTTAAAATTGCAATACATTTCAAACGGCTGAAAATTGTCTAAACGTATGAGCTGGAATTTTTTTTCAAATCGCCTTCTACTCAATTTTGATTTCAGAAAAGCTAGTTTTTCTTGTCAGTAAAAATACTTGAAAGTCAATGGAAATGCTTTTAACTTATCCACATAATTAGTGCGTTAAAATTGAAATACATTTCAAACGGCTGAAAATTGTCTATACTTATGATCTGCAACTTTTTTTCAAATCGTGTTTAATTTTAATTTTAGAAACATTAGTTTTTCTTGTCAGTAAAATTACTTGAAAGTCAATGGAAATGCTTTTAACTTATCCACATAATTAGTGCGTTAAAAGTGCAATACATTTCTAACGGCTGAAAATTGTCTAAACTTATGATCTGCAATTTTTTTCAAATCGCCTTCTACTCAATTTTAATTTTAGAAACATTGGTTTTTCTAGTCAGTAAAATTACTTGAAAGTCAATGGAAATGCTTTTAACTTATCCACATAATTAGTGCGTTAAAAGTGCAATACATTTCTAACGGCTGAAAATTGTCTAAACTTATGATCTGCAATTTTTTTTCAAATCGTGTCTAATTTTAATTTTAGAAACATTAGTTTTTCTTGTCAGTAAAATTACTTGAAAGTCTGTGGAAATGCTTTTAACATCCACATAATTAGTGCGTTTAAATTGCAATACATTTCAAACGGCTGAAAATTGTCTAAACTTATGATCTGCCTTTTTTTTTTCAAATCGCCTTCTACTCAATTTTAATTTTAGAAACATTTGTTTTTCTTGTCAGTAAAATTACTTAAAAGTCAATGGAAATGCTTTTAACTTATCCACATAATTAGTGCGTTAAAATTGCAATACATTTCAAACGGCTGAAAATTGTCTATACTTATGATCTGCAACTTTTTTTCAAATCGTTTTTGATTTTAATTTTAGAAACATTAGTTTTTCTTGTCAGTAAAATTACTTGAAAGTCAATGGAAATGCTTTTAACTTATCCACATAATTAGTGCGTTAAAAGTGCAATACATTTCTAACGGCTGAAAATTGTCTAAACTTATGATCTGCAATTTTTTTCAAATCGCCTTCTACTCAATTTTAATTTTAGAAACATTGGTTTTTCTAGTCAGTAAAATTACTTGAATGTCTGTGGAAATGCTTTTAACTTATCCACATAATTAGTGCGTTAAAAGTGCAATACATTTCTAAAGGCTAAAAATTGTCTAAACTTATGATCTGCAACTTTTTTTCAAATCATGTTTAATTTTAATTTTAGAAACATTAGTTTTTCTTGTCAGTAAAATTACTTGAAAGTCTGTCAAAATGCTTTTAACTTATCCACATAATTAGTGCGTTAAAATTGCAATACATTTCAAACGGCTGAAAATTGTCTAAACGTATGAGCTGGAACTTTTTTTCAAATCGCCTTCTACTCAATTTTGATTTCAGAAAAGCTAGTTTTTCTTGTCAGTAAAAATACTTGAAAGTCACTGGCAATGCTTTTAACTTATCCACATAATTAGTGCGTTAAAATTGAAATACATTTCAAACGGCTGAAAATTGTCTATACTTATGATCTGCAACTTTTTTTCAAATCGTGTTTAATTTTAATTTTAGAAACATTAGTTTTTCTTGTCAGTAAAATTACTTGAAAGTCAATGGAAATGCTTTTAACTTATCCACATAATTAGTGCGTTAAAAGTGCAATACATTTCTAACGGCTGAAAATTGTCTAAACTTATGATCTGCAATTTTTTTCAAATCGCCTTCTACTCAATTTTAATTTTAGAAACATTGGTTTTTCTAGTCAGTAAAATTACTTGAAAGTCAATGGAAATGCTTTTAACTTATCCACATAATTAGTGCGTTAAAAGTGCAATACATTTCTAACGGCTGAAAATTGTCTAAACTTATGATCTGCAATTTTTTTTCAAATCGTGTCTAATTTTAATTTTAGAAACATTAGTTTTTCTTGTCAGTAAAATTACTTGAAAGTCTGTGGAAATGCTTTTAACATCCACATAATTAGTGCGTTTAAATTGCAATACATTTCAAACGGCTGAAAATTGTCTAAACTTATGATCTGCCTTTTTTTTTTCAAATCGCCTTCTACTCAATTTTAATTTTAGAAACATTTGTTTTTCTTGTCAGTAAAATTACTTAAAAGTCAATGGAAATGCTTTTAACTTATCCACATAATTAGTGCGTTAAAAGTCCAATACATTTCTAACGGCTGAAAATTGTCTAAACTTATGATCTGCAATTTTTTTTCAAATCGTGTTTAATTTTAATTTTAGAAACATTAGTTTTTCTTGTCAGTAAAATTACTTGAAAGTCTGTGGAAATGCTTTTAACTTATCCACATAATTAGTGCGTTTAAATTGCAATACATTTCAAACGGCTGAAAATTGTCTAAACTTATGATCTGCCACTTTTTTTTCAAATCGCCTTCTACTCAATTTTAATTTTAGAAACATTGGTTTTTCTTGTCAGTAAAATTACTTAAAAGTCAATGGAAATGCTTTTAACTTATCCACATAATTAGTGCGTTAAAAGTGCAATACATTTCTAAAGGCTAAAAATTGTCTAAACTTATGATCTGCAACTTTTTTTCAAATCGTGTTTAATTTTAATTTTAGAAACATTAGTTTTTCTTGTCAGTAAAATTACTTGAAAGTCTGTGGAAATGCTTTTAACTTATCCACATAATTAGTGCGTTTAAATTGCAATACATTTCAAACGCCTGAAAATTGTCTAAACTTATGATCTGCAATTTTTTTCAAATTGCCTTCTACTCAATTTTAATTTTAGAAACATTGGTTTTTCTAGTCAGTAAAATTACTTGAAAGTCAATGGAAATGCTTTTAACTTATCCACATAATTAGTGCGTTAAAAGTGCAATACATTTCTAACGGCTGAAAATTGTCTAAACTTATGATCTGCAATTTTTTTTCAAATCGTGTCTAATTTTAATTTTAGAAACATTAGTTCTTCTTGTCAGTAAAAATACTTGAAAGTCTGTGGAAATGCTTTTAACTTATCCACATAATTAGTGCGTTTAAATTGCAATACATTTCAAACGGCTGAAAATTGTCTAAACGTATGAGCTGGAACTTTTTTTCAAATAGCCTTCTACTCAATTTTGATTTCAGAAAAGTTAGTTTTTCTTTGTCAGTAAAATTACTTGAAAGTCAATGGAAATGCTTTTAACTTATCCACATAATTAGTGCGTTAAAATTGAAATACATTTCAAATGGCTGAAAATTGTCTATACTTATGATTTGCAACTTTTTTTCAAATCGTGTTTAATTTTAATTTTAGAAACATTAGTTTTTCTTGTCAGTAAAATTACTTGAAAGTCTGTGGAAATGCTTTTATCTTATCCACATAATTAGTGCGTTTAAATTGCAATACATTTCAAACCGCTGAAAATTGTCTAAACTTATGATCTGCCACTTTTTTTTCAAATCGCCTTCTACTCAATTTTAATTTTAGAAACATTGGTTTTTCTAGTCAGTAAAATTACTTGAATGTCTCTGGAAATGCTTTTAACTTATCCACATAATTAGTGCGTTAAAATTGCAATACATTTCAAACGGCTGAAAATTGTCTAAACGTATGAGCTGGAACTTTTTTTCAAATGGCCTTCTACTCAATTTTGATTTCAGAAAAGCTAGTTTTTCTTGTCAGTAAAATTACTTGAAAGTCAATGGAAATGCTTTTAAATTATCCACATAATTAGTGCGTTAAAATTGAAATACATTTCAAACGACTGAAAATTGTCTATACTTATGATCTGCAACTTTTTTTCAAATCGTGTTTAATTTTAATTTTAGAAACATTAGTTTTTCTTGTCAGTAAAATTACTTGAAAGTCAATGGAAATGCTTTTAACTTATCCACATAATTAGTGCGTTAAAAGTGCAATACATTTCTAACGGCTGAAAATTGTCTAAACTTATGATCTGCAATTTTTTTCAAATCGCCTTCTACTCAATTTTGATTTTAGAAACATTGGTTTTTCTAGTCAGTAAAATTACTTGAAAGTCAATGGAAATGCTTTTAACTTATCCACATAATTAGTGCGTTAAAAGTGCAATACATTTCTAACGGCTGAAAATTGTCTAAACTTATGATCTGCAATTTTTTTTCAAATCGTGTCTAATTTTAATTTTAGAAACATTAGTTCTTCTTGTCAGTAAAAATACTTGAAAGTCTGTGGAAATGCTTTTAACTTATCCACATAATTAGTGCGTTTAAATTGCAATACATTTCAAACGGCTGAAAATTGTCTAAACTTATGATCTGCCACTTTTTTTTCAAATCGCCTTCTACTCAATTTTAATTTTAGAAACATTTGTTTTTCTTGTCAGTAAAATTACTTAAAAGTCAATGGAAATGCTTTTAACTTATCCACATAATTAGTGCGTTAAAAGTGCAATACATTTCTAACGGCTGAAAATTGTCTAAACTTATGATCTGCAATTTTTTTTCAAATCGTGTTTAATTTTAATTTTAGAAACATTAGTTTTTCTTGTCAGTAAAATTACTTGAAAGTCTGTGGAAATGCTTTTAACTTATCCACATAATTAGTGCGTTTAAATTGCAATACATTTCAAACGGCTGAAAATTGTCTAAACTTATGATCTGCCACTTTTTTTTCAAATCGCCTTCTACTCAATTTTAATTTTAGAAACATTGGTTTTTCTAGTCAGTAAAATTACTTGAATGTTTGTGGAAATGCTTTTAACTTATCCACATAATTAGTGCGTTAAAAGTGCAATACATTTCTAAAGGCTAAAAATTGTCTAAACTTATGATCTGGAACTTTTTTTCAAATCGTGTTTAATTTTAATTTTAGAAACATTAGTTTTTCTTGTCAGTAAAATTACTTGAAAGTCTGTGGAAATGCTTTTAACTTATCCACATAATTAGTGCGTTAAAATTGCAATACATTTCAAACGGCTGAAAATTGTCTAAACTTATGATCTGCCACTTTTTTTTCAAATCGCCTTCTACTCAATTTTAATTTTAGAAACATTGGTTTTTCTAGTCAGTAAAATTACTTGAATGTCTGTGGAAATGCTTTTAACTTATCCACATAATTAGTGCGTTAAAATTGCAATACATTTCAAACGGCTGAAAATTGTCTAAACGTATGAGCTGGAACTTTTTTTCAAATCGCCTTCTACTCAATTTTGATTTCAGAAAAGTTAGTTTTTCTTTGTCAGTAAAATTACTTGAAAGTCAATGGAAATGATTTTAACTTATCCACATAATTAGTGCGTTAAAATTGAAATACATTTCAAATGGCTGAAAATTGTCTATACTTATGATCTGCACCTTTTTTTTTAATCGTGTTTAATTTTAATTTTAGAAACATTAGTTTTTCTTGTCAGTAAAATTACTTGAAAGTCTGTGGAAATGCTTTTATCTTATCCACATATTTAGTGCGTTTAAATTACAATACATTTCAAACGGCTGAAAATTGTCTAAACTTATGATCTGCCACTTTTTTTTCAAATCGCCTTTTACTCAATTTTAATTTTAGAAACATTGGTTTTTCTAGTCAGTAAAATTACTTGAATGTCTCTGGAAATGCTTTTAACTTATCCACATAATTAGTGCGTTAAAATTGCAATACATTTCAAACGGCTGAAAATTGTCTAAACGTATGAGCTGGAACTTTTTTTCAAATCGCCTTCTACTCTTTTGATTTCAGAAAAGCTAGTTTTTCTTGTCAGTAAAATTACTTGAAAGTCAATGGAAATGCTTTTAACTTATCCACATTATTAGTGCGTTAAAAGTGCAATACATTTCTAACGGCTGAAAATTGTCTAAACTTATGATCTGCAATTTTTTTCAAATCGCCTTCTACTCAATTTTAATTTTAGAAACATTGGTTTTTCTAGTCAGTAAAATTACTTGAATGTCTGTGGAAATGCTTTTAACTTATCCACATAATTAGTGCGTTAAAAGTGCAATACATTTCTAAAGGCTAAAAATTGTCTAAACTTATGATCTGCAACTTTTTTTCAAATCATGTTTAATTTTAATTTTAGAAACATTAGTTTTTCTTGTCAGTAAAATTACTTGAAAGTCTGTGGAAATGCTTTTAACTTATCCACATAATTAGTGCGTTAAAATTGCAATACATTTCAAACGGCTGAAAATTGTCTAAACGTATGAGCTGGAACTTTTTTTCAAATCGCCTTCTACTCAATTTTGATTTCAGAAAAGTTAGTTTTTCTTTGTCAGTAAAATTACTTGAAAGTCAATGGAAATGCTTTTAACTTATCCACATAATTAGTGCGTTAAAATTGAAATACATTTCAAACGGCTGAAAATTGTCTATACTTATGATCTGCAACTTTTTTTCAAATCGTGTTTAATTTTAATTTTAGAAACATTAGTTTTTCTAGTCAGTAAAATTACTTGAAAGTCAGTGGAAATGCTTTTAACTTATCCACATAATTAGTGCGTTAAAATTGCAATACATTTCAAACGGCTGAAAATTGTCTATACTTATGATCTGCAACTTTTTTTCAAATCGTGTTTAATTTTAATTTTAGAAACATTAGTTTTTCTTGTCAGTAAAATTACTTGAAAGTCTGTGGAAATGCTTTTATCTTATCCACATAATTAGTGCGTTTAAATTGCAATACATTTCAAACGGCTGAAAATTGTCTAAACTTATGATCTGCCACTTTTTTTTCAAATCGCCTTCTACTCAATTTTAATTTTAGAAACATTGGTTTTTCTAGTCAGTAAAATTACTTGAATGTCTCTGGAAATGCTTTTAACTTATCCACATAATTAGTGCGTTAAAATTGCAATACATTTCAAACGGCTGAAAATTGTCTAAACGTATGAGCTGGAACTTTTTTTCAAATGGCCTTCTACTCAATTTTGATTTCAGAAAAGCTAGTTTTTCTTGTCAGTAAAATTACTTGAAAGTCAATGGAAATGCTTTTAAATTATCCACATAATTAGTGCGTTAAAATTGAAATACATTTCAAACGACTGAAAATTGTCTATACTTATGATCTGCAACTTTTTTTCAAATCGTGTTTAATTTTAATTTTAGAAACATTAGTTTTTCTTGTCAGTAAAATTACTTGAAAGTCAATGGAAATGCTTTTAACTTATCCACATAATTAGTGCGTTAAAAGTGCAATACATTTCTAACGGCTGAAAATTGTCTAAACTTATGATCTGCAATTTTTTTCAAATCGCCTTCTACTCAATTTTGATTTTAGAAACATTGGTTTTTCTAGTCAGTAAAATTACTTGAAAGTCAATGGAAATGCTTTTAACTTATCCACATAATTAGTGCGTTAAAAGTGCAATACATTTCTAACGGCTGAAAATTGTCTAAACTTATGATCTGCAATTTTTTTTCAAATCGTGTCTAATTTTAATTTTAGAAACATTAGTTCTTCTTGTCAGTAAAAATACTTGAAAGTCTGTGGAAATGCTTTTAACTTATCCACATAATTAGTGCGTTTAAATTGCAATACATTTCAAACGGCTGAAAATTGTCTAAACTTATGATCTGCCACTTTTTTTTCAAATCGCCTTCTACTCAATTTTAATTTTAGAAACATTTGTTTTTCTTGTCAGTAAAATTACTTAAAAGTCAATGGAAATGCTTTTAACTTATCCACATAATTAGTGCGTTAAAAGTGCAATACATTTCTAACGGCTGAAAATTGTCTAAACTTATGATCTGCAATTTTTTTTCAAATCGTGTTTAATTTTAATTTTAGAAACATTAGTTTTTCTTGTCAGTAAAATTACTTGAAAGTCTGTGGAAATGCTTTTAACTTATCCACATAATTAGTGCGTTTAAATTGCAATACATTTCAAACGGCTGAAAATTGTCTAAACTTATGATCTGCCACTTTTTTTTCAAATCGCCTTCTACTCAATTTTAATTTTAGAAACATTGGTTTTTCTAGTCAGTAAAATTACTTGAATGTTTGTGGAAATGCTTTTAACTTATCCACATAATTAGTGCGTTAAAAGTGCAATACATTTCTAAAGGCTAAAAATTGTCTAAACTTATGATCTGGAACTTTTTTTCAAATCGTGTTTAATTTTAATTTTAGAAACATTAGTTTTTCTTGTCAGTAAAATTACTTGAAAGTCTGTGGAAATGCTTTTAACTTATCCACATAATTAGTGCGTTAAAATTGCAATACATTTCAAACGGCTGAAAATTGTCTAAACTTATGATCTGCCACTTTTTTTTCAAATCGCCTTCTACTCAATTTTAATTTTAGAAACATTGGTTTTTCTAGTCAGTAAAATTACTTGAATGTCTGTGGAAATGCTTTTAACTTATCCACATAATTAGTGCGTTAAAATTGCAATACATTTCAAACGGCTGAAAATTGTCTAAACGTATGAGCTGGAACTTTTTTTCAAATCGCCTTCTACTCAATTTTGATTTCAGAAAAGTTAGTTTTTCTTTGTCAGTAAAATTACTTGAAAGTCAATGGAAATGATTTTAACTTATCCACATAATTAGTGCGTTAAAATTGAAATACATTTCAAATGGCTGAAAATTGTCTATACTTATGATCTGCACCTTTTTTTTTAATCGTGTTTAATTTTAATTTTAGAAACATTAGTTTTTCTTGTCAGTAAAATTACTTGAAAGTCTGTGGAAATGCTTTTATCTTATCCACATATTTAGTGCGTTTAAATTACAATACATTTCAAACGGCTGAAAATTGTCTAAACTTATGATCTGCCACTTTTTTTTCAAATCGCCTTTTACTCAATTTTAATTTTAGAAACATTGGTTTTTCTAGTCAGTAAAATTACTTGAATGTCTCTGGAAATGCTTTTAACTTATCCACATAATTAGTGCGTTAAAATTGCAATACATTTCAAACGGCTGAAAATTGTCTAAACGTATGAGCTGGAACTTTTTTTCAAATCGCCTTCTACTCTTTTGATTTCAGAAAAGCTAGTTTTTCTTGTCAGTAAAATTACTTGAAAGTCAATGGAAATGCTTTTAACTTATCCACATTATTAGTGCGTTAAAAGTGCAATACATTTCTAACGGCTGAAAATTGTCTAAACTTATGATCTGCAATTTTTTTCAAATCGCCTTCTACTCAATTTTAATTTTAGAAACATTGGTTTTTCTAGTCAGTAAAATTACTTGAATGTCTGTGGAAATGCTTTTAACTTATCCACATAATTAGTGCGTTAAAAGTGCAATACATTTCTAAAGGCTAAAAATTGTCTAAACTTATGATCTGCAACTTTTTTTCAAATCATGTTTAATTTTAATTTTAGAAACATTAGTTTTTCTTGTCAGTAAAATTACTTGAAAGTCTGTGGAAATGCTTTTAACTTATCCACATAATTAGTGCGTTAAAATTGCAATACATTTCAAACGGCTGAAAATTGTCTAAACGTATGAGCTGGAACTTTTTTTCAAATCGCCTTCTACTCAATTTTGATTTCAGAAAAGTTAGTTTTTCTTTGTCAGTAAAATTACTTGAAAGTCAATGGAAATGCTTTTAACTTATCCACATAATTAGTGCGTTAAAATTGAAATACATTTCAAACGGCTGAAAATTGTCTATACTTATGATCTGCAACTTTTTTTCAAATCGTGTTTAATTTTAATTTTAGAAACATTAGTTTTTCTAGTCAGTAAAATTACTTGAAAGTCAGTGGAAATGCTTTTAACTTATCCACATAATTAGTGCGTTAAAATTGCAATACATTTCAAACGGCTGAAAATTGTCTATACTTATGATCTGCAACTTTTTTTCAAATCGTGTTTAATTTTAATTTTAGAAACATTAGTTTTTCTTGTCAGTAAAATTACTTGAAAGTCTGTGGAAATGCTTTTATCTTATCCACATAATTAGTGCGTTTAAATTGCAATACATTTCAAACGGCTGAAAATTGTCTAAACTTATGATCTGCCACTTTTTTTTCAAATCGCCTTCTACTCAATTTTAATTTTAGAAACATTGGTTTTTCTAGTCAGTAAAATTACTTGAATGTCTCTGGAAATGCTTTTAACTTATCCACATAATTAGTGCGTTAAAATTGCAATACATTTCAAACGGCTGAAAATTGTCTAAACGTTTGAGCTGGAACTTTTTTTCAAATCGCCTTCTACTCAATTTTGATTTCAGAAAAGCTAGTTTTTCTTGTCAGTAAAATTACTTGAAAGTCAATGGAATTGCTTTTAACTTATCCACATAATTAGTGCGTTAAAATTGAAATACATTTCAAACGGCTGAAAATTGTCTATACTTATGATCTGCAACTTTTTTTCAAATTGTGTTTAATTTTAATTTTAGAAACATTAGTTTTTCTTGTCAGTAAAATTACTTGAAAGTCAATGGAAATGCTTTTAACTTATCCACATAATTAGTGCGTTAAAAGTGCAATACATTTCTAACGGCTGAAAATTGTCTAAACTTATGATCTGCAATTTTTTTCAAATCGCCTTCTACTCAATTTTAATTTTAGAAACATTGGTTTTTCTAGTCAGTAAAATTACTTGAAAGTCAATGGAAATGCTTTTAACTTATCCACATAATTAGTGCGTTAAAAGTGCAATACATTTCTAACGGCTGAAAATTGTCTAAACTTATGATCTGCAATTTTTTTCAAATCGCCTTCTACTCAATTTTAATTTTAGAAACATTGGTTTTTCTAGTCAGTAAAATTACTTGAATGTCTGTGGAAATGCTTTTAACTTATCCACATAATTAGTGCGTTAAAAGTGCAATACATTTCTAAAGGCTAAAAATTGTCTAAACTTATGATCTGCAACTTTTTTTCAAATCATGTTTAATTTTAATTTTAGAAACATTAGTTTTTCTTGTCAGTAAAATTACTTGAAAGTCTGTGGAAATGCTTTCAACTTATCCACATAATTAGTGCGTTAAAATTGCAATACATTTCAAACGGCTGAAAATTGTCTAAACGTATGAGCTGGAACTTTTTTTCAAATCGCCTTCTACTCAATTTTGATTTCAGAAAAGTTAGTTTTTCTTTGTCAGTAAAATTACTTGAAAGTCAATGGAAATGCTTTTAACTTATCCACATAATTAGTGCGTTAAAATTGAAATACATTTCAAACGGCTGAAAATTGTCTATACTTATGATCTGCAACTTTTTTTCAAATCGTGTTTAATTTTAATTTTAGAAACATTAGTTTTTCTAGTCAGTAAAATTACTTGAAAGTCAGTGGAAATGCTTTTAACTTATCCACATAATTAGTGCGTTAAAATTGCAATACATTTCAAACGGCTGAAAATTGTCTATACTTATGATCTGCAACTTTTTTTCAAATCGTGTTTAATTTTAATTTTAGAAACATTAGTTTTTCTTGTCAGTAAAATTACTTGAAAGTCTGTGGAAATGCTTTTATCTTATCCACATAATTAGTGCGTTTAAATTGCAATACATTTCAAACGGCTGAAAATTGTCTAAACTTATGATCTGCCACTTTTTTTTCAAATCGCCTTCTACTCAATTTTAATTTTAGAAACATTGGTTTTTCTAGTCAGTAAAATTACTTGAATGTCTCTGGAAATGCTTTTAACTTATCCACATAATTAGTGCGTTAAAATTGCAATACATTTCAAACGGCTGAAAATTGTCTAAACGTATGAGCTGGAACTTTTTTTCAAATGGCCTTCTACTCAATTTTGATTTCAGAAAAGCTAGTTTTTCTTGTCAGTAAAATTACTTGAAAGTCAATGGAAATGCTTTTAAATTATCCACATAATTAGTGCGTTAAAATTGAAATACATTTCAAACGACTGAAAATTGTCTATACTTATGATCTGCAACTTTTTTTCAAATCGTGTTTAATTTTAATTTTAGAAACATTAGTTTTTCTTGTCAGTAAAATTACTTGAAAGTCAATGGAAATGCTTTTAACTTATCCACATAATTAGTGCGTTAAAAGTGCAATACATTTCTAACGGCTGAAAATTGTCTAAACTTATGATCTGCAATTTTTTTCAAATCGCCTTCTACTCAATTTTGATTTTAGAAACATTGGTTTTTCTAGTCAGTAAAATTACTTGAAAGTCAATGGAAATGCTTTTAACTTATCCACATAATTAGTGCGTTAAAAGTGCAATACATTTCTAACGGCTGAAAATTGTCTAAACTTATGATCTGCAATTTTTTTTCAAATCGTGTCTAATTTTAATTTTAGAAACATTAGTTCTTCTTGTCAGTAAAAATACTTGAAAGTCTGTGGAAATGCTTTTAACTTATCCACATAATTAGTGCGTTTAAATTGCAATACATTTCAAACGGCTGAAAATTGTCTAAACTTATGATCTGCCACTTTTTTTTCAAATCGCCTTCTACTCAATTTTAATTTTAGAAACATTTGTTTTTCTTGTCAGTAAAATTACTTAAAAGTCAATGGAAATGCTTTTAACTTATCCACATAATTAGTGCGTTAAAAGTGCAATACATTTCTAACGGCTGAAAATTGTCTAAACTTATGATCTGCAATTTTTTTTCAAATCGTGTTTAATTTTAATTTTAGAAACATTAGTTTTTCTTGTCAGTAAAATTACTTGAAAGTCTGTGGAAATGCTTTTAACTTATCCACATAATTAGTGCGTTTAAATTGCAATACATTTCAAACGGCTGAAAATTGTCTAAACTTATGATCTGCCACTTTTTTTTCAAATCGCCTTCTACTCAATTTTAATTTTAGAAACATTGGTTTTTCTAGTCAGTAAAATTACTTGAATGTTTGTGGAAATGCTTTTAACTTATCCACATAATTAGTGCGTTAAAAGTGAATACATTTCTAAAGGCTAAAAATTGTCTAAACTTATGATCTGGAACTTTTTTTCAAATCGTGTTTAATTTTAATTTTAGAAACATTAGTTTTTTCTTGTCAGTAAAATTACTTGAAAGTCTGTGGAAATGCTTTTAACTTATCCACATAATTAGTGCGTTAAAATTGCAATACATTTCAAACGGCTGAAAATTGTCTAAACTTATGATCTGCCACTTTTTTTTCAAATCGCCTTCTACTCAATTTTAATTTTAGAACATTGGTTTTTTCTAGTCAGTAAAATTACTTGAATGTCTGTGGAAATGCTTTTAACTTATCCACATAATTAGTGCGTTAAAATTGCAATACATTTCAAACGGCTGAAAATTGTCTAAACGTATGAGCTGGAACTTTTTTTCAAATCGCCTTCTACTCAATTTTGATTTCAGAAAAGTTAGTTTTTCTTTGTCAGTAAAATTACTTGAAAGTCAATGGAAATGATTTTAACTTATCCACATAATTAGTGCGTTAAAATTGAAATACATTTCAAATGGCTGAAAATTGTCTATACTTATGATCTGCACCTTTTTTTTTAATCGTGTTTAATTTTAATTTTAGAAACATTAGTTTTTCTTGTCAGTAAAATTACTTGAAAGTCTGTGGAAATGCTTTTATCTTATCCACATATTTAGTGCGTTTAAATTACAATACATTTCAAACGGCTGAAAATTGTCTAAACTTATGATCTGCCACTTTTTTTTCAAATCGCCTTTTACTCAATTTTAATTTTAGAAACATTGGTTTTTCTAGTCAGTAAAATTACTTGAATGTCTCTGGAAATGCTTTTAACTTATCCACATAATTAGTGCGTTAAAATTGCAATACATTTCAAACGGCTGAAAATTGTCTAAACGTATGAGCTGGAACTTTTTTTCAAATCGCCTTCTACTCTTTTGATTTCAGAAAAGCTAGTTTTTCTTGTCAGTAAAATTACTTGAAAGTCAATGGAAATGCTTTTAACTTATCCACATTATTAGTGCGTTAAAAGTGCAATACATTTCTAACGGCTGAAAATTGTCTAAACTTATGATCTGCAATTTTTTTCAAATCGCCTTCTACTCAATTTTAATTTTAGAAACATTGGTTTTTCTAGTCAGTAAAATTACTTGAATGTCTGTGGAAATGCTTTTAACTTATCCACATAATTAGTGCGTTAAAAGTGCAATACATTTCTAAAGGCTAAAAATTGTCTAAACTTATGATCTGCAACTTTTTTTCAAATCATGTTTAATTTTAATTTTAGAAACATTAGTTTTTCTTGTCAGTAAAATTACTTGAAAGTCTGTGGAAATGCTTTTAACTTATCCACATAATTAGTGCGTTAAAATTGCAATACATTTCAAACGGCTGAAAATTGTCTAAACGTATGAGCTGGAACTTTTTTTCAAATCGCCTTCTACTCAATTTTGATTTCAGAAAAGTTAGTTTTTCTTTGTCAGTAAAATTACTTGAAAGTCAATGGAAATGCTTTTAACTTATCCACATAATTAGTGCGTTAAAATTGAAATACATTTCAAACGGCTGAAAATTGTCTATACTTATGATCTGCAACTTTTTTTCAAATCGTGTTTAATTTTAATTTTAGAAACATTAGTTTTTCTAGTCAGTAAAATTACTTGAAAGTCAGTGGAAATGCTTTTAACTTATCCACATAATTAGTGCGTTAAAATTGCAATACATTTCAAACGGCTGAAAATTGTCTATACTTATGATCTGCAACTTTTTTTCAAATCGTGTTTAATTTTAATTTTAGAAACATTAGTTTTTCTTGTCAGTAAAATTACTTGAAAGTCTGTGGAAATGCTTTTATCTTATCCACATAATTAGTGCGTTTAAATTGCAATACATTTCAAACGGCTGAAAATTGTCTAAACTTATGATCTGCCACTTTTTTTTCAAATCGCCTTCTACTCAATTTTAATTTTAGAAACATTGGTTTTTCTAGTCAGTAAAATTACTTGAATGTCTCTGGAAATGCTTTTAACTTATCCACATAATTAGTGCGTTAAAATTGCAATACATTTCAAACGGCTGAAAATTGTCTAAACGTTTGAGCTGGAACTTTTTTTCAAATCGCCTTCTACTCAATTTTGATTTCAGAAAAGCTAGTTTTTCTTGTCAGTAAAATTACTTGAAAGTCAATGGAATTGCTTTTAACTTATCCACATAATTAGTGCGTTAAAATTGAAATACATTTCAAACGGCTGAAAATTGTCTATACTTATGATCTGCAACTTTTTTTCAAATTGTGTTTAATTTTAATTTTAGAAACATTAGTTTTTCTTGTCAGTAAAATTACTTGAAAGTCAATGGAAATGCTTTTAACTTATCCACATAATTAGTGCGTTAAAAGTGCAATACATTTCTAACGGCTGAAAATTGTCTAAACTTATGATCTGCAATTTTTTTCAAATCGCCTTCTACTCAATTTTAATTTTAGAAACATTGGTTTTTCTAGTCAGTAAAATTACTTGAAAGTCAATGGAAATGCTTTTAACTTATCCACATAATTAGTGCGTTAAAAGTGCAATACATTTCTAACGGCTGAAAATTGTCTAAACTTATGATCTGCAATTTTTTTCAAATCGCCTTCTACTCAATTTTAATTTTAGAAACATTGGTTTTTCTAGTCAGTAAAATTACTTGAATGTCTGTGGAAATGCTTTTAACTTATCCACATAATTAGTGCGTTAAAAGTGCAATACATTTCTAAAGGCTAAAAATTGTCTAAACTTATGATCTGCAACTTTTTTTCAAATCATGTTTAATTTTAATTTTAGAAACATTAGTTTTTCTTGTCAGTAAAATTACTTGAAAGTCTGTGGAAATGCTTTCAACTTATCCACATAATTAGTGCGTTAAAATTGCAATACATTTCAAACGGCTGAAAATTGTCTAAACGTATGAGCTGGAACTTTTTTTCAAATCGCCTTCTACTCAATTTTGATTTCAGAAAAGTTAGTTTTTCTTTGTCAGTAAAATTACTTGAAAGTCAATGGAAATGCTTTTAACTTATCCACATAATTAGTGCGTTAAAATTGAAATACATTTCAAACGGCTGAAAATTGTCTATACTTATGATCTGCAACTTTTTTTCAAATCGTGTTTAATTTTAATTTTAGAAACATTAGTTTTTCTAGTCAGTAAAATTACTTGAAAGTCAGTGGAAATGCTTTTAACTTATCCACATAATTAGTGCGTTAAAATTGCAATACATTTCAAACGGCTGAAAATTGTCTATACTTATGATCTGCAACTTTTTTTCAAATCGTGTTTAATTTTAATTTTAGAAACATTAGTTTTTCTTGTCAAGAAAATTACTTGAAAGTCTGTGGAAATGCTTTTATCTTATCCACATAATTAGTGTGTTGAAATTGCAATACATTTCTAACGGCTGAAAATTGTCTAAACTTATGATCTGCAATTTTTTTCAAATCGCCTTTTACTCAATATTAATTTTAGAAACATTGGTTTTTCTAGTCAGTAAAATTACTTGAAAGTCAATGGAAATGCTTTTAACTTATCCACATAATTAGTGCGTTAAAAGTGCAATACATTTCTAACGGCTGAAAATTGTCTAAACTTATGATCTGCAATTTTTTTTCAAATCGTGTCTAATTTTAATTTTAGAAACATTAGTTTTTCTTGTCAGTAAAATTACTTGAAAGTCTGTGGAAATGCTTTTAACTTATCCACATAATTAGTGCGTTTAAATTGCAATACATTTCAAACGGCTGAAAATTGTCTAAACTTATGATCTGCCACTTTTTTTTCAAATCGCCTTCTACTCAATTTTAATTTTAGAAACATTTGTTTTTCTTGTCAGTAAAATTACTTAAAAGTCAATGGAAATGCTTTTAACTTATCCACATAATTAGTGCGTTAAAAGTGCAATACATTTCTAACGGCTGAAAATTGTCTAAACGTATGAGCTGGAACTTTTTTTCAAATCGCCTTCTACTCTTTTGATTTCAGAAAAGCTAGTTTTTCTTGTCAGTAAAATTACTTGAAAGTCAATGGAAATGCTTTTAACTTATCCACATAATTAGTGCGTTAAAATTGAAATACATTTCAAACGGCTGAAAATTGTCTATACTTATTATCTGCAACTTTTTTTCAAATCGTGTTTAATTTTAATTTTAGAAACATTAGTTTTTCTTGTCAGTAAAATTACTTGAAAGTCAATGGAAATGCTTTTAACTTATCCACATAATTAGTGCGTTAAAAGTGCAATACATTTCTAACGGCTGAAAATTGTCTAAACTTATGATCTGCAATTTTTTTCAAATCGCCTTCTACTCAATTTTAATTTTAGAAACATTGGTTTTTCTAGTCAGTAAAATTACTTGAATGTCTGTGGAAATGCTTTTAACTTATCCACATAATTAGTGCGTTAAAAGTGCAATACATTTCTAAAGGCTAAAAATTGTCTAAACTTATGATCTGCAACTTTTTTTCAAATCATGTTTAATTTTAATTTTAGAAACATTAGTTTTTCTTGTCAGTAAAATTACTTGAAAGTCTGTGGAAATGCTTTTAACTTATCCACATAATTAGTGCGTTAAAATTGCAATACATTTCAAACGGCTGAAAATTGTCTAAACGTATGAGCTGGAACTTTTTTTCAAATCGCCTTCTACTCAATTTTGATTTCAGAAAAGTTAGTTTTTCTTTGTCAGTAAAATTACTTGAAAGTCAATGGAAATGCTTTTAACTTATCCACATAATTAGTGCGTTAAAATTGAAATACATTTCAAACGGCTGAAAATTGTCTATACTTATGATCTGCAACTTTTTTTCAAATCGTGTTTAATTTTAATTTTAGAAACATTAGTTTTTCTAGTCAGTAAAATTACTTGAAAGTCAGTGGAAATGCTTTTAACTTATCCACATAATTAGTGCGTTAAAATTGCAATACATTTCAAACGGCTGAAAATTGTCTATACTTATGATCTGCAACTTTTTTTCAAATCGTGTTTAATTTTAATTTTAGAAACATTAGTTTTTCTTGTCAAGAAAATTACTTGAAAGTCTGTGGAAATGCTTTTATCTTATCCACATAATTAGTGTGTTAAAATTGCAATACATTTCTAACGGCTGAAAATTGTCTAAACTTATGATCTGCAATTTTTTTCAAATCGCCTTTTACTCAATATTAATTTTAGAAACATTGGTTTTTCTAGTCAGTAAAATTACTTGAAAGTCAATGGAAATGCTTTTAACTTATCCACATAATTAGTGCGTTAAAAGTGCAATACATTTCTAACGGCTGAAAATTGTCTAAACTTATGATCTGCAATTTTTTTTCAAATCGTGTCTAATTTTAATTTTAGAAACATTAGTTTTTCTTGTCAGTAAAATTACTTGAAAGTCTGTGGAAATGCTTTTAACTTATCCACATAATTAGTGCGTTTAAATTGCAATACATTTCAAACGGCTGAAAATTGTCTAAACTTATGATCTGCCACTTTTTTTTCAAATCGCCTTCTACTCAATTTTAATTTTAGAAACATTTGTTTTTCTTGTCAGTAAAATTACTTAAAAGTCAATGGAAATGCTTTTAACTTATCCACATAATTAGTGCGTTAAAAGTGCAATACATTTCTAACGGCTGAAAATTGTCTAAACTTATGATCTGCAATTTTTTCTTCAAATCGTGTTTAATTTTAATTTTAGAAACATTAGTTTTTCTTGTCAGTAAAATTACTTGAAAGTCTGTGGAAATGCTTTTAACTTATCCACATAATTAGTGCGTTGAAATTGCAATACATTTCAAACGGCTGAAAATTGTCTAAACGTATGAGCTGGAAGTTTTTTTCAAATCGCCTTCTACTCAATTTTGATTTCAGAAAAGTTAGTTTTTCTTTGTCAGTAAAATTACTTGAAAGTCAATGGAAATGCTTTTAACTTATCCACATAATTAGTGCGTTAAAATTGAAATACATTTCAAACGGCTGAAAATTGTCTATACTTATGATCTGCAACTTTTTTTCAAATCGTGTTTAATTTTAATTTTAGAAACATTAGTTTTTCTAGTCAGTAAAATTACTTGAAAGTCAGTGGAAATGCTTTTAACTTATCCACATAATTAGTGCGTTAAAATTGCAATACATTTCAAACGGCTGAAAATTGTCTATACTTATGATCTGCAACTTTTTTTCAAATCGTGTTTAATTTTAATTTTAGAAACATTAGTTTTTCTTGTCAGTAAAATTACTTGAAAGTCTGTGGAAATGCTTTTATCTTATCCACATAATTAGTGCGTTTAAATTGCAATACATTTCAAACGGCTGAAAATTGTCTAAACTTATGATCTGCCACTTTTTTTTCAAATCGCTATCTACTCAATTTTAATTTTAGAAACATTGGTTTTTCTAGTCAGTAAAATTACTTGAATGTCTCTGGAAATGCTTTTAACTTATCCACATAATTAGTGCGTTAAAATTGCAATACATTTCAAACGGCTGAAAATTGTCTAAACGTATGAGCTGGAACTTTTTTTCAAATCGCCTTCTACTCAATTTTGATTTCAGAAAAGCTAGTTTTTCTTGTCAGTAAAATTACTTGAAAGTCTCTGGAAATGCTTTTAACTTATCCACATAATTAGTGCGTTAAAATTGAAATACATTTCAAACGGCTGAAAATTGTCTATACTTATGATCTGCAACTTTTTTTCAAATCGTGTTTAATTTTAATTTTAGAAACATTAGTTTTTCTTGTCAGTAAAATTACTTGAAAGTCAATGGAAATGCTTTTAACTTATCCACATAATTAGTGCGTTAAAAGTGCAATACATTTCTAACGGCTGAAAATTGTCTAAACTTATGATCTGCAATTTTTTTCAAATCGCCTTCTACTCAATTTTAATTTTAGAAACATTGGTTTTTCTAGTCAGTAAAATTACTTGAAAGTCAAAGGAAATGCTTTTAACTTATCCACATAATTAGTGCGTTAAAAGTGCAATACATTTCTAACGGCTGAAAATTGTCTAAACTTATGATCTGCAATTTTTTTTCAAATAGTGTCTAATTTTAATTTTAGAAACATTAGTTTTTCTTGTCAGTAAAATTACTTGAAAGTCTGTGGAAATGCTTTTAACTTATCCACATAATTAGTGCGTTTAAATTGCAATACATTTCAAACGGCTGAAAATTGTCTAAACTTATGATCTGCCACTTTTTTTTCAAATCGCCTTCTACTCAATTTTAATTTCAGAAACATTTGTTTTTCTTGTCAGTAAAATTACTTAAAAGTCAATGGAAATGCTTTTAACTTATCCACATAATTAGTGCGTTAAAAGTGCAATACATTTCTAACGGCTGAAAATTGTCTAAACTTATGATCTGCAATTTTTTTTCAAATCGTGTCTAATTTTAATTTTAGAAACATTAGTTTTTCTTGTCAGTAAAATTACTTGAAAGTCTGTGGAAATGCTTTTAACTTATCCACATAATTAGTGCGTTTAAATTGCAATACATTTCAAACGGCTGAAAATTGTCTAAACTTATGATCTGCCACTTTTTTTTCAAATCGCCTTCTACTCAATTTTAATTTTAGAAACATTTGTTTTTCTTGTCAGTAAAATTACTTAAAAGTCAATGGAAATGCTTTTAACTTATCCACATAATTAGTGCGTTAAAAGTGCAATACATTTCTAACGGCTGAAAATTGTCTAAACTTATGATCTGCAATTTTTTCTTTAAATCGTGTTTAATTTTAATTTTAGAAACATTAGTTTTTCTTGTCAGTAAAATTACTTGAAAGTCTGTGGAAATGCTTTTAACTTATCCACATAATTAGTGCGTTGAAATTGCAATACATTTCAAACGGCTGAAAATTGTCTAAACGTATGAGCTGGAACTTTTTTTCAAATCGCCTTCTACTCAATTTTGATTTCAGAAAAGTTAGTTTTTCTTTGTCAGTAAAATTACTTGAAAGTCAATGGAAATGCTTTTAACTTATCCACATAATTAGTGCGTTAAAATTGAAAACATTTCAAACGGCTGAAAATTGTCTATACTTATGATCTGCAACTTTTTTTCAAATCGTGTTTAATTTTAATTTTAGAAACATTAGTTTTTCTAGTCAGTAAAATTACTTGAAAGTCAGTGGAAATGCTTTTAACTTATCCACATAATTAGTGCGTTAAAATTGCATAACATTTCAAACGGCTGAAAATTGTCTATACTTATGATCTGCAACTTTTTTTCAAATCGTGTTTAATTTTAATTTTAGAAACATTAGTTTTTCTTGTCAGTAAAATTACTTGAAAGTCTGTGGAAATGCTTTTATCTTATCCACATAATTAGTGCGTTTAAATTGCAATACATTTCAAACGGCTGAAAATTGTCTAAACTTATGATCTGCCACTTTTTTTTCAAATCGCTATCTACTCAATTTTAATTTTAGAAACATTGGTTTTTCTAGTCAGTAAAATTACTTGAATGTCTCTGGAAATGCTTTTAACTTATCCACATAATTAGTGCGTTAAAATTGCAATACATTTCAAACGGCTGAAAATTGTCTAAACGTATGAGCTGGAACTTTTTTTCAAATCGCCTTCTACTCAATTTTGATTTCAGAAAAGCTAGTTTTTCTTGTCAGTAAAATTACTTGAAAGTCTCTGGAAATGCTTTTAACTTATCCACATAATTAGTGCGTTAAAATTGAAATACATTTCAAACGGCTGAAAATTGTCTATACTTATGATCTGCAACTTTTTTTTAAATCGTTTTTAATTTTAATTTTAGAAACATTAGTTTTTCTTGTCAGTAAAATTACTTGAAAGTCAATGGAAATGCTTTTAACTTATCCACATAATTAGTGCGTTAAAAGTGCAATACATTTCTAACGGCTGAAAATTGTCTAAACTTATGATCTGCAATTTTTTTCAAATCGCCTTCTACTCAATTTTAATTTTAGAAACATTGGTTTTTCTAGTCAGTAAAATTACTTGAAAGTCAAAGGAAATGCTTTTAACTTATCCACATAATTAGTGCGTTAAAAGTGCAATACATTTCTAACGGCTGAAAATTGTCTAAACTTATGATCTGCAATTTTTTTTCAAATCGTGTCTAATTTTAATTTTAGAAACATTAGTTTTTCTTGTCAGTAAAATTACTTGAAAGTCTGTGGAAATGCTTTTAACTTATCCACATAATTAGTGCGTTTAAATTGCAATACATTTCAAACGGCTGAAAATTGTCTAAACTTATGATCTGCCACTTTTTTTTCAAATCGCCTTCTACTCAATTTTAATTTTAGAAACATTTGTTTTTCTTGTCAGTAAAATTACTTAAAAGTCAATGGAAATGCTTTTAACTTATCCACATAATTAGTGCGTTAAAAGTGCAATACATTTCTAACGGCTGAAAATTGTCTAAACTTATGATCTGCAATTTTTTTTCAAATCGTGTTTAATTTTAATTTTAGAAACATTAGTTTTTCTTGTCAGTAAAATTACTTGAAAGTCTGTGGAAATGCTTTTAACTTATCCACATAATTAGTGCGTTTAAATTGCAATACATTTCAAACGGCTGAAAATTGTCTAAACTTATGATCTGCCACTTTTTTTTCAAATCGCCTTCTACTCAATTTTAATTTTAGAAACATTTGTTTTTCCTGTCAGTAAAATTACTTAAAAGTCAATGGAAATGCTTTTAACTTATCCACATAATTAGTGCGTTAAAAGTGCAATACATTTCTAACGGCTGAAAATTGTCTAAACTTATGATCTGCAATTTTTTTCAAATCGCCTTCTACTCAATTTTAATTTTAGAAACATTGGTTTTTCTAGTCAGTAAAATTACTTGAAAGTCAAAGGAAATGCTTTTAACTTATCCACATAATTAGTGCGTTAAAAGTGCAATACATTTCTAACGGCTGAAAATTGTCTAAACTTATGATCTGCAATTTTTTTTCAAATCGTGTCTAATTTTAATTTTAGAAACATTAGTTTTTCTTGTCAGTAAAATTACTTGAAAGTCTGTGGAAATGCTTTTAACTTATCCACATAATTAGTGCGTTTAAATTGCAATACATTTCAAACGGCTGAAAATTGTCTAAACTTATGATCTGCCACTTTTTTTTCAAATCGCCTTTTACTCAATTTTAATTTCAGAAACATTTGTTTTTCTTGTCAGTAAAATTACTTAAAAGTCAATGGAAATGCTTTTAACTTATCCACATAATTAGTGCGTTAAAAGTGCAATACATTTCTAACGGCTGAAAATTGTCTAAACTTATGATCTGCAATTTTTTTTCAAATCGTGTCTAATTTTAATTTTAGAAACATTAGTTTTTCTTGTCAGTAAAATTACTTGAAAGTCTGTGGAAATGCTTTTAACTTATCCACATAATTAGTGCGTTTAAATTGCAATACATTTCAAACGGCTGAAAATTGTCTAAACTTATGATCTGCCACTTTTTTTTCAAATCGCCTTCTACTCAATTTTAATTTTAGAAACATTTGTTTTTCTTGTCAGTAAAATTACTTAAAAGTCAATGGAAATGCTTTTAACTTATCCACATAATTAGTGCGTTAAAAGTGCAATACATTTCTAACGGCTGAAAATTGTCTAAACTTATGATCTGCAATTTTTTCTTTAAATCGTGTTTAATTTTAATTTTAGAAACATTAGTTTTTCTTGTCAGTAAAATTACTTGAAAGTCTGTGGAAATGCTTTTAACTTATCCACATAATTAGTGCGTTGAAATTGCAATACATTTCAAACGGCTGAAAATTGTCTAAACGTATGAGCTGGAACTTTTTTTCAAATCGCCTTCTACTCAATTTTGATTTCAGAAAAGTTAGTTTTTCTTTGTCAGTAAAATTACTTGAAAGTCAATGGAAATGCTTTTAACTTATCCACATAATTAGTGCGTTAAAATTGAAAACATTTCAAACGGCTGAAAATTGTCTATACTTATGATCTGCAACTTTTTTTCAAATCGTGTTTAATTTTAATTTTAGAAACATTAGTTTTTCTAGTCAGTAAAATTACTTGAAAGTCAGTGGAAATGCTTTTAACTTATCCACATAATTAGTGCGTTAAAATTGCATAACATTTCAAACTGCTGAAAATTGTCTATACTTATGATCTGCAACTTTTTTTCAAATCGTGTTTAATTTTAATTTTAGAAACATTAGTTTTTCTTGTCAGTAAAATTACTTGAAAGTCTGTGGAAATGCTTTTATCTTATCCACATAATTAGTGCGTTTAAATTGCAATACATTTCAAACGGCTGAAAATTGTCTAAACTTATGATCTGCCACTTTTTTTTCAAATCGCTATCTACTCAATTTTAATTTTAGAAACATTGGTTTTTCTAGTCAGTAAAATTACTTGAATGTCTCTGGAAATGCTTTTAACTTATCCACATAATTAGTGCGTTAAAATTGCAATACATTTCAAACGGCTGAAAATTGTCTAAACGTATGAGCTGGAACTTTTTTTCAAATCGCCTTCTACTCAATTTTGATTTCAGAAAAGCTAGTTTTTCTTGTCAGTAAAATTACTTGAAAGTCTCTGGAAATGCTTTTAACTTATCCACATAATTAGTGCGTTAAAATTGAAATACATTTCAAACGGCTGAAAATTGTCTATACTTATGATCTGCAACTTTTTTTCAAATCGTGTTTAATTTTAATTTTAGAAACATTAGTTTTTCTTGTCAGTAAAATTACTTGAAAGTCAATGGAAATGCTTTTAACTTATCCACATAATTAGTGCGTTAAAAGTGCAATACATTTCTAACGGCTGAAAATTGTCTAAACTTATGATCTGCAATTTTTTTCAAATCGCCTTCTACTCAATTTTAATTTTAGAAACATTGGTTTTTCTAGTCAGTAAAATTACTTGAAAGTCAAAGGAAATGCTTTTAACTTATCCACATAATTAGTGCGTTAAAAGTGCAATACATTTCTAACGGCTGAAAATTGTCTAAACTTATGATCTGCAATTTTTTTTCAAATCGTGTCTAATTTTAATTTTAGAAACATTAGTTTTTCTTGTCAGTAAAATTACTTGAAAGTCTGTGGAAATGCTTTTAACTTATCCACATAATTAGTGCGTTTAAATTGCAATACATTTCAAACGGCTGAAAATTGTCTAAACTTATGATCTGCCACTTTTTTTTCAAATCGCCTTCTACTCAATTTTAATTTTAGAAACATTTGTTTTTCTTGTCAGTAAAATTACTTAAAAGTCAATGGAAATGCTTTTAACTTATCCACATAATTAGTGCGTTAAAAGTGCAATACATTTCTAACGGCTGAAAATTGTCTAAACTTATGATCTGCAATTTTTTTTCAAATCGTGTTTAATTTTAATTTTAGAAACATTAGTTTTTCTTGTCAGTAAAATTACTTGAAAGTCTGTGGAAATGCTTTTAACTTATCCACATAATTAGTGCGTTTAAATTGCAATACATTTCAAACGGCTGAAAATTGTCTAAACTTATGATCTGCCACTTTTTTTTCAAATCGCCTTCTACTCAATTTTAATTTTAGAAACATTTGTTTTTCCTGTCAGTAAAATTACTTAAAAGTCAATGGAAATGCTTTTAACTTATCCACATAATTAGTGCGTTAAAAGTGCAATACATTTCTAACGGCTGAAAATTGTCTAAACTTATGATCTGCAATTTTTTTCAAATCGCCTTCTACTCAATTTTAATTTTAGAAACATTGGTTTTTCTAGTCAGTAAAATTACTTGAATGTCTGTGAAAATGCTTTTAACTTATCCACATAATTAGTGCGTTAAAAGTGCAATACATTTCTAAAGGCTAAAAATTGTCTAAACTTATGATCTGCAACTTTTTTTTAAATCGTGTTTAATTTTAATTTTAGGAACATTAGTTTTTCTTGTCAGTAAAATTACTTGAAAGTCTGTGGAAATGCTTTTAACTTATCCACATAATTAGTGCGTTAAAATTGCAATACATTTCAAATGGCTGAAAATTGTCTAAACGTAAGAGCTGGAACTTTTTTTCAAATCGCCTTCTACTCAATTTTGATTTCAGAAAAGTTAGTTTTTCTTTGTCAGTAAAATTACTTGAAAGTCAATGGAAATGCTTTTAACTTATCCACATAATTAGTGCGTTAAAATTGAAATACATTTCAAATGGCTGAAAATTGTCTATACTTATGATCTGCAACTTTTTTTCAAATCGTGTTTAATTTAAATTTTAGAAACATTAGTTTTTCTAGTCAGTAAAATTACTTGAAAGTCAGTGGAAATGCTTTTAACTTATCCACATAATTAGAGCGTTAAAATTGCAATACATTTCAAACGGCTGAAAATTGTCTATACTTATGATCTGCAACTTTTTTTCAAATCGTGTTTAATTTAAATTTTAGAAACATTAGTTTTTCTTGTCAGTAAAATTACTTGAAAGTCTGTGGAAATGCTTTTATCTTATCCACATAATTAGTGCGTTTAAATTGCAATACATTTCAAACGGCTGAAAATTGTCTAAACTTATGATCTGCCACTTTTTTTTCAAATCGCCTTCTACTCAATTTTAATTTTAGAAACATTGGTTTTTCTAGTCAGTAAAATTACTTGAATGTCTCTGGAAATGCTTTTAACTTATCCACATAATTAGTGCGTTAAAATTGAAATACATTTCAAACGGCTGAAAATTGTCTATACTTATGATCTGCAACTTTTTTTCAAATCGTGTTTAATTTTAATTTTAGAAACATTAGTTTTTCTTGTCAGTAAAATTACTTGAAAGTCAATGGAAATGCTTTAAACTTATCCACATAATTAGTGCGTTAAAAGTGCAATACATTTCTAACGGCTGAAAATTGTCTAAACTTATGATCTGCAATTTTTTTCAAATCGCCTTCTACTCAATTTTAATTTTAGAAACATTGGTTTTTCTAGTCAGTAAAATAACTTGAAAGTCAATGGAAATGCTTTTAACTTATCCACATAATTAGTGCGTTAAAAGTGCAATACATTTCTAACGGCTGAAAATTGTCTAAACTTATGATCTGCAATTTTTTTTCAAATCGTGTCTAATTTTAATTTTAGAAACATTAGTTTTTCTTGTCAGTAAAATTACTTGAAAGTCTGTGGAAATGCTTTTAACTTATCCACATAATTAGTGCGTTTAAATTGCAATACATTTCAAACGGCTGAAAATTGTCTAAACTTATGATCTGCCACTTTTTTTTCAAATCGCCTTCTACTCAATTTTAATTTTAGAAACATTTGTTTTTCTTGTCAGTAAAATTACTTAAAAGTCAATGGAAATGCTTTTAACTTATCCACATAATTAGTGCGTTAAAAGTGCAATACATTTCTAACGGCTGAAAATTGTCTAAACTTATGATCTGCAATTTTTTTTCAAATCGTGTTTAATTTTAATTTTAGAAACATTAGTTTTTCTTGTCAGTAAAATTACTTGAAAGTCTGTGGAAATGCTTTTAACTTATCCACATAATTAGTGCGTTAAAATTGCAATACATTTCAAACGGCTGAAAATTGTCTAAACGTATGAGCTGGAACTTTTTTTCAAATCGCCTTCTACTCAATTTTGATTTCAGAAAAGTTAGTTTTTCTTTGTCAGTAAAATTACTTGAAAGTCAATGGAAATGCTTTTAACTTATCCACATAATTAGTGCGTTAAAATTGAAATACATTTCAAACGGCTGAAAATTGTCTATACTTATGATCTGCAACTTTTTTTCAAATCGTGTTTAATTTTAATTTTAGAAACATTAGTTTTTCTAGTCAGTAAAATTACTTGAAAGTCAGTGGAAATGCTTTTAACTTATCCACATAATTAGTGCGTTGAAATTGCAATACATTTCAAACGGCTGAAAATTGTCTAAACGTATGAGCTGGAACTTTTTTTCAAATCGCTTTCTACTCAATTTTGATTTCAGAAAAGTTAGTTTTTCTTTGTCAGTAAAATTACTTGAAAGTCAATGGAAATGCTTTTAACTTATCCACATAATTAGTGCGTTAAAATTGAAAACATTTCAAACGGCTGAAAATTGTCTATACTTATGATCTGCAACTTTTTTTCAAATCGTGTTTAATTTTAATTTTAGAAACATTAGTTTTTCTAGTCAGTAAAATTACTTGAAAGTCAGTGGAAATGCTTTTAACTTATCCACATAATTAGTGCGTTAAAATTGCAATACATTTCAAACGGCTGAAAATTGTCTATACTTATGATCTGCAACTTTTTTTCAAATCGTGTTTAATTTTAATTTTAGAAACATTAGTTTTTCTTGTCAGTAAAATTACTTGAAAGTCTGTGGAAATGCTTTTATCTTATCCACATAATTAGTGCGTTTAAATTGCAATACATTTCAAACGGCTGAAAATTGTCTAAACTTATGATCTGCCACTTTTTTTTCAAATCGCTATCTACTCAATTTTAATTTTAGAAACATTGGTTTTTCTAGTCAGTAAAATTACTTGAATGTCTCTGGAAATGCTTTTAACTTATCCACATAATTAGTGCGTTAAAATTGCAATACATTTCAAACGGCTGAAAATTGTCTAAACGTATGAGCTGGAACTTTTTTTCAAATCGCCTTCTACTCAATTTTGATTTCAGAAAAGCTAGTTTTTCTTGTCAGTAAAATTACTTGAAAGTCTCTGGAAATGCTTTTAACTTATCCACATAATTAGTGCGTTAAAATTGAAATACATTTCAAACGGCTGAAAATTGTCTATACTTATGATCTGCAACTTTTTTTCAAATCGTGTTTAATTTTAATTTTAGAAACATTAGTTTTTCTTGTCAGTAAAATTACTTGAAAGTCAATGGAAATGCTTTTAACTTATCCACATAATTAGTGCGTTAAAAGTGCAATACATTTCTAACGGCTGAAAATTGTCTAAACTTATGATCTGCAATTTTTTTCAAATCGCCTTCTACTCAATTTTAATTTTAGAAACATTGGTTTTTCTAGTCAGTAAAATTACTTGAAAGTCAAAGGAAATGCTTTTAACTTATCCACATAATTAGTGCGTTAAAAGTGCAATACATTTCTAACGGCTGAAAATTGTCTAAACTTATGATCTGCAATTTTTTTTCAAATCGTGTCTAATTTTAATTTTAGAAACATTAGTTTTTCTTGTCAGTAAAATTACTTGAAAGTCTGTGGAAATGCTTTTAACTTATCCACATAATTAGTGCGTTTAAATTGCAATACATTTCAAACGGCTGAAAATTGTCTAAACTTATGATCTGCCACTTTTTTTTCAAATCGCCTTCTACTCAATTTTAATTTCAGAAACATTTGTTTTTCTTGTCAGTAAAATTACTTAAAAGTCAATGGAAATGCTTTTAACTTATCCACATAATTAGTGCGTTAAAAGTGCAATACATTTCTAACGGCTGAAAATTGTCTAAACTTATGATCTGCAATTTTTTTTCAAATCGTGTCTAATTTTAATTTTAGAAACATTAGTTTTTCTTGTCAGTAAAATTACTTGAAAGTCTGTGGAAATGCTTTTAACTTATCCACATAATTAGTGCGTTTAAATTGCAATACATTTCAAACGGCTGAAAATTGTCTAAACTTATGATCTGCCACTTTTTTTTCAAATCGCCTTCTACTCAATTTTAATTTTAGAAACATTTGTTTTTCTTGTCAGTAAAATTACTTAAAAGTCAATGGAAATGCTTTTAACTTATCCACATAATTAGTGCGTTAAAAGTGCAATACATTTCTAACGGCTGAAAATTGTCTAAACTTATGATCTGCAATTTTTTCTTCAAATCGTGTTTAATTTTAATTTTAGAAACATTAGTTTTTCTTGTCAGTAAAATTACTTGAAAGTCTGTGGAAATGCTTTTAACTTATCCACATAATTAGTGCGTTGAAATTGCAATACATTTCAAACGGCTGAAAATTGTCTAAACGTATGAGCTGGAACTTTTTTTCAAATCGCCTTCTACTCAATTTTGATTTCAGAAAAGTTAGTTTTTCTTTGTCAGTAAAATTACTTGAAAGTCAATGGAAATGCTTTTAACTTATCCACATAATTAGTGCGTTAAAATTGAAAACATTTCAAACGGCTGAAAATTGTCTATACTTATGATCTGCAACTTTTTTTCAAATCGTGTTTCATTTTAATTTTAGAAACATTAGTTTTTCTAGTCAGTAAAATTACTTGAAAGTCAGTGGAAATGCTTTTAACTTATCCACATAATTAGTGCGTTAAAATTGCAATACATTTCAAACGGCTGAAAATTGTCTATACTTATGATCTGCAACTTTTTTTCAAATCGTGTTTAATTTTAATTTTAGAAACATTAGTTTTTCTTGTCAGTAAAATTACTTGAAAGTCTGTGGAAATGCTTTTATCTTATCCACATAATTAGTGCGTTTAAATTGCAATACATTTCAAACGGCTGAAAATTGTCTAAACTTATGATCTGCCACTTTTTTTTCAAATCGCTATCTACTCAATTTTAATTTTAGAAACATTGGTTTTTCTAGTCAGTAAAATTACTTGAATGTCTCTGGAAATGCTTTTAACTTATCCACATAATTAGTGCGTTAAAATTGCAATACATTTCAAACGGCTGAAAATTGTCTAAACGTATGAGCTGGAACTTTTTTTCAAATCGCCTTCTACTCAATTTTGATTTCAGAAAAGTTAGTTTTTCTTGTCAGTAAAATTACTTGAAAGTCAATGGAAATGCTTTTAACTTATCCACATAATTAGTGCGTTAAAATTGAAATACATTTCAAACGGCTGAAAATTGTCTATACTTATGATCTGCAACTTTTTTTCAAATCGTGTTTAATTTTAATTTTAGAAACATTAGTTTTTCTAGTCAGTAAAATTACTTGAAAGTCAGTGGAAATGCTTTTAACTTATCCACATAATTAGTGCGTTGAAATTGCAATACATTTCAAACGGCTGAAAATTGTCTAAACGTATGAGCTGGAACTTTTTTTCAAATCGCCTTCTACTCAATTTTGATTTCAGAAAAGTTAGTTTTTCTTTGTCAGTAAAATTACTTGAAAGTCAATGGAAATGCTTTTAACTTATCCACATAATTAGTGCGTTAAAATTGAAAACATTTCAAACGGCTGAAAATTGTCTATACTTATGATCTGCAACTTTTTTTCAAATCGTGTTTAATTTTAATTTTAGAAACATTAGTTTTTCTAGTCAGTAAAATTACTTGAAAGTCAGTGGAAATGCTTTTAACTTATCCACATAATTAGTGCGTTAAAATTGCAATACATTTCAAACGGCTGAAAATTGTCTATACTTATGATCTGCAACTTTTTTTCAAATCGTGTTTAATTTTAATTTTAGAAACATTAGTTTTTCTTGTCAGTAAAATTACTTGAAAGTCTGTGGAAATGCTTTTATCTTATCCACATAATTAGTGCGTTTAAATTGCAATACATTTCAAACGGCTGAAAATTGTCTAAACTTATGATCTGCCACTTTTTTTTCAAATCGCTATCTACTCAATTTTAATTTTAGAAACATTGGTTTTTCTAGTCAGTAAAATTACTTGAATGTCTCTGGAAATGCTTTTAACTTATCCACATAATTAGTGCGTTAAAATTGCAATACATTTCAAACGGCTGAAAATTGTCTAAACGTATGAGCTGGAACTTTTTTTCAAATCGCCTTCTACTCAATTTTGATTTCAGAAAAGCTAGTTTTTCTTGTCAGTAAAATTACTTGAAAGTCTCTGGAAATGCTTTTAACTTATCCACATAATTAGTGCGTTAAAATTGAAATACATTTCAAACGGCTGAAAATTGTCTATACTTATGATCTGCAACTTTTTTTCAAATCGTGTTTAATTTTAATTTTAGAAACATTAGTTTTTCTTGTCAGTAAAATTACTTGAAAGTCAATGGAAATGCTTTTAACTTATCCACATAATTAGTGCGTTAAAAGTGCAATACATTTCTAACGGCTGAAAATTGTCTAAACTTATGATCTGCAATTTTTTTCAAATCGCCTTCTACTCAATTTTAATTTTAGAAACATTGGTTTTTCTAGTCAGTAAAATTACTTGAAAGTCAAAGGAAATGCTTTTAACTTATCCACATAATTAGTGCGTTAAAAGTGCAATACATTTCTAACGGCTGAAAATTGTCTAAACTTATGATCTGCAATTTTTTTTCAAATCGTGTCTAATTTTAATTTTAGAAACATTAGTTTTTCTTGTCAGTAAAATTACTTGAAAGTCTGTGGAAATGCTTTTAACTTATCCACATAATTAGTGCGTTTAAATTGCAATACATTTCAAACGGCTGAAAATTGTCTAAACTTATGATCTGCCACTTTTTTTTCAAATCGCCTTCTACTCAATTTTAATTTCAGAAACATTTGTTTTTCTTGTCAGTAAAATTACTTAAAAGTCAATGGAAATGCTTTTAACTTATCCACATAATTAGTGCGTTAAAAGTGCAATACATTTCTAACGGCTGAAAATTGTCTAAACTTATGATCTGCAATTTTTTTTCAAATCGTGTCTAATTTTAATTTTAGAAACATTAGTTTTTCTTGTCAGTAAAATTACTTGAAAGTCTGTGGAAATGCTTTTAACTTATCCACATAATTAGTGCGTTTAAATTGCAATACATTTCAAACGGCTGAAAATTGTCTAAACTTATGATCTGCCACTTTTTTTTCAAATCGCCTTCTACTCAATTTTAATTTTAGAAACATTTGTTTTTCTTGTCAGTAAAATTACTTAAAAGTCAATGGAAATGCTTTTAACTTATCCACATAATTAGTGCGTTAAAAGTGCAATACATTTCTAACGGCTGAAAATTGTCTAAACTTATGATCTGCAATTTTTTCTTCAAATCGTGTTTAATTTTAATTTTAGAAACATTAGTTTTTCTTGTCAGTAAAATTACTTGAAAGTCTGTGGAAATGCTTTTAACTTATCCACATAATTAGTGCGTTGAAATTGCAATACATTTCAAACGGCTGAAAATTGTCTAAACGTATGAGCTGGAACTTTTTTTCAAATCGCCTTCTACTCAATTTTGATTTCAGAAAAGTTAGTTTTTCTTTGTCAGTAAAATTACTTGAAAGTCAATGGAAATGCTTTTAACTTATCCACATAATTAGTGCGTTAAAATTGAAAACATTTCAAACGGCTGAAAATTGTCTATACTTATGATCTGCAACTTTTTTTCAAATCGTGTTTAATTTTAATTTTTGAAACATTAGTTTTTCTAGTCAGTAAAATTACTTGAAAGTCAGTGGAAATGCTTTTAACTTATCCACATAATTAGTGCGTTAAAATTGCAATACATTTCAAACGGCTGAAAATTGTCTATACTTATGATCTGCAACTTTTTTTCAAATCGTGTTTAATTTTAATTTTAGAAACATTAGTTTTTCTTGTCAGTAAAATTACTTGAAAGTCTGTGGAAATGCTTTTATCTTATCCACATAATTAGTGCGTTTAAATTGCAATACATTTCAAACGGCTGAAAATTGTCTAAACTTATGATCTGCCACTTTTTTTTCAAATCGCTATCTACTCAATTTTAATTTTAGAAACATTGGTTTTTCTAGTCAGTAAAATTACTTGAATGTCTCTGGAAATGCTTTTAACTTATCCACATAATTAGTGCGTTAAAATTGCAATACATTTCAAACGGCTGAAAATTGTCTAAACGTATGAGCTGGAACTTTTTTTCAAATCGCCTTCTACTCAATTTTGATTTCAGAAAAGCTAGTTTTTCTTGTCAGTAAAATTACTTGAAAGTCTCTGGAAATGCTTTTAACTTATCCACATAATTAGTGCGTTAAAATTGAAATACATTTCAAACGGCTGAAAATTGTCTATACTTATGATCTGCAACTTTTTTTCAAATCGTGTTTAATTTTAATTTTAGAAACATTAGTTTTTCTTTTCAGTAAAATTACTTGAAAGTCAATGGAAATGCTTTTAACTTATCCACATAATTAGTGCGTTAAAAGTGCAATACATTTCTAACGGCTGAAATTGTCTAAACTTATGATCTGCAATTTTTTTCAAATCGCCTTCTACTCAATTTTAATTTTAGAAACATTGGTTTTTCTAGTCAGTAAAATTACTTGAAAGTCAAAGGAAATGCTTTTAACTTATCCACATAATTAGTGCGTTAAAAGTGCAATACATTTCTAACGGCTGAAAATTGTCTAAACTTATGATCTGCAATTTTTTTTCAAATCGTGTCTAATTTTAATTTTAGAAACATTAGTTTTTCTTGTCAGTAAAATTACTTGAAAGTCTGTGGAAATGCTTTTAACTTATCCACATAATTAGTGCGTTTAAATTGCAATACATTTCAAACGGCTGAAAATTGTCTAAACTTATGATCTGCCACTTTTTTTTCAAATCGCCTTCTACTCAATTTTAATTTTAGAAACATTTGTTTTTCTTGTCAGTAAAATTACTTAAAAGTCAATGGAAATGCTTTTAACTTATCCACATAATTAGTGCGTTAAAAGTGCAATACATTTCTAACGGCTGAAAATTGTCTAAACTTATGATCTGCAATTTTTTTTCAAATCGTGTTTAATTTTAATTTTAGAAACATTAGTTTTTCTTGTCAGTAAAATTACTTGAAAGTCTGTGGAAATGCTTTTAACTTATCCACATAATTAGTGCGTTTAAATTGCAATACATTTCAAACGGCTGAAAATTGTCTAAACTTATGATCTGCCACTTTTTTTTCAAATCGCCTTCTACTCAATTTTAATTTTAGAAACATTTGTTTTTCCTGTCAGTAAAATTACTTAAAAGTCAATGGAAATGCTTTTAACTTATCCACATAATTAGTGCGTTAAAAGTGCAATACATTTCTAACGGCTGAAAATTGTCTAAACTTATGATCTGCAATTTTTTTCAAATCGCCTTCTACTCAATTTTAATTTTAGAAACATTGGTTTTTCTAGTCAGTAAAATTACTTGAATGTCTGTGAAAATGCTTTTAACTTATCCACATAATTAGTGCGTTAAAAGTGCAATACATTTCTAAAGGCTAAAAATTGTCTAAACTTATGATCTGCAACTTTTTTTTAAATCGTGTTTAATTTTAATTTTAGGAACATTAGTTTTTCTTGTCAGTAAAATTACTTGAAAGTCTGTGGAAATGCTTTTAACTTATCCACATAATTAGTGCGTTAAAATTGCAATACATTTCAAACGGCTGAAAATTGTCTAAACGTAAGAGCTGGAACTTTTTTTCAAATCGCCTTCTACTCAATTTTGATTTCAGAAAAGTTAGTTTTTCTTTGTCAGTAAAATTACTTGAAAGTCAATGGAAATGCTTTTAACTTATCCACATAATTAGTGCGTTAAAATTGAAATACATTTCAAATGGCTGAAAATTGTCTATACTTATGATCTGCAACTTTTTTTCAAATCGTGTTTAATTTAAATTTTAGAAACATTAGTTTTTCTAGTCAGTAAAATTACTTGAAAGTCAGTGGAAATGCTTTTAACTTATCCACATAATTAGAGCGTTAAAATTGCAATACATTTCAAACGGCTGAAAATTGTCTATACTTATGATCTGCAACTTTTTTTCAAATCGTGTTTAATTTAAATTTTAGAAACATTAGTTTTTCTTGTCAGTAAAATTACTTGAAAGTCTGTGGAAATGCTTTTATCTTATCCACATAATTAGTGCGTTTAAATTGCAATACATTTCAAACGGCTGAAAATTGTCTAAACTTATGATCTGCCACTTTTTTTTCAAATCGCCTTCTACTCAATTTTAATTTTAGAAACATTGGTTTTTCTAGTCAGTAAAATTACTTGAATGTCTCTGGAAATGCTTTTAACTTATCCACATAATTAGTGCGTTAAAATTGAAATACATTTCAAACGGCTGAAAATTGTCTATACTTATGATCTGCAACTTTTTTTCAAATCGTGTTTAATTTTAATTTTAGAAACATTAGTTTTTCTTGTCAGTAAAATTACTTGAAAGTCAATGGAAATGCTTTTAACTTATCCACATAATTAGTGCGTTAAAAGTGCAATACATTTCTAACGGCTGAAAATTGTCTAAACTTATGATCTGCAATTTTTTTCAAATCGCCTTCTACTCAATTTTAATTTTAGAAACATTGGTTTTTCTAGTCAGTAAAATAACTTGAAAGTCAATGGAAATGCTTTTAACTTATCCACATAATTAGTGCGTTAAAAGTGCAATACATTTCTAACGGCTGAAAATTGTCTAAACTTATGATCTGCAATTTTTTTTCAAATCGTGTCTAATTTTAATTTTAGAAACATTAGTTTTTCTTGTCAGTAAAATTACTTGAAAGTCTGTGGAAATGCTTTTAACTTATCCACATAATTAGTGCGTTTAAATTGCAATACATTTCAAACGGCTGAAAATTGTCTAAACTTATGATCTGCCACTTTTTTTTCAAATCGCCTTCTACTCAATTTTAATTTTAGAAACATTTGTTTTTCTTGTCAGTAAAATTACTTAAAAGTCAATGGAAATGCTTTTAACTTATCCACATAATTAGTGCGTTTAAAGTGCAATACATTTCTAACGGCTGAAAATTGTCTAAACTTATGATCTGCAATTTTTTTTCAAATCGTGTTTAATTTTAATTTTAGAAACATTAGTTTTTCTTGTCAGTAAAATTACTTGAAAGTCTGTGGAAATGCTTTTAACTTATCCACATAATTAGTGCGTTAAAATTGCAATACATTTCAAACGGCTGAAAATTGTCTAAACGTATGAGCTGGAACTTTTTTTCAAATCGCCTTCTACTCAATTTTGATTTCAGAAAAGTTAGTTTTTCTTTGTCAGTAAAATTACTTGAAAGTCAATGGAAATGCTTTTAACTTATCCACATAATTAGTGCGTTAAAATTGAAATACATTTCAAACGGCTGAAAATTGTCTATACTTATGATCTGCAACTTTTTTTCAAATCGTGTTTAATTTTAATTTTAGAAACATTAGTTTTTCTAGTCAGTAAAATTACTTGAAAGTCAGTGGAAATGCTTTTAACTTATCCACATAATTAGTGCGTTGAAATTGCAATACATTTCAAACGGCTGAAAATTGTCTAAACGTATGAGCTGGAACTTTTTTTCAAATCGCCTTCTACTCAATTTTGATTTCAGAAAAGTTAGTTTTTCTTTGTCAGTAAAATTACTTGAAAGTCAATGGAAATGCTTTTAACTTATCCACATAATTAGTGCGTTAAAATTGAAAACATTTCAAACGGCTGAAAATTGTCTATACTTATGATCTGCAACTTTTTTTCAAATCGTGTTTAATTTTAATTTTAGAAACATTAGTTTTTCTAGTCAGTAAAATTACTTGAAAGTCAGTGGAAATGCTTTTAACTTATCCACATAATTAGTGCGTTAAAATTGCAATACATTTCAAACGGCTGAAAATTGTCTATACTTATGATCTGCAACTTTTTTTCAAATCGTGTTTAATTTTAATTTTAGAAACATTAGTTTTTCTTGTCAGTAAAATTACTTGAAAGTCTGTGGAAATGCTTTTATCTTATCCACATAATTAGTGCGTTTAAATTGCAATACATTTCAAACGGCTGAAAATTGTCTAAACTTATGATCTGCCACTTTTTTTTCAAATCGCTATCTACTCAATTTTAATTTTAGAAACATTGGTTTTTCTAGTCAGTAAAATTACTTGAATGTCTCTGGAAATGCTTTTAACTTATCCACATAATTAGTGCGTTAAAATTGCAATACATTTCAAACGGCTGAAAATTGTCTAAACGTATGAGCTGGAACTTTTTTTCAAATCGCCTTCTACTCAATTTTGATTTCAGAAAAGCTAGTTTTTCTTGTCAGTAAAATTACTTGAAAGTCTCTGGAAATGCTTTTAACTTATCCACATAATTAGTGCGTTAAAATTGAAATACATTTCAAACGGCTGAAAATTGTCTATACTTATGATCTGCAACTTTTTTTCAAATCGTGTTTAATTTTAATTTTAGAAACATTAGTTTTTCTTGTCAGTAAAATTACTTGAAAGTCAATGGAAATGCTTTTAACTTATCCACATAATTAGTGCGTTAAAAGTGCAATACATTTCTAACGGCTGAAAATTGTCTAAACTTATGATCTGCAATTTTTTTCAAATCGCCTTCTACTCAATTTTAATTTTAGAAACATTGGTTTTTCTAGTCAGTAAAATTACTTGAAAGTCAAAGGAAATGCTTTTAACTTATCCACATAATTAGTGCGTTAAAAGTGCAATACATTTCTAACGGCTGAAAATTGTCTAAACTTATGATCTGCAATTTTTTTTCAAATCGTGTCTAATTTTAATTTTAGAAACATTAGTTTTTCTTGTCAGTAAAATTACTTGAAAGTCTGTGGAAATGCTTTTAACTTATCCACATAATTAGTGCGTTTAAATTGCAATACATTTCAAACGGCTGAAAATTGTCTAAACTTATGATCTGCCACTTTTTTTTCAAATCGCCTTCTACTCAATTTTAATTTTAGAAACATTTGTTTTTCTTGTCAGTAAAATTACTTAAAAGTCAATGGAAATGCTTTTAACTTATCCACATAATTAGTGCGTTAAAAGTGCAATACATTTCTAACGGCTGAAAATTGTCTAAACTTATGATCTGCAATTTTTTTTCAAATCGTGTTTAATTTTAATTTTAGAAACATTAGTTTTTCTTGTCAGTAAAATTACTTGAAAGTCTGTGGAAATGCTTTTAACTTATCCACATAATTAGTGCGTTTAAATTGCAATACATTTCAAACGGCTGAAAATTGTCTAAACTTATGATCTGCCACTTTTTTTTCAAATCGCCTTCTACTCAATTTTAATTTTAGAAACATTTGTTTTTCCTGTCAGTAAAATTACTTAAAAGTCAATGGAAATGCTTTTAACTTATCCACATAATTAGTGCGTTAAAAGTGCAATACATTTCTAACGGCTGAAAATTGTCTAAACTTATGATCTGCAATTTTTTTCAAATCGCCTTCTACTCAATTTTAATTTTAGAAACATTGGTTTTTCTAGTCAGTAAAATTACTTGAATGTCTGTGAAAATGCTTTTAACTTATCCACATAATTAGTGCGTTAAAAGTGCAATACATTTCTAAAGGCTAAAAATTGTCTAAACTTATGATCTGCAACTTTTTTTTAAATCGTGTTTAATTTTAATTTTAGGAACATTAGTTTTTCTTGTCAGTAAAATTACTTGAAAGTCTGTGGAAATGCTTTTAACTTATCCACATAATTAGTGCGTTAAAATTGCAATACATTTCAAACGGCTGAAAATTGTCTAAACGTAAGAGCTGGAACTTTTTTTCAAATCGCCTTCTACTCAATTTTGATTTCAGAAAAGTTAGTTTTTCTTTGTCAGTAAAATTACTTGAAAGTCAATGGAAATGCTTTTAACTTATCCACATAATTAGTGCGTTAAAATTGAAATACATTTCAAATGGCTGAAAATTGTCTATACTTATGATCTGCAACTTTTTTTCAAATCGTGTTTAATTTAAATTTTAGAAACATTAGTTTTTCTAGTCAGTAAAATTACTTGAAAGTCAGTGGAAATGCTTTTAACTTATCCACATAATTAGAGCGTTAAAATTGCAATACATTTCAAACGGCTGAAAATTGTCTATACTTATGATCTGCAACTTTTTTTCAAATCGTGTTTAATTTAAATTTTAGAAACATTAGTTTTTCTTGTCAGTAAAATTACTTGAAAGTCTGTGGAAATGCTTTTATCTTATCCACATAATTAGTGCGTTTAAATTGCAATACATTTCAAACGGCTGAAAATTGTCTAAACTTATGATCTGCCACTTTTTTTTCAAATCGCCTTCTACTCAATTTTAATTTTAGAAACATTGGTTTTTCTAGTCAGTAAAATTACTTGAATGTCTCTGGAAATGCTTTTAACTTATCCACATAATTAGTGCGTTAAAATTGAAATACATTTCAAACGGCTGAAAATTGTCTATACTTATGATCTGCAACTTTTTTTCAAATCGTGTTTAATTTTAATTTTAGAAACATTAGTTTTTCTTGTCAGTAAAATTACTTGAAAGTCAATGGAAATGCTTTTATCCACATAATTAGTGCGTTAAAAGTGCAATACATTTCTAACGGCTGAAAATTGTCTAAACTTATGATCTGCAATTTTTTTCAAATCGCCTTCTACTCAATTTTAATTTTAGAAACATTGGTTTTTCTAGTCAGTAAAATTACTTGAAAGTCAATGGAAATGCTTTTAACTTATCCACATAATTAGTGCGTTAAAAGTGCAATACATTTCTAACGGCTGAAAATTGTCTAAACTTATGATCTGCAATTTTTTTTCAAATCGTGTCTAATTTTAATTTTAGAAACATTAGTTTTTCTTGTCAGTAAAATTACTTGAAAGTCTGTGGAAATGCTTTTAACTTATCCACATAATTAGTGCGTTTAAATTGCAATACATTTCAAACGGCTGAAAATTGTCTAAACTTATGATCTGCCACTTTTTTTTCAAATCGCCTTCTACTCAATTTTAATTTTAGAAACATTTGTTTTTCTTGTCAGTAAAATTACTTAAAAGTCAATGGAAATGCTTTTAACTTATCCACATAATTAGTGCGTTAAAAGTGCAATACATTTCTAACGGCTGAAAATTGTCTAAACTTATGATCTGCAATTTTTTTTCAAATCGTGTTTAATTTTAATTTTAGAAACATTAGTTTTTCTTGTCAGTAAAATTACTTGAAAGTCTGTGGAAATGCTTTTAACTTATCCACATAATTAGTGCGTTTAAATTGCAATACATTTCAAACGGCTGAAAATTGTCTAAACTTATGATCTGCCACTTTTTTTTCAAATCGCCTTCTACTCAATTTTAATTTTAGAAACATTTGTTTTTCCTGTCAGTAAAATTACTTAAAAGTCAATGGAAATGCTTTTAACTTATCCACATAATTAGTGCGTTAAAAGTGCAATACATTTCTAACGGCTGAAAATTGTCTAAACTTATGATCTGCAATTTTTTTCAAATCGCCTTCTACTCAATTTTAATTTTAGAAACATTGGTTTTTCTAGTCAGTAAAATTACTTGAATGTCTGTGAAAATGCTTTTAACTTATCCACATAATTAGTGCGTTAAAAGTGCAATACATTTCTAAAGGCTAAAAATTGTCTAAACTTATGATCTGCAACTTTTTTTAAAATCGTGTTTAATTTTAATTTTAGGAACATTAGTTTTTCTTGTCAGTAAAATTACTTGAAAGTCTGTGGAAATGCTTTTAACTTATCCACATAATTAGTGCGTTAAAATTGCAATACATTTCAAACGGCTGAAAATTGTCTAAACGTAAGAGCTGGAACTTTTTTTCAAATCGCCTTCTACTCAATTTTGATTTCAAAAAAGTTAGTTTTTCTTTGTCAGTAAAATTACTTGAAAGTCAATGGAAATGCTTTTAACTTATCCACATAATTAGTGCGTTAAAATTGAAATACATTTCAAATGGCTGAAAATTGTCTATACTTATGATCTGCAACTTTTTTTCAAATCGTGTTTAATTTAAATTTTAGAAACATTAGTTTTTCTAGTCAGTAAAATTACTTGAAAGTCAGTGGAAATGCTTTTAACTTATCCACATAATTAGAGCGTTAAAATTGCAATACATTTCAAACGGCTGAAAATTGTCTATACTTATGATCTGCAACTTTTTTTCAAATCGTGTTTAATTTAAATTTTAGAAACATTAGTTTTTCTTGTCAGTAAAATTACTTGAAAGTCTGTGGAAATGCTTTTATCTTATCCACATAATTAGTGCGTTTAAATTGCAATACATTTCAAACGGCTGAAAATTGTCTAAACTTATGATCTGCCACTTTTTTTTCAAATCGCCTTCTACTCAATTTTAATTTTAGAAACATTGGTTTTTCTAGTCAGTAAAATTACTTGAATGTCTCTGGAAATGCTTTTAACTTATCCACATAATTAGTGCGTTAAAATTGAAATACATTTCAAACGGCTGAAAATTGTCTATACTTATGATCTGCAACTTTTTTTCAAATCGTGTTTAATTTTAATTTTAGAAACATTAGTTTTTCTTGTCAGTAAAATTACTTGAAAGTCAATGGAAATGCTTTTAACTTATCCACATAATTAGTGCGTTAAAAGTGCAATACATTTCTAACGGCTGAAAATTGTCTAAACTTATGATCTGCAATTTTTTTCAAATCGCCTTCTACTCAATTTTAATTTTAGAAACATTGGTTTTTCTAGTCAGTAAAATAACTTGAAAGTCAATGGAAATGCTTTTAACTTATCCACATAATTAGTGCGTTAAAAGTGCAATACATTTCTAACGGCTGAAAATTGTCTAAACTTATGATCTGCAATTTTTTTTCAAATCGTGTCTAATTTTAATTTTAGAAACATTAGTTTTTCTTGTCAGTAAAATTACTTGAAAGTCTGTGGAAATGCTTTTAACTTATCCACATAATTAGTGCGTTTAAATTGCAATACATTTCAAACGGCTGAAAATTGTCTAAACTTATGATCTGCCACTTTTTTTTCAAATCGCCTTCTACTCAATTTTAATTTTAGAAACATTTGTTTTTCTTGTCAGTAAAATTACTTAAAAGTCAATGGAAATGCTTTTAACTTATCCACATAATTAGTGCGTTAAAAGTGCAATACATTTCTAACGGCTGAAAATTGTCTAAACTTATGATCTGCAATTTTTTTTCAAATCGTGTTTAATTTTAATTTTAGAAACATTAGTTTTTCTTGTCAGTAAAATTACTTGAAAGTCTGTGGAAATGCTTTTAACTTATCCACATAATTAGTGCGTTAAAATTGCAATACATTTCAAACGGCTGAAAATTGTCTAAACGTATGAGCTGGAACTTTTTTTCAAATCGCCTTCTACTCAATTTTGATTTCAGAAAAGTTAGTTTTTCTTTGTCAGTAAAATTACTTGAAAGTCAATGGAAATGCTTTTAACTTATCCACATAATTAGTGCGTTAAAATTGAAATACATTTCAAACGGCTGAAAATTGTCTATACTTATGATCTGCAACTTTTTTTCAAATCGTGTTTAATTTTAATTTTAGAAACATTAGTTTTTCTAGTCAGTAAAATTACTTGAAAGTCAGTGGAAATGCTTTTAACTTATCCACATAATTAGTGCGTTAAAATTGCAATACATTTCAAACGGCTGAAAATTGTCTATACTTATGATCTGCAACTTTTTTTCAAATCGTGTTTAATTTTAATTTTAGAAACATTAGTTTTTCTTGTCAGTAAAATTACTTGAAAGTCTGTGGAAATGCTTTTATCTTATCCACATAATTAGTGCGTTTAAATTGCAATACATTTCAAACGGCTGAAAATTGTCTAAACTTATGATCTGCCACTTTTTTTTCAAATCGCCTTCTACTCAATTTTAATTTTAGAAACATTGGTTTTTCTAGTCAGTAAAATTACTTGAAAGTCTGTGGAAATGCTTTTAACTTATCCACATAATTAGTGCGTTAAAATTGCAATACATTTCAAACGGCTGAAAATTGTCTAAACGTATGAGCTGGAACTTTTTTTCAAATCGCCTTCTACTCAATTTTGATTTCAGAAAAGCTAGTTTTTCTTGTCAGTAAAATTACTTGAAAGTCAATGGAAATGCTTTTAACTTATCCACATAATTAGTGCGTTAAAATTGAAATACATTTCAAACGGCTGAAAATTGTCTATACTTATGATCTGCAACTTTTTTTCAAATCGTGTTTAATTTTAATTTTAGAAACATTAGTTTTTCTTGTCAGTAAAATTACTTGAAAGTCAATGGAAATGCTTTTATCCACATAATTAGTGCGTTAAAAGTGCAATACATTTCTAACGGCTGAAAATTGTCTAAACTTATGATCTGCAATTTTTTTTCAAATCGTGTCTAATTTTAATTTTAGAAACATTAGTTTTTCTTGTCAGTAAAATTACTTGAAAGTCTGTGGAAATGCTTTTAACTTATCCACATAATTAGTGCGTTTAAATTGCAATACATTTCAAACGGCTGAAAATTGTCTAAACTTATGATCTGCCACTTTTTTTTCAAATCGCCTTCTACTCAATTTTAATTTTAGAAACATTTGTTTTTCTTGTCAGTAAAATTACTTAAAAGTCAATGGAAATGCTTTTAACTTATCCACATAATTAGTGCGTTAAAAGTGCAATACATTTCTAACGGCTGAAAATTGTCTAAACTTATGATCTGCCACTTTTTTTTCAAATCGCCTTCTACTCAATTTTAATTTTAGAAACATTAGTTTTTCTTGTCAGTAAAATTACTTGAAAGTCTGTGGAAATGCTTTTAACTTATCCACATAATTAGTGCGTTTAAATTGCAATACATTTCAAACGGCTGAAAATTGTCTAAACTTATGATCTGCCACTTTTTTTTCAAATCGCCTTCTACTCAATTTTAATTTTAGAAACATTTATTTTTCTTGTCAGTAAAATTACTTGAAAGTCTGTGGAAATGCTTTTAACTTATCCACATAATTAGTGCGTTAAAATTGCAATACATTTCTAAAGGCTAAAAATTGTCTAAACTTATGATCTGCAACTTTTTTTAAAATCGTGTTTAATTTTAATTTTAGGAACATTAGTTTTTCTTGTCAGTAAAATTACTTGAAAGTCTGTGGAAATGCTTTTAACTTATCCACATAATTAGTGCGTTAAAATTGCAATACATTTCAAACGGCTGAAAATTGTCTAAACGTAAGAGCTGGAACTTTTTTTCAAATCGCCTTCTACTCAATTTTGATTTCAAAAAAGTTAGTTTTTCTTTGTCAGTAAAATTACTTGAAAGTCAATGGAAATGCTTTTAACTTATCCACATAATTAGTGCGTTAAAATTGAAATACATTTCAAATGGCTGAAAATTGTCTATACTTATGATCTGCAACTTTTTTTCAAATCGTGTTTAATTTAAATTTTAGAAACATTAGTTTTTCTAGTCAGTAAAATTACTTGAAAGTCAGTGGAAATGCTTTTAACTTATCCACATAATTAGAGCGTTAAAATTGCAATACATTTCAAACGGCTGAAAATTGTCTATACTTATGATCTGCAACTTTTTTTCAAATCGTGTTTAATTTAAATTTTAGAAACATTAGTTTTTCTTGTCAGTAAAATTACTTGAAAGTCTGTGGAAATGCTTTTATCTTATCCACATAATTAGTGCGTTTAAATTGCAATACATTTCAAACGGCTGAAAATTGTCTAAACTTATGATCTGCCACTTTTTTTTCAAATCGCCTTCTACTCAATTTTAATTTTAGAAACATTGGTTTTTCTAGTCAGTAAAATTACTTGAATGTCTCTGGAAATGCTTTTAACTTATCCACATAATTAGTGCGTTAAAATTGAAATACATTTCAAACGGCTGAAAATTGTCTATACTTATGATCTGCAACTTTTTTTCAAATCGTGTTTAATTTTAATTTTAGAAACATTAGTTTTTCTTGTCAGTAAAATTACTTGAAAGTCAATGGAAATGCTTTTAACTTATCCACATAATTAGTGCGTTAAAAGTGCAATACATTTCTAACGGCTGAAAATTGTCTAAACTTATGATCTGCAATTTTTTTCAAATCGCCTTCTACTCAATTTTAATTTTAGAAACATTGGTTTTTCTAGTCAGTAAAATAACTTGAAAGTCAATGGAAATGCTTTTAACTTATCCACATAATTAGTGCGTTAAAAGTGCAATACATTTCTAACGGCTGAAAATTGTCTAAACTTATGATCTGCAATTTTTTTTCAAATCGTGTCTAATTTTAATTTTAGAAACATTAGTTTTTCTTGTCAGTAAAATTACTTGAAAGTCTGTGGAAATGCTTTTAACTTATCCACATAATTAGTGCGTTTAAATTGCAATACATTTCAAACGGCTGAAAATTGTCTAAACTTATGATCTGCCACTTTTTTTTCAAATCGCCTTCTACTCAATTTTAATTTTAGAAACATTTGTTTTTCTTGTCAGTAAAATTACTTAAAAGTCAATGGAAATGCTTTTAACTTATCCACATAATTAGTGCGTTAAAAGTGCAATACATTTCTAACGGCTGAAAATTGTCTAAACTTATGATCTGCAATTTTTTTTCAAATCGTGTTTAATTTTAATTTTAGAAACATTAGTTTTTCTTGTCAGTAAAATTACTTGAAAGTCTGTGGAAATGCTTTTAACTTATCCACATAATTAGTGCGTTAAAATTGCAATACATTTCAAACGGCTGAAAATTGTCTAAACGTATGAGCTGGAACTTTTTTTCAAATCGCCTTCTACTCAATTTTGATTTCAGAAAAGTTAGTTTTTCTTTGTCAGTAAAATTACTTGAAAGTCAATGGAAATGCTTTTAACTTATCCACATAATTAGTGCGTTAAAATTGAAATACATTTCAAACGGCTGAAAATTGTCTATACTTATGATCTGCAACTTTTTTTCAAATCGTGTTTAATTTTAATTTTAGAAACATTAGTTTTTCTAGTCAGTAAAATTACTTGAAAGTCAGTGGAAATGCTTTTAACTTATCCACATAATTAGTGCGTTAAAATTGCAATACATTTCAAACGGCTGAAAATTGTCTATACTTATGATCTGCAACTTTTTTTCAAATCGTGTTTAATTTTAATTTTAGAAACATTAGTTTTTCTTGTCAGTAAAATTACTTGAAAGTCTGTGGAAATGCTTTTATCTTATCCACATAATTAGTGCGTTTAAATTGCAATACATTTCAAACGGCTGAAAATTGTCTAAACTTATGATCTGCCACTTTTTTTTCAAATCGCCTTCTACTCAATTTTAATTTTAGAAACATTGGTTTTTCTAGTCAGTAAAATTACTTGAAAGTCTGTGGAAATGCTTTTAACTTATCCACATAATTAGTGCGTTAAAATTGCAATACATTTCAAACGGCTGAAAATTGTCTAAACGTATGAGCTGGAACTTTTTTTCAAATCGCCTTCTACTCAATTTTGATTTCAGAAAAGCTAGTTTTTCTTGTCAGTAAAATTACTTGAAAGTCAATGGAAATGCTTTTAACTTATCCACATAATTAGTGCGTTAAAATTGAAATACATTTCAAACGGCTGAAAATTGTCTATACTTATGATCTGCAACTTTTTTTCAAATCGTGTTTAATTTTAATTTTAGAAACATTAGTTTTTCTTGTCAGTAAAATTACTTGAAAGTCAATGGAAATGCTTTTATCCACATAATTAGTGCGTTAAAAGTGCAATACATTTCTAACGGCTGAAAATTGTCTAAACTTATGATCTGCAATTTTTTTTCAAATCGTGTCTAATTTTAATTTTAGAAACATTAGTTTTTCTTGTCAGTAAAATTACTTGAAAGTCTGTGGAAATGCTTTTAACTTATCCACATAATTAGTGCGTTTAAATTGCAATACATTTCAAACGGCTGAAAATTGTCTAAACTTATGATCTGCCACTTTTTTTTCAAATCGCCTTCTACTCAATTTTAATTTTAGAAACATTTGTTTTTCTTGTCAGTAAAATTACTTAAAAGTCAATGGAAATGCTTTTAACTTATCCACATAATTAGTGCGTTAAAAGTGCAATACATTTCTAACGGCTGAAAATTGTCTAAACTTATGATCTGCCACTTTTTTTTCAAATCGCCTTCTACTCAATTTTAATTTTAGAAACATTAGTTTTTCTTGTCAGTAAAATTACTTGAAAGTCTGTGGAAATGCTTTTAACTTATCCACATAATTAGTGCGTTTAAATTGCAATACATTTCAAACGGCTGAAAATTGTCTAAACTTATGATCTGCCACTTTTTTTTCAAATCGCCTTCTACTCAATTTTAATTTTAGAAACATTTATTTTTCTTGTCAGTAAAATTACTTGAAAGTCTGTGGAAATGCTTTTAACTTATCCACATAATTAGTGCGTTAAAATTGCAATACATTTCAAACGGCTGAAAATTGTCTAAACGTATGAGCTGGAACTTTTTTTCAAATCGCCTTCTACTCAATTTTGATTTCAGAAAAGCTAGTTTTTCTTGTCAGTAAAATTACTTGAAAGTCAATGGAAATGCTTTTAACTTATCCAGATAATTAGTGCGTTAAAATTGAAATACATTTCAAACGGCTGAAAATTGTCTATACTTATGATCTGCAACTTTTTTTCAAATCGTGTTTAATTTTAATTTTAGAAACATTAGTTTTTCTTGTCAGTAAAATTACTTGAAAGTCAATGGAAATGCTTTTATCCACATAATTAGTGCGTTAAAAGTGCAATACATTTCTAACGGCTGAAAATTGTCTAAACTTATGATCTGCAACTTTTTTTCAAATCGTGTAATTTTAATTTTAGAAACATTAGTTTTTCTTGTCAGTAAAATTACTTGAAAGTCTGTGGAAATGCTTTTAACTTATCCACATAATTAGTGCGTTTAAATTGCAATACATTTCAAACGGCTGAAAATTGTCTAAAATTATGATCTGCCACTTTTTTTTCAAATCGCCTTTTACTCAATTTTAATTTTAGAAACATTTGTTTTTCTTGTCAGTAAAATTACTTGAATGTCTGTGGAAATGCTTTTAACTTATCCACATAATTAGTGCGTTAAAATTGAAATACATTTCAAACGGCTGAAAATTGTCTAAACTTATGATCTGCAACTTTTTTTCAAATCGTGTAATTTTAATGTTAGAAACATTAGTTTTTCTTGTCAGTAAAATTACTTGAAAGTCTGTGGAAATGCTTTTAACTTATCCACATAATTAGTGCGTTTAAATTGCAATACATTTCAAACGGCTGAAAATTGTCTAAACTTATGATCTGCCACTTTTTTTTCAAATCGCCTTCTACTCAATTTTAATTTTAGAAACATTTGTTTTTCTTGTCAGTAAAATTACTTAAAAGTCAATGGAAATGCTTTTAACTTATCCACATAATTAGTGCGTTAAAAGTGCAATACATTTCTAACGGCTGAAAATTGTCTAAACTTATGATCTGCAATTTTTTTCAAATCGCCTTCTACTCAATTTTAATTTTAGAAACATTTGTTTTTCTTGTCAGTAAAATTACTTGAAAGTCAATGGAAATGCTTTTAACTTATCCACATAATTAGTGCGTTAAAATTGAAATACATTTCAAACGGCTGAAAATTGTCTATACTTATGATCTGCAACTTTTTTTCAAATCGTGTTTAATTTTAATTTTAGAAACATTAGTTTTTCTTGTCAGTAAAATTACTTGAAAGTCAATGGAAATGCTTTTATCCACATAATTAGTGCGTTAAAAGTGCAATACATTTCTAACGGCTGAAAATTGTCTAAACTTATGATCTGCAACTTTTTTTCAAATCGTGTAATTTTAATTTTAGAAACATTAGTTTTTCTTGTCAGTAAAATTACTTGAAAGTCTGTGGAAATGCTTTTAACTTATCCACATAATTAGTGCGTTTAAATTGCAATACATTTCAAACGGCTGAAAATTGTCTAAAATTATGATCTGCCACTTTTTTTTCAAATCGCCTTTTACACAATTTTAATTTTAGAAACATTTGTTTTTCTTGTCAGTAAAATTACTTGAATGTCTGTGGAAATGCTTTTAACTTATCCACATAATTAGTGCGTTAAAATTGAAATACATTTCAAACGGCTGAAAATTGTCTAAACTTATGATCTGCAACTTTTTTTCAAATCGTGTAATTTTAATGTTAGAAACATTAGTTTTTCTTGTCAGTAAAATTACTTGAAAGTCTGTGGAAATGCTTTTAACTTATCCACATAATTAGTGCGTTATATTGCAATACATTTCAAACGGCTGAAAATTGTCTAAACTTATGATCTGCCACTTTTTTTTCAAATCGCCTTCTACTCAATTTTAATTTTAGAAACATTTGTTTTTCTTGTCAGTAAAATTACTTAAAAGTCAATGGAAATGCTTTTAACTTATCCACATAATTAGTGCGTTAAAAGTGCAATACATTTCTAACGGCTGAAAATTGTCTAAACTTATGATCTGCAATTTTTTTCAAATCGCCTTCTACTCAATTTTAATTTTAGAAACATTTGTTTTTCTTGTCAGTAAAATTACTTAAAAGTCAATGGAAATGCTTTTAACTTATCCACATAATTAGTGCGTTAAAAGTGCAATACATTTCTAACGGCTGAAAATTGTCTAAACTTATGATCTGCAATTTTTTTTCAAATCGTGTTTAATTTTAATTTTAGAAACATTAGTTTTTCTTGTCAGTAAAATTACTTGAAAGTCTGTGGAAATGCTTTTAACTTATCCACATAATTAGTGCGTTTAAATTGCAATACATTTCAAACGGCTGAAAATTGTCTAAACTTATGATCTGCCACTTTTTTTTCAAATCGCCTTCTACTCAATTTTAATTTTAGAAACATTTGTTTTTCTTGTCAGTAAAATTACTTAAAAGTCAATGGAAATGCTTTTAACTTATCCACATAATTAGTGCGTTAAAAGTGCAATACATTTCTAACGGCTGAAAATTGTCTAAACTTATGATCTGCAATTTTTTTCAAATCGCCTTCTACTCAATTTTAATTTTAGAAACATTTGTTTTTCTTGTCAGTAAAATTACTTGAAAGTCAATGGAAATGCTTTTAACTTATCCACATAATTAGTGCGTTAAAATTGAAATACATTTCAAACGGCTGAAAATTGTCTATACTTATGATCTGCAACTTTTTTTCAAATCGTGTTTAATTTTAATTTTAGAAACATTAGTTTTTCTTGTCAGTAAAATTACTTGAAAGTCAATGGAAATGCTTTTAACTTATCCACATAATTAGTGCGTTAAAATTGCAATACATTTCAAACGGCTGAAAATTGTCTATACTTATGATCTGCAACTTTTTTTCAAATCGTGTTTAATTTTAATTTTAGAAACATTAGTTTTTCTTGTCAGTAAAATTACTTGAAAGTCTGTGGAAATGCTTTTATCTTATCCACATAATTAGTGCGTTTAAATTGCAATACATTTCAAACGGCTGAAAATTGTCTAAACTTATGATCTGCCACTTTTTTTTCAAATCGCCTTCTACTCAATTTTAATTTTAGAAACATTGGTTTTTCTAGTCAGTAAAATTACTTGAAAGTCTGTGGAAATGCTTTTAACTTATCCACATAATTAGTGCGTTAAAATTGCAATACATTTCAAACGGCTGAAAATTGTCTAAACGTATGAGCTGGAACTTTTTTTCAAATCGCCTTCTACTCAATTTTGATTTCAGAAAAGCTAGTTTTTCTTGTCAGTAAAATTACTTGAAAGTCAATGGAAATGCTTTTAACTTATCCACATAATTAGTGCGTTAAAATTGAAATACATTTCAAACGGCTGAAAATTGTCTATACTTATGATCTGCAACTTTTTTTCAAATCGTGTTTAATTTTAATTTTAGAAACATTAGTTTTTCTTGTCAGTAAAATTACTTGAAAGTCAATGGAAATGCTTTTATCCACATAATTAGTGCGTTAAAAGTGCAATACATTTCTAACGGCTGAAAATTGTCTAAACTTATGATCTGCAATTTTTTTTCAAATCGTGTCTAATTTTAATTTTAGAAACATTAGTTTTTCTTGTCAGTAAAATTACTTGAAAGTCTGTGGAAATGCTTTTAACTTATCCACATAATTAGTGCGTTTAAATTGCAATACATTTCAAACGGCTGAAAATTGTCTAAACTTATGATCTGCCACTTTTTTTTCAAATCGCCTTCTACTCAATTTTAATTTTAGAAACATTTATTTTTCTTGTCAGTAAAATTACTTGAAAGTCTGTGGAAATGCTTTTAACTTATCCACATAATTAGTGCGTTAAAATTGCAATACATTTCTAAAGGCTAAAAATTGTCTAAACTTATGATCTGCAACTTTTTTTTAAATCGTGTTTAATTTTAATTTTAGGAACATTAGTTTTTCTTGTCAGTAAAATTACTTGAAAGTCTGTGGAAATGCTTTTAACTTATCCACATAATTAGTGCGTTAAAATTGCAATACATTTCAAACGGCTGAAAATTGTCTAAACGTAAGAGCTGGAACTTTTTTTCAAATCGCCTTCTACTCAATTTTGATTTCAAAAAAGTTAGTTTTTCTTTGTCAGTAAAATTACTTGAAAGTCAATGGAAATGCTTTTAACTTATCCACATAATTAGTGCGTTAAAATTGAAATACATTTCAAATGGCTGAAAATTGTCTATACTTATGATCTGCAACTTTTTTTCAAATCGTGTTTAATTTAAATTTTAGAAACATTAGTTTTTCTAGTCAGTAAAATTACTTGAAAGTCAGTGGAAATGCTTTTAACTTATCCACATAATTAGAGCGTTAAAATTGCAATACATTTCAAACGGCTGAAAATTGTCTATACTTATGATCTGCAACTTTTTTTCAAATCGTGTTTAATTTTAATTTTAGAAACATTAGTTTTTCTTGTCAGTAAAATTACTTGAAAGTCAATGGAAATGCTTTTATCTTATCCACATAATTAGTGCGTTAAAAGTGCAATACATTTCTAACGGCTGAAAATTGTCTAAACTTATGATCTGCAATTTTTTTCAAATCGCCTTCTACTCAATTTTAATTTTAGAAACATTGGTTTTTCTAGTCAGTAAAATAACTTGAAAGTCAATGGAAATGCTTTTAACTTATCCACATAATTAGTGCGTTAAAAGTGCAATACATTTCTAACGGCTGAAAATTGTCTAAACTTATGATCTGCAATTTTTTTTCAAATCGTGTCTAATTTTAATTTTAGAAACATTAGTTTTTCTTGTCAGTAAAATTACTTGAAAGTCTGTGGAAATGCTTTTAACTTATCCACATAATTAGTGCGTTTAAATTGCAATACATTTCAAACGGCTGAAAATTGTCTAAACTTATGATCTGCCACTTTTTTTTCAAATCGCCTTCTACTCAATTTTAATTTTAGAAACATTTGTTTTTCTTGTCAGTAAAATTACTTAAAAGTCAATGGAAATGCTTTTAACTTATCCACATAATTAGTGCGTTAAAAGTGCAATACATTTCTAACGGCTGAAAATTGTCTAAACTTATGATCTGCAATTTTTTTTCAAATCGTGTTTAATTTTAATTTTAGAAACATTAGTTTTTCTTGTCAGTAAAATTACTTGAAAGTCTGTGGAAATGCTTTTAACTTATCCACATAATTAGTGCGTTAAAATTGCAATACATTTCAAACGGCTGAAAATTGTCTAAACGTATGAGCTGGAACTTTTTTTCAAATCGCCTTCTACTCAATTTTGATTTCAGAAAAGTTAGTTTTTCTTTGTCAGTAAAATTACTTGAAAGTCAATGGAAATGCTTTTAACTTATCCACATAATTAGTGCGTTAAAATTGAAATACATTTCAAACGACTGAAAATTGTCTATACTTATGATCTGCAACTTTTTTTCAAATCGTGTTTAATTTTAATTTTAGAAACATTAGTTTTTCTAGTCAGTAAAATTACTTGAAAGTCAGTGGAAATGCTTTTAACTTATCCACATAATTAGTGCGTTAAAATTGCAATACATTTCAAACGGCTGAAAATTGTCTATACTTATGATCTGCAACTTTTTTTCAAATCGTGTTTAATTTTAATTTTAGAAACATTAGTTTTTCTTGTCAGTAAAATTACTTGAAAGTCTGTGGAAATGCTTTTATCTTATCCACATAATTAGTGCGTTTAAATTGCAATACATTTCAAACGGCTGAAAATTGTCTAAACTTATGATCTGCCACTTTTTTTTCAAATCGCCTTCTACTCAATTTTAATTTTAGAAACATTGGTTTTTCTAGTCAGTAAAATTACTTGAAAGTCTGTGGAAATGCTTTTAACTTATCCACATAATTAGTGCGTTAAAATTGCAATACATTTCAAACGGCTGAAAATTGTCTAAACGTATGAGCTGGAACTTTTTTTCAAATCGCCTTCTACTCAATTTTGATTTCAGAAAAGCTAGTTTTTCTTGTCAGTAAAATTACTTGAAAGTCAATGGAAATGCTTTTAACTTATCCACATAATTAGTGCGTTAAAATTGAAATACATTTCAAACGGCTGAAAATTGTCTATACTTATGATCTGCAACTTTTTTTCAAATCGTGTTTAATTTTAATTTTAGAAACATTAGTTTTTCTTGTCAGTAAAATTACTTGAAAGTCAATGGAAATGCTTTTATCCACATAATTAGTGCGTTAAAAGTGCAATACATTTCTAACGGCTGAAAATTGTCTAAACTTATGATCTGCAATTTTTTTTCAAATCGTGTCTAATTTTAATTTTAGAAACATTAGTTTTTCTTGTCAGTAAAATTACTTGAAAGTCTGTGGAAATGCTTTTAACTTATCCACATAATTAGTGCGTTTAAATTGCAATACATTTCAAACGGCTGAAAATTGTCTAAAATTATGATCTGCCACTTTTTTTTCAAATCGCCTTTTACTCAATTTTAATTTTAGAAACATTAGTTTTTCTTGTCAGTAAAATTACTTGAATGTCTGTGGAAATGCTTTTAACTTATCCACATAATTAGTGCGTTAAAATTGAAATACATTTCAAACGGCTGAAAATTGTCTAAACTTATGATCTGCAACTTTTTTTCAAATCGTGTAATTTTAATGTTAGAAACATTAGTTTTTCTTGTCAGTAAAATTACTTGAAAGTCTGTGGAAATGCTTTTAACTTATCCACATAATTAGTGCGTTTAAATTGCAATACATTTCAAACGGCTGAAAATTGTCTAAACTTATGATCTGCCACTTTTTTTTCAAATCGCCTTCTACTCAATTTTAATTTTAGAAACATTTGTTTTTCTTGTCAGTAAAATTACTTAAAAGTCAATGGAAATGCTTTTAACTTATCCACATAATTAGTGCGTTAAAAGTGCAATACATTTCTAACGGCTGAAAATTGTCTAAACTTATGATCTGCAATTTTTTTTCAAATCGTGACTAATTTTAATTTTAGAAACATTAGTTTTTCTTGTCAGTAAAATTACTTGAAAGTCTGTGGAAATGCTTTTAACTTATCCACATAATTAGTGCGTTTAAATTGCAATACATTTCAAACGGCTGAAAATTGTCTAAACTTATGATCTGCCACTTTTTTTTCAAATCGCCTTCTACTCAATTTTAATTTTAGAAACATTAGTTTTTCTTGTCAGTAAAATTACTTGAAAGTCAATGGAAATGCTTTTATCCACATAATTAGTGCGTTAAAAGTGCAATACATTTCTAACGGCTGAAAATTGTCTAAACTTATGATCTGCAACTTTTTTTCAAATCGTGTAATTTTAATTTTAGAAACATTAGTTTTTCTTGTCAGTAAAATTACTTGAAAGTCTGTGGAAATGCTTTTAACTTATCCACATAATTAGTGCGTTTAAATTGCAATACATTTCAAACGGCTGAAAATTGTCTAAAATTATGATCTGCCACTTTTTTTTCAAATCGCCTTTTACTCAATTTTAATTTTAGAAACATTTGTTTTTCTTGTCAGTAAAATTACTTGAATGTCTGTGGAAATGCTTTTAACTTATCCACATAATTAGTGCGTTAAAAGTGCAATACATTTCTAACGGCTGAAAATTGTCTAAACTTATGATCTGCAATTTTTTTTCAAATCGTGTCTAATTTTAATTTTAGAAACATTAGTTTTTCTTGTCAGTAAAATTACTTGAAAGTCTGTGGAAATGCTTTTAACTTATCCACATAATTAGTGCGTTTAAATTGCAATACATTTCAAACGGCTGAAAATTGTCTAAACTTATGATCTGCCACTTTTTTTTCAAATCGTGTTTAAAATTTAATTTTAGAAACATTAGTTTTTCTTGTCAGTAAAATTACTTGAAAGTCTGTGGAAATGCTTTTAACTTATCCACATAATTAGTGCGTTAAAATTGCAATACATTTCAAACGGCTGAAAATTGTCTAAAATTATGATCTGCCACTTTTTTTTCAAATCGCCTTTTACTCAATTTTAATTTTAGAAACATTTGTTTTTCTTGTCAGTAAAATTACTTGAATGTCTGTGGAAATGCTTTTAACTTATCCACATAATTAGTGCGTTAAAATTGAAATACATTTCAAACGGCTGAAAATTGTCTAAACTTATGATCTGCAACTTTTTTTCAAATCGTGTAATTTTAATGTTAGAAACATTAGTTTTTCTTGTCAGTAAAATTACTTGAAAGTCTGTGGAAATGCTTTTAACTTATCCACATAATTAGTGCGTTTAAATTGCAATACATTTCAAACGGCTGAAAATTGTCTAAACTTATGATCTGCCACTTTTTTTTCAAATCGCCTTCTACTCAATTTTAATTTTAGAAACATTTGTTTTTCTTGTCAGTAAAATTACTTAAAAGTCAATGGAAATGCTTTTAACTTATCCACATAATTAGTGCGTTAAAAGTGCAATACATTTCTAACGGCTGAAAATTGTCTAAACTTATGATCTGCAATTTTTTTTCAAATCGTGTTTAATTTTAATTTTAGAAACATTAGTTTTTCTTGTCAGTAAAATTACTTGAAAGTCTGTGGAAATGCTTTTAACTTATCCACATAATTAGTGCGTTAAAAGTGCAATACATTTCTAACGGCTGAAAATTGTCTAAACTTATGATCTGCAATTTTTTTTCAAATCGTGTTTAATTTTAATTTTAGAAACATTAGTTTTTCTTGTCAGTAAAATTACTTGAAAGTCTGTGGAAATGCTTTTAACTTATCCACATAATTAGTGCGTTTAAATTGCAATACATTTCAAACGGCTGAAAATTGTCTAAACTTATGATCTGCCACTTTTTTTTCAAATCGCCTTCTACTCAATTTTAATTTTAGAAACATTTGTTTTTCTTGTCAGTAAAATTACTTGAAAGTCTGTGGAAATGCTTTTAACTTATCCACATAATTAGTGCGTTAAAATTGCAATACATTTCAAACTGCTGAAAATTGTCTATACTTATGATCTGCAACTTTTTTTCAAATCGTGTTTAATTTTAATTTTAGAAACATTAGTTTTTCTTGTCAGTAAAATTACTTGAAAGTCAATGGAAATGCTTTTATCCACATAATTAGTGCGTTAAAAGTGCAATACATTTCTAACGGCTGAAAATTGTCTAAACTTATGATCTGCAATTTTTTTTCAAATCGTGTTTAATTTTAATTTTAGAAACATTAGTTTTTCTTGTCAGTAAAATTACTTGAAAGTCTGTGGAAATGCTTTTAACTTATCCACATAATTAGTGCGTTTAAATTGCAATACATTTCAAACGGCTGAAAATTGTCTAAACTTATGATCTGCCACTTTTTTTTCAAATCGCCCTCTACTCAATTTTAATTTTAGAAACATTTGTTTTTCTTGTCAGTAAAATTACTTAAAAGTCAATGGAAATGCTTTTAACTTATCCACATAATTAGTGCGTTAAAAGTGCAATACATTTCTAACGGCTGAAAATTGTCTAAACTTATGATCTGCAATTTTTTTTCAAATCGTGCCTAATTTTAATTTTAGAAACATTAGTTTTTCTTGTCAGTAAAATTACTTGAAAGTCTGTGGAAATGCTTTTAACTTATCCACATAATTAGTGCGTTTAAATTGCAATACATTTCAAACGGCTGAAAATTGTCTAAACTTATGATCTGCCACTTTTTTTTCAAATCGCCTTCTACTCAATTTTAATTTTAGAAACATTTGTTTTTCTTGTCAGTAAAATTACTTAAAAGTCAATGGAAATGCTTTTAACTTATCCACATAATTAGTGCGTTAAAAGTCCAATACATTTCTAACGGCTGAAAATTGTCTAAACTTATGATCTGCAATTTTTTTTCAAATCGTGTTTAATTTTAATTTTAGAAACATTAGTTTTTCTTGTCAGTAAAATTACTTGAAAGTCAATGGAAATGCTTTTAACTTATCCACATAATTAGTGCGTTAAAATTGAAATACATTTCAAACGGCTGAAAATTGTCTATACTTATGATCTGCAACTTTTTTTCAAATCGTGTTTAATTTTAATTTTAGAAACATTAGTTTTTCTTGTCAGTAAAATTACTTGAAAGTCAATGGAAATGCTTTTATCCACATAATTAGTGCGTTAAAAGTGCAATACATTTCTAACGGCTGAAAATTGTCTAAACTTATGATCTGCAACTTTTTTTCAAATCGTGTAATTTTAATTTTAGAAACATTAGTTTTTCTTGTCAGTAAAATTACTTGAAAGTCTGTGGAAATGCTTTTAACTTATCCACATAATTAGTGCGTTTAAATTGCAATACATTTCAAACGGCTGAAAATTGACTAAAATTATGATCTGCCACTTTTTTTTCAAATCGCCTTTTACTCAATTTTAATTTTAGAAACATTTGTTTTTCTTGTCAGTAAAATTACTTGAATGTCTGTGGAAATGCTTTTAACTTATCCACATAATTAGTGCGTTAAAATTGAAATACATTTCAAACGGCTGAAAATTGTCTAAACTTATGATCTGCAACTTTTTTTCAAATCGTGTAATTTTAATGTTAGAAACATTAGTTTTTCTTGTCAGTAAAATTACTTGAAAGTCTGTGGAAATGCTTTTAACTTATCCACATAATTAGTGCGTTTAAATTGCAATACATTTCAAACGGCTGAAAATTGTCTAAACTTATGATCTGCCACTTTTTTTTCAAATCGCCTTCTACTCAATTTTAATTTTAGAAACATTTGTTTTTCTTGTCAGTAAAATTACTTAAAAGTCAATGGAAATGCTTTTAACTTATCCACATAATTAGTGCGTTAAAAGTGCAATACATTTCTAACGGCTGAAAATTGTCTAAACTTATGATCTGCAATTTTTTTTCAAATCGTGTCTAATTTTAATTTTAGAAACATTAGTTTTTCTTGTCAGTAAAATTACTTGAAAGTCTGTGGAAATGCTTTTAACTTATCCACATAATTAGTGCGTTTAAATTGCAATACATTTCAAACGGCTGAAAATTGTCTAAACTTATGATCTGCCACTTTTTTTTCAAATCGCCTTCTACTCAATTTTAATTTTAGAAACATTAGTTTTTCTTGTCAGTAAAATTACTTGAAAGTCAATGGAAATGCTTTTATCCACATAATTAGTGCGTTAAAAGTGCAATACATTTCTAACGGCTGAAAATTGTCTAAACTTATGATCTGCAACTTTTTTTCAAATCGTGTAATTTTAATTTTAGAAACATTAGTTTTTCTTGTCAGTAAAATTACTTGAAAGTCTGTGGAAATGCTTTTAACTTATCCACATAATTAGTGCGTTTAAATTGCAATACATTTCAAACGGCTGAAAATTGTCTAAAATTATGATCTGCCACTTTTTTTTCAAATCGCCTTTTACTCAATTTTAATTTTAGAAACATTTGTTTTTCTTGTCAGTAAAATTACTTGAATGTCTGTGGAAATGCTTTTAACTTATCCACATAATTAGTGCGTTAAAAGTGCAATACATTTCTAACGGCTGAAAATTGTCTAAACTTATGATCTGCAATTTTTTTTCAAATCGTGTTTAATTTTAATTTTAGAAACATTAGTTTTTCTTGTCAGTAAAATTACTTGAAAGTCTGTGGAAATGCTTTTAACTTATCCACATAATTAGTGCGTTTAAATTGCAATACATTTCAAACGGCTGAAAATTGTCTAAACTTATGATCTGCCACTTTATTTTCAAATCGTGTTTAAAATTTAATTTTAGAAACATTAGTTTTTCTTGTCAGTAAAATTACTTGAAAGTCTGTGGAAATGCTTTTAACTTATCCACATAATTAGTGCGTTAAAATTGCAATACATTTCAAACGGCTGAAAATTGTCTAAAATTATGATCTGCCACTTTTTTTTCAAATCGCCTTTTACTCAATTTTAATTTTAGAAACATTTGTTTTTCTTGTCAGTAAAATTACTTGAATGTCTGTGGAAATGCTTTTAACTTATCCACATAATTAGTGCGTTAAAATTGAAATACATTTCAAACGGCTGAAAATTGTCTAAACTTATGATCTGCAACTTTTTTTCAAATCGTGTAATTTTAATGTTAGAAACATTAGTTTTTCTTGTCAGTAAAATTACTTGAAAGTCTGTGGAAATGCTTTTAACTTATCCACATAATTAGTGCGTTTAAATTGCAATACATTTCAAACGGCTGAAAATTGTCTAAACTTATGATCTGCCACTTTTTTTTCAAATCGCCTTCTACTCAATTTTAATTTTAGAAACATTTGTTTTTCTTGTCAGTAAAATTACTTAAAAGTCAATGGAAATGCTTTTAACTTATCCACATAATTAGTGCGTTAAAAGTGCAATACATTTCTAACGGCTGAAAATTGTCTAAACTTATGATCTGCAATTTTTTTTCAAATCGTGTTTAATTTTAATTTTAGAAACATTAGTTTTTCTTGTCAGTAAAATTACTTGAAAGTCTGTGGAAATGCTTTTAACTTATCCACATAATTAGTGCGTTTAAATTGCAATACATTTCAAACGGCTGAAAATTGTCTAAACTTATGATCTGCCACTTTTTTTTCAAATCGCCTTCTACTCAATTTTAATTTTAGAAACATTTGTTTTTCTTGTCAGTAAAATTACTTAAAAGTCAATGGAAATGCTTTTAACTTATCCACATAATTAGTGCGTTAAAAGTCCAATACATTTCTAACGGCTGAAAATTGTCTAAACTTATGATCTGCAATTTTTTTTCAAATCGTGTTTAATTTTAATTTTAGAAACATTAGTTTTTCTTGTCAGTAAAATTACTTGAAAGTCTGTGGAAATGCTTTTATCTTATCCACATAATTAGTGCGTTTAAATTGCAATACATTTCAAACGGCTGAAAATTGTCTAAACTTATGATCTGCCACTTTTTTTTCAAATCGCCTTCTACTCAATTTTAATTTTAGAAACATTGGTTTTTCTAGTCAGTAAAATTACTTGAATGTCTCTGGAAATGCTTTTAACTTATCCACATAATTAGTGCGTTAAAATTGAAATACATTTCAAACGGCTGAAAATTGTCTATACTTATGATCTGCAACTTTTTTTCAAATCGTGTTTAATTTTAATTTTAGAAACATTAGTTTTTCTTGTCAGTAAAATTACTTGAAAGTCAATGGAAATGCTTTTAACTTATCCACATAATTAGTGCGTTAAAAGTGCAATACATTTCTAACGGCTGAAAATTGTCTAAACTTATGATCTGCAATTTTTTTCAAATCGCCTTCTACTCAATTTTAATTTTAGAAACATTGGTTTTTCTAGTCAGTAAAATTACTTGAAAGTCAATGGAAATGCTTTTAACTTATCCACATAATTAGTGCGTTAAAAGTGCAATACATTTCTAACGGCTGAAAATTGTCTAAACTTATGATCTGCAATTTTTTTTCAAATCGTGTCTAATTTTAATTTTAGAAACATTAGTTTTTCTTGTCAGTAAAATTACTTGAAAGTCTGTGGAAATGCTTTTAACTTATCCACATAATTAGTGCGTTTAAATTGCAATACATTTCAAACGGCTGAAAATTGTCTAAACTTATGATCTGCCACTTTTTTTTCAAATCGTGTTTAAAATTTAATTTTAGAAACATTAGTTTTTCTTGTCAGTAAAATTACTTGAATGTCTGTGGAAATGCTTTTAACTTATCCACATAATTAGTGCGTTAAAATTGAAATACATTTCAAACGGCTGAAAATTGTCTAAACTTATGATCTGCAACTTTTTTTCAAATCGTGTAATTTTAATGTTAGAAACATTAGTTTTTCTTGTCAGTAAAATTACTTGAAAGTCTGTGGAAATGCTTTTAACTTATCCACATAATTAGTGCGTTTAAATTGCAATACATTTCAAACGGCTGAAAATTGTCTAAACTTATGATCTGCCACTTTTTTTTCAAATCGCCTTCTACTCAATTTTAATTTTAGAAACATTTGTTTTTCTTGTCAGTAAAATTACTTAAAAGTCAATGGAAATGCTTTTAACTTATCCACATAATTAGTGCGTTAAAAGTGCAATACATTTCTAACGGCTGAAAATTGTCTAAACTTATGATCTGCAATTTTTTTTCAAATCGTGTTTAATTTTAATTTTAGAAACATTAGTTTTTCTTGTCAGTAAAATTACTTGAAAGTCTGTGGAAATGCTTTTAACTTATCCACATAATTAGTGCGTTTAAATTGCAATACATTTCAAACGGCTGAAAATTGTCTAAACTTATGATCTGCCACTTTTTTTTTAAATCGCCTTCTACTCAATTTTAATTTTAGAAACATTTGTTTTTCTTGTCAGTAAAATTACTTAAAAGTCAATGGAAATGCTTTTAACTTATCCACATAATTAGTGCGTTAAAAGTCCAATACATTTCTAACGGCTGAAAATTGTCTAAACTTATGATCTGCAATTTTTTTTCAAATCGTGTTTAATTTTAGATTTAGAAACATTAGTTTTTCTTGTCAGTAAAATTACTTGAAAGTCTGTGGAAATGCTTTTATCTTATCCACATAATTAGTGCGTTTAAATTGCAATACATTTCAAACGGCTGAAAATTGTCTAAACTTATGATCTGCCACTTTTTTTTCAAATCGCCTTCTACTCAATTTTAATTTTAGAAACATTGGTTTTTCTAGTCAGTAAAATTACTTGAATGTCTCTGGAAATGCTTTTAACTTATCCACATAATTAGTGCGTTAAAATTGAAATACATTTCAAACGGCTGAAAATTGTCTATACTTATGATCTGCAACTTTTTTTCAAATCGTGTTTAATTTTAATTTTAGAAACATTAGTTTTTCTTGTCAGTAAAATTACTTGAAAGTCAATGGAAATGCTTTTAACTTATCCACATAATTAGTGCGTTAAAAGTGCAATACATTTCTAACGGCTGAAAATTGTCTAAACTTATGATCTGCAATTTTTTTCAAATCGCCTTCTACTCAATTTTAATTTTAGAAACATTGGTTTTTCTAGTCAGTAAAATTACTTTAAAGTCAATGGAAATGCTTTTAACTTATCCACATAATTAGTGCGTTAAAAGTGCAATACATTTCTAACGGCTGAAAATTGTCTAAACTTATGATCTGCAATTTTTTTTCAAATCGTGTCTAATTTTAATTTTAGAAACATTAGTTTTTCTTGTCAGTAAAATTACTTGAAAGTCTGTGGAAATGCTTTTAACTTATCCACATAATTAGTGCGTTTAAATTGCAATACATTTCAAACGGCTGAAAATTGTCTAAACTTATGATCTGCCACTTTTTTTTCAAATCGTGTTTAAAATTTAATTTTAGAAACATTAGTTTTTCTTGTCAGTAAAATTACTTGAAAGTCTGTGGAAATGCTTTTAACTTATCCACATAATTAGTGCGTTTAAATTGCAATACATTTCAAACGGCTGAAAATTGTCTAAAATTATGATCTGCCACTTTTTTTTCAAATCGCCTTTTACTCAATTTTAATTTTAGAAACATTTGTTTTTCTTGTCAGTAAAATTACTTGAATGTCTGTGGAAATGCTTTTAACTTATCCACATAATTAGTGCGTTAAAAGTGCAATACATTTCTAACGGCTGAAAATTGTCTAAACTTATGATCTGCAACTTTTTTTCAAATCGTGTAATTTTAATTTTAGAAACATTAGTTTTTCTTGTCAGTAAAATTACTTGAAAGTCTGTGGAAATGCTTTTAACTTATCCACATAATTAGTGCGTTTAAATTGCAATACATTTCAAACGGCTGAAAATTGTCTAAAATTATGATCTGCCACTTTTTTTTCAAATCGCCTTTTACTCAATTTTAATTTTAGAAACATTTGTTTTTCTTGTCAGTAAAATTACTTGAATGTCTGTGGAAATGCTTTTAACTTATCCACATAATTAGTGCGTTAAAATTGAAATACATTTCAAACGGCTGAAAATTGTCTAAACTTATGATCTGCAACTTTTTTTCAAATCGTGTAATTTTAATGTTAGAAACTTTAGTTTTTCTTGTCAGTAAAATTACTTGAAAGTCTGTGGAAATGCTTTTAACTTATCCACATAATTAGTGCGTTTAAATTGCAATACATTTCAAACGGCTGAAAATTGTCTAAACTTATGATCTGCCACTTTTTTTTCAAATCGCCTTCTACTCAATTTTAATTTTAGAAACATTTGTTTTTCTTGTCAGTAAAATTACTTAAAAGTCAATGGAAATGCTTTTAACTTATCCACATAATTAGTGCGTTAAAAGTGCAATACATTTCTAACGGCTGAAAATTGTCTAAACTTATGATCTGCAATTTTTTTTCAAATCGTGTTTAATTTTAATTTTAGAAACATTAGTTTTTCTTGTCAGTAAAATTACTTGAAAGTCTGTGGAAATGCTTTTAACTTATCCACATAATTAGTGCGTTTAAATTGCAATACATTTCAAACGGCTGAAAATTGTCTAAACTTATGATCTGCCACTTTTTTTTCAAATCGCCTTCTACTCAATTTTAATTTTAGAAACATTTGTTTTTCTTGTCAGTAAAATTACTTAAAAGTCAATGGAAATGCTTTTAACTTATCCACATAATTAGTGCGTTAAAAGTCCAATACATTTCTAACGGCTGAAAATTGTCAAAACTTATGATCTGCAATTTTTTTTCAAATCGTGTTTAATTTTAATTTTAGAAACATTAGTTTTTCTTGTCAGTAAAATTACTTGAAAGTATGTGGAAATGCTTTTAACTTATCCACATAATTAGTGCGTTAAAATTGCAATACATTTCAAACGGCTGAAAATTGTCTATACTTATGATCTGCAACTTTTTTTCAAATCGTGTTTAATTTTAATTTTAGAAACATTAGTTTTTCTTGTCAGTAAAATTACTTGAAAGTCTGTGGAAATGCTTTTAACTTATCCACATAATTAGTGCGTTTAAATTGCAATACATTTCAAACGGCTGAAAATTGTCTATACTTATGATCTGCAACTTTTTTTCAAATCGTGTTTAATTTAAATTTTAGAAACATTAGTTTTTCTTGTCAGTAAAATTACTTGAAAGTCAATGGAAATGCTTTTAACTTATCCACATAATTAGTGCGTTAAAAGTGCAATACATTTCTAACGGCTGAAAATTGTCTAAACTTATGATCTGCAATTTTTTTCAAATCGCCTTCTACTCAATTTTAATTTTAGAAACATTGGTTTTTCTAGTCAGTAAAATTACTTGAATGTCTGTGGAAATGCTTTTAACTTATCCACATAATTAGTGCGTTAAAAGTGCAATACATTTCTAAAGGCTAAAAATTGTCTAAACTTATAATCTGCAACTTTTTTTCAAATCGTGTTTAATTTTAATTTTAGAAACATTAGTTTTTCTTGTCAGTAAAATTACTTGAAAGTCTGTGGAAATGCTTTTAACTTATCCACATAATTAGTGCGTTTAAATTGCAATACATTTCAAACGGCTGAAAATTGTCTAAACTTATGATCTGCCACTTTTTTTTCAAATCGCCTTCTACTCAATTTTAATTTTAGAAACATTGGTTTTTCTAGTCAGTAAAATTACTTGAATGTCTCTGGAAATGCTTTTAACTTATCCACATAATTAGTGCGTTAAAATTGCAATACATTTCAAACGGCTGAAAATTGTCTAAACGTATGACCTGGAACTTTTTTTCAAATCGCCTTCTACTCAATTTAGATTTCAGAAAAGCTAGTTTTTCTTGTCAGTAAAATTACTTGAAAGTCAATGAAAATGCTTTTAACTTATCCACATAATTAGTGCGTTAAAATTGAAATACATTTCAAACGGCTGAAAATTGTCTATACTTATGATCTGCAAGTTTTTTTCAAATCGTGTTTAATTTTAATTTTAGAAACATTAGTTTTTCTTGTCAGTAAAATTACTTGAAAGTCAATGGAAATGCTTTTAACTTATCCACATAATTAGTGCGTTAAAAGTGCAATACATTTCTAACGGCTGAAAATTGTCTAAACTTATGATCTGCAATTTTTTTCAAATCGCCTTCTACTCAATTTTAATTTTAGAAACATTGGTTTTTCTAGTCAGTAAAATTACTTGAATGTCTGTGGAAATGCTTTTAACTTATCCACATAATTAGTGCGTTAAAAGTGCAATACATTTCTAAAGGCTAAAAATTGTCTAAACTTATGATCTGCAACTTTTTTTCAAATCGTGTTTAATTTTAATTTTAGAAACATTAGTTTTTCTTGTCAGTAAAATTACTTGAAAGTCTGTGGAAATGCTTTTAACTTATCCACATAATTAGTGCGTTTAAATTGCAATACATTTCAAACGGCTGAAAATTGTCTAAACTTATGATCTGCCACTTTTTTTTCAAATCGCCTTCTACTCAATTTTAATTTTAGAAACATTGGTTTTTCTAGTCAGTAAAATTACTTGAATGTCTGTGGAAATGCTTTTAACTTATCCACATAATTAGTGCGTAAAAATTGAAATACATTTCAAACGGCTGAAAATTGTCTATACTTATGATCTGCAACTTTTTTTCAAATCGTGTTTAATTTTAATTTTAGAAACATTAGTTTTTCTAGTCAGTAAAATTACTTGAAAGTCAGTGGAAATGCTTTTAACTTATCCACATAATTAGTGCGTTAAAATTGCAATACATTTCAAACGGCTGAAAATTGTCTAAACTTATGATCTGCAACTTTTTTTCAAATCGTGTTTTATTTTAATTTTAGAAACATTAGTTTTTCTTGTCAGTAAAATTACTTGAAAGTCTGTGGAAATGCTTTTATCTTATCCACATAATTAGTGCGTTTAAATTGCAATACATTTCAAACGGCTGAAAATTGTCTAAACTTATGATCTGCCACTTTTTTTTCAAATCGCCTTCTACTCAATTTTAATTTTAGAAACATTGGTTTTTCTAGTCAGTAAAATTACTTGAATGTCTCTGGAAATGCTTTTAACTTATCCACATAATTAGTGCGTTAAAATTGCAATACATTTCAAACGGCTGAAAATTGTCTAAACGTATGAGCTGGAACTTTTTTTCAAATCGCCTTCTACTCAATTTTGATTTCAGAAAAGCTAGTTTTTCTTGTCAGTAAAATTACTTGAAAGTCAATGGAAATGCTTTTAACATATCCACATAATTAGTGCGTTAAAATTGAAATACATTTCAAACGGCTGAAAATTGTCTATACTTATGATCTGCAACTTTTTTTCAAATCGTGTTTAATTTTAATTTTAGAAACATTAGTTTTTCTTGTCAGTAAAATTACTTGAAAGTCTGTGGAAATGCTTTTAACTTATCCACATAATTAGTGCGTTTAAATTGCAATACATTTCAAACGGCTGAACATTGTCTAAAATTATGATCTGCCACTTTTTTTTCAAATCGCCTTTTACTCAATTTTAATTTTAGAAACATTTGTTTTTCTTGTCAGTAAAATTACTTGAATGTCTGTGGAAATGCTTTTAACTTATCCACATAATTAGTGCGTTAAAATTGAAATACATTTCAAACGGCTGAAAATTGTCTATACTTATGATCTGCAACTTTTTTTCAAATCGTGTTTAATTTTAATTTTAGAAACATTAGTTTTTCTTGTCAGTAAAATTACTTGAAAGTCAGTGGAAATGCTTTTAACTTATCCACATAATTAGTGCGTTAAAATTGCAATGCATTTCAAACGGCTGAAAATTTCTAAACGTATGAGCTGGAACTTTTTTTCAAATCGCCTTCTACTCAATTTTGATTTCAGAAAAGCTAGTTTTTCTTGTCAGTAAAATTACTTGAAAGTCAATGGAAATGCTTTTAACTTATCCACATAATTAGTGCGTTAAAAGTGCAATACATTTCTAACGGCTGAAAATTGTCTAAACTTATGATCTGCAATTTTTTTCAAATCGCCTTCTACTCAATTTTAATTTTAGAAACATTGGTTTTTCTAGTCAGTAAAATTACTTGAATGTCTGTGGAAATGCTTTTAACTTATCCACATAATTAGTGCGTTAAAAGTGCAATACATTTCTAAAGGCTAAAAATTGTCTAAACTTATAATCTGCAACTTTTTTTCAAATCGTGTTTAATTTTAATTTTAGAAACATTAGTTTTTCTTGTCAGTAAAATTACTTGAAAGTCTGTGGAAATGCTTTTAACTTATCCACATAATTAGTGCGTTTAAATTGCAATACATTTCAAACGGCTGAAAATTGTCTAAACTTATGATCTGCTACTTTTTTTTCAAATCGCCTTCTACTCAATTTTAATTTTAGAAACATTGGTTTTTCTAGTCAGTAAAATTACTTGAATGTCTCTGGAAATGCTTTTAACTTATCCACATAATTAGTGCGTTAAAATTGCAATACATTTCAAACGGCTGAAAATTGTCTAAACGTATGACCTGGAACTTTTTTTCAAATCGCCTTCTACTCAATTTAGATTTCAGAAAAGCTAGTTTTTCTTGTCAGTAAAATTACTTGAAAGTCAATGAAAATGCTTTTAACTTATCCACATAATTAGTGCGTTAAAATTGAAATACATTTCAAACGGCTGAAAATTGTCTATACTTATGATCTGCAAGTTTTTTTCAAATCGTGTTTAATTTTAATTTTAGAAACATTAGTTTTTCTTGTCAGTAAAATTACTTGAAAGTCAATGGAAATGCTTTTAACTTATCCACATAATTAGTGCGTTAAAAGTGCAATACATTTCTAACGGCTGAAAATTGTCTAAACTTATGATCTGCAATTTTTTTCAAATCGCCTTCTACTCAATTTTAATTTTAGAAACATTGGTTTTTCTAGTCAGTAAAATTACTTGAATGTCTGTGGAAATGCTTTTAACTTATCCACATAATTAGTGCGTTAAAAGTGCAATACATTTCTAAAGGCTAAAAATTGTCTAAACTTATGATCTGCAACTTTTTTTCAAATCGTGTTTAATTTTAATTTTAGAAACATTAGTTTTTCTTGTCAGTAAAATTACTTGAAAGTCTGTGGAAATGCTTTTAACTTATCCACATAATTAGTGCGTTTAAATTGCAATACATTTCAAACGGCTGAAAATTGTCTAAACTTATGATCTGCCACTTTTTTTTCAAATCGCCTTCTACTCAATTTTAATTTTAGAAACATTGGTTTTTCTAGTCAGTAAAATTACTTGAATGTCTGTGGAAATGCTTTTAACTTATCCACATAATTAGTGCGTAAAAATTGAAATACATTTCAAACGGCTGAAAATTGTCTATACTTATGATCTGCAACTTTTTTTCAAATCGTGTTTAATTTTAATTTTAGAAACATTAGTTTTTCTAGTCAGTAAAATTACTTGAAAGTCAGTGGAAATGCTTTTAACTTATCCACATAATTAGTGCGTTAAAATTGCAATACATTTCAAACGGCTGAAAATTGTCTAAACTTATGATCTGCAACTTTTTTTCAAATCGCCTTCTACTCAATTTTGATTTCAGAAAAGCTAGTTTTTCTTGTCAGTAAAATTACTTGAAAGTCAATGGAAATGCTTTTAACATATCCACATAATTAGTGCGTTAAAATTGAAATACATTTCAAACGGCTGAAAATTGTCTATACTTATGATCTGCAACTTTTTTTCAAATCGTGTTTAATTTTAATTTTAGAAACATTAGTTTTTCTTGTCAGTAAAATTACTTGAAAGTCAATGGAAATGCTTTTAACTTATCCACATAATTAGTTCGTTAAAAGTGCAATACATTTCTAACGGCTGAAAATTGTCTAAACTTATGATCTGCAACTTTTTTTCAAATCTTGTAATTTTAATTTTGGAAACATTAGTTTTTCTTGTCAGTAAAATTACTTGAAAGTCTGTGGAAATGCTTTTAACTTATCCACATAATTAGTGCGTTTAAATTGCAATACATTTCAAACGGCTGAAAATTGTCTAAAATTATGATCTGCCACTTTTTTTTCAAATCGCCTTTTACTCAATTTTAATTTTAGAAACATTTGTTTTTCTTGTCAGTAAAATTACTTGAATGTCTGTGGAAATGCTTTTAACTTATCCACATAATTAGTGCGTTAAAATTGAAATACATTTCAAACGGCTGAAAATTGTCTATACTTATGATCTGCAACTTTTTTTCAAATCGTGTTTAATTTTAATTTTAGAAACATTAGTTTTTCTTGTCAGTAAAATTACTTGAAAGTCAGTGGAAATGCTTTTAACTTATCCACATAATTAGTGCGTTAAAATTGCAATGCATTTCAAACGGCTGAAAATTTCTAAACGTATGAGCTGGAACTTTTTTTCAAATCGCCTTCTACTCAATTTTGATTTCAGAAAAGCTAGTTTTTCTTGTCAGTAAAATTACTTGAAAGTCAATGGAAATGCTTTTAACTTATCCACATAATTAGTGCGTTAAAATTGAAATACATTTCAAACGGCTGAAAATTGTCTATACTTATGATCTGCAAGTTTTTTTCAAATCGTGTTTAATTTTAATTTTAGAAACATTAGTTTTTCTTGTCAGTAAAATTACTTGAAAGTCAATGGAAATGCTTTTAACTTATCCACATAATTAGTGCGTTAAAAGTGCAATACATTTCTAACGGCTGAAAATTGTCTAAACTTATGATCTGCAATTTTTTTCAAATCGCCTTCTACTCAATTTTAATTTTAGAAACATTGGTTTTTCTAGTCAGTAAAATTACTTGAATGTCTGTGGAAATGCTTTTAACTTATCCACATAATTAGTGCGTTAAAAGTGCAATACATTTCTAAAGGCTAAAAATTGTCTAAACTTATGATCTGCAACTTTTTTTCAAATCGTGTTTAATTTTAATTTTAGAAACATTAGTTTTTCTTGTCAGTAAAATTACTTGAAAGTCTGTGGAAATGCTTTTAACTTATCCACATAATTAGTGCGTTTAAATTGCAATACATTTCAAACGGCTGAAAATTGTCTAAACTTATGATCTGCCACTTTTTTTTCAAATCGCCTTCTACTCAATTTTAATTTTAGAAACATTGGTTTTTCTAGTCAGTAAAATTACTTGAATGTCTGTGGAAATGCTTTTAACTTATCCACATAATTAGTGCGTTAAAATTGCAATACATTTCAAACGGCTGAAAATTGTCTAAACGTATGAGCTGGAACTTTTTTTCAAATCGCCTTCTACTCAATTTTGATTTCAGAAAAGCTAGTTTTTCTTGTCAGTAAAATTACTTGAAAGTCTGTGGAAATGCTTTTAACTTATCCACATAATTAGTGCGTTAAAATTGAAATACATTTCAAACGGCTGAAAATTGTCTATACTTATGATCTGCAACTTTTTTTCAAATCGTGTTTAATTTTAATTTTAGAAACATTAGTTTTTCTTGTCAGTAAAATTACTTGAAAGTCAATGGAAATGCTTTTAACTTATCCACATAATTAGTGCGTTAAAAGTGCAATACATTTCTAACGGCTGAAAATTGTCTAAACTTATGATCTGCAACTTTTTTTCAAATCGTGTTTAATTTAAATTTTAGAAACATTAGTTTTTCTTGTCAGTAAAATTACTTGAAAGTCAGTGGAAATGCTTTTAACTTATCCACATAATTAGTGCGTTAAAAGTGCAATACATTTCTAACGGCTGAAAATTGTCTAAACTTATGATCTGCAACTTTTTTTCAAATCGTGTAATTTTAATTTTAGAAACATTAGTTTTTCTTGTCAGTAAAATTACTTGAAAGTCTGTGGAAATGCTTTTAACTTATCCACATAATTAGTGCGTTAAAATTGCAATACATTTCATACGGCTGAAAATTGTCTAAACTTATGATCTGCCACTTTTTTTTCAAATCGCCTTCTACTCAATTTTAATTTTAGAAACATTTGTTTTTCTAGTCAGTAAAATTACTTGAATGTCTGTGGAAATGCTTTTAACTTATCCACATAATTAGTTCGTTAAAATTGCAATACATTTCAAACGGCTGAAAATTGTCTAAACGTATGAGCTGGAACTTTTTTTCAAATCGCCTTCTACTCAATTTTGATTTCAGAAAAGTTAGTTTTTCTTGTCAGTAAAATTACTTGAAAGTCAATGGAAATGCTTTTAACTTATCCACATAATTAGTGCGTTAAAAGTGCAATACATTTCTAACGGCTGAAAATTGTCTAAACTTATGATCTGCAACTTTTTTTCAAATCGTGTAATTTTAATTTTAGAAACATTAGTTTTTCTTGTCAGTAAAATTACTTGAAAGTCTGTGGAAATGCTTTTAACTTATCCACATAATTAGTGCTTTTAATTTGCAATACATTTCAAACGGTTGAAAATTGTCTAAACTTATGATCTGCCACTTTTTTTTCAAATCGCCTGCTACTCAATTTTAATTTTAGAAACATTGGTTTTTCTAGTCGGTAAAATTACTTGAATGTCTCTGGAAATGCTTTTCACTTATCCACATAATTAGTGCGTTAAAATTGCAATACATTTCAAACGGCTGAAAATTGTCTAAACGTATGAGCTGGAACTTTTTTTCAAATCGCCTTCTACTCAATTTTGATTTCAGAAAAGCTAGTTTTTCTTGTCAGTAAAATTACTTGAAAGTCAATGGAAATGCTTTTAACTTATCCACATAATTAGTGCGTTAAAATTGAAATACATTTCAAACGGCTGAAAATTGTCTATACTTATGATCTGCAACTTTTTTTCAAATCGTGTTTAATTTTAATTTTAGAAACATTAGTTTTTCTTGTCAGTAAAATTACTTGAAAGTCAATGGAAATGCTTTTAACTTATCCACATAATTAGTGCGTTAAAAGTGCAATAAATTTCTAACGGCTGAAAATTGTCTAAACTTATGATCTGCCACTTTTTTTTCAAATCGCCTTCTACTCAAATTTAATTTTAGAAACATTTGTTTTTCTTGTCAGTAAAATTACTTGAATGTCTGTGGAAATGCTTTTAACTTATCCACATATATAGTGCGTTAAAATTGAAATACATTTCAAACGGCTGAAAATTGTCTATACTTATGATCTGCAACTTTTTTTCAAATCGTGTTTAATTTAAATTTTAGAAACATTAGTTTTTCTTGTCAGTAAAATTACTTGAAAGTCAGTGGAAATGCTTTTAACTTATCCACATAATTAGTGCGTTAAAAGTGCAATACATTTCTAACGGCTGAAAATTGTCTAAACTTATGATCTGCAACTTTTTTTCAAATCGTGTAATTTTAATTTTAGAAACATTAGTTTTTCTTGTCAGTAAAATTACTTGAAAGTCATTGGAAATGCTTTTAACTTATCCACATAATTAGTGCGTTAAAATTGCAATACATTTCAAACGGCTGAAAATTGTCTAAACTTATGATCTGCCACTTTTTTTTCAAATCGCCTTCTACTCAATTTTAATTTTAGAAACATTTGTTTTTCTAGTCAGTAAAATTACTTGAATGTCTGTGGAAATGCTTTTAACTTATCCACATAATTAGTGCGTTAAAATTGCAATACATTTCAAACGGCTGAAAATTGTCTAAACGTATGAGCTGGAACTTTTTTTCAAATCGCCTTCTACTCAATTTTGATTTCAGAAAAGTTAGTTTTTCTTGTCAGTAAAATTACTTGAAAGTCAATGGAAATGCTTTTAACTTATCCACATAATTAGTGCGTTAAAAGTGCAATACATTTCTAACGGCTGAAAATTGTCTAAACTTATGATCTGCAACTTTTTTTCAAATCGTGTAATTTTAATTTTAGAAACATTAGTTTTTCTTGTCAGTAAAATTACTTGAAAGTCTGTGGAAATGCTTTTAACTTATCCACATAATTAGTGCTTTTAAATTGCAATACATTTCAAACGGCTGAAAATTGTCTGAACTTATGATCTGCCACTTTTTTTTCAAATCGCCTTCTACCCAATTTTAATTTTAGAAACATTTGCTTTTCTTGTCAGTAAAATTACTTGAATGTCTGTGGAAATGCTTTTAACTTATCCACATAATTAGTGCGTTAAAATTGCAATACATTTCAAACGGCTGAAAATTGTCTAAACGTATGAGCTGGAACTTTTTTTCAAATCGAATTCTACTCAATTTTGATTTCAGAAAAGCTAGTTTTTCTTGTCAGTAAAATTACTTGAAAGTCTGTGGAAATGCTTTTAACTTATCCACATAATTAGTGCGTTAAAATTGAAATACATTTCAAACGGCTGAAAATTGTCTATACTTATGATCTGCAACTTTTTTTCAAATCGTGTTTAATTTTAATTTTAGAAACATTAGTTTTTCTTGTCAGTAAAATTACTTGAAAGTCAATGGAAATGCTTTTAACTTATCCACATAATTAGTGCGTTAAAAGTGCAATACATTTCTAACGGCTGAAAATTGTCTAAACTTATGATCTGCAACTTTTTTTCAAATCGTGTTTAATTTAAATTTTAGAAACATTAGTTTTTCTTGTCAGTAAAATTACTTGAAAGTCAGTGGAAATGCTTTTAACTTATCCACATAATTAGTGCGTTAAAAGTGCAATACATTTCTAACGGCTGAAAATTGTCTAAACTTATGATCTGCAACTTTTTTTCAAATCGTGTAATTTTAATTTTAGAAACATTAGTTTTTCTTGTCAGTAAAATTACTTGAAAGTCTGTGGAAATGCTTTTAACTTATCCACATAATTAGTGCGTTAAAATTGCAATACATTTCATACGGCTGAAAATTGTCTAAACTTATGATCTGCCACTTTTTTTTCAAATCGCCTTCTACTCAATTTTAATTTTAGAAACATTTGTTTTTCTAGTCAGTAAAATTACTTGAATGTCTGTGGAAATGCTTTTAACTTATCCACATAATTAGTTCGTTAAAATTGCAATACATTTCAAACGGCTGAAAATTGTCTAAACGTATGAGCTGGAACTTTTTTTCAAATCGCCTTCTACTCAATTTTGATTTCAGAAAAGTTAGTTTTTCTTGTCAGTAAAATTACTTGAAAGTCAATGGAAATGCTTTTAACTTATCCACATAATTAGTGCGTTAAAAGTGCAATACATTTCTAACGGCTGAAAATTGTCTAAACTTATGATCTGCAACTTTTTTTCAAATCGTGTAATTTTAATTTTAGAAACATTAGTTTTTCTTGTCAGTAAAATTACTTGAAAGTCTGTGGAAATGCTTTTAACTTATCCACATAATTAGTGCTTTTAATTTGCAATACATTTCAAACGGCTGAAAATTGTCTAAACTTATGATCTGCCACTTTTTTTTCAAATCGCCTGCTACTCAATTTTAATTTTAGAAACATTGGTTTTTCTAGTCGGTAAAATTACTTGAATGTCTCTGGAAATGCTTTTCACTTATCCACATAATTAGTGCGTTAAAATTGCACTACATTTCAAACGGCTGAAAATTGTCTAAACGTATGAGCTGGAACTTTTTTTCAAATCGCCTTCTACTCAATTTTGATTTAAGAAAAGCTAGTTTTTCTTGTCAGTAAAATTACTTGAAAGTCAATGGAAATGCTTTTAACTTATCCACATAATTAGTGCGTTAAAATTGAAATACATTTCAAACGGCTGAAAATTGTCTATACTTATGATCTGCAACTTTTTTTCAAATCGTGTTTAATTTTAATTTTAGAAACATTAGTTTTTCTTGTCAGTAAAATTACTTGAAAGTCAATGGAAATGCTTTTAACTTATCCACATAATTAGTGCGTTAAAAGTGCAATAAATTTCTAACGGCTGAAAATTGTCTAAACTTATGATCTGCCACTTTTTTTTCAAATCGCCTTCTACTCAAATTTAATTTTAGAAACATTTGTTTTTCTTGTCAGTAAAATTACTTGAATGTCTGTGGAAATGCTTTTAACTTATCCACATATATAGTGCGTTAAAATTGAAATACATTTCAAACGGCTGAAAATTGTCTATACTTATGATCTGCAACTTTTTTTCAAATCGTGTTTAATTTAAATTTTAGAAACATTAGTTTTTCTTGTCAGTAAAATTACTTGAAAGTCAGTGGAAATGCTTTTAACTTATCCACATAATTAGTGCGTTAAAAGTGCAATACATTTCTAACGGCTGAAAATTGTCTAAACTTATGATCTGCAACTTTTTTTCAAATCGTGTAATTTTAATTTTAGAAACATTAGTTTTTCTTGTCAGTAAAATTACTTGAAAGTCTGTGGAAATGCTTTTAACTTATCCACATAATTAGTGCGTTAAAATTGCAATACATTTCAAACGGCTGAAAATTGTCTAAACTTATGATCTGCCACTTTTTTTTCAAATCGCCTTCTACTCAATTTTAATTTTAGAAACATTTGTTTTTCTAGTCAGTAAAATTACTTGAATGTCTGTGGAAATGCTTTTAACTTATCCACATAATTAGTGCGTTAAAATTGCAATACATTTCAAACGGCTGAAAATTGTCTAAACGTATGAGCTGGAACTTTTTTTCAAATCGCCTTCTACTCAATTTTGATTTCAGAAAAGTTAGTTTTTCTTGTCAGTAAAATTACTTGAAAGTCAATGGAAATGCTTTTAACTTATCCACATAATTAGTGCGTTAAAAGTGCAATACATTTCTAACGGCTGAAAATTGTCTAAACTTATGATCTGCAACTTTTTTTCAAATCGTGTAATTTTAATTTTAGAAACATTAGTTTTTCTTGTCAGTAAAATTACTTGAAAGTCTGTGGAAATGCTTTTAACTTATCCACATAATTAGTGCTTTTAAATTGCAATACATTTCAAACGGCTGAAAATTGTCTGAACTTATGATCTGCCACTTTTTTTTCAAATCGCCTTCTACCCAATTTTAATTTTAGAAACATTTGCTTTTCTTGTCAGTAAAATTACTTGAATGTCTGTGGAAATGCTTTTAACTTATCCACATAATTAGTGCGTTAAAATTGCAATACATTTCAAACGGCTGAAAATTGTCTAAACGTATGAGCTGGAACTTTTTTTCAAATCGCCTTCTACTCAATTTTGATTTCAGAAAAGCTAGTTTTTCTTGTCAGTAAAATTACTTGAAAGTCAATGGAAATGCTTTAAACTTATCCACATAATTAGTTCGTTAAAAGTGCAATACATTTCTAACGGCTGAAAATTGTCTAAACTTATGATCTGCAACTTTTTTTCAAATCGTGTAATTTTAATTTTAGAAACATTAGTTTTTCTTGTCAGTAAAATTACTTGAAAGTCTGTGGAAATGCTTTTAACTTATCCACATAATTAGTGCGTTTAAATTGCAATACATTTCAAACGGCTGAAAATTGTCTAAACTTATGATCTGCCACTTTTTTTTCAAATCGCCTTCTACTCAATTTTAATTTTAGAAACATTTTTTTTTCTTGTCAGTAAAATTACTTGAATGTCTGTGAAAATGCTTTTAACTTATCCACATAATTAGTGCGTTAAAATTGAAATACATTTCAAACGGCTGAAAATTGTCTATACTTATGATCTGCAACTTTTTTTCAAATCGTGTTTAATTTTAATTTTAGAAACATTAGTTTTTCTTGTCAGTAAAATTACTTGAAAGTCTGTGGAAATGCTTTTAACTTATCCACATAATTAGTGCGTTAAAATTGCAATACATTTCAAACGGCTGAAAATTGTCTAAACTTATGATCTGCCACTTTTTTTTCAAATCGCCTTCTACTCAATTTTAATTTTAGAAACATTTGTTTTTCTAGTCAGTAAAATTACTTGAATGTCTCTGGAAATGCTTTTAACTTATCCACATAATTAGTGCGTTAAAATTGCAATACATTTCAAACGGCTGAAAATTGTCTAAACGTATGAGCTGGAACTTTTTTTCAAATCGCCTTCTACTCAATTTTGATTTCAGAAAAGTTAGTTTTTCTTGTCAGTAAAATTACTTGAAAGTCAATGGAAATGCTTTTAACTTATCCACATAATTAGTGCGTTAAAAGTGCAATACATTTCTAACGGCTGAAAATTGTCTAAACTTATGATCTGCAACTTTTTTTCAAATCGTGTAATTTTAATTTTAGAAACATTAGTTTTTCTTGTCAGTAAAATTACTTGAAAGTCTGTGGAAATGCTTTTAACTTATCCAAATAATTAGTGCGTTTAAATTGCAATACATTTCAAACGACTGAAAATTGTCTAAACTTATGATCTGCCACTTTTTTTTCAAATCGCCTTCTACTCAATTTTAATTTTAGAAACATTTGTTTTTCTTGTCAGTAAAATTACTTGAATGTCTGTGGAAATGCTTTTAACTTATCCACATAATTAGTGCGTTAAAATTGCAATACATTTCAAACGGCTGAAATTTGTCTAAACGTATGAGCTGGAACTTTTTTTCAAATCGCCTTCTACTCAATTTTGATTTCAGAAAAGCTAGTTTTTCTTGTCAGTAAAATTACTTGAAAGTCAATGGAAATGCTTTTAACTTATCCACATAATTAGTGCGTTAAAAGTGCAATACATTTCTAACGGCTGAAAATTGTCTAAACTTATGATCTGAAACTTTTTTTCAAATCGTGTAATTTTAATTTTAGAAACATTTGTTTTTCTTGTCAGTAAAATTACTTGAATGTCTGTGGAAATGCTTTTAACTTATCCACATAATTAGTGCGTTAAAATTGAAATACATTTCAAACTGCTGCAAATTGTCTATACTTATGATCTGCAACTTTTTTTCAAAGTGTTTAATTTTAATTTTAGAAACATTAGTTTTTCTTGTCAGTAAAATTACTTGAAAGTCAGTGGAAATGCTTTTAATTTATCCACATAATTAGTGCGTTAAAATTGCAATACATTTCAAACGGCTGAAAATTGTCTATACTTATGATCTGCAATTTTTTTTCAAATCGTGTTTATTTTTAATTTTAGAAACATTAGTTTTTCTTGTCAGTAAAATTACTTGAAAGTCAATGGAAATGCTTTTAACTTATCCACATAATTAGTGCGTTAAAAGTGCAATACATTTCTAACGGCTGAAAATTGTCTAAACTTATGATCTGCCACTTTTTTTTCAAATCGCCTTCTACTCAATTTTAATTTTAGAAACATTTGTTTTTCTAGTCAGTAAAATTACTTGAATGTCTCTGGAAATGCTTTTAACTTATCCACATAATTAGTGCGTTAAAATTGCAATACATTTCAAACGGCTGAAAATTGTCTAAACGTATGAGCTGGAACTTTTTTTCAAATCGCCTTCTACTCAATTTTGATTTCAGAAAAGCTAGTTTTTCTTGTCAGTAAAATTACTTGAAAGTCAATGGAAATGCTTTTAACTTATCCACATAATTAGTGCGTTAAAATTGAAATACATTTCAAACGGCTGAAAATTGTCTATACTTATGATCTGCAACTTTTTTTCAAATCGTGTTTAATTTTAATTTTAAAAACATTAGTTTTTCTTGTCAGTAAAATTACTTGAAAGTCAATGGAAATGCTTTTAACTTATCCACATAATTAGTGCGTTAAAAGTGCAATACATTTCAAACGGCTGAAAATTGTCTAAACTTATGATCTGCCACTTTTTTTTCAAATCGCCTTCTACTCAATTTTAATTTTATAAACATTGGTTTTTCTAGTCGGTAAAATTACTTGAATGTCTCTGGAAATGCTTTTAACTTATCCACATAATTAGTGCGTTAAACTTGGAATACATTTCAAACGGCTGAAAATTGTCTAAACTTATGATCTGCCACTTTTTTTTCAAATCGCCTTCTACTCAATTTTAATTTTATAAACATTGGTTTTTCTAGTCGGTAAAATTACTTGAATGTCTCTGGAAATGCTTTTAACTTATCCACATAATTAGTGCGTTAAAATTGAAATACATTTCAAACGGCTGAAAATTGTCTATACCTATGATCTGCAACTTTTTTTTAAATCGTGTTTAATTTTAATTTTAGAAACATTAGTTTTTCTTGTCAGTAAAATTACTTGAAAGTCAATGGAAATGCTTTTAACTTATCCACATAATTAGTGCGTTAAAAGTGCAATACATTTCTAACGGCTGAAAATTGTCTAAACTTATGATCTGCAACTTTTTTTCAAATCGTGTAATTTTAATTTTAGAAACATTAGTTTTTCTTGTCAGTAAAATTACTTGAAAGTCTGTGGAAATGCTTTTAACTTATCCACATAATTAGTGCGTTTAAATTGCAATACATTTCAAACGGCTGAAAATTGTCTAAACTTATGATCTGCCACTTTTTTTTCAAATCGCCTTCTACTCAATTTTAATTTTAGAAACATTTGTTTTTCTTGTCAGTAAAATTACTTGAATGTCTGTGGAAATGCTTTTAACTTATCCACATATATAGTACGTTAAAATTGAAATACATTTCAAACGGCTGAAAATTGTCTATACTTATGATCTGCAACTTTTTTTCAAATCGTGTTTAATTTAAATTTTAGAAACATTAGTTTTTCTTGTCAGTAAAATTACTTGAAAGTCTGTGGAAATGCTTTTAACTTATCCACATAATTAGTGCGTTAAAATTGAAATACATTTCAAACTGCTGCAAATTGTCTATACTTATGATCTGCAACTTTTTTTCAAAGTGTTTAATTTTAATTTTAGAAACATTAGTTTTTCTTGTCAGTAAAATTACTTGAAAGTCAGTGGAAATGCTTTTAATTTATCCACATAATTAGTGCGTTAAAATTGCAATACATTTCAAACGGCTGAAAATTGTCTATACTTATGATCTGCAATTTTTTTTCAAATCGTGTTTAATTTTAATTTTAGAAACATTAGTTTTTCTTGTCAGTAAAATTACTTGAAAGTCAATGGAAATGCTTTTAACTTATCCACATAATTAGTGCGTTAAAAGTGCAATACATTTCTAACGGCTGAAAATTGTCTAAACTTATGATCTGCCACTTTTTTTTCAAATCGCCTTCTACTCAATTTTAATTTTAGAAACATTTGTTTTTCTAGTCAGTAAAATTACTTGAATGTCTCTGGAAATGCTTTTAACTTATCCACATAATTAGTGCGTTAAAATTGCAATACATTTCAAACGGCTGAAAATTGTCTAAACGTATGAGCTGGAACTTTTTTTCAAATCGCCTTCTACTCAATTTTGATTTCAGAAAAGCTAGTTTTTCTTGTCAGTAAAATTACTTGAAAGTCAATGGAAATGCTTTTAACTTATCCACATAATTAGTGCGTTAAAATTGAAATACATTTCAAACGGCTGAAAATTGTCTATACTTATGATCTGCAACTTTTTTTCAAATCGTGTTTAATTTTAATTTTAAAAACATTAGTTTTTCTTGTCAGTAAAATTACTTGAAAGTCAATGGAAATGCTTTTAACTTATCCACATAATTAGTGCGTTAAAAGTGCAATACATTTCAAACGGCTGAAAATTGTCTAAACTTATGATCTGCCACTTTTTTTTCAAATCGCCTTCTACTCAATTTTAATTTTATAAACATTGGTTTTTCTAGTCGGTAAAATTACTTGAATGTCTCTGGAAATGCTTTTAACTTATCCACATAATTAGTGCGTTAAAATTGGAATACATTTCAAACGGCTGAAAATTGTCTAAACTTATGATCTGCCACTTTTTTTTCAAATCGCCTTCTACTCAATTTTAATTTTATAAACATTGGTTTTTCTAGTCGGTAAAATTACTTGAATGTCTCTGGAAATGCTTTTAACTTATCCACATAATTAGTGCGTTAAAATTGAAATACATTTCAAACGGCTGAAAATTGTCTATACCTATGATCTGCAACTTTTTTTCAAATCGTGTTTAATTTAAATTTTAGAAACATTAGTTTTTCTTGTCAGTAAAATTACTTGAAAGTCAGTGGAAATGCTTTTAACTTATCCACATAATTAGTGCGTTTAAATTGCAATACATTTCAAACGGCTGAAAATTGTCTATACTTATGATCTGCAACTTTTTTTCAAATCGTGTAATTTTAATTTTAGAAACATTAGTTTTTCTCTTCAGTAAAATTACTTGAAAGTCTGTGGAAATGCTTCTAACTTATCCACATAATTAGTGCGTTAAAATTGCAATACATTTCAAACGGCTGAAAATTGTCTAAACTTATCATCTGCCACTTTTTTTTCAAATCGCCTTCTACTCAATTTTAATTTTAGAAACATTTGTTTTTCTTGTCAGTAAAATTACTTGAATGTCTGTGGAAATGCTTTTAACTTATCCACATAATTAGTGCGTTAAAATTGCAATACATTTCAAACGGCTGAAAATTGTCTAAACTTATGAGCTGGAACTTTTTTTCAAATCGCCTTCTACTCAATTTTGAATTCAGAAAAGTTAGTTTTTCTTGTCAGTAAAATTACTTGAAAGTCAGTGGAAATGCTTTTAACTTATCCACATAATTAGTGCGTTAAAATTGAAATACATTTCAAACGGCTGAAAATTGTCTATACTTATGATCTGCAATTTTTTTTCAAATCGTGTAATTTTAATTTTAGAAACATTAGTTTTTCTAGTCAGTAAAATTACTTGAAAGTCTGTGGAAATGCTTTTAACTTATCCACATAATTAGTGCGTTAAAATTGCAATACATTTCAAACGGCTGAAAATTGTCTAAACTTATGATCTGCCACTTTTTTTTCAAATCGCCTTCTACTCAATTTTAATTTTAGAAACATTTGTTTTTCTAGTCAGTAAAATTACTTGAATGTCTCTGGAAATGCTTTTAACTTATCCACATAATTAGTGCGTTAAAATTGCAATACATTTCAAACGGCTGAAAATTGTCTAAACGTATGAGCTGGAACTTTTTTTCAAATCGCCTTCTACTCAATTTTGATTTCAGAAAAGCTAGTTTTTCTTGTCAGTAAAATTACTTGAAAGTCTGTGGAAATGCTTTTAACTTATCCACATAATTAGTGCGTTAAAATTGAAATACATTTCAAACGGCTGAAAATTGTCTATACTTATGATCTGCAACTTTTTTTCAAATCGTGTTTAATTTTAATTTTAGAAACATTAGTTTTTCTTGTCAGTAAAATTACTTGAAAGTCAATGGAAATGCTTTTAACTTATCCACATAATTAGTGCGTTAAAAGTGCAATACATTTCAAACGGCTGAAAATTGTCTAAACTTATGATCTGCCACTTTTTTTTCAAATCGCCTTCTACTCAATTTTAATTTTAGAAACATTGGTTTTTCTAGTCGGTAAAATTACTTGAATGTCTCTGGAAATGCTTTTAACTTATCCACATAATTAGTGCGTTAAAATTGCAATACATTTCAAACGGCTGAAAATTGTCTAAACGTATGAGCTGGAACTTTTTTTCAAATCGCCTTCTACTCAATTTTGATTTCAGAAAAGCTAGTTTTTCTTGTCAGTAAAATTACTTGAAAGTCAATGGAAATGCTTTTAACTTATCCACATAATTAGTGCGTTAAAATTGAAATACATTTCAAACGGCTGAAAATTGTCTATACTTATGATCTGCCACTTTTTTTCAAATCGTGTTTAATTTTAATTTTAGAAACATTAGTTTTTCTTGTCAGTAAAATTACTTGAAAGTCAATGGAAATGCTTTTAACTTATCCACATAATTAGTGCGTTAAAAGTGCAATACATTTCTAACGGCTGAAAATTGTCTAAACTTATGATCTGCAACTTTTTTTCAAATCGTGTAATTTTAATTTTAGAAACATTAGTTTTTCTTGTCAGTAAAATTACTTGAAAGTCTGTGGAAATGCTTTTAACTTATCCACATAATTAGTGCGTTTAAATTGCAATACATTTCAAACGGCTGAAAATTGTCTAAACTTATGATCTGCCACTTTTTTTTCAAATCGCCTTCTACTCAATTTTAATTTTAGAAACATTTGTTTTTCTTGTCAGTAAAATTACTTGAATGTCTGTGGAAATGCTTTTAACTTATCCACATATATAGTGCGTTAAAATTGAAATACATTTCAAACGGCTGAAAATTGTCTATACTTATGATCTGCAACTTTTTTTCAAATCGTGTTTAATTTAAATTTTAGATACATTAGTTTTTCTTGTCAGTAAAATTACTTGAAAGTCAATGGAAATGCTTTTAACTTATCCACATAATTAGTGCGTTAAAATTGCAATACATTTCAAACGGCTGAAAATTGTCTATACTTATGATCTGCAATTTTTTTTCAAATCGTGTAATTTTAATTTTAGAAACATTAGTTTTTCTAGTCAGTAAAATTACTTGAAAGTCTGTGGAAATGCTTTTAACTTATCCACATAATTAATGCGTTAAAATTGCAATACATTTCAAACGGCTGAAAATTGTCTAAACTTATGATCTGCTACTTTTTTTTCAAATCGCCTTCTACTCAATTTTAATTTTAGGAACATTTGTTTTTCTAGTCAGTAAAATTACTTGAATGTCTCTGGAAATGCTTTTAACTTATCCACATAATTAGTGCGTTAAAATTGAAATACATTTCAAACGGCTGAAAATTGTCTATACCTATGATCTGCAACTTTTTTTCAAATCGTGTTTAATTTAAATTTTAGAAACATTAGTTTTTCTTGTCAGTAAAATTACTTGAAAGTCAGTGGAAATGCTTTTAACTTATCCACATAATTAGTGCGTTTAAATTGCAATACATTTCAAACGGCTGAAAATTGTCTATACTTATGATCTGCAACTTTTTTTCAAATCGTGTAATTTTAATTTTAGAAACATTAGTTTTTCTCTTCAGTAAAATTACTTGAAAGTCTGTGGAAATGCTTCTAACTTATCCACATAATTAGTGCGTTAAAATTGCAATACATTTCAAACGGCTGAAAATTGTCTAAACTTATCATCTGCCACTTTTTTTTCAAATCGCCTTCTACTCAATTTTAATTTTAGAAACATTTGTTTTTCTTGTCAGTAAAATTACTTGAATGTCTGTGGAAATGCTTTTAACTTATCCACATAATTAGTGCGTTAAAATTGCAATACATTTCAAACGGCTGAAAATTGTCTAAACTTATGAGCTGGAACTTTTTTTCAAATCGCCTTCTACTCAATTTTGAATTCAGAAAAGTTAGTTTTTCTTGTCAGTAAAATTACTTGAAAGTCAGTGGAAATGCTTTTAACTTATCCACATAATTAGTGCGTTAAAATTGAAATACATTTCAAACGGCTGAAAATTGTCTATACTTATGATCTGCAATTTTTTTTCAAATCGTGTAATTTTAATTTTAGAAACATTAGTTTTTCTAGTCAGTAAAATTACTTGAAAGTCTGTGGAAATGCTTTTAACTTATCCACATAATTAGTGCGTTAAAATTGCAATACATTTCAAACGGCTGAAAATTGTCTAAACTTATGATCTGCCACTTTTTTTTCAAATCGCCTTCTACTCAATTTTAATTTTAGAAACATTTGTTTTTCTAGTCAGTAAAATTACTTGAATGTCTCTGGAAATGCTTTTAACTTATCCACATAATTAGTGCGTTAAAATTGCAATACATTTCAAACGGCTGAAAATTGTCTAAACGTATGAGCTGGAACTTTTTTTCAAATCGCCTTCTACTCAATTTTGATTTCAGAAAAGCTAGTTTTTCTTGTCAGTAAAATTACTTGAAAGTCTGTGGAAATGCTTTTAACTTATCCACATAATTAGTGCGTTAAAATTGAAATACATTTCAAACGGCTGAAAATTGTCTATACTTATGATCTGCAACTTTTTTTCAAATCGTGTTTAATTTTAATTTTAGAAACATTAGTTTTTCTTGTCAGTAAAATTACTTGAAAGTCAATGGAAATGCTTTTAACTTATCCACATAATTAGTGCGTTAAAAGTGCAATACATTTCAAACGGCTGAAAATTGTCTAAACTTATGATCTGCCACTTTTTTTTCAAATCGCCTTCTACTCAATTTTAATTTTAGAAACATTGGTTTTTCTAGTCGGTAAAATTACTTGAATGTCTCTGGAAATGCTTTTAACTTATCCACATAATTAGTGCGTTAAAATTGCAATACATTTCAAACGGCTGAAAATTGTCTAAACGTATGAGCTGGAACTTTTTTTCAAATCGCCTTCTACTCAATTTTGATTTCAGAAAAGCTAGTTTTTCTTGTCAGTAAAATTACTTGAAAGTCAATGGAAATGCTTTTAACTTATCCACATAATTAGTGCGTTAAAATTGAAATACATTTCAAACGGCTGAAAATTGTCTATACTTATGATCTGCCACTTTTTTTCAAATCGTGTTTAATTTTAATTTTAGAAACATTAGTTTTTCTTGTCAGTAAAATTACTTGAAAGTCAATGGAAATGCTTTTAACTTATCCACATAATTAGTGCGTTAAAAGTGCAATACATTTCTAACGGCTGAAAATTGTCTAAACTTATGATCTGCAACTTTTTTTCAAATCGTGTAATTTTAATTTTAGAAACATTAGTTTTTCTTGTCAGTAAAATTACTTGAAAGTCTGTGGAAATGCTTTTAACTTATCCACATAATTAGTGCGTTTAAATTGCAATACATTTCAAACGGCTGAAAATTGTCTAAACTTATGATCTGCCACTTTTTTTTCAAATCGCCTTCTACTCAATTTTAATTTTAGAAACATTTGTTTTTCTTGTCAGTAAAATTACTTGAATGTCTGTGGAAATGCTTTTAACTTATCCACATATATAGTGCGTTAAAATTGAAATACATTTCAAACGGCTGAAAATTGTCTATACTTATGATCTGCAACTTTTTTTCAAATCGTGTTTAATTTAAATTTTAGATACATTAGTTTTTCTTGTCAGTAAAATTACTTGAAAGTCAATGGAAATGCTTTTAACTTATCCACATAATTAGTGCGTTAAAATTGCAATACATTTCAAACGGCTGAAAATTGTCTATACTTATGATCTGCAATTTTTTTTCAAATCGTGTAATTTTAATTTTAGAAACATTAGTTTTTCTAGTCAGTAAAATTACTTGAAAGTCTGTGGAAATGCTTTTAACTTATCCACATAATTAATGCGTTAAAATTGCAATACATTTCAAACGGCTGAAAATTGTCTAAACTTATGATCTGCTACTTTTTTTTCAAATCGCCTTCTACTCAATTTTAATTTTAGGAACATTTGTTTTTCTAGTCAGTAAAATTACTTGAATGTCTCTGGAAATGCTTTTAACTTATCCACATAATTAGTGCGTTAAAATTGCAATACATTTCAAACGGCTGAAAATTGTCTAAACTTATTTATTTTGACCAGCCATGAGTTCGCCCACTGTTCCAGCGATATTAGGGCCTGCTGCATCCGATTACTTGCTATGGTGAGATTCTTTTCAGAGGTCCACATAGCCAGATTGTCTGCAAACATGGATCTGTGGACTATTCTTGGTATATTCTCTGTTATGTTATTTATATATACCAGGAAGAGTGTGGGTGACAGTACTCCCCCTTGGGATACTCCCTGCTCAAGTGTCACCTTTTTGCTCATCTGCCCTTGTACTTGAACTCTGGCTGTTCTCTTTTTGAGGTAGTGGCTGATCCATCTGTACATTTTCCCACAAACTTCACTTCTTCGTAGCTTGACTTTAAGTCCCTCTTTCCAGACCTTGTCAAATGCCTTTTCTAAATCCACCCAAACCGCTACTGTGTGTTTTTTCTCCTGGTAAGCATCCTCTATTTCTTGGGCTATGAGAGTGATCTGATCCTCAGTGGATCTGTGCTGTCTAAAGCCTGCTTGCTGTGGCATTAGTATCTGTTTTTCTTCCCGATGCCACATCAGTCTGGTGTTTATCATACGCTCCATCAGTTTTCCTACACAGCTCAGTAGACTGATAGACCTGTATCCATTTAGATCTGTTCTATCTTTTCCTTTCTTTGGTACTGGTATAAGTACAGCGTCTTTCCATGCCTGCGGTACAATTCCCCTTTTCCAGCTTTGGTTCAGGACTGATAGTAACTTTTTCTTTGCTGTTTGGCCCAACCCCATCAGCATTTCGTTTGTTACTCCATCTTTTCCGGGTGATTTCTTTTTCTTTAAAGTTCTCATGGCCTCTTCCATTTCATCCATTGTTAGTTTTGCCATCATGTGCTCCTCTGGTGCCATATTCATGTTGTCGTGCATCTTTTGTTCATCATTAATGTCTGTATGCCTATTTGTAGGGACATCAATGTGGTTTGCTCTGGCATAATGTTCTATAAAGGCGTTTGCTGCTTTTTTTCCAGTGAGCATGTTGTCGCCCTGCTTGATGGTAATTTGTTTATTTGATGGAGTTTCGTCATTCATGGCTCTGACTAACTTCCATAGTTTGTTCCCTTCTTTATCTGGGGTAGTTGTCTCGCCGCAGCGACTCAATTTCATCCAGTGTTCGTAAAGCGATCTCAGTCCCGCCAGGCGGAGCGATAGCGCGGGCTTGCGGAAAACGCTCGCCTGCCTTTCCCCGTAGTGCGAATTGGGTGCGGTTTGTGGTAGTGGCTCCTCCACCGAGGTGCGCTAGTCTGGTCCGTATCAGGAAACGTGGTCCGTCCCTGGTGATTTATCTAAGGCTTATAGCAGAGCTCGACAGTACGTCTCGCTGGTGGTCCGACTCTCGCAAAGAGCTTGTGACCGGCAAATGGAAAGCAGGAATCGTTGCCTCGAGGCCCTGCGTTCTCCCTACGGAGAAGAAGGGCCGGCAGGCCAAATTGTGTCTCTAGTCCCAGTGAAATTCGTCGCCGAGGTCGTTGGGATCCGTTCTGCACAGAGCGCTGCCATCCCTCCTCGAGCGAGCCCGGTCGGTCGGTCGTCTGGTGCGTGTGGGAGGCCCCTGTCAGGCGGTCCTAGGTCGACGGAGTGAGGGACGGGTGGAACAACCGTCCGTCCGTCCCGTCAGTCGGTCCCTGCGGCCGTCGTCCCAGCGAGGCTTTTTACACACCCTTCCTCCGCCGACCGGTGTGTGCTGTACGTACGTCTCCGACAGATATCTGGTTGATCCTGCCAGTAGTCATATGCTTGTCTCAAAGATTAAGCCATGCATGTCTAAGTTCACACTGTCTCACGGTGAAACCGCGAATGGCTCATTAAATCAGTCGAGGTTCCTTAGATGACACGATCCTACTTGGATAACTGTGGCAATTCTAGAGCTAATACATGCTTACCAAGCTCCGACCCTCGCGGAAAGAGCGCTTTTATTAGTTCAAAACCAATCGTCGTTTCCCCTCGCGGGGTTGCGGCGTCCCCACTGGTGACTCTGGATAACTTTGTGCTGATCGCATGGCCTCATGTGCCGGCGACGCATCTTTCAAATGTCTGCCCTATCAAATGTCGATGGTACGTGACATGCCTACCATGTTTGTAACGGGTAACGGGGAATCAGGGTTCGATTCCGGAGAGGGAGCATGAGAAACGGCTACCACATCCAAGGAAGGCAGCAGGCGCGCAACTTACCCACTCCCGGCACGGGGAGGTAGTGACGAAAAATAACAATACGGGACTCTTTCGAGGCCCCGTAATTGGAATGAGTACACTTTAAACCCTTTAACGAGGATCTATTGGAGGGCAAGTCTGGTGCCAGCAGCCGCGGTAATTCCAGCTCCAATAGCGTATATTAAAGTTGTTGCAGTTAAAAAGCTCGTAGTTGGATCTCAGGCGCAGGCGGGCGGTCCGGCTCGCGCCGGTTCACTGCCCGTTGTCTCCTGCCCTACCGTCTGCCGGCTCTCTCCCACGGGTGCTCTTCGCTGAGCGTCCTGGGTGGCCGGCGCGTTTACTTTGAAAAATTAGAGTGTTCAAAGCAGGCCTCGGCTGCCTGAATAATGGTGCATGGAATAATGGAATAGGACCTCGGTTCTATTTTGTTGGTTTTCGGAACTGGAGGTAATGATTAACAGGGACAAACGGGGGCATTCGTATTGCGGCGTTAGAGGTGAAATTCTTGGATCGCCGCAAGACGAGCTACTGCGAAAGCATTTGTCAAGAATGTTTTCATTAATCAAGAACGAAAGTCAGAGGCGCGAAGACGATCAGATACCGTCGTAGTTCTGACCATAAACGATGCCGACTAGCGATCCGCAGGAGTTGCTTCGATGACTCTGCGGGCAGCTTCCGGGAAACCAAAGTGTTTGGGTTCCGGGGGAAGTATGGTTGCAAAGCTGAAACTTAAAGGAATTGACGGAAGGGCACCACCAGGAGTGGAGCCTGCGGCTTAATTTGACTCAACACGGCCAACACTGAAATGATTGACATGCCGAGACCACTCTTCTGGAGTCTAATATGGAACTGGTGCTGGACTTAGACCCCCAGAAATCTGGGGTTATGTCCCCTGTGGCTCGGTTTTGTCTGCATCCAGTGTTTGATAAAGGAATTGACGGAAGAGCACTATCAGGAGTGGAGCCTGAGACCTAAGTTAACTTACCACGCCAATACTGCAGAATGACTATCAAAAAGTACACCTTAGTGGGGTCTAATAGAGAACATGTGCTGGAATTAGACCCTCGAAAATCTTTGAGGCTACCCTTTAAGAAACTTGACTATCTCGCTAAGGGAATTGACGAAAGGGCACCACCAGGTGTGGAACCTGCGGCTTAATTTGACTGAACACGCCAATGCTGTAGAACAACTGACAAATTGAGAGCGCTGCCGTTTGGGTCTAATAATGAACGTACGCTGGTATTAGACTCACGGACGACAAGTCAGCTCAAATGAAAGAACGCTACGGAAATCGTGTTTAACTCCGCAGATTTCAAATACCTGGTCATTGACAAACAAAAGCCCTCAATAAATTCGTCTGACCAAATAGTGAACGGGTGCTGGAAATAGATCTGAAGACAGGTCAGTTTTACCCTACAAATGACAGGGCGTTGCTACGGAAAACCAGCTCAAATCGAGAGGAGCCGCAGACACTTTGGTTCACGTACCAGGCTGATAAGCCAAGGGCGCGAGGCTACCATGTGGGGGATTACGGCCGAACCCTTGAAAGCCGCAATCCCGCCCAAAATCTCAGCACCACTGCAATGGGAGGCCCCTACATGCTCGGGACCTGGGGCTTGCGCCCCAGCCCTATCAGGTAGAGCCACAGTAAGAGGTCCTTGCCGCCCGCAAATCAAAGCGGGCGGAAAACTGCTTGATACTCACCCTATACGGCGATGGGGTGCGAAAAACACCAACCAAAGACTTAGAACCTGGTCGGGGTGTCGAAAACAGTAGAGCAGCCACCACACTGTGAACTGTCAAGACTCAACCACTGACCATGAGAGTTGTCCGCACACCAGGCGACCAACATCTCTGTGACATTACCAGGCTTGTCCTCTGGCTAAATGCACTCCGGTTACGATATCTACCTCTGTACGTTATCAGCCATAACTATCATGCTGGACGCAGAAGAGATGCAGACCAGCGGACATTGCACACCTGCCCCACTGTGTCAACACCCCAGGTGGCGGGGAATGCTAGGCGTACCATCCCTGCATAGAAGCCAAGAAAATAAAGGGAAAAAGAGATACCCCACTCACATGCAAATGCTACGTTTCTGGCAGGACGTGACGATCCTGGGATACAGACACACTGGACTGCCTCTCTTCCGGGTAAACCAGTCCATCTCATACATCACATACCATCATTGCACCCTATAGACACGAGTAGTGAAGACTCGATAGTCTGGAAAGACAACTTCCATAGGAGAGAAAACTCTGATCGTAAACAACTGCTGCCTTGCAGATAGGCTGGGGACAGCCAAAGGCTAAGGAGGGCATCCCTACAGAAACGCCTGTTGAAATCGGATGCACGGGGCCGCAAGCCTAACAAAACAGTGCAACGTAAATCACAGTATGATGGCAGCACAACCTATTCGAAAAACGTATGGCGCTCATCCTGAGGAGACCCGCCAGGCAGCGATAGCGCCGGGCCTCACGCCTCGAAGGGGCCCACCCTTGACTACTGGTGGTCACCCACCCATGTGTCGTGGAGTCAAGGCACATGGCTATGGGGTAACGTCTATTGGCCAAAACTTCAAGACCCTCAGAATACTACAGTGGAATGCGGAGGGAGTCATTAACAAAAAACTTTCCCTAACACACCACCTGCATGAAGGTAAGATTGACGTGGCATGTATCCAGGAAACGCACCTCAACAATAACCATAAATTCTCAATCAGAGGATACCAGACCTTCCGTCTAGATAGAGAAGGTCACAAAGGAGGGGTCCTGATACTGACCAGAAACAGCATACCGAGTAGCGCGGTACCTGTCAATCACACCGGACAAGCAGAAATTGTAGGAGTTGACATAATGGCTCTAGAGACGAAACTCCGCATTTTCAATCTGTACGGACCACCAAACAGAGACCTATCGCTCTCGAGTATGGAGATCAGAGACTCCAACTGCATAGTAGTTGGAGATTTCAACAGCCACTCGGAGAGATGGGGATACTCTGACACAGACAGTAGAGGTGACGAAGTGGAAGATTGGGAGATAGATGCAAATCTCTCCCTAATCAATAGGCCGGAGGATAGCCCTAGCTTCTATTCAAGAACATGGCATACCACCTCGACTCCAGATTTGGCCTTCTCCACACAGGACATACACTATAAAATAGACCGCCAGGTGCTAAACCAACTGGCAGGTAGCGACCACAGGCCGATCAGGCTAACCATTGACATGGAAGTAGGCCCACAGGAAACAAAACCGCTCCCACGTTGGAATTACAAACGAGCCGACTGGGACAGATTTGCAATCCTGACAGATGGGCTGTGTGAAACCATCAACACACGAAACACCAAAATGAAGCCCATGGTAGAGAGCCTAAGCAAGGCAATAATGCAAGCCGCCACTGAAACCATCCCAAGAGGAGCTAGGAAAAACTATAAGCCCTACTGGAATGATGAGTTACAGAAAGTGGAAGATGCAGTAACAAATGCGAGGAACATGGCAGAACGAGAAAAATCCGTGGAGGCAAACACCGCCCTCAAAGCCGCCGCGGCGAAGTACAAACACACTCTCAAGCAAACAGCAAGAGAAAGTTGGAAAAATAAAACGGAAAGTTTAAACCTGGACAAAGAAGGGAACAAGCTATGGAAGCTAGTCAGAGCCATGAACGACGAAACCCCGTCAAATAAACAAATTACTATCAAGCAAGGCGAGAACTTGATCACAGGTAAGAAAGCCGCAAACGCCTTTGTCGATCACTATGCCAGAGCAAACCACATCGAGGTCCCTGCAGATAAGCATACAGACATTAGCGAAGAGCTAAAGGGGCACGAAAACATAAATACGGCTCCTGAAGAGCACATGATGGCCAAACTAACAATGCGCGAAATGGAAGAGGCTATGAGAACACTAAAGAGAAGGAAATCTCCCGGAAAAGACGGGATAACAAACGAAATGCTGATGGGGCTGGGCCAAACAGCGAAGGAAAAACTACTATCAGTCCTGAACCAAAGCTGGAAAAGGGGTATTGTACCCCAGGCATGGAAAGATGCAATACTGGTACCAGTACCAAAAACAGGAAAGGACAAAACAGATCCGAATGGATACAGGCCCATAAGCCTACTGAGCTGTGTCGGCAAGCTGATGGAACGGATGATAAACACCAGACTGATGTGGCATCTGGAAGAAAAACGAATACTAATTCCACAGCAAGCCGGCTTTAGACAGCACAGATCCACTGAGGACCAGGTCATCCTCATAGCCCAGGAGATAGAAGATGCCTACCAGGCACAGAAACACACAGTAGCTGTTTGGGTGGATCTGGAAAAGGCATTTGACAAAGTCTGGAAGGATGGACTTAGAGTCAAGCTAAGAAGAAGTGATGTTTGTGGGAAGATGTACAAGTGGATCAACCACTACCTCAAACAAAGAACGGCCAGAGTCCTAGTACAAGGGCAGATGAGCAAAAAGGTGACACTCGAGCAGGGAGTACCCCAAGGGGGAGTACTGTCACCCACACTCTTCCTGGTATATATAAACGATATTACAGAGAATATACCAAGAAGAGTCCATAGCTCAATGTTTGCAGACGATCTGGCTATGTGGACCTCTGAAAAGAATCTCACCATAGCAAGAAATCGGATGCAAACGGCCCTAACATCGCTGGAAGAGTGGGCGAACTCATGGCTGGTCAAAATAAACGAGGAGAAAACCACGTGCACAATATTCTCGCTCTCATTAAAACCCCAAAGTACCAAATTAAGCCTAAATGGCAAAATCCTGCAGCCAAACGACAACCCAACCTATCTGGGAGTCACATTTGATCGGCGCATGACATGGAAAAGTCAGATTGAGAGAAACCGAATGAAAGCCAGAGAAAGAATGGCGATCATGAGGAAACTTGCTGGCACAAGCTGGGGAGCAGACGAAGGCATACTAAAGAAACTGTACACTGGAAGAGTGAGACCAGTTCTCGAGTATGGCATCGCGGCATGGACAACAGCAGCGAAGGCGAACTTCGATAAAGTTAACAAACTTCAAAACCAAGCCATGAGAATCATAACAGGTGGCATGAAGTCAACGCCAATTGTAGAACTTGAAAAGACTACAAAACTGCAATCCATGACCGACAGAAGAGACTGCAGAGCCCAGCTGCAGTCAGAGAAACTCCGAAGACTGACGGACCATCCAATGTACCAGAGGCTAAACAATTTGGGAACTGGGAAACTAAAGCGGAGAAACTTTGCAGAAATAGCCAAAGCAAAGATGCACGAAGATCCCATAAACGCACTAACAACACCAAAACCCATCACTACTGTACGAAAACCTACTTGGAGGCAGGATATATTTCCAGAGGTGGTAGAAAATATACCAGGTATTGCAAACAAAAACTGCCAGACCGAAAAAGAAAGGAGAGACACTACCTTAAGCTTCATAACGAAAAGCTACCCAAGCATGGACTGGACCCATGCATACACCGACGGTTCTGTAACAAACACTACACAGAACGGAGGGGCAGGAGCATTCCTGAACCTACCAAATGGCAGAAAAATAACACTGTCATTCGCTACTGGTAAGTACACGAGCAATTTCAGAGCAGAGGCAGAGGCACTGAGGGCGGCAGTGGAAGAAATGGTAACACACAGTGAAAATGAGAGCCATATAGTCCTGCTGACAGATGCTCTCGAAGTAGTCACAGCGCTAAAAAGCCAGAAAAACACTGAGCTTAATGACTTAAGAGCAGCACTCTGCAAACTGTGCCAACAGTCCGCACCAAAAAGGGTAGTGGTACAGTGGGTTCCGTCACACTGCAACATCCAAGGCAACGAGGAGGCAGACAGACTGGCAAAAGAAGGTGCAAGGCTACCACAAATAGATACCAGTATGACGTACGAAGAGTCAAAACGGCTTATCAAAGCCAGGTACATGTCCAAATGGGAAACCGAACATACTGGTTACACCAAAAACGATGCCTATTACCAGTTGAACCGAAGAGAGCAGGTCGTTGTCTTCAGACTTCGCACTGGCCACAACAGACTGAGGCACCACCTCTTCAACAAATTGAAGATAGGGTGTACCGACGAATGCCCGTGCGGTACTGGTAAAATGACCACTGAACATCTGCTGCAGAACTGCCCGACATACGAGGATCAGAGAGAGCAGATGTGGCCATTGCCAGTGGAACTGCAAGACAAGCTCTATGGTAGTGGCGAGAGTCTCAGGATGACCGCCGCTTTTTTCGAGAAAATAATGGTTACTGTCTGACTGTGTACGCAGAAGAAGAAGAAGAAACGGCTGAAAATTGTCTAAACGTATGAGCTGGAACTTTTTTTCAAATCACCTTCTACTCAATTTTGATTTCAGAAAAGCTAGTTTTTCTTGTCAGTAAAATTACTTGAAAGTCTGTGGAAATGCTTTTAACTTATCCACATAATTAGTGCGTTAAAATTGAAATACATTTCAAACGGCTGAAAATTGTCTATACTTATGATCTGCAACTTTTTTTCAAATCGTGTTTAATTTTAATTTTAGAAACATTAGTTTTTCTTGTCAGTAAAATTACTTGAAAGTCAATGGAAATGCTTTTAACTTATCCACATAATTAGTGCGTTAAAAGTGCAATACATTTCAAACGGCTGAAAATTGTCTAAACTTATGATCTGCCACTTTTTTTTCAAATCGCCTTCTACTCAATTTTAATTTTAGAAACATTGGTTTTTCTAGTCGGTAAAATTACTTGAATGTCTCTGGAAATGCTTTTAACTTATCCACATAATTAGTGCGTTAAAATTGCAATACATTTCAAACGGCTGAAAATTGTCTAAACGTATGAGCTGGAACTTTTTTTCAAATCGCCTTCTACTCAATTTTGATTTCAGAAAAGCTAGTTTTTCTTGTCAGTAAAATTACTTGAAAGTCAATGGAAATGCTTTTAACTTATCCACATAATTAGTGCGTTAAAATTGAAATACATTTCAAACGGCTGAAAATTGTCTATACTTATGATCTGCCACTTTTTTTCAAATCGTGTTTAATTTTAATTTTAGAAACATTAGTTTTTCTTGTCAGTAAAATTACTTGAAAGTCAATGGAAATGCTTTTAACTTATCCACATAATTAGTGCGTTAAAAGTGCAATACATTTCTAACGGCTGAAAATTGTCTAAACTTATGATCTGCAACTTTTTTTCAAATCGTGTAATTTTAATTTTAGAAACATTAGTTTTTCTTGTCAGTAAAATTACTTGAAAGTCTGTGGAAATGCTTTTAACTTATCCACATAATTAGTGCGTTTAAATTGCAATACATTTCAAACGGCTGAAAATTGTCTAAACTTATGATCTGCCACTTTTTTTTCAAATCGCCTTCTACTCAATTTTAATTTTAGAAACATTTGTTTTTCTTGTCAGTAAAATTACTTGAATGTCTGTGGAAATGCTTTTAACTTATCCACATATATAGTGCGTTAAAATTGAAATACATTTCAAACGGCTGAAAATTGTCTATACTTATGATCTGCAACTTTTTTTCAAATCGTGTTTAATTTAAATTTTAGAAACATTAGTTTTTCTTGTCAGTAAAATTACTTGAAAGTCAATGGAAATGCTTTTAACTTATCCACATAATTAGTGCGTTAAAAGTGCAATACATTTCAAACGGCTGAAAATTGTCTAAACTTATGATCTGCCACTTTTTTTTCAAATCGCCTTCTACTCAATTTTAATTTTAGAAACATTGGTTTTTCTAGTCGGTAAAATTACTTGAATGTCTCTGGAAATGCTTTTAACTTATCCACATAATTAGTGCGTTAAAATTGGAATACATTTCAAACGGCTGAAAATTGTCTAAACGTATGAACTGGAACTTTTTTTCAAATCGCCTTCTACTCAATTTTGATTTCAGAAAAGCTAGTTTTTCTTGTCAGTAAAATTACTTGAAAGTCAATGGAAATGCTTTTAACTTATCCACATAATTAGTGCGTTAAAATTGAAATACATTTCAAACGGCTGAAAATTGTCTATACTTATGATCTGCCACTTTTTTTCAAATCGTGTTTAATTTTAATTTTAGAAACATTAGTTTTTCTTGTCAGTAAAATTACTTGAAAGTCAATGGAAATGCTTTTAACTTATCCACATAATTAGTGCGTTAAAAGTGCAATACATTTCTAACGGCTGAAAATTGTCTAAACTTATGATCTGCAACTTTTTTTCAAATCGTGTAATTTTAATTTTAGAAACATTAGTTTTTCTTGTCAGTAAAATTACTTGAAAGTCTGTGGAAATGCTTTTAACTTATCCAAATAATTAGTGCGTTTAAATTGCAATACATTTCAAACGGCTGAAAATTGTCTAAACTTATGATCTGCCACTTTTTTTTCAAATCGCCTTCTACTCAATTTTAATTTTAGAAACATTTATTTTTCTTGTCAGTAAAATTACTTGAATGTCTGTGGAAATGCTTTTAACTTATCCACATATATAGTGCGTTAAAATTGAAATACATTTCAAACGGCTGAAAATTGTCTATACTTATGATCTGCCACTTTTTTTCAAATCGTGTTTAATTTAAATTTTAGAAACATTAGTTTTTCTTGTCAGTAAAATTACTTGAAAGTCAGTGGAAATGCTTTTAACTTATCCACATAATTAGTGCGTTAAAATTGCAATACATTTCAAACGGCTGAAAATTGTCTATACTTATGATCTGCAACTTTTTTTCAAATCGTGTTTAATTTTAATTTTAGAAACATTAGTTTTTCTTGTCAGTAAAATTACTTGAAAGTCAATGGAAATGCTTTTAACTTATCAACATAATTCGTGCGTTAAAAGTGCAATACATTTCTAACGGCTGAAAATTGTCTAAACTTATGATCTGCAACTTTTTTTCAAATCGTGTAATTTTAATTTTAGAAACATTAGTTTTTCTCTTCAGTAAAATTACTTGAAAGTCTGTGGAAATGCTTTTAACTTATCCACATAATTAGTGCGTTAAAATTGCAATACATTTCAAACGGCTGAAAATTGTCTAAACTTATGATCTGCCACTTTTTTTTCAAATCGCCTTCTACTCAATTTTAATTTTAGAAACATTTGTTTTTCTTGTCAGTAAAATTACTTGAATGTCTGTGGAAATGCTTTTAACTTATCCACATAATTAGTGCGTTGAAATTGCAATACATTTCAAACGGCTGAAAATTGTCTAAACTTATGAGCTGGAACTTTTTTTCAAATCGCCTTCTACTCAATTTTGAATTCAGAAAAGTTAGTTTTTCTTGTCAGTAAAATTACTTGAAAGTCAGTGGAAATGCTTTTAACTTATCCACATAATTAGTGCGTTAAAATTGAAATACATTTCAAACTGCTGAAAATTGTCTATACTTATGATCTGCAATTTTTTTTCAAATCGTGTAATTTTAATTTTAGAAACATTAGTTTTTCTAGTCAGTAAAATTACTTGAAAGTCTGTGGAAATGCTTTTAACTTATCCACATAATTAGTGCGTTAAAATTGCAATACATTTCAAACGGCTGAAAATTGTCTAAACTTATGATCTGCCACTTTTTTTTCAAATCGCCTTCTACTCAATTTTAATTTTAGAAACATTTGTTTTTCTTGTCAGTAAAATTACTTGAATGTCTGTGGAAATGCTTTTAACTTATCCACGTATTTAGTGCGTTGAAATTGCAATACATTTCAAACGGCTGAAAATTGTCTAAACTTATGAGGTGGAACTTTTTTTCAAATCGCCTTCTACTCAATTTTGAATTCAGAAAAGTTAGTTTTTCTTGTCAGTAAAATTACTTGAAAGTCAGTGGAAATGCTTTTAACTTATCCACATAATTAGTGCGTTTAAATTGCAATACATTTAATACGGCTGAAAATTGTCTAAACTTATGATCTGCCACTTTTTTTTCAAATCGCCTTCTACTCAATTTTAATTTTAGAAACATTGGTTTTTCTAGTCAGTAAAATTACTTGAATGTCTGTGGAAATGCTTTTAACTTATCCACATAATTAGTGCGTTAAAATTGCAATACATTTCAAACGGCTTAAAATTGTCTAAACTTATGATCTGCCACTTTTTTTTCAAATCGCCTTCTACTCAATTTTAATTTTAGAAACATTTGTTTTTCTAGTCAGTAAAATTACTTGAATGTCTCTGGAAATGCTTTTAACTTATCCACATAATTAGTGCGTTAAAATTGCAATACATTTCAAACGGCTGAAAATTGTCTAAACGTATGAGCTGGAACTTTTTTTCAAATCGCCTTCTACTCAATTTTGATTTCAGAAAAGCTAGTTTTTCTTGTCAGTAAAATTACTTGAAAGTCTGTGGAAATGCTTTTAACTTATCCACATAATTAGTGCGTTAAAGTTGAAATACATTTCAAACGGCTGAAAATTGTCTATACTTATGATCTGCAACTTTTTTTCAAATCGTGTTTAATTTTAATTTTAGAAACATTAGTTTTTCTTGTCAGTAAAATTACTTGAAAGTCAATGGAAATGCTTTTAACTTATCCACATAATTAGTGCGTTAAAAGTGCAATACATTTCAAACGGCTGAAAATTGTCTAAACTTATGATCTGCCACTTTTTTTTTAAATCGCCTTCTACTCAATTTTAATTTTAGAAACATTGGTTTTTCTAGTCGGTAAAATTACTTGAATGTCTCTGGAAATGCTTTTAACTTATCCACATAATTAGTGCGTTAAAATTGCAATACATTTCAAACGGCTGAAAATTGTCTAAACGTATGAGCTGGAACTTTTTTTCAAATCGCCTTCTACTCAATTTTGATTTCAGAAAAGCTAGTTTTTCTTGTCAGTAAAATTACTTGAAAGTCAATGGAAATGCTTTTAACTTATCCACATAATTAGTGCGTTAAAATTGAAATACATTTCAAACGGCTGAAAATTGTCTATACTTATGATCTGCAACTTTTTTTCAAATCGTGTTTAATTTTAATTTTAGAAACATTAGTTTTTCTTGTCAGTAAAATTACTTGAAAGTCAATGGAAATGCTTTTAACTTATCCACATAATTAGTGCGTTAAAAGTGCAATACATTTCTAACGGCTGAAAATTGTCTAAACTTATGATCTGCAACTTTTTTTCAAATCGTGTAATTTTAATTTTAGAAACATTAGTTTTTCTTGTCAGTAAAATTACTTGAAAGTCTGTGGAAATGCTTTTAACTTATCCACATAATTAGTGCGTTTAAATTGCAATACATTTCAAACGGCTGAAAATTGTCTAAACTTATGATCTGCCACTTTTTTTTCAAATCGCCTTCTACTCAATTTTAATTTTAGAAACATTTGTTTTTCTTGTCAGTAAAATTACTTGAATGTCAGTGGAAATGCTTTTAACTTATCCACATAATTAGTGCGTTAAAATTGAATTACATTTCAAACGGCTGAAAATTGTCTATACTTATGATCTGCAAATTTTTTTAAAATCGTGTAATTTTAATTTTAGAAACATTAGTTTTTTTTTTGTCAGTAAAATTACTTGAAAGTCAGTGGAAATGCTTTTAACTTATCCACATAATTAGTGCGTTTAAATTGCAATACATTTCAAACGGCTGAAAATTGTCTAAACTTATGATCTGCCACTTTTTTTTCAAATCGCCTTCTACTCAATTTTAATTTTAGAAACATTGGTTTTTCTAGTCAGTAAAATTACTTGAATGTCTGTGGAAATGCTTTTAACTTATCCACATAATTAGTGCGTTAAAATTGCAATACATTTCAAACGGCTGAAAATTGTCTAAACGTATGAGTTGGAACTTTTTTTCAAATCGCCTTCTACTCAATTTTGATTTCAGAAAAGTTAGTTTTTCTTGTCAGTAAAATTACTTGAAAGTCAATGGAAATGCTTTTAACTTATCCACATAATTAGTGCGTTAAAATTGAAATACATTTCAAACGGCTGAAAATTGTCTATACTTATGATCTGCAACTTTTTTTCAACACGTGTTTAATTTTAATTTTAGAAACATTAGTTTTTCTTGTCAGTAAAATTACTTGAAAGTCAATGGAAATGCTTTTAACTTATCCACATAATTAGTGCGTTTAAATTGCAATACATTTAATACGGCTGAAAATTGTCTAAACTTATGATCTGCCACTTTTTTTTCAAATCGCCTTCTACTCAATTTTAATTTTAGAAACATTGGTTTTTCTAGTCAGTAAAATTACTTGAATGTCTGTGGAAATGCTTTTAACTTATCCACATAATTAGTGCGTTTAAATTGCAATACATTTCAAACGGCTGAAAATTGTCTAAACTTATGATCTGCTACTTTTTTTTCAAATCGCCTTCTACTCAATTTTAATTTTAGAAACATTTGTTTTTCTTGTCAGTAAAATTACTTGAATGTCTGTGGAAATGCTTTCAACTTATCCACATAATTAGTGCGTTAAAATTGAAATACATTTCAAACGGCTGAAAATTGTCTATACTTATGATCTGCAACTTTTTTTCAAATCGTGTTTAATTTTAATTTTAGAAACATTAGTTTTTCTTGTCAGTAAAATTACTTGAAAGTCAGTGGAAATGCTTTTAACTTATCCACATAATTAGTGCGTTAAAATTGCAATACATTTCAAACGGCTGAAAATTGTCTATACTTATGATCTGCAATTTTTTTTTCAAATCGTGTTTAATTTTAATTTTAGAAACATTAGTTTTTCTTGTCAGTAAAATTACTTGAAAGTCAATGGAAATGCTTTTAACTTATCCACATAATTAGTGCGTTAAAAGTGCAATACATTTCTAACGGCTGAAAATTGTCTAAACTTATGATCTGCAACTTTTTTTCAAATCGTGTAATTTTAATTTTAGAAACATTAGTTTTTCTTGTCAGTAAAATTACTTGAAAGTCTGTGGAAATGCTTTTAACTTATCCACATAATTAGTGCGTTAAAATTGCAATACATTTCAAACGGCTGAAAATTGTCTAAACTTATGATCTGCCACTTTTTTTTCAAATCGCCTTCTACTCAATTTTAATTTTAGAAACATTTGTTTTTCTTGTCAGTAAAATTACTTGAATGTCTGTGGAAATGCTTTTAACTTATCCACGTAATTAGTGCGTTGAAATTGCAATACATTTCAAACGGCTGAAAATTGTCTAAACTTATGAGGTGGAACTTTTTTTCAAATCGCCTTCTACTCAATTTTGAATTCAGAAAAGTTAGTTTTTCTTGTCAGTAAAATTACTTGAAAGTCAGTGGAAATGCTTTTAACTTATCCACATAATTAGTGCGTTAAAATTGAAATACATTTCATACGGCTGAAAATTGTCTAAACTTATGATCTGCCACTTTTTTTTCAAATCGCCTTCTACTCAATTTTAATTTTAGAAACATTGGTTTTTCTAGTCAGTAAAATTACTTGAATGTCTGTGGAAATGCTTTTAACTTATCCACATAATTAGTGCGTTAAAAGTGCAATACATTTCTAACGGCTAAAAATTGTCTAAACTTATGATCTGCAACTTTTTTTCAAATCGTGTTTAATTTTAATTTTAGAAACATTAGTTTTTCTTGTCAGTAAAATTACTTGAAAGTCTGTGGAAATGCTTTTAACTTATCCACATAATTAGTGCGTTTAAATTGCAATACATTTCAAACGGCTGAAAATTGTCTAAACTTATGATCTGCCACTTTTTTTTCAAATCGCCTTCTACTCAATTTTAATTTTAGAAACATTGGTTTTTCTAGTCAGTAAAATTACTTGAATGTCTGTGGAAATGCTTTTAACTTATCCACATAATTAGTGCGTTAAAATTGCAATACATTTCAAACGGCTGAAAATTGTCTAAACGTATGAGCTGGAACTTTTTTTCAAATCGCCTTCTACTCAATTTTGATTTCAGAAAAGTTAGTTTTTCTTTGTCAGTAAAATTACTTGAAAGTCAATGGAAATGCTTTTAACTTATCCACATAATTAGTGCGTTAAAATTGAAATACATTTCCAGGAAAGGACAAAACAGATCCGAATGGATACAGGCCCATAAGCCTACTGAGCTGTGTCGGCAAGCTGTTGGAACGGATGATAAACGCCAGACTGATGTGGCATCTGGAAGAAAAACGAATACTAATTCCACAGCAAGCCGGCTTTAGACAGCACAGATCCACTGAGGACCAGGTCATCCTCATAGCCCAGGAGATAGAAGATGCCTACCAGGCACAGAAACACACAGTAGCTGTTTGGGTGGATCTGGAAAAGGCATTTGACAAAGTCTGGAAGGACGGACTTAGAGTCAAGTTAAGAAGAAGTGATGTTTGTGGGAAGATGTACAAGTGGATCAACCACTACCTCAAACAAAGAACGGCCAGAGTCCAAGTACAAGGGCAGATGAGCAAAAAGGTGACACTCGAGCAGGGAGTACCCCAAGGGGGAGTACTGTCCCCCACACTCTTCCTGGTATATATAAACGATATTACAGAGAATATACCAAGAAGAGTCCATAGCTCAATGTTTGCAGACGATCTGGCTATGTGGACTTCTGAAAAGAATCTCACCATAGCAAGAAATCGGATGCAAACGGCCCTAACATCGCTGGAAGAGTGGGCGAACTCATGGCTGGTCAAAATAAACGAGGAGAAAACCACGTGCACAATATTCTCGCTCTCATTAAAACCCCAAAGTACCAAATTAAGCCTAAATGGCAAAATCCTGCAGCCAAACGACAACCCAACCTATCTGGGAGTCACATTTGATCGGCGCATGACATGGAAAAGTCAGATTGAGAGAAACCGAATGAAAGCCAGAGAAAGAATGGCGATCATGAGGAAACTTGCTGGCACAAGCTGGGGAGCAGACGAAGGCATACTAAAGAAACTGTACACTGGAAGAGTGAGACCAGTTCTCGAGTATGGCATCGCGGCATGGACAACAGCAGCGAAGGCGAACTTCGATAAAGTTAACAAACTTCAAAACCAAGCTATGAGAATCATAACAGGTGGCATGAAGTCAACGCCAATTGTAGAACTTGAAAAGATTACAAAACTGCAATCCATGACCGACAGAAGAGACTGCAGAGCCCAGCTGCAGTCAGAGAAACTCCGAAGACTGACGGACCATCCAATGTACCAGAGGCTAAACAATTTGGGAACTGGGAAACTAAAGCGGAGAAACTTTGCAGAAATAGCCAAAGCAAAGATGCACGAAGACCCCATAAACGCACTAACAACACCAAAACCCATCACTACTGTACGAAAACCTACTTGGAGGCAGGACATATTTCCAGAGGTGGTAGAAAATATACCAGGTATTGCAAACAAAAACTGCCAGACCGAAAAAGAAAGGAGAGACACTACCCTAAGCTTCATAACGAAAAGCTACCCAAGCACGGACTGGACCCATGCATACACCGACGGTTCTGTAACAAACACTACACAGAACGGAGGGGCAGGAGCATGCCTGAACCTACCAAATGGCAGAAAAATAACACTGTCATTCGCTACTGGTAAGTACACAAGCAATTTCAGAGCGGAGGCAGAGGCACTGAGGGCGGCAGTGGAAGAAATGGCAACACACAGTGAAAATGAGAGCCACATAGTCTTGTTGACAGATGCTCTCGCCGTAGTCACAGCGCTAAAAAGCCAGAAAAACACTGAGCTTAATGACTTAAGAGCAGCACTCTGCAAACTGTGCCAGCTGTCCGCACCAAAAAGGGTAGTGGTACAGTGGGTTCCGTCACACTGCAACATCCAAGGCAACGAGGAGGCAGACAGACTGGCAAAAGAAGGTGCAAGGCTACCACAAATAGATACCAGTATGACGTACGAAGAGTCAAAACGGCTTATCAAAGCCAGGTACATTACCAAATGGGAAACCGAACATACTGGTTACACCAAAAACGATGCTATTACCAGTTGAACCGAAGAGAGCAGGTCGTTGTCTTCAGACTTCGCACTGGCCACAATAGACTGAGGTACCACCTATTCAACAAATTGAAGATAGGGTGTACCGACGAATGCCCGTGCGGTACTGGTAAAATGACAACTGAACATCTGCTGCAGAACTGCCCGACATACGGGGATCAGAGAGAGCAGATGTGGCCATTGCCAGAGGAACTGCAAGACAAGCTCTATGGTAGTGGCGAGAGTCTCAGGACGACCGCCGCTTTTTTCGAAAAAATAATGGTTGCTGTCTGACTGTGTACGCAGAAGAAGAAGAAGAAGAAGAAATACATTTCAAACGGCTGAAAATTGTCTATACTTATGATCTGCAACTTTTTTTCAAATCGTGTTTAATTTTAATTTTAGAAACATTAGTTTTTCTTGTCAGTAAAATTACTTGAAAGTCTGTGGAAATGCTTTTAACTTATCCACATAATTAGTGCGTTTAAATTGCAATACATTTCAAACGGCTGAAAATTGTCTAAACTTATGATCTGCCACTTTTTTTTTCAAATCGCCTTCTACTCAATTTTAATTTTAGAAACATTTTATTTTTCTTGTCAGTAAAATTACTTAAAAGTCAATGGAAATGCTTTTAACTTATAGACATAATTAGTGCGTTAAAAGTGCAATACATTTCTAACGGCTGAAAATTGTCTAAACTTATGATCTGCAATTTTTTTCAAATCGCCTTCTACTACATTTTAATTTTAGAAACATTGGTTTTTCTTTGTCAGTAAAATTACTTGAAAGTCAATGGAAATGCTTTTAACTTATCCACATAATTAGTGCGTTAAAATTGAAATACATTTCAAACGGCTGAAAATTGTCTATACTTATGATCTGCAACTTTTTTTCAAATCGTGTTTAATTTAAATTTTAGAAACATTAGTTTTTCTAGTCAGTAAAATTACTTGAAAGTCAGTGGAAATGCTTTTAACTTATCCACATAATTAGTGCGTTAAAATTGCAATACATTTCAAACGGCTGAAAATTGTCTATACTTATGATCTGCAATTTTTTTTTCAAATCGTGTTTAATTTTAATTTTAGAAACATTAGTTTTTCTTGTCAGTAAAATTACTTGAAAGTCAATGGAAATGCTTTTAACTTATCCACATAATTAGTGCGTTAAAAGTGCAATACATTTCTAACGGCTGAAAATTGTCTAAACTTATGATCTGCAACTTTTTTTCAAATCGTGTAATTTTAATTTTAGAAACATTAGTTTTTCTTGTCAGTAAAATTACTTGAAAGTCTGTGGAAATGCTTTTAACTTATCCACATAATTAGTGCGTTAAAATTGCAATACATTTCAAACGGCTGAAAATTGTCTAAACTTATGATCTGCCACTTTTTTTTCAAATCGCCTTCTACTCAATTTTAATTTTAGAAACATTTGTTTTTCTTGTCAGTAAAATTACTTGAATGTCTGTGGAAATGCTTTTAACTTATCCACGTAATTAGTGCGTTGAAATTGCAATACATTTCAAACGGCTGAAAATTGTCTAAACTTATGAGGTGGAACTTTTTTTCAAATCGCCTTCTACTCAATTTTGAATTCAGAAAAGTTAGTTTTTCTTGTCAGTAAAATTACTTGAAAGTCAGTGGAAATGCTTTTAACTTATCCACATAATTAGTGCGTTAAAATTGAAATACATTTCAAACGGCTGAAAATTGGCTATACTTATGATCTGCAATTTTTTTTCAAATCGTGTAATTTTAATTTTAGAAACATTAGTTTTTCTTGTCAGTAAAATTACTTGAAAGTCAGTGGAAATGCTTTTAACTTATCCACATAATTAGTGCGTTTAAATTGCAATACATTTCATACGGCTGAAAATTGTCTAAACTTATGATCTGCCACTTTTTTTTCAAATCGCCTTCTACTCAATTTTAATTTTAGAAACATTGGTTTTTCTAGTCAGTAAAATTACTTGAATGTCTGTGGAAATGCTTTTAACTTATCCACATAATTAGTGCGTTAAAAGTGCAATACATTTCTAACGGCTAAAAATTGTCTAAACTTATGATCTGCAACTTTTTTTCAAATCGTGTTTAATTTTAATTTTAGAAACATTAGTTTTTCTTGTCAGTAAATTTACTTGAAAGTCTGTGGAAATGCTTTTAACTTATCCACATAATTAGTGCGTTTAAATTGCAATACATTTCAAACGGCTGAAAATTGTCTAAACTTATGATCTGCCACTTTTTTTTTCAAATCGCCTTCTACTCAATTTTAATTTTAGAAACATTTTATTTTTCTTATCAGTAAAATTACTTAAAAGTCAATGGAAATGCTTTTAACTTATAGACATAATTAGTGCGTTAAAAGTGCAATACATTTCTAACGGCTGAAAATTGTCTAAACTTATGATCTGCAATTTTTTTCAAATCGCCTTCTACTACATTTTAATTTTAGAAACATTGGTTTTTCTTTGTCAGTAAAATTACTTGAAAGTCAATGGAAATGCTTTTAACTTATCCACATAATTAGTGCGTTAAAATTGAAATACATTTCAAACGGCTGAAAATTGTCTATACTTATGATCTGCAACTTTTTTTCAAATCGTGTTTAATTTTAATTTTAGAAACATTAGTTTTTCTAGTCAGTAAAATTACTTGAAAGTCAGTGGAAATGCTTTTAACTTATCCACATAATTAGTGCGTTAAAATTGCAATACATTTCAAACGGCTGAAAATTGTCTATACTTATGATCTGCAACTTTTTTTCAAATCGTGTTTAATTTTAATTTTAGAAACATTAGTTTTTCTTGTCAGTAAAATTTCTTGAAAATCTGTGAAAATGCTTTTATCTTATCCACATAATTAGTGCGTTTAAATTGCAATACATTTCAAACGGCTGAAAATTGTCTAAACGTATGAGCTGGATCTTTTTTTTAAATCGCCTTCTACTCAATTTTGATTTAAGAAAAGCTAGTTTTTCTTGTCAGTAAAATTACTTGAAAGTCAATGGAAATGCTTTTAACTTATCCACATAATTAGTGCGTTAAAATTTAAATACATTTCAAACGGCTGAAAATTGTCTATACTTATGATCTGCAACTTTTTTTCAAATCGTGTTTAATTTAAATTTTAGAAACATTAGTTTTTCTTGTCAGTAAAATTACTTGAAAGTCAATGGAAATGCTTTTAACTTATCCACATAATTAGTGCGTTAAAAGTGCAATACATTTCTAACGGCTGAAAATTGTCTAAACTTATGATCTGCAATTTTTTTTCAAATCGTGTAATTTTAATTTTAGAAACATTAGTTTTTCTTGTCAGTAAAATTACTTGAAAGTCTGTGGAAATGCTTTTAACTTATCCACATAATTAGTGCGTTTAAATTGCAATACATTTCAAACGGCTGAAAATTGTCTAAACTTATGATCTGCCACTTTTTTTTTCAAATCGCCTTCTACTCAATTTTAATTTTAGAAACATTTGTTTTTCTTGTCAGTAAAATTACTTGAATGTCTGTGGAAATGCTTTTAACTTATCCACATAATTAGTGCGTTAAAATTGAAATACATTTCAAACGGCTGAAAATTGTCTATACTTATGATCTGCAACTTTTTTTCAAATCGTGTTTAATTTTAATTTTAGAAACATTAGTTTTTCTAGTCAGTAAAATTACTTGAATGTCTGTGGAAATGCTTTTAACTTATCCACATAATTAGTGCGTTAAAATTGCAATACATTTCAAACGGCTGAAAATTGTCTAAACGTATGAGCTGGAACTTTTTTTCAAATCGCCTTCTACTCAATTTTGATTTCATAAAAGTTAGTTTTTCTTTGTCAGTAAAATTACTTGAAAGTCAATGGAAATGCTTTTAACATCCACATAATTAGTGCGTTAAAATTGAAATACATTTCAAACGGCTGAAAATTGTCTATACTTATGATCTGCAACTTTTTTTCAAATCGTGTTTAATTTAAATTTTAGAAACATTAGTTTTTCTAGTCAGTAAAATTACTTGAAAGTCTGTGGAAATGCTTTTAACTTATCCACATAATTAGTGCGTTTAAATTGCAATACATTTCAAACGGCTGAAAATTGTCTAAACTTATGATCTGCCACTTTTTTTTCAAATCGCCTTCTACTCAATTTTAATTTTAGAAACATTTGTTTTTCTTGTCAGTAAAATTACTTAAAAGTCAATGGAAATGCTTTTAACTTATAGACATAATTAGTGCGTTAAAAGTGCAATACATTTCTAACGGCTAAAAATTGTATAAACTTATGATCTGCAACTTTTTTTCAAATCGTGTTTAATTTTAATTTTAGAAACATTAGTTTTTCTTGTCAGTAAAATTACTTGAAAGTCTGTGGAAATGCTTTTAACTTATCCACATAATTAGTGCGTTTAAATTGCAATACATTTCAAACGGCTGAAAATTGTCTAAACTTATGATCTGCCACTTTTTTTTCAAATCGCCTTCTACTCAATTTTAATTTTAGAAACATTGGTTTTTCTAGTCAGTAAAATTACTTGAATGTCTGTGGAAATGCTTTTAACTTATCCACATAATTAGTGCGTTAAAATTGCAATACATTTCAAACGGCTGAAAATTGTCTAAACGTATGAGCTGGAACTTTTTTTCAAATCGCCTTCTACTCAATTTTGATTTCAGAAAAGTTAGTTTTTCTTTGTCAGTAAAATTACTTGAAAGTCAATGGAAATGCTTTTAACTTATCCACATAATTAGTGCGTTAAAATTGAAATACATTTCAAACGGCTGAAAATTGTCTATACTTATGATCTGCAACTTTTTTTCAAATCGTGTTTAATTTTAATTTTAGAAACATTAGTTTTTCTTGTCAGTAAAATTACTTGAAAGTCTGTGGAAATGCTTTTAACTTATCCACATAATTAGTGCGTTAAAATTGCAATACATTTCAAACGGCTGAAAATTGTCTATACTTATGATCTGCAACTTTTTTTCAAATCGTGTTTAATTTTAATTTTAGAAACATTAGTTTTTCTTGTCAGTAAAATTACTTAAAAGTCTGTGAAAATGCTTTTATCTTATCCACATAATTAGTGCGTTTAAATTGCAATACATTTCAAACGGCTGAAAATTGTCTAACCTTATGATCTGCCACTTTTTTTTTCAAATCGCCTTCTACTCAATTTTAATTTTAGAAACATTTGTTTTTCTTGTCAGTAAAATTACTTGAATGTCTGTGGAAATGCTTTTAACTTATCCACATAATTAGTGCGTTAAAATTGAAATACATTTCAAACGGCTGAAAATTGTCTATACTTATGATCTGCAACTTTTTTTCAAATCGTGTTTAATTTTAATTTTAGAAACATTAGTTTTTCTTGTCAGTAAAATTACTTGAAAGTCAATGGAAATGCTTTTAACTTATCCACATAATTAGTGCGTTAAAAGTGCAATACATTTCTAACGGCTGAAAATTGTCTAAACTTATGATCTGCAACTTTTTTTCAAATCGTGTAATTTTAATTTTAGAAACATTAGTTTTTCTTGTCAGTAAAATTACTTGAAAGTCTGTGGAAATGCTTTTAACTTATCCACATAATTAGTGCGTTAAAATTGCAATACATTTCAAACGGCTGAAAATTGTCTAAACTTATGATCTGCCACTTTTTTTTCAAATCGCCTTCTACTCAATTTTAATTTTAGAAACATTTGTTTTTCTTGTCAGTAAAATTACTTGAATGTCTGTGGAAATGCTTTTAACTTATCCACGTAATTAGTGCGTTGAAATTGCAATACATTTCAAACGGCTGAAAATTGTCTAAACTTATGAGGTGGAACTTTTTTTCAAATCGCCTTCTACTCAATTTTGAATTCAGAAAAGTTAGTTTTTCTTGTCAGTAAAATTACTTGAAAGTCAGTGGAAATGCTTTTAACTTATCCACATAATTAGTGCGTTAAAATTGAAATACATTTCAAACGGCTGAAAATTGTCTATACTTATGATCTGCAATTTTTTTTCAAATCGTGTAATTTTAATTTTAGAAACATTAGTTTTTCTTGTCAGTAAAATTACTTGAAAGTCAGTGGAAATGCTTTTAACTTATCCACATAATTAGTGCGTTTAAATTGCAATACATTTCATACGGCTGAAAATTGTCTAAACTTATGATCTGCCACTTTTTTTTCAAATCGCCTTCTACTCAATTTTAATTTTAGAAACATTGGTTTTTCTAGTCAGTAAAATTACTTGAATGTCTGTGGAAATGCTTTTAACTTATCCACATAATTAGTGCGTTAAAAGTGCAATACATTTCTAACGGCTAAAAATTGTCTAAACTTATGATCTGCCACTTTTTTTTCAAATCGCCTTCTACTCAATTTTAATTTTAGAAACATTGGTTTTTCTAGTCAGTAAAATTACTTGAATGTCTCTGGAAATGCTTTTAACTTATCCACATAATTAGTGCGTTAAAATTGCAATACATTTCAAACGGCTGAAAATTGTCTAAACGTATGAGCTGGATCTTTTTTTCAAATCGCCTTCTACTCAATTTTGATTTAAGAAAAGCTAGTTTTTCTTGTCAGTAAAATTACTTGAAAGTCAATGGAAATGCTTTTAACTTATCCACATAATTAGTGCGTTAAAATTGAAATACATTTCAAACGGCTGAAAATTGTCTATACTTATGATCTGCAACTTTTTTTCAAATCGTGTAATTTTAATTTTAGAAACATTAGTTTTTCTTGTCAGTAAAATTACTTGAAAGTCTGTGGAAATGCTTTTAACTTATCCACATAATTAGTGCGTTTAAATTGCAATACATTTCAAACGGCTGAAAATTGTCTAAACTTATGATCTGCCACTTTTTTTTTCAAATCGCCTTCTACTCAATTTTAATTTTAGAAACATTTGTTTTTCTTGTCAGTAAAATTACTTGAATGTCTGTGGAAATGCTTTTAACTTATCCACATAATTAGTGCGTTAAAATTGAAATACATTTCAAACGGCTGAAAATTGTCTATACTTATGATCTGCAACTTTTTTTCAAATCGTGTTTAATTTTAATTTTAGAAACATTAGTTTTTCTTGTCAGTAAAATTACTTGAAAGTCAATGGAAATGCTTTTAACTTATCCACATAATTAGTGCGTTAAAAGTGCAATACATTTCTAACGGCTGAAAATTGTCTAAACTTATGATCTGCAACTTTTTTTCAAATCGTGTAATTTTAATTTTAGAAACATTAGTTTTTCTTGTCAGTAAAATTACTTGAAAGTCTGTGGAAATGCTTTTAACTTATCCACATAATTAGTGCGTTAAAATTGCAATACATTTCAAACGGCTGAAAATTGTCTAAACTTATGATCTGCCACTTTTTTTTCAAATCGCCTTCTACTCAATTTTAATTTTAGAAACATTTGTTTTTCTTGTCAGTAAAATTACTTGAATGTCTGTGGAAATGCTTTTAACTTATCCACGTAATTAGTGCGTTGAAATTGCAATACATTTCAAACGGCTGAAAATTGTCTAAACTTATGAGGTGGAACTTTTTTTCAAATCGCCTTCTACTCAATTTTGAATTCAGAAAAGTTAGTTTTTCTTGTCAGTAAAATTACTTGAAAGTCAGTGGAAATGCTTTTAACTTATCCACATAATTAGTGCGTTAAAATTGAAATACATTTCAAACGGCTGAAAATTGTCTATACTTATGATCTGCAATTTTTTTTCAAATCGTGTAATTTTAATTTTAGAAACATTAGTTTTTCTTGTCAGTAAAATTACTTGAAAGTCAGTGGAAATGCTTTTAACTTATCCACATAATTAGTGCGTTTAAATTGCAATACATTTCATACGGCTGAAAATTGTCTAAACTTATGATCTGCCACTTTTTTTTCAAATCGCCTTCTACTCAATTTTAATTTTAGAAACATTGGTTTTTCTAGTCAGTAAAATTACTTGAATGTCTGTGGAAATGCTTTTAACTTATCCACATAATTAGTGCGTTAAAAGTGCAATACATTTCTAACGGCTAAAAATTGTCTAAACTTATGATCTGCAACTTTTTTTCAAATCGTGTTTAATTTTAATTTTAGAAACATTAGTTTTTCTTGTCAGTAAAATTACTTGAAAGTCTGTGGAAATGCTTTTAACTTATCCACATAATTAGTGCGTTTAAATTGCAATACATTTCAAACGGCTGAAAATTGTCTAAACTTATGATCTGCCACTTTTTTTTCAAATCGCCTTCTACTCAATTTTAATTTTAGAAACATTGGTTTTTCTAGTCAGTAAAATTACTTGAATGTCTGTGGAAATGCTTTTAACTTATCCACATAATTAGTGCGTTAAAATTGCAATACATTTCAAACGGCTGAAAATTGTCTAAACGTATGAGCTGGAACTTTTTTTCAAATCGCCTTCTACTCAATTTTGATTTCAGAAAAGTTAGTTTTTCTTTGTCAGTAAAATTACTTGAAAGTCAATGGAAATGCTTTTAACTTATCCACATAATTAGTGCGTTAAAATTGAAATACATTTCAAACGGCTGAAAATTGTCTATACTTATGATCTGCAACTTTTTTTCAAATCGTGTTTAATTTTAATTTTAGAAACATTAGTTTTTCTAGTCAGTAAAATTACTTGAAAGTCAGTGGAAATGCTTTTAACTTATCCACATAATTAGTGCGTTAAAATTGCAATACATTTCAAACGGCTGAAAATTGTCTATACTTATGATCTGCAACTTTTTTTCAAATCGTGTTTAATTTTAATTTTAGAAACATTAGTTTTTCTTGTCAGTAAAATTACTTAAAAGTCTGTGAAAATGCTTTTATCTTATCCACATAATTAGTGCGTTTAAATTGCAATACATTTCAAACGGCTGAAAATTGTCTAAACTTATGATCTGCCACTTTTTTTTCAAATCGCCTTCTACTCAATTTTAATTTTAGAAACATTGGTTTTTCTAGTCAGTAAAATTACTTGAATGTCTCTGGAAATGCTTTTAACTTATCCACATAATTAGTGCGTTAAAATTGCAATACATTTCAAACGGCTGAAAATTGTCTAAACGTATGAGCTGGATCTTTTTTTCAAATCGCCTTCTACTCAATTTTGATTTAAGAAAAGCTAGTTTTTCTTGTCAGTAAAATTACTTGAAAGTCAATGGAAATGCTTTTAACTTATCCACATAATTAGTGCGTTAAAAGTGCAATACATTTCTAACGGCTGAAAATTGTCTAAACTTATGATCTGCAACTTTTTTTCAAATCGTGTAATTTTAATTTTAGAAACATTAGTTTTTCTTGTCAGTAAAATTACTTGAAAGTCTGTGGAAATGCTTTTAACTTATCCACATAATTAGTGCGTTTAAATTGCAATACATTTCAAACGGCTGAAAATTGTCTAAACTTATGATCTGCCACTTTTTTTTTCAAATCGCCTTCTACTCAATTTTAATTTTAGAAACATTTGTTTTTCTTGTCAGTAAAATTACTTGAATGTCTGTGGAAATGCTTTTAACTTATCCACATAATTAGTGCGTTAAAATTGAAATACATTTCAAACGGCTGAAAATTGTCTATACTTATGATCTGCAACTTTTTTTCAAATCGTGTTTAATTTTAATTTTAGAAACATTAGTTTTTCTAGTCAGTAAAATTACTTGAATGTCTGTGGAAATGCTTTTAACTTATCCACATAATTAGTGCGTTAAAATTGCAATACATTTCAAACGGCTGAAAATTGTCTAAACGTATGAGCTGGAACTTTCTTTCAAATTGCCTTCTACTCAATTTTGATTTCATAAAAGTTAGTTTTTCTTTGTCAGTAAAATTACTTGAAAGTCAATGGAAATGCTTTTAACTTATCCACATAATTCGTGCGTTAAAAGTGCAATACATTTCTAACGCTAAAAATTGTCTAAACTTATGATCTGCAACTTTTTTTCAAATCGTGTTTAATTTTAATTTTAGAAACATTAGTTTTTCTTTCAGTAAAATTACTTGAAAGTCTGTGGAAATGCTTTTAACTTATCCACATAATTAGTGCGTTTAAATTGCAATACATTTCAAACGGCTGAAAATTGTCTAAACTTATGATCTGCCACTTTTTTTTCAAATCGCCTTCTACTCAATTTTAATTTTAGAAACAATGGTTTTTCTAGTCAGTAAAATTACTTAAATGTCTGTGGAAATGCTTTTATCTTATCCACATAATTAGTGCGTTAAAAGTGCAATACATTTCTAACGGCTGAAAATTGTCTAAACTTATGATCTGCAACTTTTTTTCAAATCGTGTAATTTTAACTTTAGAAACATTAGTTTTTCTTGTCAGTAAAATTACTTGAAAGTCTGTGGAAATGCTTTTAACTTATCCACATAATTAGTGCGTTAAAATTGCAATACATTTCAAACGGCTGAAAATTGTCTATACTTATGATCTGCAACTTTTTTTCAAATCGTGTTTAATTTTAATTTTAGAAACATTAGTTTTTCTTGTCAGTAAAATTACTTGAAAGTCTGTGGAAATGCTTTTAACTTATCCACATAATTAGTGCGTTTAAATTGCAATACATTTCAAACGGCTGAAAATTGTCTAAACGTATGAGCTGGAACTTTCTTTCAAATTGCCTTCTACTCAATTTTGATTTCATAAAAGTTAGTTTTTCTTTGTCAGTAAAATTACTTGAAAGTCAATGGAAATGCTTTTAACTTATCCACATAATTCGTGCGTTAAAAGTGCAATACATTTCTAACGCTAAAAATTGTCTAAACTTATGATCTGCAACTTTTTTTCAAATCGTGTTTAATTTTAATTTTAGAAACATTAGTTTTTCTTTCAGTAAAATTACTTGAAAGTCTGTGGAAATGCTTTTAACTTATCCACATAATTAGTGCGTTTAAATTGCAATACATTTCAAACGGCTGAAAATTGTCTAAACTTATGATCTGCCACTTTTTTTTCAAATCGCCTTCTACTCAATTTTAATTTTAGAAACATTTGTTTTTCTTGTCAGTAAAATTACTTGAATGTCTGTGGAAATGCTTTTAACTTATCCACATAATTAGTGCGTTAAAATTGAAATACATTTCAAACGGCTGAAAATTGTCTATACTTATGATCTGCAACTTTTTTTCAAATCGTGTTTAATTTTAATTTTAGAAACATTAGTTTTTCTTGTCAGTAAAATTACTTGAAAGTCAATGGAAATGCTTTTAACTTATCCACATAATTAGTGCGTTAAAAGTGCAATACATTTCTAACGGCTGAAAATTGTCTAAACTTATGATCTGCAACTTTTTTTCAAATCGTGTAATTTTAATTTTAGAAACATTAGTTTTTCTTGTCAGTAAAATTACTTGAAAGTCTGTGGAAATGCTTTTAACTTATCCACATAATTAGTGCGTTAAAATTGCAATACATTTCAAACGGCTGAAAATTGTCTAAACTTATGATCTGCCACTTTTTTTTCAAATCGCCTTCTACTCAATTTTAATTTTAGAAACATTTGTTTTTCTTGTCAGTAAAATTACTTGAATGTCTGTGGAAATGCTTTTAACTTATCCACGTAATTAGTGCGTTGAAATTGCAATACATTTCAAACGGCTGAAAATTGTCTAAACTTATGAGGTGGAACTTTTTTTCAAATCGCCTTCTACTCAATTTTGAATTCAGAAAAGTTAGTTTTTCTTGTCAGTAAAATTACTTGAAAGTCAGTGGAAATGCTTTTAACTTATCCACATAATTAGTGCGTTAAAATTGAAATACATTTCAAACGGCTGAAAATTGTCTATACTTATGATCTGCAATTTTTTTTCAAATCGTGTAATTTTAATTTTAGAAACATTAGTTTTTCTTGTCAGTAAAATTACTTGAAAGTCAGTGGAAATGCTTTTAACTTATCCACATAATTAGTGCGTTTAAATTGCAATACATTTCATACGGCTGAAAATTGTCTAAACTTATGATCTGCCACTTTTTTTTCAAATCGCCTTCTACTCAATTTTAATTTTAGAAACATTGGTTTTTCTAGTCAGTAAAATTACTTGAATGTCTGTGGAAATGCTTTTAACTTATCCACATAATTAGTGCGTTAAAAGTGCAATACATTTCTAACGGCTAAAAATTGTCTAAACTTATGATCTGCAACTTTTTTTCAAATCGTGTTTAATTTTAATTTTAGAAACATTAGTTTTTCTTGTCAGTAAAATTACTTGAAAGTCTGTGGAAATGCTTTTAACTTATCCACATAATTAGTGCGTTTAAATTGCAATACATTTCAAACGGCTGAAAATTGTCTAAACTTATGATCTGCCACTTTTTTTTCAAATCGCCTTCTACTCAATTTTAATTTTAGAAACATTGGTTTTTCTAGTCAGTAAAATTACTTGAATGTCTGTGGAAATGCTTTTAACTTATCCACATAATTAGTGCGTTAAAATTGCAATACATTTCAAACGGCTGAAAATTGTCTAAACGTATGAGCTGGAACTTTTTTTCAAATCGCCTTCTACTCAATTTTGATTTCAGAAAAGTTAGTTTTTCTTTGTCAGTAAAATTACTTGAAAGTCAATGGAAATGCTTTTAACTTATCCACATAATTAGTGCGTTAAAATTGAAATACATTTCAAACGGCTGAAAATTGTCTATACTTATGATCTGCAACTTTTTTTCAAATCGTGTTTAATTTTAATTTTAGAAACATTAGTTTTTCTAGTCAGTAAAATTACTTGAAAGTCAGTGGAAATGCTTTTAACTTATCCACATAATTAGTGCGTTAAAATTGCAATACATTTCAAACGGCTGAAAATTGTCTATACTTATGATCTGCAACTTTTTTTCAAATCGTGTTTAATTTTAATTTTAGAAACATTAGTTTTTCTTGTCAGTAAAATTACTTAAAAGTCTGTGAAAATGCTTTTATCTTATCCACATAATTAGTGCGTTTAAATTGCAATACATTTCAAACGGCTGAAAATTGTCTAAACTTATGATCTGCCACTTTTTTTTCAAATCGCCTTCTACTCAATTTTAATTTTAGAAACATTGGTTTTTCTAGTCAGTAAAATTACTTGAATGTCTCTGGAAATGCTTTTAACTTATCCACATAATTAGTGCGTTAAAATTGCAATACATTTCAAACGGCTGAAAATTGTCTAAACGTATGAGCTGGATCTTTTTTTCAAATCGCCTTCTACTCAATTTTGATTTAAGAAAAGCTAGTTTTTCTTGTCAGTAAAATTACTTGAAAGTCAATGGAAATGCTTTTAACTTATCCACATAATTAGTGCGTTAAAAGTGCAATACATTTCTAACGGCTGAAAATTGTCTAAACTTATGATCTGCAACTTTTTTTCAAATCGTGTAATTTTAATTTTAGAAACATTAGTTTTTCTTGTCAGTAAAATTACTTGAAAGTCTGTGGAAATGCTTTTAACTTATCCACATAATTAGTGCGTTTAAATTGCAATACATTTCAAACGGCTGAAAATTGTCTAAACTTATGATCTGCCACTTTTTTTTTCAAATCGCCTTCTACTCAATTTTAATTTTAGAAACATTTGTTTTTCTTGTCAGTAAAATTACTTGAATGTCTGTGGAAATGCTTTTAACTTATCCACATAATTAGTGCGTTAAAATTGAAATACATTTCAAACGGCTGAAAATTGTCTATACTTATGATCTGCAACTTTTTTTCAAATCGTGTTTAATTTTAATTTTAGAAACATTAGTTTTTCTAGTCAGTAAAATTACTTGAATGTCTGTGGAAATGCTTTTAACTTATCCACATAATTAGTGCGTTAAAATTGCAATACATTTCAAACGGCTGAAAATTGTCTAAACGTATGAGCTGGAACTTTCTTTCAAATTGCCTTCTACTCAATTTTGATTTCATAAAAGTTAGTTTTTCTTTGTCAGTAAAATTACTTGAAAGTCAATGGAAATGCTTTTAACTTATCCACATAATTCGTGCGTTAAAAGTGCAATACGTTTCTAACGCTAAAAATTGTCTAAACTTATGATCTGCAACTTTTTTTCAAATCGTGTTTAATTTTAATTTTAGAAACATTAGTTTTTCTTTCAGTAAAATTACTTGAAAGTCTGTGGAAATGCTTTTAACTTATCCACATAATTAGTGCGTTTAAATTGCAATACATTTCAAACGGCTGAAAATTGTCTAAACTTATGATCTGCCACTTTTTTTTCAAATCGCCTTCTACTCAATTTTAATTTTAGAAACAATGGTTTTTCTAGTCAGTAAAATTACTTAAATGTCTGTGGAAATGCTTTTATCTTATCCACATAATTAGTGCGTTAAAAGTGCAATACATTTCTAACGGCTGAAAATTGTCTAAACTTATGATCTGCAACTTTTTTTCAAATCGTGTAATTTTAACTTTAGAAACATTAGTTTTTCTTGTCAGTAAAATTACTTGAAAGTCTGTGGAAATGCTTTTAACTTATCCACATAATTAGTGCGTTAAAATTGCAATACATTTCAAACGGCTGAAAATTGTCTATACTTATGATCTGCAACTTTTTTTCAAATCGTGTTTAATTTTAATTTTAGAAACATTAGTTTTTCTTGTCAGTAAAATTACTTGAAAGTCTGTGGAAATGCTTTTAACTTATCCACATAATTAGTGCGTTTAAATTGCAATACATTTCAAACGGCTGAAAATTGTCTAAACGTATGAGCTGGAACTTTCTTTCAAATTGCCTTCTACTCAATTTTGATTTCATAAAAGTTAGTTTTTCTTTGTCAGTAAAATTACTTGAAAGTCAATGGAAATGCTTTTAACTTATCCACATAATTCGTGCGTTAAAAGTGCAATACATTTCTAACGCTAAAAATTGTCTAAACTTATGATCTGCAACTTTTTTTCAAATCGTGTTTAATTTTAATTTTAGAAACATTAGTTTTTCTTTCAGTAAAATTACTTGAAAGTCTGTGGAAATGCTTTTAACTTATCCACATAATTAGTGCGTTTAAATTGCAATACATTTCAAACGGCTGAAAATTGTCTAAACTTATGATCTGCCACTTTTTTTTCAAATCGCCTTCTACTCAATTTTAATTTTAGAAACAATGGTTTTTCTAGTCAGTAAAATTACTTAAATGTCTGTGGAAATGCTTTTATCTTATCCACATAATTAGTGCGTTAAAAGTGCAATACATTTCTAACGGCTGAAAATTGTCTAAACTTATGATCTGCAACTTTTTTTCAAATCGTGTAATTTTAACTTTAGAAACATTAGTTTTTCTTATCAGTAAAATTACTTGAAAGTCTGTGGAAATGCTTTTAACTTATCCACATAATTAGTGCGTTAAAATTGCAATACATTTCAAACGGCTGAAAATTGTCTATACTTATGATCTGCAACTTTTTTTCAAATCGTGTTTAATTTTAATTTTAGAAACATTAGTTTTTCTTGTCAGTAAAATTACTTGAAAGTCTGTGGAAATGCTTTTAACTTATCCACATAATTAGTGCGTTTAAATTGCAATACATTTCAAACGGCTGAAAATTGTCTAAACGTATGAGCTGGAACTTTCTTTCAAATTGCCTTCTACTCAATTTTGATTTCATAAAAGTTAGTTTTTCTTTGTCAGTAAAATTACTTGAAAGTCAATGGAAATGCTTTTAACTTATCCACATAATTCGTGCGTTAAAAGTGCAATACATTTCTAACGCTAAAAATTGTCTAAACTTATGATCTGCAACTTTTTTTCAAATCGTGTTTAATTTTAATTTTAGAAACATTAGTTTTTCTTTCAGTAAAATTACTTGAAAGTCTGTGGAAATGCTTTTAACTTATCCACATAATTAGTGCGTTTAAATTGCAATACATTTCAAACGGCTGAAAATTGTCTAAACTTATGATCTGCCACTTTTTTTTCAAATCGCCTTCTACTCAATTTTAATTTTAGAAACAATGGTTTTTCTAGTCAGTAAAATTACTTAAATGTCTGTGGAAATGCTTTTATCTTATCCACATAATTAGTGCGTTAAAAGTGCAATACATTTCTAACGGCTGAAAATTGTCTAAACTTATGATCTGCAACTTTTTTTCAAATCGTGTAATTTTAACTTTAGAAACATTAGTTTTTCTTGTCAGTAAAATTACTTGAAAGTCTGTGGAAATGCTTTTAACTTATCCACATAATTAGTGCGTTAAAATTGCAATACATTTCAAACGGCTGAAAATTGTCTATACTTATGATCTGCAACTTTTTTTCAAATCGTGTTTAATTTTAATTTTAGAAACATTAGTTTTTCTTGTCAGTAAAATTACTTGAAAGTCTGTGGAAATGCTTTTAACTTATCCACATAATTAGTGCGTTTAAATTGCAATACATTTCAAACGGCTGAAAATTGTCTAAACTTATGATCTGCCACTTTTTTTTCAAATCGCCTTCTACTCAATTTTAATTTTAGAAACATTTGTTTTTCTTGTCAGTAAAATTACTTAAAAGTCAATGGAAATGCTTTTAACTTATAGACATAATTAGTGCGTTAAAAGTGCAATACATTTCTAACGGCTGAAAATTGTATAAACTTATGATCTGCAATTTTTTTCAAATCGCCTTCTACTCATTTTTAATTTTAGAAACATTGGTTTTTCTAGTCAGTAAAATTACTTGAATGTCTGTGGGAATGCTTTTAACTTATCCACATAATTAGTGCGTTAAAATTGCAATACATTTCAAACGGCTGAAAATTGTCTAAACGTATGAGCTGGAACTTTTTTTCAAATCGCCTTCTACTCAATTTTGATTTCAGAAAAGTTAGTTTTTCTTTGTCAGTAAAATTACTTGAAAGTCAATGGAAATGCTTTTAACTTATCCACATAATTAGTGCGTTAAAATTGAAATACATTTCAAACGGCTGAAAATTGTCTATACTTATGATCTGCAACTTTTTTTCAAATCGTGTTTAATTTTAATTTTAGAAACATTAGTTTTTCTAGTCAGTAAAATTACTTGAAAGTCAGTGGAAATGCTTTTAACTTATCCACATAATTAGTGCGTTAAAATTGCAATACATTTCAAACGGCTGAAAATTGTCTATACTTATGATCTGGAACTTTTTTTCAAATCGTGTTTAATTTTAATTTTAGAAACATTAGTTTTTCTTGTCAGTAAAATTACTTGAAAGTCTGTGAAAATGCTTTTATCTTATCCACATAATTAGTGCGTTTAAATTGCAATACATTTCAAACGGCTGAAAATTGTCTAAACATGATCTGCCACTTTTTTTTCAAATCGCCTTCTACTCAATTTTAATTTTAGAAACATTGGTTCTTCTAGTCAGTAAAATTACTTGAATGTCTGTGGAAATGCTTTTAACTTATCCACATAATTAGTGCGTTAAAATTGCAATACATTTCAAACGGCTGAAAATTGTATAAACGTATGAGCTTGAACTTTTTTTCAAATCGCCTTCTACTCAATTTTGATTTCAGAAAAGTTAGTTTTTCTTTGTCAGTAAAATTACTTGAAAGTCAATGGAAATGCTTTTAACTTATCAACATAATTCGTGCGTTAAAAGTGCAATACATTTCTAACGCTAAAATATGTCTAAACTTATGATCTGCAACTTTTTTTCAAATCGTGTTTAATTTTAATTTTAGAAACATTAGTTTTTCTTTCAGTAAAATTACTTGAAAGTCTGTGGAAATGCTTTTAACTTATCCACATAATTAGTGCGTTTAAATTGCAATACATTTCAAACGGCTGAAAATTGTCTAAACTTATGATCTGCCACTTTTTTTTCAAATCGCCTTCTACTCAATTTTAATTTTAGAAACAATGGTTTTTCTAGTCAGTAAAATTACTTGAATGTCTGTGGAAATGCTTTTATCTTATCCACATAATTAGTGCGTTAAAAGTGCAATACATTTCTAACGGCTGAAAATTGTCTAAACTTATGATCTGCAACTTTTTTTCAAATCGTGTAATTTTAACTTTAGAAATATTAGTTTTTCTTGTCAGTAAAATTACTTGAAAGTCTGTGGAAATGCTTTTAATTTATCTACATAATTAGTGCGTTAAAATTGCAATACATTTCAAACGGCTGAAAATTGTCTAAACGTATGAGCTGGAACTTTTTTTCAAATCGCCTTCTACTCAATTTTGATTTCAGAAAAGTTAGTTTTTCTTTGTCAGTAAAATTACTTGAAAGTCAATGGAAATGCTTTTAACTTATCCACATAATTCGTGCGTTAAAAGTGCAATACATTTCTAACGCTAAAAATTGTCTAAACTTATGATCTGCAACCTTTTTTCAAATCGTGTTTAATTTTAATTTTAGAAACATTAGTTTTTCTTTCAGTAAAATTACTTGAAAGTCTGTGGAAATGCTTTTAACTTATCCACATAATTAGTGCGTTTAAATTGCAATACATTTCAAACGGCTGAAAATTGTCTAAACTTATGATCTGCCACTTTTTTTTCAAATCGCCTTCTACTCAATTTTAATTTTAGAAAAAATGGTTTTTCTAGTCAGTAAAATTACTTGAATGTCTGTGGAAATGCTTTTATCTTATCCACATAATTAGTGCGTTAAAAGTGCAATACATTTCTAACGGCTGAAAATTGTCTAAACTTATGATCTGCAACTTTTTTTCAAATAGTGTAATTTTAACTTTAGAAACATTAGTTTTTCTTGTCAGTAAAATTACTTGAAAGTCTGTGGAAATGCTTTTAATTTATCTACATAATTAGTGCGTTTAATTTGCAATACATTTCAAACGGCTGAAAATTGTCTAAACTTATGATCTGCCACTTTTTTTTCAAATCGCCTTCTACTCAATTTTAATTTTAGAAACATTGGTTTTTCTAGTCAGTAAAATTACTTGAATGTCTGTGGAAATGCTTTTAACTTATCCACATAATTCGTGCGTTAAAATTGCAATACATTTCTAACGCTAAAAATTGTCTAAACTTATGATCTGCAACTTTTTTTCAAATCGTGTTTAATTTTAATTTTAGAAACATTAGTTTTTCTTTCAGTAAAATTACTTGAAAGTCTGTGGAAATGCTTTTAACTTATCCACATAATTAGTGCGTTTAAATTGCAATACATTTCAAACGGCTGAAAATTGTCTAAAATTATGATCTGCCACTTTTTTTTCAAATCGCCTTCTACTCAATTTTAATTTTAGAAAAAAAGGTTTTTCTAGTCAGTAAAATTACTTGAATGTCTGTGGAAATGCTTTTAACTTATCCACATAATTAGTTCGTTAAAATTGCAATACATTTCAAACGGCTGAAAATTGTCTATACTTGTGATCTGCCACTTTTTTTCAAATCGTGTTTAATTTTATTTTTAGAAACATTAGATTTTCTTGTCAGTAAAATTACTTGAAAGTCAATGGAAATGCTTTTAACTTATCCACATAATTAGTGCGTTTAAATTGCAATACATTTCAAACGGCTGAAAATTGTCTAAACTTATGATCTGCCACTTTTTTTTCAAATCGCCTTCTACTCAATTTTAATTTTAGAAACATTGGTTTTTCTAGTCAGTAAAATTACTTGAATGTCTGTGGAAATGCTTTTAACTTATCCACATAATTAGTGCGTTAAAAGTGCAATACATTTCTAACGGCTGAAAATAGTCTAAACTTATGATCTGCAATTTTTTTTCAAATCGTGTAATTTTAATTTTAGAAACATTAGTTTTTCTTGTCAGTAAAATTACTTGAAAGTCTGTAGAAATGCTTTTAACTTATCCACATAATTAGTGCGTTAAAATTGCAATACATTTCAAACGGCTGAAAATTGTCTAAACTTATGATCTGCCACTTTTTTTTCAAATCGCCTTCTACTCAATTTTAATTTTAGAAACATTTGTTTTTCTTGTCAGTAAAATTACTTGAATGTCTGTGGAAATGCTTTTAACTTATCCACGTAATTAGTGCGTTGAAATTGCAATACATTTCAAACGGCTGAAAATTGTCTAAACTTATGAGCTGGAACTTTTTTTCAAATCGCCTTCTACTCAATTTTGAATTCAGAAAAGTTAGTTTTTCTTGTCAGTAAAATTACTTGAAAGTCAGTGGAAATGCTTTTAACTTATCCACATAATTAGTGCGTTAAAATTGAAATACATTTCAAACGGCTGAAAATTGTCTATACTTATGATCTGCAATTTTTTTTCAAATCGTGTAATTTTAATTTTAGAAACATTAGTTTTTCTTGTCAGTAAAATTACTTGAAAGTCAGTGGAAATGCTTTTAACTTATCCACATAATTAGTGCGTTTAAATTGCAATACATTTCATACGGCTGAAAATTGTCTAAACTTATGATCTGCCACTTTTTTTTCAAATCGCCTTCTACTCAATTTTAATTTTAGAAACATTGGTTTTTCTAGTCAGTAAAATTACTTGAATGTCTGTGGAAATGCTTTTAACTTATCCACATAATTAGTGCGTTAAAATTGCAATACATTTCAAACGGCTGAAAATTGTCTAAACGTATGAGCTGGAACTTTTTTTCAAATCGCCTTCTACTCAATTTTGATTTCAGAAAAGTTAGTTTTTCTTTGTCAGTAAAATTACTTGAAAGTCAGTGGAAATGCTTTTAACTTATCCACATAATTCGTGCGTTAAAAGTGCAATACATTTCTAACGCTAAAAATTGTCTAAACTTATGATCTGCAACCTTTTTTCAAATCGTGTTTAATTTTAATTTTAGAAACATTAGTTTTTCTTTCAGTAAAATTACTTGAAAGTCTGTGGAAATGCTTTTAACTTATCCACATAATTAGTGCGTTTAAATTGCAATACATTTCAAACGGCTGAAAATTGTCTAAACTTATGATCTGGCACTTTTTTTTCAAATCGCCTTCTACTCAATTTTAATTTTAGAAACATTTGTTTTTCTTGTCAGTAAAATTACTTAAAAGTCAATGGAAATGCTTTTAACTTATAGACATAATTAGTGCGTTAAAAGTGCAATACATTTCTAACGGCTGAAAATTGTATAAACTTATGAACTGCAATTTTTTTCAAATCATCTTTTACTCAATTTTAATTTTAGAAACATTGGTTCTTCTAGTCAGTAAAATTACTTGAATGTCTGTGGAAATGCTTTTAACTTATCCACATAATTAGTGCGTTAAAATTGCAATACATTTCAAACGGCTGAAAATTGTCTAAACGTATGAGCTGGAACTTTTTTTCAAATCGCCTTCTACTCAATTTTGATTTCAGAAAAGTTAGTTTTTCTTTGTCAGTAAAATTACTTGAAAGTCAATGGAAATGCTTTTAACTTATCCACATAATTCGTGCGTTAAAAGTGCAATACATTTCTAACGCTAAAAATTGTCTAAACTTATGATCTGCAACTTTTTTTCAAATCGTGTTTAATTTTAATTTTAGAAACATTAGTTTTTCTTTCAGTAAAATTACTTGAAAGTCTGTGGAAATGCTTTTAACTTATCCACATAATTAGTGCGTTTAAATTGCAATACATTTCAAACGGCTGAAAATTGTCTAAACTTATGATCTGCCACTTTTTTTTCAAATCGCCTTCTACTCAATTTTAATTTTAGAAACAATGGTTTTTCTAGTCAGTAAAATTACTTGAATGTCTGTGGAAATGCTTTTATCTTATCCACATAATTAGTGCGTTAAAAGTGCAATACATTTCTAACGGCTGAAAATTGTCTAAACTTATGATCTGCAACTTTTTTTCAAATCGTGTAATTTTAACTTTAGAAACATTAGTTTTTCTTGTCAGTAAAATTACTTGAAAGTCTGTGGAAATGCTTTTAACTTATCCACATAATTAGTGCGTTAAAATTGCAATACATTTCAAACGGCTGAAAATTGTCTATACTTATGATCTGCAACTTTTTTTCAAATCGTGTTTAATTTTAATTTTAGAAACATTAGTTTTTCTTGTCAGTAAAATTACTTGAAAGTCTGTGGAAATGCTTTTAACTTATCCACATAATTAGTGCGTTTAAATTGCAATACATTTCAAACGGCTGAAAATTGTCTAAACTTATGATCTGCCACTTTTTTTTCAAATCGCCTTCTACTCAATTTTAATTTTAGAAACATTTGTTTTTCTTGTCAGTAAAATTACTTAAAAGTCAATGGAAATGCTTTTAACTTATAGACATAATTAGTGCGTTAAAAGTGCAATACATTTCTAACGGCTGAAAATTGTATAAACTTATGATCTGCAATTTTTTTCAAATCGCCTTCTACTCATTTTTAATTTTAGAAACATTGGTTTTTCTAGTCAGTAAAATTACTTGAATGTCTGTGGGAATGCTTTTAACTTATCCACATAATTAGTGCGTTAAAATTGCAATACATTTCAAACGGCTGAAAATTGTCTAAACGTATGAGCTGGAACTTTTTTTCAAATCGCCTTCTACTCAATTTTGATTTCAGAAAAGTTAGTTTTTCTTTGTCAGTAAAATTACTTGAAAGTCAATGGAAATGCTTTTAACTTATCCACATAATTAGTGCGTTAAAATTGAAATACATTTCAAACGGCTGAAAATTGTCTATACTTATGATCTGCAACTTTTTTTCAAATCGTGTTTAATTTTAATTTTAGAAACATTAGTTTTTCTAGTCAGTAAAATTACTTGAAAGTCAGTGGAAATGCTTTTAACTTATCCACATAATTAGTGCGTTAAAATTGCAATACATTTCAAACGGCTGAAAATTGTCTATACTTATGATCTGGAACTTTTTTTCAAATCGTGTTTAATTTTAATTTTAGAAACATTAGTTTTTCTTGTCAGTAAAATTACTTGAAAGTCTGTGAAAATGCTTTTATCTTATCCACATAATTAGTGCGTTTAAATTGCAATACATTTCAAACGGCTGAAAATTGTCTAAACATGATCTGCCACTTTTTTTTCAAATCGCCTTCTACTCAATTTTAATTTTAGAAACATTGGTTCTTCTAGTCAGTAAAATTACTTGAATGTCTGTGGATATGCTTTTAACTTATCCACATAATTAGTGCGTTAAAATTGCAATACATTTCAAACGGCTGAAAATTGTATAAACGTATGAGCTTGAACTTTTTTTCAAATCGCCTTCTACTCAATTTTGATTTCAGAAAAGTTAGTTTTTCTTTGTCAGTAAAATTACTTGAAAGTCAATGGAAATGCTTTTAACTTATCAACATAATTCGTGCGTTAAAAGTGCAATACATTTCTAACGCTAAAAATTGTCTAAACTTATGATCTGCAACTTTTTTTCAAATCGTGTTTAATTTTAATTTTAGAAACATTAGTTTTTCTTTCAGTAAAATTACTTGAAAGTCTGTGGAAATGCTTTTAACTTATCCACATAATTAGTGCGTTTAAATTGCAATACATTTTAAACGGCTGAAAATTGTCTAAACTTATGATCTGCCACTTTTTTTTCAAATCGCCTTCTACTCAATTTTAATTTTAGAAACAATGGTTTTTCTAGTCAGTAAAATTACTTGAATGTCTGTGGAAATGCTTTTATCTTATCCACATAATTAGTGCGTTAAAAGTGCAATACATTTCTAACGGCTGAAAATTGTCTAAACTTATGATCTGCAACTTTTTTTCAAATCGTGTAATTTTAACTTTAGAAATATTAGTTTTTCTTGTCAGTAAAATTACTTGAAAGTCTGTGGAAATGCTTTTAATTTATCTACATAATTAGTGCGTTAAAATTGCAATACATTTCAAACGGCTGAAAATTGTCTAAACGTATGAGCTGGAACTTTTTTTCAAATCGCCTTCTACTCAATTTTGATTTCAGAAAAGTTAGTTTTTCTTTGTCAGTAAAATTACTTGAAAGTCAATGGAAATGCTTTTAACTTATCCACATAATTCGTGCGTTAAAAGTGCAATACATTTCTAACGCTAAAAATTGTCTAAACTTATGATCTGCAACCTTTTTTCAAATCGTGTTTAATTTTAATTTTAGAAACATTAGTTTTTCTTTCAGTAAAATTACTTGAAAGTCTGTGGAAATGCTTTTAACTTATCCACATAATTAGTGCGTTTAAATTGCAATACATTTCAAACGGCTGAAAATTGTCTAAACTTATGATCTGCCACTTTTTTTTCAAATCGCCTTCTACTCAATTTTAATTTTAGAAAAAATGGTTTTTCTAGTCAGTAAAATTACTTGAATGTCTGTGGAAATGCTTTTATCTTATCCACATAATTAGTGCGTTAAAAGTGCAATACATTTCTAACGGCTGAAAATTGTCTAAACTTATGATCTGCAACTTTTTTTCAAATAGTGTAATTTTAACTTTAGAAACATTAGTTTTTCTTGTCAGTAAAATTACTTGAAAGTCTGTGGAAATGCTTTTAATTTATCTACATAATTAGTGCGTTTAATTTGCAATACATTTCAAACGGCTGAAAATTGTCTAAACTTATGATCTGCCACTTTTTTTTCAAATCGCCTTCTACTCAATTTTAATTTTAGAAACATTGGTTTTTCTAGTCAGTAAAATTACTTGAATGTCTGTGGAAATGCTTTTAACTTATCCACATAATTCGTGCGTTAAAATTGCAATACATTTCTAACGCTAAAAATTGTCTAAACTTATGATCTGCAACTTTTTTTCAAATCGTGTTTAATTTTAATTTTAGAAACATTAGTTTTTCTTTCAGTAAAATTACTTGAAAGTCTGTGGAAATGCTTTTAACTTATCCACATAATTAGTGCGTTTAAATTGCAATACATTTCAAACGGCTGAAAATTGTCTAAAATTATGATCTGCCACTTTTTTTTCAAATCGCCTTCTACTCAATTTTAATTTTAGAAAAAAAGGTTTTTCTAGTCAGTAAAATTACTTGAATGTCTGTGGAAATGCTTTTAACTTATCCACATAATTAGTTCGTTAAAATTGCAATACATTTCAAACGGCTGAAAATTGTCTATACTTGTGATCTGCCACTTTTTTTCAAATCGTGTTTAATTTTATTTTTAGAAACATTAGATTTTCTTGTCAGTAAAATTACTTGAAAGTCAATGGAAATGCTTTTAACTTATCCACATAATTAGTGCGTTTAAATTGCAATACATTTCAAACGGCTGAAAATTGTCTAAACTTATGATCTGCCACTTTTTTTTCAAATCGCCTTCTACTCAATTTTAATTTTAGAAACATTGGTTTTTCTAGTCAGTAAAATTACTTGAATGTCTGTGGAAATGCTTTTAACTTATCCACATAATTAGTGCGTTAAAAGTGCAATACATTTCTAACGGCTGAAAATAGTCTAAACTTATGATCTGCAATTTTTTTTCAAATCGTGTAATTTTAATTTTAGAAACATTAGTTTTTCTTGTCAGTAAAATTACTTGAAAGTCTGTAGAAATGCTTTTAACTTATCCACATAATTAGTGCGTTAAAATTGCAATACATTTCAAACGGCTGAAAATTGTCTAAACTTATGATCTGCCACTTTTTTTTCAAATCGCCTTCTACTCAATTTTAATTTTAGAAACATTTGTTTTTCTTGTCAGTAAAATTACTTGAATGTCTGTAGAAATGCTTTTAACTTATCCACGTAATTAGTGCGTTGAAATTGCAATACATTTCAAACGGCTGAAAATTGTCTAAACTTATGAGCTGGAACTTTTTTTCAAATCGCCTTCTACTCAATTTTGAATTCAGAAAAGTTAGTTTTTCTTGTCAGTAAAATTACTTGAAAGTCAGTGGAAATGCTTTTAACTTATCCACATAATTAGTGCGTTAAAATTGAAATACATTTCAAACGGCTGAAAATTGTCTATACTTATGATCTGCAATTTTTTTTAAAATCGTGTAATTTTAATTTTAGAAACATTAGTTTTTCTTGTCAGTAAAATTACTTGAAAGTCAGTGGAAATGCTTTTAACTTATCCACATAATTAGTGCGTTGAAATTGCAATACATTTCATACGGCTGAAAATTGTCTAAACTTATGATCTGCCACTTTTTTTTCAAATCGCCTTCTACTCAATTTTGATTTCAGAAAAGTTAGTTTTTCTTTGTCAGTAAAATTACTTGAAAGTCAGTGGAAATGCTTTTAACTTATCCACATAATTAGTGCGTTAAAAGTGCAATACATTTCTAACGGCTGAAAATTGTCTAAACTTATGATCTGCAACTTTTTTTCAAATCGTGTAATTTTAATTTTAGAAACATTAGTTTTTCTTGTCAGTAAATGTACTTGAAAGTCTGTGGAAATGCTTTTAACTTATCCACGTAATTAGTGCGTTGAAATTGCAATACATTTCAAACGGCTGAAAATTGTTTAAACTTATGATCTGCCACTTTTTTTTCAAATCGCCTTCTACTCAATTTTAATTTTAGAAACATTTGTTTTTCTTGTCAGTAAAATTACTTGAATGTCTGTGGAAATGCTTTTAACTTATCCACGTAATTAGTGCGTTGAAATTGCAATACATTTAAAACGGCTAAAAATTGTCTAAACTTATGATCTGCAACTTTTTTTCAAATCGTGTTTAATTTTAATTTTAGAAACATTAGTTTTTCTTGTCAGTAAAATTACTTGAAAGTCTGTGGAAATGCTTTTAACTTATCCACATAATTAGTGCGTTAAAATTGCAATACATTTCAAACGGCTGAAAATTGTCTAAACGTATGAGCTGGAACTTTTTTTCAAATCGCCTTCTACTCAATTTTGATTTCAGAAAAGTTAGTTTTTCTTTGTCAGTAAAATTACTTGAAAGTCAATGGAAATGCTTTTAACTTATCCACATAATTAGTGCGTTAAAATTGAAATACATTTCAAACGGCTGAAAATTGTCTATACTTATGATCTGCAACTTTTTTTCAAATCGTGTTTAATTTTAATTTTAGAAACATTAGTTTTTCTTGTCAGTAAAATTACTTGAAAGTCTGTGAAAATGCTTTTATCTTATCCACATAATTAGTGCGTTTAAATTGCAATACATTTCAAACGGCTGAAAATTGTCTAAACTTATGATCTGCCACTTTTTTTTCAAATCGCCTTCTACTCAATTTTAATTTTAGAAACATTGGTTTTTCTAGTCAGTAAAATTACTTAAAAGTCAATGGAAATGCTTTTAACTTATCCACATAATTAGTGCGTTAAAAGTGCAATACATTTCTAACGGCTGAAAATTGTCTAAACTTATGATCTGCAATTTTTTTCAAATCGCCTTCTACTCAATTTTAATTTTAGAAACATTGGTTTTTCTAGTCAGTAAAATTACTTGAATGTCTGTGGAAATGCTTTTAACTTATCCACATAATTAGTGCGTTAAAAGTGCAATACATTTCTAACGGCTGAAAATAGTCTAAACTTATGATCTGCAATTTTTTTTTAAATCGTTTAATTTTAATTTTAGAAACATTAGTTTTTCTTGTCAGTAAAATTACTTGAAAGTCTGTGGAAATGCTTTTAACTTATCCACATAATTAGTGCGTTAAAATTGCAATACATTTCAAACGGCTGAAAATTGTCTAAACTTATGAGCTGGAACTTTTTTTCAAATCGCCTTCTACTCAATTTTGAATTCAGAAAAGTTAGTTTTTCTTGTCAGTAAAATTACTTGAAAGTCAGTGGAAATGCTTTTAACTTATCCACATAATTAGTGCGTTAAAATTGAAATACATTTCAAACGGCTGAAAATTGTCTATACTTATGATCCGCAATTTTTTTTCAAATCGTGTAATTTTAATTTTAGAAACATTAGTTTTTCTTGTCAGTAAAATTACTTGAAAGTCAGTGGAAATGCTTTTAACTTATCCACATAATTAGTGCGTTTAAATTGCAATACATTTCATACGGCTGAAAATTGTCTCAACTTATGATCTGCCACTTTTTTTTCAAATCGCCTTCTACTCAATTTTAATTTTAGAAACATTGGTTTTTCTAGTCAGTAAAATTACTTGAATGTCTGTGGAAATGCTTTTAACTTATCCACATAATTAGTGCGTTAAAAGTGCAATACATTTCTAACGGCTAAAAATTGTCTAAACTTATGATCTGCAACTTTTTTTCAAATCGTGTTTAATTTTAATTTTAGAAACATTAGTTTTTCTTGTCAGTAAAATTACTTGAAAGTCTGTGGAAATGCTTTTAACTTATCCACATAATTAGTGCGTTAAAATTGCAATACATTTCAAACGGCTGAAAATTGTCTAAACTTATGATCTGCCACTTTTTTTTCAAATCGCCTTCTACTTAATTTTAAATTTAGAAACATTGGTTTTTCTAGTCAGTAAAATTACTTGAATGTCTGTGGAAATGCTTTTAACTTATCCACATAATTAGTGCGTTAAAATTGCAATACATTTCAAACGGCTTAAAATTGTCTAAACGTATGAGGTGGAACTTTTTTTCAAATCGCCTTCTACTCAATTTTGATTTCAGAAAAGTTAGTTTTTCTTTGTCAGTAAAATTACTTGAAAGTCAATGGAAATGCTTTTAACTTATCCACATAATTAGTGCGTTAAAATTGAAATACATTTCAAACGGCTGAAAATTGTCTATACTTATGATCTGCAACTTTTTTTCAAATCGTGTTTAATTTTAATTTTAGAAACATTAGTTTTTCTAGTCAGTAAAATTACTTGAAAGTCAGTGGAAATGCTTTTAACTTATCCACATAATTAGTGCGTTAAAATTGCAATACATTTCAAACGGCTGAAAATTGTCTATACTTATGATCTGCAACTTTTTTTCAAATCGTGTTTAATTTTAATTTTAGAAACATTAGTTTTTCTTGTCAGTAAAATTACTTGAAAGTCAATGGAAATGCTTTTAACTTATCCACATAATTAGTGCGTTAAAAGTGCAATACATTTCTAACGGCTGAAAATTGTCTAAACTTATGATCTGCAACTTTTTTTCAAATCGTGTAATTTTAATTTTAGAAACATTAGTTTTTCTTGTCAGTAAAATTACTTGAAAGTCTGTGGAAATGCTTTTAACTTATCCACATAATTAGTGCGTTAAAATTGCAATACATTTCAAACGGCTGAAAATTGTCTAAACTTATGATCTGCCACTTTTTTTTCAAATCGCCTTCTACTCAATTTTAATTTTAGAAACATTTGTTTTTCTTGTCAGTAAAATTACTTGAATGTCTGTGGAAATGCTTTTAACTTATCCACGTAATTAGTGCGTTGAAATTGCAATACATTTAAAACGGCTAAAAATTGTCTAAACTTATGATCTGCAACTTTTTTTCAAATCGTGTTTAATTTTAATTTTAGAAACATTAGTTTTTCTTGTCAGTAAAATTACTTGAAAGTCTGTGGAAATGCTTTTAACTTATCCACATAATTAGTGCGTTTAAATTGCAATACATTTCAAACGGCTGAAAATTGTCTAAACTTATGATCTGCCACTTTTTTTTCAAATTGCCTTCTACTCAATTTTAATTTTAGAAACATTGGTTTTTCTAGTCAGTAAAATTACTTGAATGTCTGTGGAAATGCTTTTAACTTATCCACATAATTAGTGCGTTAAAATTGCAATACATTTCAAACGGCTGAAAATTGTCTAAACGTATGAGCTGGAACTTTTTTTCAAATCGCCTTCTACTCAATTTTGATTTCAGAAAAGTTAGTTTTTCTTTGTCAGTAAAATTACTTGAAAGTCAATGGAAATGCTTTTAACTTATCCACATAATTAGTGCGTTAAAATTGAAATACATTTCAAACGGCTGAAAATTGTCTATACTTATGATCTGCAACTTTTTTTCAAATCGTGTTTAATTTTAATTTTAGAAACATTAGTTTTTCTTGTCAGTAAAATTACTTGAAAGTCTGTGGAAATGCTTTTAACTTATCCACATAATTAGTGCGTTTAAATTGCAATACATTTCAAACGGCTGAAAATTGTCTAAACTTATGATCTGCAACTTTTTTTTCAAATCGCCTTCTACTCAATTTTAATTTTAGAAACATTTGTTTTTCTTGTCAGTAAAATTACTTGAATGTCTGTGGAAATGCTTTTAACTTATCCACGTAATTAGTGCGTTGAAATTGCAATACATTTCAAACGGCTAAAAATTGTCTAAACTTATGATCTGCAACTTTTTTTCAAATCGTGTTTAATTTTAATTTTAGAAACATTAGTTTTTCTTGTCAGTAAAATTACTTGAAAATCTGTGGAAATGCTTTTAACTTATCCACATAATTAGTGCGTTTAAATTGAAATACATTTCAAACGGCTGAAAATTGTCTAAACTTATGATCTGCCACTTTTTTTCAAATCGTGTTTAATTTTAATTTTAGAAACATTAGTTTTTCTAGTCAGTAAAATTACTTGAAAGTCAGTGGAAATGCTTTTAACTTATCCACATAATTCGTGCGTTAAAATTGCAATACATTTCAAACGGCTGAAAATTGTCTATACTTATGATCTGCAACTTTTTTTCAAATCGTGTTTAATTTTAATTTTAGAAACATTAGTTTTTCTTGTCAGTAAAATTACTTGAAAGTCTGTGAAAATGCTTTTATCTTATCCACATAATTAGTGCGTTTAAATTGCAATACATTTCAAACGGCTGAAAATTGTCTAAACTTATGATCTGCCACTTTTTTTTCAAATCGCCTTCTACTCAATTTTAATTTTAGAAACATTGGTTTTTCTAGTCAGTAAAATTACTTAAATGTCTCTGGAAATGCTTTTAACTTATCCACATAATTAGTGCGTTAAAATTGCAATACATTTCAAACGGCTGAAAATTGTTTAAACTTATGATCTGCCACTTTTTTTTTCAAATCGCATTCTACTCAATTTTAATTTTAGAAACACTTGTTTTTCTTGTCAGTAAAATTACTTGAATGTCTGTGGAAATGCTTTTAACTTATCCACATAATTAGTGCGTTAAAATTGAAATACATTTCAAACGGCTGAAAATTGTCTATACTTATGATCTGCAACTTTTTTTCAAATCGTGTTTAATTTTAATTTTAGAAACATTAGTTTTTCTTGTCAGTAAAATTACTTGAAAGTCAGTGGAAATGCTTTTAACTTATCCACATAATTAGTGCGTTAAAAGTGCAATACATTTCTAACGGCTGAAAATTGTCTAAACTTATGATCTGCCACTTTTTTTCAAATCGCCTTCTACTCAATTTTAATTTTAGAAACATTTGTTTTTCTTGTCAGTAAAATTACTTGAATGTCTGTGGAAATGCTTTTAACTTATCCACGTAATTAGTGCGTTGAAATTACAATACATTTCAAACGGCTGAAAATTGTCTAAACTTATGAGCTGGAACTTTTTTTCAAATCGCCTTCTACTCAATTTTGAATTCAGAAAAGTTAGTTTTTCTTGTCAGTAAAATTACTTGAAAGTCTGTGGAAATGCTTTTAACTTATCCACATAATTAGTGCGTTAAAAGTGCAATACATTTCTAACGGCTAAAAATTGTCTAAACTTATGATCTGCAACTTTTTTTCAAATCGTGTTTAATTTTAATTTTAGAAACATTAGTTTTTCTTGTCAGTAAAATTACTTGAAAGTCTGTGGAAATGCTTTTAACTTATCCACATAATTAGTGCGTTTAAATTGCAATACATTTCAAACGGCTGAAAATTGTCTAAACTTATGATCTGCCACTTTTTTTTCAAATCGCCTTCTACTCAATTTTAATTTTAGAAACATTGGTTTTTCTAGTCAGTAAAATTACTTGAATGTCTGTGGAAATGCTTTTAACTTATCCACATAATTAGTGCGTTAAAATTGCAATACATTTCAAACGGCTGAAAATTGTCTAAACGTATGAGCTGGAACTTTTTTTCAAATCGCCTTCTACTCAATTTTGATTTCAGAAAAGTTAGTTTTTCTTTGTCAGTAAAATTACTTGAAAGTCAATGGAAATGCTTTTAACTTATCCACATAATTAGTGCGTTAAAATTGAAATACATTTCAAACGGCTGAAAATTGTCTATACTTATGATCTGCCACTTTTTTTCAAATCGTGTTTAATTTTAATTTTAGAAACATTAGTTTTTCTAGTCAGTAAAATTACTTGAAAGTCAGTGGAAATGCTTTTAACTTATCCACATAATTAGTGCGTTAAAATTGCAATACATTTCAAACGGCTGAAAATTGTCTATACTTATGATCTGCAACTTTTTTTCAAATCGTGTTTAATTTTAATTTTAGAAACATTAGTTTTTCTTGTCAGTAAAATTACTTGAAAGTCTGTGAAAATGCTTTTATCTTATCCACATAATTAGTGCGTTTAAATTGCAATACATTTCAAACGGCTGAAAATTGTCTAAACTTATGATCTGCCACTTTTTTTTCAAATCGCCTTCTACTCAATTTTAATTTTAGAAACATTGGTTTTTCTAGTCAGTAAAATTATTTGAATGTCTCTGGAAATGCTTTTAACTTATCCACATAATTAGTGCGTTAAAATTGCAATACATTTCAAACGGCTGAAAATTGTCTAAACGTATGAGCTGGATCTTTTTTTCAAATCGCCTTCTACTCAATTTTGATTTCAGAAAAGCTAGTTTTTCTTGTCAGTAAAATTACTTGAAAGTCAATGGAAATGCTTTTAACTTATCCACATAATTAGTGCGTTAAAATTGAAATACATTTCAAACGGCTGAAAATTGTCTATACTTATGATCTGCAACTTTTTTTCAAATCGTGTTTAATTTTAATTTTAGAAACATTAGTTTTTCTTGTCAGTAAAATTACTTGAAAGTCAGTGGAAATGCTTTTAACTTATCCACATAATTAGTGCGTTAAAATTGCAATACATTTCAAACGGCTGAAAATTGTCTAAACTTATGATCTGCCACTTTTTTTTCAAATCGCCTTCTACTCAATTTTAATTTTAGAAACATTTGTTTTTCTTGTCAGTAAAATTACTTGAATGTCTGTGGAAATGCTTTTAACTTATCCACGTAATTAGTGCGTTGAAATTGCAATACATTTCAAACGGCTAAAAATTGTCTAAACTTATGATCTGCAACTTTTTTTCAAATCGTGTTTAATTTTAATTTTAGAAACATTGGTTTTTCTTGTCAGTAAAATTACTTGAATGTCTGTGGAAATGCTTTTAACTTATCCACATAATTAGTGCGTTTAAATTGCAATACATTTCAAACGGCTGAAAATTGTCTAAACTTATGATCTGCCACTTTTTTTTCAAATCGCCTTCTACTCAATTTTAATTTTAGAAACATTGGTTTTTCTAGTCAGTAAAATTACTTGAATGTCTGTGGAAATGCTTTTAACTTATCCACATAATTAGTGCGTTAAAATTGCAATACATTTCAAACGGCTGAAAATTGTCTAAACGTATGAGCTGGAACTTTTTTTCAAATCGCCTTCTACTCAATTTTGATTTCAGAAAAGTTAGTTTTTCTTTGTCAGTAAAATTACTTGAAAGTCAATGGAAATGCTTTTAACTTATCCACATAATTAGTGCGTTAAAATTGAAATACATTTCAAACGGCTGAAAATTGTCTATACTTATGATCTGCAACTTTTTTTCAAATCGTGTTTAATTTTAATTTTAGAAACATTAGTTTTTCTAGTCAGTAAAATTACTTGAAAGTCAGTGGAAATGCTTTTAACTTATCCACATAATTAGTGCGTTAAAATTGCAATACATTTCAAACGGCTGAAAATTGTCTATACTTATGATCTGCAACTTTTTTTCAAATCGTGTTTAATTTTAATTTTAGAAACATTAGTTTTTCTTGTCAGTAAAATTACTTGAAAGTCTGTGAAAATGCTTTTATCTTATCCACATAATTAGTGCGTTTAAATTGCAATACATTTCAAACGGCTGAAAATTGTCTAAACTTATGATCTGCCACTTTTTTTTCAAATCGCCTTCTACTCAATTTTAATTTTAGAAACATTGGTTTTTCTAGTCAGTAAAATTACTTGAATGTCTCTGGAAATGCTTTTAACTTATCCACATAATTAGTGCGTTAAAATTGCAATACATTTCAAACGGCTGAAAATTGTTTAAACTTATGATCTGCCACTTTTTTTTTCAAATCGCATTCTACTCAATTTTAATTTTAGAAACACTTGTTTTTCTTGTCAGTAAAATTACTTGAATGTCTGTGGAAATGCTTTTAACTTATCCACATAATTAGTGCGTTAAAATTGAAATACATTTCAAACGGCTGAAAATTGTCTATACTTATGATCTGCAACTTTTTTTCAAATCGTGTTTAATTTTAATTTTAGAAACATTAGTTTTTCTTGTCAGTAAAATTACTTGAAAGTCAGTGGAAATGCTTTTAACTTATCCACATAATTAGTGCGTTAAAATTGCAATACATTTCAAACGGCTGAAAATTGTCTATACTTATGATCTGCAATTTTTTTTTCAAATCGTGTTTAATTTTAATTTTAGAAACATTAGTTTTTCTTGTCAGTAAAATTACTTGAAAGTCAATGGAAATGCTTTTAACTTATCCACATAATTAGTGCGTTAAAAGTGCAATACATTTCAAACGGCTGAAAATTGTCTAAACATGATCTGCCACTTTTTTTTTAAATCGCCTTCTACTCAATTTTAATTTTAGAAACATTGGTTTTTCTAGTCAGTAAAATTACTTAAAAGTCAATGGAAATGCTTTTAACTTATCCACATAATTAGTGCGTTAAAAGTGCAATACATTTCTAACGGCTGAAAATTGTCTAAACTTATGATCTGCAATTTTTTTCAAATCGCCTTCTACTCAATTTTAATTTTAGAAACATTGGTTTTTCTAGTCAGTAAAATTACTTGAATGTCTGTGGAAATGCTTTTAACTTATCCACATAATTAGTGCGTTAAAAGTGCAATACATTTCTAACGGCTGAAAATAGTCTAAACTTATGATCTGCAATTTTTTTTCAAATCGTGTAATTTTAATTTTAGAAACATTAGTTTTTCTTGTCAGTAAAATTACTTGAAAGTCTGTGGAAATGCTTTTAACTTATCCACATAATTAGTGCGTTAAAATTGCAATACATTTCAAACGGCTGAAAATTGTCTAAACTTATGATCTGCCACTTTTTTTTCAAATCGCCTTCTACTCAATTTTAATTTTAGAAACATTTGTTTTTCTTGTCAGTAAAATTACTTGAATGTCTGTGGAAATGCTTTTAACTTATCCACGTAATTAGTGCGTTGAAATTACAATACATTTCAAACGGCTGAAAATTGTCTAAACTTATGAGCTGGAACTTTTTTTCAAATCGCCTTCTACTCAATTTTGAATTCAGAAAAGTTAGTTTTTCTTGTCAGTAAAATTACTTGAAAGTCTGTGGAAATGCTTTTAACTTATCCACATAATTAGTGCGGTTAAAAGTGCAATACATTTCTAACGGCTAAAAATTGTCTAAACTTATGATCTGCAACTTTTTTTCAAATCGTGTTTAATTTTAATTTTAGAAACATTAGTTTTTCTTGTCAGTAAAATTACTTGAAAGTCTGTGGAAATGCTTTTAACTTATCCACATAATTAGTGCGTTTAAATTGCAATACATTTCAAACGGCTGAAAATTGTCTAAACTTATGATCTGCCACTTTTTTTTCAAATCGCCTTCTACTCAATTTTAATTTTAGAAACATTGGTTTTTCTAATCAGTAAAATTACTTGAATGTCTGTGGAAATGCTTTTAACTTATCCACATAATTAGTGCGTTAAAATTGCAATACATTTCAAACGGCTGAAAATTGTCTAAACGTATGAGCTGGAACTTTTTTTCAAATCGCCTTCTACTCAATTTTGATTTCAGAAAAGTTAGTTTTTCTTTGTCAGTAAAATTACTTGAAAGTCAATGGAAATGCTTTTAACTTATCCACATAATTAGTGCGTTAAAATTGAAATACATTTCAAACGGCTGAAAATTGTCTATACTTATGATCTGCAACTTTTTTTCAAATCGTGTTTAATTTTAATTTTAGAATTATTAGTTTTTCTAGTCAGTAAATTTACTTGAAAGTCAGTGGAAATCCTTTTAACTTATCCACATAATTAGTGCGTTAAAATTGCAATACATTTCAAACGGCTGAAAATTGTCTATACTTATGATCTGCAACTTTTTTTCAAATCGTGTTTAATTTTAATTTTAGAAACATTAGTTTTTCTTGTCAGTAAAATTACTTGAAAGTCTGTGGAAATGCTTTTAACTTATGCACATAATTAGTGCGTTTAAATTGCAATACATTTCAAATGGCTGAAAATTGTCTAAACATGATCTGCCACTTTTTTTTCAAATCGCCTTCTACTCAATTTTAATTTTAGAAACATTAGTTTTTCTTGTCAGTAAAATTACTTAAAAGTCAATGGAAATGCTTTTAACTTATAGACATAATTAGTGCGTTAAAAGTGCAATACATTTCTAACGGCTGAAAATTGTCTAAACTTATGATCTGCAATTTTTTTCTAAATCGCCTTCTACTCAATTTTAATTTTAGAAACATTGGTTTTTCTAGTCAGTAAAATTACTTGAATGTCTGTGGAAATGCTTTTAACTTATCCACATAATTAGTGCGTTAAAAGTGCAATACATTTCTAAAGGCTAAAAATTGTCTAAACTTATGATCTGCAACTTTTTTTCAAATCGTGTTTAATTTTAATTTTAGAAACATTAGTTTTTCTTGTCAGTAAAATTACTTGAAAGTCTGTGGAAATGCTTTTAACTTATCCACATAATTAGTGCGTTTCTTCTTCTTCTTCTTCTTCGTACGCTGTTTACAGCGATATTTACGTTGCACTGATTTAATTTGTTAGCCAGTGGCTCAGTGCATCCGATTTCAACAGGCGTTTCTGTAGGGTTGCCCTCCTTAGCCTTTGGCTGTCCCCAGCCTAACTGCAAGGCAGCAGTTGTTTTTGGTCAGAGTTGTCTCTCTTGGGAAGTTGTCTTGCGGACTATCGAGTCTTCCCTACTCGTGTCTATAGCGTTTTGGAAATGATATGATGGACTATGTACTAGTTTGTACTATCCCGGAAGAGAGGCAGTCCAGTGTGACTTTTTCCCAGGATCGTCACGTCCTGCCAGAAACGTAGCATATGCATATGAGTGAGGTATCTTTTTGCTCGCTCTATTTTCTCGGCTCATCTGCAGTGATGGTACGCCTAGCATTCCCCGCCACCCGGGAGCTTGCCACCATAGGACAGGAGGTGCAGTGTCCGCTGGACTGCATCTCTTCTGCGTCCATCGGAATGACTGATAGCAGACAGATGCAAAGAGCGAGGAAGGAGTGCATTTTACCAGGTGCATTCCTGCGGCTCGATCGGGCCGGGACACAAGCCCCAGCCATGTCGTAGCCTCCCATCTCAGCGGTGCTGAGATTTTGGGCGGGATTCTGGCTTAGAGGCGTTCGGCCGTAATCCCTCAGATGGTAGCTTATCAGCCAAGCACGTGAACCAAATGTCAGCAACCTGTGATTCCTCTCGAAATAGTGCATTTGACCAGGTGACAAGCCTAGTCTTGCACGGAGATGTTGTCCGCCTAGGGAGCGGACATGGTCAAGGATTGAGTCTCAGCAGTTCGCAGTGAGGTAGCTGATCTACTGCTTAGGGTACCCGACCGAGAACTAAGTCTTCTACAAATGATTTCATTCCTCATCGCCGTATGGGGTGAAAATCGAGCAGCTTCCCGCCCGCTTTTATCAGCGGACGGCAGAGACCTCATTCTGCGGCTTGACCGGGCGGGGCTGGAGCGTGACCCCGAGGTCCCCACCATGTCGAAGCCTCCCTTTGCATTTGTGCTGGGCTGCTTTTAGGCGGGATTTTTGGCTTAGAGGCATTCGGCCGTAATCCCTCACCTCGAACCGTTGGCTTATCCGCCTAGTACGTGAACCAAAATGTCTGCGGCTCCTCTCGGGCTTAGCAGGATTACCGTAGCAGAGCATTGTCATTTGTAGGGTAAAGCTGACCTGTCTTCGGAGGGTTTATTTCCAGCACCCGTTCAATATTAGCCAGACCGTATCAATAGAGGGCTTTTAGTTTGTCAATGGCCCAGTTTCTGGAGCCTGCGATTTCTGCAGGGTGAAGACCAGATTACCGTAGCAGGCGCTCTTTCATTTGGGGGTTTTGAGACTGACCTGTTTTCCGTGGGTCTAATACCAGCACATGTTCACTATTAGACCCCACGAAGGTGCTCTCTTTTGACAGTCATTCTACACTATTGGCGTGTTTAGTCAATTTTAGCCTCAGGCTCCACTCCTGATAGTGCTCTTCCGTCAATTCCTTTATCAAACACTGGATGCAGACCAACCGAGCCACAGAGGGCATAACCCCAGATTTCTGAGGGTCTAAATCCAGCACCAGTTTCATATTAGACCCCAGAAAAGTGGTCTCGGCATGTCAGTCATTTCAGTGTTGGCCGTGTTGAGTCAAATTAAGCCGCAGGCTCCACTCCTGGTGGTGCCCTTCCGTCAATTCCTTTAAGTTTCAGCTTTGCAACCATACTTCCCCCGGAACCCAAACACTTTGGTTTCCCGGAAGCTGCCCGCAGAGTCATCGAAGCAACTCCTGCGGATCGCTAGTCGGCATCGTTTATGGTCAGAACTACGACGGTATCTGATCGTCTTCGCGCCTCTGACTTTCGTTCTTGATTAATGAAAACATTCTTGACAAATGCTTTCGCAGTAGCTCGTCTTGCGGCGATCCAAGAATTTCACCTCTAACGCCGCAATACGAATGCCCCCGTTTGTCCCTGTTAATCATTACCTCCAGTTCCGAAAACCAACAAAATAGAACCGAGGTCCTATTCCATTATTCCATGCACCATTATTCAGGCAGCCGAGGCCTGCTTTGAACACTCTAATTTTTTCAAAGTAAACGCGCCGGCCACCCAGGACGCTCAGCGAAGAGCACCCGTGGGAGAGAGCCGGCAGACGGTAGGGCAGGAGACAACGGGCAGTGAACCGGCGCGAGCCGGACCGCCCGCCTGCGCCTGAGATCCAACTACGAGCTTTTTAACTGCAACAACTTTAATATACGCTATTGGAGCTGGAATTACCGCGGCTGCTGGCACCAGACTTGCCCTCCAATAGATCCTCGTTAAAGGGTTTAAAGTGTACTCATTCCAATTACGGGGCCTCGAAAGAGTCCCGTATTGTTATTTTTCGTCACTACCTCCCCGTGCCGGGAGTGGGTAAGTTGCGCGCCTGCTGCCTTCCTTGGATGTGGTAGCCGTTTCTCATGCTCCCTCTCCGGAATCGAACCCTGATTCCCCGTTACCCGTTACAAACATGGTAGGCATGTCACGTACCATCGACATTTGATAGGGCAGACATTTGAAAGATGCGTCGCCGGCACATGAGGCCATGCGATCAGCACAAAGTTATCCAGAGTCACCAGTGGGGACGCCGCAACCCCGCGAGGGGAAACGACGATTGGTTTTGAACTAATAAAAGCGCTCTTTCCGCGAGGGTCGGAGCTTGGTAAGCATGTATTAGCTCTAGAATTGCCACAGTTATCCAAGTAGGATCGTGTCATCTAAGGAACCTCGACTGATTTAATGAGCCATTCGCGGTTTCACCGTGAGACAGTGTGAACTTAGACATGCATGGCTTAATCTTTGAGACAAGCATATGACTACTGGCAGGATCAACCAGATATCTGTCGGAGACGTACGTACAGCACACACCGGTCGGCGGAGGAAGGGTGTGTAAAAAGCCTCGCTGGGACGACGGCCGCAGGGACCGACTGACGGGACGGACGGTTTGTTCCACCCGTCCCTCACTCCGTCGACCTAGGACCGCCTGACAGGGGCCTCCCACACGCACCAGACGACCGACCGACCGGGCTCGCTCGAGGAGGGATGGCAGCGCTCTGTGCAGAACGGATCCCAACGACCTCGGCGATGAATTTCACTGGGACTGGAGACAATTTGGCCTGCCGGCCTGCCCTCGAGGTAACGATTCCTGCTTTCCATTTGCCGGTCACAAGCTCTTTGCGAGAGTCGGACCACCAGCGAGACGTACTGTCGAGCTCTGCTATAAGCCTTAGATAAATCACCACGGACGGACCACGTTTCCTGATACGGACCAGACTAGCGCACCTCGGTGGAGGAGCCACTACCACAAACCGCACCCAATTCGCACTACGGGGAAAGGCAGGCGAGCGTTTTCCGCAAGCCCGCGCTATCGCTCCGCCTGGCGGGACTGAGATCGCTTTACGAACACTGGTTGAAATTGAGTCGCCGCGGCGAGACAACTACCCCAGATGGCGAACTATTTAATAGGCTAGAGTCTCGTTCGTTATCGGAATTAACCAGACAAATCGCTCCACCAACTAAGAACGGCCATGCACCACCACCCACCGAATCAAGAAAGAGCTATCAATCTGTCAATCCTTACAGTGTCCGGACCGGGTGAGTTTTCCCGTGTTGAGTCAAATTAAGCCGCAGGCTCCACTCCTGGTGGTGCCCTTCCGTCAATTCCTTTAAGTTTCAGCTTTGCAACCATACTTCCCCCGGAACCCAAACACTTTGGTTTCCCGGAAGCTGCCCGCAGAGTCATCGAAGCAACTCCTGCGGATCGCTAGTCGGCATCGTTTATGGTCAGAACTACGACGGTATCTGATCGTCTTCGCGCCTCTGACTTTCGTTCTTGATTAATGAAAACATTCTTGACAAATGCTTTCGCAGTAGCTCGTCTTGCGGCGATCCAAGAATTTCACCTCTAACGCCGCAATACGAATGCCCCCGTTTGTCCCTGTTAATCATTACCTCCAGTTCCGAAAACCAACAAAATAGAACCGAGGTCCTATTCCATTATTCCATGCACCATTATTCAGGCAGCCGAGGCCTGCTTTGAACACTCTAATTTTTTCAAAGTAAACGCGCCGGCCACCCAGGACGCTCAGCGAAGAGCACCCGTGGGAGAGAGCCGGCAGACGGTAGGGCAGGAGACAACGGGCAGTGAACCGGCGCGAGCCGGACCGCCCGCCTGCGCCTGAGATCCAACTACGAGCTTTTTAACTGCAACAACTTTAATATACGCTATTGGAGCTGGAATTACCGCGGCTGCTGGCACCAGACTTGCCCTCCAATAGATCCTCATTAAAGGGTTTAAAGTGTACTCATTCCAATTACGGGGCCTCGAAAGAGTCCCGTATTGTTATTTTTCGTCACTACCTCCCCGTGCCGGGAGTGGGTAAGTTGCGCGCCTGCTGCCTTCCTTGGATGTGGTAGCCGTTTCTCATGCTCCCTCTCCGGAATCGAACCCTGATTCCCCGTTACCCGTTACAAACATGGTAGGCATGTCACGTACCATCGACATTTGATAGGGCAGACATTTGAAAGATGCGTCGCCGGCACATGAGGCCATGCGATCAGCACAAAGTTATCCAGAGTCACCAGTGGGGACGCCGCAACCCCGCGAGGGGAAACGACGATTGGTTTTGAACTAATAAAAGCGCTCTTTCCGCGAGGGTCGGAGCTTGGTAAGCATGTATTAGCTCTAGAATTGCCACAGTTATCCAAGTAGGATCGTGTCATCTAAGGAACCTCGACTGATTTAATGAGCCATTCGCGGTTTCACCGTGAGACAGTGTGAACTTAGACATGCATGGCTTAATCTTTGAGACAAGCATATGACTACTGGCAGGATCAACCAGATATCTGTCGGAGACGTACGTACAGCACACACCGGTCGGCGGAGGAAGGGTGTGTAAAAAGCCTCGCTGGGACGACGGCCGCAGGGACCGACTGACGGGACGGACGGTTTGTTCCACCCGTCCCTCACTCCGTCGACCTAGGACCGCCTGACAGGGGCCTCCCACACGCACCAGACGACCGACCGACCGGGCTCGCTCGAGGAGGGATGGCAGCGCTCTGTGCAGAACGGATCCCAACGACCTCGGCGACGAATTTCACTGGGACTAGAGACACAATTTGGCCTGCCCTTCTTCTCCGTAGGGAGAACGCAGGGCCTCGAGGCAACGATTCCTGCTTTCCATTTGCCGGTCACAAGCTCTTTGCGAGAGTCGGACCACCAGCGAGACGTACTGTCGAGCTCTGCTATAAGCCTTAGATAAATCACCACGGACGGACCACGTTTCCTGATACGGACCAGACTAGCGCACCTCGGTGGAGGAGCCACTACCACAAACCGCACCCAATTCGCACTACGGGGAAAGGCAGGCGAGCGTTTTCCGCAAGCCCGCGCTATCGCTCCGCCTGGCGGGACTGAGATCGCTTTACGAACACTGGTTGAAATTGAGTCGCCGCGGCGAGACAACTACCCCAGATAATTAGTGCGTTTAAATTGCAATACATTTCAAACGGCTGAAAATTGTCTAAACTTATGATCTGCCACTTTTTTTTCAAATCGCCTTCTACTCAATTTTAATTTTAGAAACATTGGTTTTTCTAGTCAGTAAAATTATTTGAATGTCTCTGGAAATGCTTTTAACTTATCCACATAATTAGTGCGTTAAAATTGCAATACATTTCAAACGGCTGAAAATTGTCTAAACGTATGAGCTGGATCTTTTTTTCAAATCGCCTTCTACTCAATTTTGATTTCAGAAAAGCTAGTTTTTCTTGTCAGTAAAATTACTTGAAAGTCAATGGAAATGCTTTTAACTTATCCACATAATTAGTGCGTTAAAATTGAAATACATTTCAAACGGCTGAAAATTGTCTATACTTATGATCTGCAACTTTTTTTCAAATCGTGTTTAATTTTAATTTTAGAAACATTAGTTTTTCTTGTCAGTAAAATTACTTGAAAGTCAATGGAAATGCTTTTAACTTATCCACATAATTAGTGCGTTAAAAGTGCAATACATTTCTAACGGCTGAAAATTGTCTAAACTTATGATCTGCAACTTTTTTTCAAATCGTGTAATTTTAATTTTAGAAACATTAGTTTTTCTTGTCAGTAAAATTACTTGAAAGTCTGTGGAAATGCTTTTTACTTATCCACATAATTAGTGCGTTTAAATTGCAATACATTTCAAACGGCTGAAAATTGTCTAAACTTATGATCTGCCACTTTTTTTTTCAAATCGCCTTCTACTCAATTTTAATTTTAGAAACATTTGTTTTTCTTGTCAGTAAAATTACTTGAATGTCTGTGGAAATGCTTTTAACTTATCCACATAATTAGTGCGTTAAAATTGAAATACATTTCAAACGGCTGAAAATTGTCTATACTTATGATCTGCAACTTTTTTTCAAATCGTGTTTAATTTTAAATTTAGAAACATTAGTTTTTCTTGTCAGTAAAATTACTTGAAAGTCAGTGGAAATGCTTTTAACTTATCCACATAATTAGTGCGTTAAAATTGCAATACATTTCAAACGGCTGAAAATTGTCTAAACTTATGATCTGCCACTTTTTTTTCAAATCGCCTTCTACTCAATTTTAATTTTAGAAACATTTGTTTTTCTTGTCAGTAAAATTACTTGAATGTCTGTGGAAATGCTTTTAACTTATCCACGTAATAAGTGCGTTGAAATTGCAATACATTTCAAACGGCTGAAAATTGTTTAAACTTATGATCTGCCACTTTTTTTTTCAAATCGCATTCTACTCAATTTTAATTTTAGAAACACTTGTTTTTCTTGTCAGTAAAATTACTTGAATGTCTGTGGAAATGCTTTTAACTTATCCACATAATTAGTGCGTTAAAATTGAAATACATTTCAAACGGCTGAAAATTGTCTATACTTATGATCTGCAACTTTTTTTCAAATCGTGTTTAATTTTAATTTTAGAAACATTAGTTTTTCTTGTCAGTAAAATTACTTGAAAGTCAGTGGAAATGCTTTTAACTTATCCACATAATTAGTGCGTTAAAATTGCAATACATTTCAAACGGCTGAAAATTGTCTATACTTATGATCTGCAATTTTTTTTTCAAATCGTGTTTAATTTTAATTTTAGAAACATTAGTTTTTCTTGTCAGTAAAATTACTTGAAAGTCAATGGAAATGCTTTTAACTTATCCACATAATTAGTGCGTTAAAAGTGCAATACATTTCTAACGGCTGAAAATTGTCTAAACTTATGATCTGCAACTTTTTTTCAAATCGTGTAATTTTAATTTTAGAAACATTAGTTTTTCTTGTCAGTAAAATTACTTGAAAGTCTGTGGAAATGCTTTTAACTTATCCACATAATTAGTGCGTTAAAATTGCAATACATTTCAAACGGCTGAAAATTGTCTAAACTTATGATCTGCCACTTTTTTTTCAAATCGCCTTCTACTCAATTTTAATTTTAGAAACATTGGTTTGTCTAGTCAGTAAAATTACTTGAATGTCTGTGGAAATGCTTTTAACTTCTCCACATAATTAGTGCGTTAAAATTGCAATACATTTCAAACGGCTGAAAATTGTCTAAACGTATGAGCTGGAACTTTTTTTCAAATCGCCTTCTACTCAATTTTGATTTCAGAAAAGTTAGTTTTTCTTTGTCAGTAAAATTACTTGAAAGTCAATGGAAATGCTTTTAACTTATCCACATAATTAGTGCGTTAAAATTGAAATACATTTCAAACGGCTGAAAATTGTCTATACTTATGATCTGCAACTTTTTTTCAAATCGTGTTTAATTTTAATTTTAGAAACATTAGTTTTTCTAGTCAGTAAAATTACTTGAAAGTCAGTGGAAATCCTTTTAACTTATCCACATAATTAGTGCGTTAAAATTGAAATACATTTCAAACGGCTGAAAATTGTCTATACTTATGATCTGCAACTTTTTTTCAAATCGTGTTTAATTTTAATTTTAGAAACATTAGTTTTTCTTGTCAGTAAAATTACTTGAAAGTCTGTGGAAATGCTTTTAACTTATCCACATAATTAGTGCGTTTAAATTGCAATACATTTCAAATGGCTGAAAATTGTCTAAACATGATCTGCCACTTTTTTTTCAAATCGCCTTCTACTCAATTTTAATTTTAGAAACATTTGTTTTTCTTGTCAGTAAAATTACTTAAAAGTCAATGGAAATGCTTTTAACTTATAGACATAATTAGTGCGTTAAAAGTGCAATACATTTCTAACGGCTGAAAATTGTCTAAACTTATGATCTGCAATTTTTTTCAAATCGCCTTCTACTCAATTTTAATTTTAGAAACATTGGTTTTTCTAGTCAGTAAAATTACTTGAATGTCTGTGGAAATGCTTTTAACTTATCCACATAATTAGTGCGTTAAAAGTGCAATACATTTCTAACGGCTAAAAATTGTCTAAACTTATGATCTGCAACTTTTTTTCAAATCGTGTTTAATTTTAATTTTAGAAACATTAGTTTTTCTTGTCAGTAAAATTACTTGAAAGTCTGTGGAAATGCTTTTAACTTATCCACATAATTAGTGCGTTTAAATTGCAATACATTTCAAACGGCTGAAAATTGTCTAAACGTATGAGCTGGAACTTTTTTTCAAATCGCCTTCTACTCAATTTTGATTTCAGAAAAGTTAGTTTTTCTTTGTCAGTAAAATTACTTGAAAGTCAATGGAAATGCTTTTAACTTATCCACATAATTAGTGCGTTAAAATTGAAATACATTTCAAACGGCTGAAAATTGTCTATACTTATGATCTGCAACTTTTTTTCAAATCGTGTTTAATTTTAATTTTAGAAACATTAGTTTTTCTAGTCAGTAAAATTACTTGAAAGTCAGTGGAAATGCTTTTAACTTATCCACATAATTAGTGCGTTAAAATTGCAATACATTTCAAACGGCTGAAAATTGTCTAAACTTATGATCTGCAACTTTTTTTCAAATCGTGTTTAATTTTAATTTTAGAAACATTAGTTTTTCTTGTCAGTAAAATTACTTGAATGTCTGTGGAAATGCTTTTAACTTATCCACATAATTAGTGCGTTTAAATTGCAATACATTTCAAATGGCTGAAAATTGTCTAAACATGATCTGCCACTTTTTTTTCAAATCGCCTTCTACTCAATTTTAATTTTAGAAACATTTGTTTTTCTTGTCAGTAAAATTACTTAAAAGTCAATGGAAATGCTTTTAACTTATAGACATAATTAGTGCGTTAAAAGTGCAATACATTTCTAACGGCTGAAAATTGTCTAAACTTATGATCTGCAATTTTTTTCAAATCGCCTTCTACTCAATTTTAATTTTAGAAACATTGGTTTTTCTAGTCAGTAAAATTACTTGAATGTCTGTGGAAATGCTTTTAACTTATCCACATAATTAGTGCGTTAAAATTGAAATACATTTCAAACGGCTGAAAATTGTCTATACTTATGATCTGCAACTTTTTTTCAAATCGTGTTTAATTTTAATTTTAGAAACATTAGTTTTTCTTGTCAGTAAAATTACTTGAAAGTCAGTGGAAATGCTTTTAACTTATCCACATAATTAGTGCGTTAAAATTGCAATACATTTCAAACGGCTGAAAATTGTCTAAACTTATGATCTGCCACTTTTTTTTCAAATCGCCTTCTACTCAATTTTAATTTTAGAAACATTTGTTTTTCTTGTCAGTAAAATTACTTGAATGTCTGTGGAAATGCTTTTAACTTATCCACGTAATTAGTGCGTTGAAATTGCAATACATTTCAAACGGCTAAAAATGGTCTAAACTTATGATCTGCAACTTTTTTTCAAATCGTGTTTAATTTTAATTTTAGAAACATTAGTTTTTCTTGTCAGTAAAATTACTTGAAAGTCTGTGGAAATGCTTTTAACTTATCCACATAATTAGTGCGTTTAAATTGCAATACATTTCAAACGGCTGAAAATTGTCTAAACTTATGATCTGCCACTTTTTTTTCAAATTGCCTTCTACTCAATTTTAATTTTAGAAACATTGGTTTTTTCTAGTCAGTAAAATTACTTGAATGTCTGTGGAAATGCTTTTAACTTATCCACATAATTAGTGCGTTAAAATTGCAATACATTTCAAACGGCTGAAAATTGTCTAAACGTATGAGCTGGAACTTTTTTTCAAATCGCCTTCTACTCAATTTTGATTTCAGAAAAGTTAGTTTTTCTTTGTCAGTAAAATTACTTGAAAGTCAATGGAAATGCTTTTAACTTATCCACATAATTAGTGCGTTAAAATTGAAATACATTTCAAACGGCTGAAAATTGTCTATACTTATGATCTGCAACTTTTTTTCAAATCGTGTTTAATTTTAATTTTAGAAACATTAGTTTTTCTAGTCAGTAAAATTACTTGAAAGTCAGTGGAAATGCTTTTAACTTATCCACATAATTAGTGCGTTAAAATTGCAATACATTTCAAACGGCTGAAAATTGTCTATACTTATGATCTGCAACTTTTTTTCAAATCGTGTTTAATTTTAATTTTAGAAACATTAGTTTTTCTTGTCAGTAAAATTACTTGAAAGTCTGTGAAAATGCTTTTATCTTATCCACATAATTAGTGCGTTTAAATTGCAATACATTTCAAACGGCTGAAAATTGTCTAAACTTATGATCTGCCACTTTTTTTTCAAATCGCCTTCTACTCAATTTTAATTTTAGAAACATTGGTTTTTCTAGTCAGTAAAATTACTTGAATGTCTCTGGAAATGCTTTTAACTTATCCACATAATTAGTGCGTTAAAATTGCAATACATTTCAAACGGCTGAAAATTGTTTAAACTTATGATCTGCCACTTTTTTTTTAAATCGCATTCTACTCAATTTTAATTTTAGAAACACTTGTTTTTCTTGTCAGTAAAATTACTTGAATGTCTGTGGAAATGCTTTTAACTTATCCACATAATTAGTGCGTTAAAATTGAAATACATTTCAAACGGCTGAAAATTGTCTATACTTATGATCTGCAACTTTTTTTCAAATCGTGTTTAATTTTAATTTTAGAAACATTATTTTTTCTTGTCAGTAAAATTACTTGAAAGTCAGTGGAAATGCTTTTAACTTATCCACATAATTAGTGCGTTAAAATTGCAATACATTTCAAACGGCTGAAAATTGTCTATACTTATGATCTGCAATTTTTTTTTCAAATCGTGTTTAATTTTAATTTTAGAAACATTAGTTTTTCTTGTCAGTAAAATTACTTGAAAGTCAATGGAAATGCTTTTAACTTATCCACATAATTAGTGCGTTAAAAGTGCAATACATTTCTAACGGCTGAAAATTGTCTAAACTTATGATCTGCAACTTTTTTTCAAATCGTGTAATTTTAATTTTAGAAACATTAGTTTTTCTTGTCAGTAAAATTACTTGAAAGTCTGTGGAAATGCTTTTAACTTATCCACATAATTAGTGCGTTAAAATTGCAATACATTTCAAACGGCTGAAAATTGTCTAAACTTATGATCTGCCACTTTTTTTTCAAATCGCCTTCTACTCAATTTTAATTTTAGAAACATTTGTTTTTCTTGTCAGTAAAATTACTTGAATGTCTGTGGAAATGCTTTTAACTTATAGACATAATTAGTGCGTTAAAATTGCAATACATTTCTAACGGCTGAAAATTGTCTAAACTTATGATCTGCAATTTTTTTCAAATCGCCTTCTACTCAATTTTAATTTTAGAAACATTGGTTTTTCTAGTCAGTAAAATTACTTGAATGTCTGTGGAAATGCTTTTAACTTATCCACATAATTAGTGCGTTAAAAGTGCAATACATTTCTAAAGGCTAAAAATTGTCTAAACTTATGATCTGCAACTTTTTTTCAAATCGTGTTTAATTTTAATTTTAGAAACATTAGTTTTTCTTGTCAGTAAAATTACTTGAAAGTCTGTGGAAATGCTTTTAACTTATCCACATAATTAGTGCGTTTAAATTGCAATACATTTCAAACGGCTGAAAATTGTCTAAACTTATGATCTGCCACTTTTTTTCAAATCGCCTTCTACTCAATTTTAATTTTAGAAACATTGGTTTTTCTAGTCAGTAAAATTACTTGAATGTCTGTGGAAATGCTTTTAACTTATCCACATAATTAGTGCGTTAAAATTGCAATACATTTCAAACGGCTGAAAATTGTCTAAACGTATGAGCTGGAACTTTTTTTCAAATCGCCTTCTACTCAATTTTGATTTCAGAAAAGTTAGTTTTTCTTTGTCAGTAAAATTACTTGAAAGTCAATGGAAATGCTTTTAACTTATCCACATAATTAGTGCGTTAAAATGGAAATACATTTCAAACGGCTGAAAATTGTCTATACTTATGATCTGCAACTTTTTTTCAAATCGTGTTTAATTTTAATTTTAGAAACATTAGTTTTTCTAGTCAGTAAAATTACTTGAAAGTCAGTGGAAATGCTTTTAACTTATCCACATAATTAGTGCGTTAAAATTGCAATACATTTCAAACGGCTGAAAATTGTCTATACTTATGATCTGCAACTTTTTTTCAAATCGTGTTTAATTTTAATTTTAGAAACATTAGTTTTTCTTGTCAGTAAAATTACTTGAAAGTCTGTGAAAATGCTTTTATCTTATCCACATAATTAGTGCGTTTAAATTGCAATACATTTCAAACGGCTGAAAATTGTCTAAACTTATAATCTGCCACTTTTTTTTCAAATCGCCTTCTACTCAATTTTAATTTTAGAAACATTGGTTTTTCTAGTCAGTAAAATTATTTGAATGTCTCTGGAAATGCTTTTAACTTATCCACATAATTAGTGCGTTAAAATTGCAATACATTTCAAACGGCTGAAAATTGTCTAAACGTATGAGCTGGATCTTTTTTTCAAATCGCCTTCTACTCAATTTTGATTTCAGAAAAGCTAGTTTTTCTTGTCAGTAAAATTACTTGAAAGTCAATGGAAATGCTTTTAACTTATCCACATAATTAGTGCGTTAAAATTGAAATACATTTCAAACGGCTGAAAATTGTCTATACTTATGATCTGCAACTTTTTTTCAAATCGTGTTTAATTTTAATTTTAGAAACATTAGTTTTTCTTGTCAGTAAAATTACTTGAAAGTCAATGGAAATGCTTTTAACTTATCCACATAATTAGTGCGTTAAAAGTGCAATACATTTCTAACGGCTGAAAATTGTCTAAACTTATGATCTGCAACTTTTTTTCAAATCGTGTAATTTTAATTTTAGAAACATTAGTTTTTCTTGTCAGTAAAATTACTTGAAAGTCTGTGGAAATGCTTTTAACTTATCCACATAATTAGTGCGTTTAAATTGCAATACATTTCAAACGGCTGAAAATTGTCTAAACTTATGATCTGCCACTTTTTTTTTCAAATCGCCTTCTACTCAATTTTAATTTTAGAAACATTTGTTTTTCTTGTCAGTAAAATTACTTGAATGTCTGTGGAAATGCTTTTAACTTATCCACATAATTAGTGCGTTAAAATTGAAATACATTTCAAACGGCTGAAAATTGTCTATACTTATGATCTGCAACTTTTTTTCAAATCGTGTTTAATTTTAATTTTAGAAACATTAGTTTTTCTAGTCAGTAAAATTACTTGAATGTCTGTGGAAATGCTTTTAACTTATCCACATAATTAGTGCGTTAAAATTGCAATACATTTCAAACGGCTGAAAATTGTCTAAACGTATGAGCTGGAACTTTTTTTCAAATCGCCTTCTACTCTTTTGATTTCAGAAAAATTAGTTTTTCTTTGTCAGTAAAATTACTTGAAAGTCAATGGAAATGCTTTTAACTTATCCACATAATTAGTGCGTTAAAATTGAAATACATTTCAAACGGCTGAAAATTGTCTATACTTATGATCTGCAACTTTTTTTCAAATCGTGTTTAATTTTAATTTTAGAAACATTAGTTTTTCTAGTCAGTAAAATTACTTGAAAGTCAGTGGAAATGCTTTTAACTTATCCACATAATTAGTGCGTTAAAATTGCAATACATTTTAAACGGCTGAAAATTATCTATACTTATGATCTGCAACTTTTTTTCAAATCGTGTTTAATTTTAATTTTAGAAACATTAGTTTTTCTTGTCAGTAAAATTACTTGAAAGTCTGTGGAAATGCTTTTAACTTATCCACATAATTAGTGCGTTTAAATTGCAATACATTTCAAACGGCTGAAAATTGTCTAAACTTATGATCTGCCACTTTTTTTTCAAATCGCCTTCTACTCAATTTTAATTTCAGAAACATTTGTTTTTCTTTTCAGTAAAATTACTTAAAAGTCAATGGAAATGCTTTTAACTTATAGACATAATTAGTGCGTTAAAAGTGCAATACATTTCTAACGGCTGAAAATTGTCTAAACTTATGATCTGCAATTTTTTTCAAATCGCCTTCTACTCAATTTTAATTTTAGAAACATTGGTTTTTCTAGTCAGTAAAATTACTTGAATGTCTGTGGAAATGCTTTTAACTTATCCACATAATTAGTGCGTTAAAAGTGCAATACATTTCTAAAGGCTAAAAATTGTCTAAACTTATGATCTGCAACTTTTTTTCAAATCGTGTTTAATTTTAATTTTAGAAACATTGGTTTTTCTAGTCAGTAAAATTACTTGAATGTCTGTGGAAATGCTTTTAACTTATCCACATAATTAGTGCGTTAAAATTGCAATACATTTCAAACGGCTGAAAATTGTCTAAACGTATGAGCTGGAACTTTTTTTCAAATCGCCTTCTACTCAATTTTGATTTCAGAAAAGTTAGTTTTTCTTTGTCAGTAAAATTACTTGAAAGTCAATGGAAATGCTTTTAACTTATCCACATAATTAGTGCGTTAAAATGGAAATACATTTCAAACGGCTGAAAATTGTCTATACTTATGATCTGCAACTTTTTTTCAAATCGTGTTTAATTTTAATTTTAGAAACATTAGTTTTTCTAGTCAGTAAAATTACTTGAAAGTCAGTGGAAATGCTTTTAACTTATCCACATAATTAGTGCGTTAAAATTGCAATACATTTCAAACGGCTGAAAATTGTCTATACTTATGATCTGCAACTTTTTTTCAAATCGTGTTTAATTTTAATTTTAGAAACATTAGTTTTTCTTGTCAGTAAAATTACTTGAAAGTCTGTGAAAATGCTTTTATCTTATCCACATAATTAGTGCGTTTAAATTGCAATACATTTCAAACGGCTGAAAATTGTCTAAACTTATGATCTGCCACTTTTTTTTCAAATCGCCTTCTACTCAATTTTAATTTTAGAAACATTGGTTTTTCTAGTCAGTAAAATTACTTGAATGTCTGTGGAAATGCTTTTAACTTATCCACATAATTAGTGCGTTAAAATTGCAATACATTTCAAACGGCTGAAAATTGTCTAAACGTATGAGCTGGAACTTTTTTTCAAATCGCCTTCTACTCAATTTTGATTTCAGAAAAGTTAGTTTTTCTTTGTCAGTAAAATTACTTGAAAGTCAATGGAAATGCTTTTAACTTATCCACATAATTAGTGCGTTAAAATTGAAATACATTTCAAACGGCTGAAAATTGTCTATACTTATGATCTGCAACTTTTTTTCAAATCGTGTTTAATTTTAATTTTAGAAACATTAGTTTTTCTAGTCAGTAAAATTACTTGAAAGTCTGTGGAAATGCTTTTAACTTATCCACATAATTAGTGCGTTAAAATTGCAATACATTTCAAACGGCTGAAAATTGTCTATACTTATGATCTGCAATTTTTTTCAAATCGTGTTTAATTTTAATTTTAGAAACATTAGTTTTTCTTGTCAGTAAAATTACTTGAAAGTCTGTGGAAATGCTTTTAACTTATCGACATAATTAGTGCGTTTAAATTGCAATACATTTCAAACGGCTGAAAATTGTCTAAACTTATGATCTGCCACTTTTTTTTCAAATCGCCTTCTACTCAATTTTAATTTTAGAAACATTTGTTTTTCTTGTCAGTAAAATTACTTAAAAGTCAATGGAAATGCTTTTAACTTATAGACATAATTAGTGCGTTAAAAGTGCAATACATTTCTAACGGCTGAAAATTGTCTAAACTTATGATCTGCAATTTTTTTCAAATCGCCTTCTACTCAATTTTAATTTTAGAAACATTGGTTTTTCTAGTCAGTAAAATTACTTGAATGTCTGTGGAAATGCTTTTAACTTATCCACATAATTAGTGCGTTAAAAGTGCAATACATTTCTAAAGGCTAAAAATTGTCTAAACTTATGATCTGCAACTTTTTTTCAAATCGTGTTTAATTTTAATTTTAGAAACATTAGTTTTTCTTGTCAGTAAAATTACTTGAAAGTCTGTGGAAATGCTTTTAACTTATCCACATAATTAGTGCGTTTAAATTGCAATACATTTCAAACGGCTGAAAATTGTCTAAACTTATGATCTGCCACTTTTTTTTCAAATCGCCTTCTACTCAATTTTAATTTTAGAAACATTGGTTTTTCTAGTCAGTAAAATTACTTGAATGTCTGTGGAAATGCTTTTAACTTATCCACATAATTAGTGCGTTAAAAGTGCAATACATTTCTAACGGCTGAAAATTGTCTAAACTTATGATCTGCAACTTTTTTTCAAATCGTGTAATTTTAATTTTAGAAACATTAGTTTTTCTTGTCAGTAAAATTACTTGAAAGTCTGTGGAAATGCTTTTAATTTATCCACATAATTAGTGCGTTTAAATTGCAATACATTTCAAACGGCTGAAAATTGTCTAAACTTATGATCTGCCACTTTTTTTTCAAATCGCCTTCTACTCAATTTTAATTTTAGAAACAATGGTTTTTCTAGTCAGTAAAATTACTTGAATGTCTGTGGAAATGCTTTTAACTTATCCACATAATTAGTTCGTTAAAATTGCAATACATTTCAAACGGCTGAAAATTGTCTAAACTTATGAGCTGGAACTTTTTTTCAAATCGCCTTCTACTCAATTTTGAATTCAGAAAAGTTAGTTTTTCTTGTCAGTAAAATTACTTGAAAGTCAATGGAAATGCTTTTAACTTATCCACATAATTAGTGCGTTAAAATGGAAATACATTTCAAACGGCTGAAAATTGTCTATACTTATGATCTGCAACTTTTTTTCAAATCGTGTTTAATTTTAATTTTAGAAACATTAGTTTTTCTAGTCAGTAAAATTACTTGAAAGTCAGTGGAAATGCTTTTAACTTATCCACATAATTAGTGCGTTAAAATTGCAATACATTTCAAACGGCTGAAAATTGTCTATACTTATGATCTGCAACTTTTTTTCAAATCGTGTTTAATTTTAATTTTAGAAACATTAGTTTTTCTTGTCAGTAAAATTACTTGAAAGTCTGTGAAAATGCTTTTATCTTATCCACATAATTAGTGCGTTTAAATTGCAATACATTTCAAACGGCTGAAAATTGTCTAAACTTATGATCTGCCACTTTTTTTTCAAATCGCCTTCTACTCAATTTTAATTTTAGAAACATTGGTTTTTCTAGTCAGTAAAATTACTTGAATGTCTGTGGAAATGCTTTTAACTTATCCACATAATTAGTGCGTTAAAATTGCAATACATTTCAAACGGCTGAAAATTGTCTAAACGTATGAGCTGGAACTTTTTTTCAAATCGCCTTCTACTCAATTTTGATTTCAGAAAAGTTAGTTTTTCTTTGTCAGTAAAATTACTTGAAAGTCAATGGAAATGCTTTTAACTTATCCACATAATTAGTGCGTTAAAATTGAAATACATTTCAAACGGCTGAAAATTGTCTATACTTATGATCTGCAACTTTTTTTCAAATCGTGTTTAATTTTAATTTTAGAAACATTAGTTTTTCTAGTCAGTAAAATTACTTGAAAGTCTGTGGAAATGCTTTTAACTTATCCACATAATTAGTGCGTTAAAATTGCAATACATTTCAAACGGCTGAAAATTGTCTATACTTATGATCTGCAATTTTTTTCAAATCGTGTTTAATTTTAATTTTAGAAACATTAGTTTTTCTTGTCAGTAAAATTACTTGAAAGTCTGTGGAAATGCTTTTAACTTATCGACATAATTAGTGCGTTTAAATTGCAATACATTTCAAACGGCTGAAAATTGTCTAAACTTATGATCTGCCACTTTTTTTTCAAATCGCCTTCTACTCAATTTTAATTTTAGAAACATTTGTTTTTCTTGTCAGTAAAATTACTTAAAAGTCAATGGAAATGCTTTTAACTTATAGACATAATTAGTGCGTTAAAAGTGCAATACATTTCTAACGGCTGAAAATTGTCTAAACTTATGATCTGCAATTTTTTTCAAATCGCCTTCTACTCAATTTTAATTTTAGAAACATTGGTTTTTCTAGTCAGTAAAATTACTTGAATGTCTGTGGAAATGCTTTTAACTTATCCACATAATTAGTGCGTTAAAAGTGCAATACATTTCTAAAGGCTAAAAATTGTCTAAACTTATGATCTGCAACTTTTTTTCAAATCGTGTTTAATTTTAATTTTAGAAACATTAGTTTTTCTTGTCAGTAAAATTACTTGAAAGTCTGTGGAAATGCTTTTAACTTATCCACATAATTAGTGCGTTTAAATTGCAATACATTTCAAACGGCTGAAAATTGTCTAAACTTATGATCTGCCACTTTTTTTTCAAATCGCCTTCTACTCAATTTTAATTTTAGAAACATTGGTTTTTCTAGTCAGTAAAATTACTTGAATGTCTGTGGAAATGCTTTTAACTTATCCACATAATTAGTGCGTTAAAAGTGCAATACATTTCTAACGGCTGAAAATTGTCTAAACTTATGATCTGCAACTTTTTTTCAAATCGTGTAATTTTAATTTTAGAAACATTAGTTTTTCTTGTCAGTAAAATTACTTGAAAGTCTGTGGAAATGCTTTTAATTTATCCACATAATTAGTGCGTTTAAATTGCAATACATTTCAAACGGCTGAAAATTGTCTAAACTTATGATCTGCCACTTTTTTTTCAAATCGCCTTCTACTCAATTTTAATTTTAGAAACAATGGTTTTTCTAGTCAGTAAAATTACTTGAATGTCTGTGGAAATGCTTTTAACTTATCCACATAATTAGTTCGTTAAAATTGCAATACATTTCAAACGGCTGAAAATTGTCTAAACTTATGAGCTGGAACTTTTTTTCAAATCGCCTTCTACTCAATTTTGAATTCAGAAAAGTTAGTTTTTCTTGTCAGTAAAATTACTTGAAAGTCAGTGGAAATGCTTTTAACTTATCCACATAATTAGTGCGTTAAAATTGCAATACATTTCAAACGGCTGAAAATTGTCTAAACATGATCTGCCACTTTTTTTTCAAATCGCCTTCTACTCAATTTTAATTTTAGAAACATTGGTTTTTCTAGTCAGTAAAATTACTTAAAAGTCAATGGAAATGCTTTTAACTTATCCACATAATTAGTGCGTTAAAAGTGCAATACATTTCTAACGGCTGAAAATTGTCTAAACTTATGATCTGCAATTTTTTTCAAATCGCCTTGTACTCAATTTTAATTTTAGAAACATTGGTTTTTCTAGTCAGTAAAATTACTTGAATGTCTGTGGAAATGCTTTTAACTTATCCACATAATTAGTGCGTTAAAAGTGCAATACATTTCTAACGGCTGAAAATAGTCTAAACTTATGATCTGCAATTTTTTTTCAAATCGTGTAATTTTAATTTTAGAAACATTAGTTTTTCTTGTCAGTAAAATTACTTGAAAGTCTGTGGAAATGCTTTTAACTTATCCACATAATTAGTGCGTTAAAATTGCAATACATTTCAAACGGCTGAAAATTGTCTAAACTTATGATCTGCCACTTTTTTTTTCAAATCGCCTTCTACTCAATTTTAATTTTAGAAACATTTGTTTTTCTTGTCAGTAAAATTACTTGAATGTCTGTGGAAATGCTTTTAACTTATCCACGTAATTAGTGCGTTGAAATGGCAATACATTTCAAACGGCTGAAAATTGTCTAAACTTATGAGCTGGAACTTTTTTTCAAATCGCCTTCTACTCAATTTTGAATTCAGAAAAGTTAGTTTTTCTTGTCAGTAAAATTACTTGAAAGTCAGTGGAAATGCTTTTAACTTATCCACATAATTAGTGCGTTTAAATTGCAATACATTTCATACGGCTGAAAATTGTCTAAACTTATGATCTGCCACTTTTTTTTCAAATCGCCTTCTACTCAATTTTAATTATAGAAACATTGGTTTTTCTAGTCAGTAAAAGTACTTGAAAGTCAATGGAAATGCTTTTAACTTATCCACATAATTAGTGCGTTAAAATTGAAATACATTTCAAACGGCTGAAAATTGTCTATACTTATGATCTGCAACTTTTTTTCAAATCGTGTTTAATTTTAATTTTAGAAACATTAGTTTTTCTAGTCAGTAAAATTACTTGAAAGTCAGTGGAAATGCTTTTAACTTATCCACATAATTAGTGCGTTAAAATTGCAATACATTTCAAACGGCTGAAAATTGTCTATACTTATGATCTGCAACTTTTTTTCAAATCGTGTTTAATTTTAATTTTAGAAACATTAGTTTTTCTTGTCATTAAAATTACTTGAAAGTCAATGGAAATGCTTTTAACTTATCCACATAATTAGTGCGTTAAAAGTGCAATACATTTCAAACGGCTGAAAATTGTCTAAACTTATGATCTGCCACTTTTTTTTCAAATCGCTTTCTACTCAATTTTAATTTTAGAAACATTTGTTTTTCTTGTCAGTAAAATTACTTGAATGTCTGTGGAAATGCTTTTAACTTATCCACGTAATTAGTGCGTTGAAATTGCAATACATTTCAAACGGCTGAAAATTGTCTAAACTTATGATCTGCAACTTTTTTTCAAATCGTGTTTAATTTTAATTTTAGAAACATTAGTTTTTCTTGTCAGTAAAATTACTTGAAAGTCTGTGGAAATGCTTTTAACTTATCCACATAATTAGTGCGTTTAAATTGCAATACATTTCAAACGGCTGAAAATTGTCTAAACTTATGATCTGCCACTTTTTTTTCAAATCGCCTTCTACTCAATTTTAATTTTAGAAACATTGGTTTTTCTAGTCAGTAAAATTACTTGAATGTCTGTGGAAATGCTTTTAACTTATCCACATAATTAGTGCGTTAAAATTGCAATACATTTCAAACGGCTGAAAATTGTCTAAACGTATGAGCTGGAACTTTTTTTCAAATCGCCTTCTACTCAATTTTGATTTCAGAAAAGTTATATTTTCTTTGTCAGTAAAATTACTTGAATGTCAATGGAAATGCTTTTAACTTATCCACATAATTAGTGCGTTAAAAGTGCAATACATTTCTAACGGCTGAAAATAGTCTAAACTTATGATCTGCAATTTTTTTTCAAATCGTGTAATTTTAATTTTAGAAACATTAGTTTTTCTTGTCAGTAAAATTACTTGAAAGTCTGTGGAAATGCTTTTAACTTATCCACATAATTAGTGCGTTAAAATTGCAATACATTTCAAACGGCTGAAAATTGTCTAAACTTATGATCTGCCACTTTTTTTTCAAATCGCCTTCTACTCAATTTTAATTTTAGAAACATTTGTTTTTCTTGTCAGTAAAATTACTTGAATGTCTGTGGAAATGCTTTTAACTTATCCACGTAATTAGTGCGTTGAAATGGCAATACATTTCAAACGGCTGAAAATTGTCTAAACTTATGAGCTGGAACTTTTTTTCAAATCGCCTTCTACTCAATTTTGAATTCAGAAAAGTTAGTTTTTCTTGTCAGTAAAATTACTTGAAAGTCAGTGGAAATGCTTTTAACTTATCCACATAATTAGTGCGTTAAAATTGAAATACATTTCAAACGGCTGAAAATTGTCTATACTTATGATCTGCAATTTTTTTTCAAATCGTGTAATTTTAATTTTAGAAACATTAGTTTTTCTTGTCAGTAAAATTACTTGAAAGTCAGTGGAAATGCTTTTAACTTATCCACATAATTAGTGCGTTTAAATTGCAATACATTTCATACGGCTGAAAATTGTCTAAACTTATGATCTGCCACTTTTTTTTCAAATCGCCTTCTACTCAATTTTAATTATAGAAACATTGGTTTTTCTAGTCAGTAAAAGTACTTGAAAGTCAATGGAAATGCTTTTAACTTATCCACATAATTAGTGCGTTAAAATTGAAATACATTTCAAACGGCTGAAAATTGTCTATACTTATGATCTGCAACTTTTTTTCAAATCGTGTTTAATTTTAATTTTAGAAACATTAGTTTTTCTAGTCAGTAAAATTACTTGAAAGTCAGTGGAAATGTTTTTAACTTATCCACATAATTAGTGCGTTAAAATTGCAATACATTTCAAACGGCTGAAAATTGTCTATACTTATAATCTGCAACTTTTTTTCAAATCGTGTTTAATTTTAATTTTAGAAACATTAGTTTTTCTTGTCATTAAAATTACTTGAAAGTCAATGGAAATGCTTTTAACTTATCCACATAATTAGTGCGTTAAAAGTGCAATACATTTCAAACGGCTGAAAATTGTCTAAACTTATGATCTGCCACTTTTTTTTCAAATCGCTTTCTACTCAATTTTAATTTTAGAAACATTTGTTTTTCTTGTCAGTAAAATTACTTGAATGTCTGTGGAAATGCTTTTAACTTATCCACGTAATTAGTGCGTTGAAATTGCAATACATTTCAAACGGCTGAAAATTGTCTAAACTTATGATCTGCAACTTTTTTTCAAATCGTGTTTAATTTTAATTTTAGAAACATTAGTTTTTCTTGTCAGTAAAATTACTTGAAAGTCTGTGGAAATGCTTTTAACTTATCCACATAATTAGTGCGTTTAAATTGCAATACATTTCAAACGGCTGAAAATTGTCTAAACTTATGATCTGCCACTTTTTTTTCAAATCGCCTTCTACTCAATTTTAATTTTAGAAACATTGGTTTTTCTAGTCAGTAAAATTACTTGAATGTCTGTGGAAATGCTTTTAACTTATCCACATAATTAGTGCGTTAAAATTGCAATACATTTCAAACGGCTGAAAATTGTCTAAACGTATGAGCTGGAACTTTTTTTCAAATCGCCTTCTACTCAATTTTGATTTCAGAAAAGTTATATTTTCTTTGTCAGTAAAAGTACTTGAAAGTCAATGGAAATGCTTTTAACTTATCCACATAATTAGTGCGTTAAAATTGAAATACATTTCAAACGGCTGAAAATTGTCTATACTTATGATCTGCAACTTTTTTTCAAATCGTGTTTAATTTTAATTTTAGAAACATTAGTTTTTCTAGTCAGTAAAATTACTTGAAAGTCAGTGGAAATGCTTTTAACTTATCCACATAATTAGTGCGTTAAAATTGCAATACATTTCAAACGGCTGAAAATTGTCTATACTTATAATCTGCAACTTTTTTTCAAATCGTGTTTAATTTTAATTTTAGAAACATTAGTTTTTCTTGTCATTAAAATTACTTGAAAGTCAATGGAAATGCTTTTAACTTATCCACATAATTAGTGCGTTAAAAGTGCAATACATTTCAAACGGCTGAAAATTGTCTAAACTTATGATCTGCCACTTTTTTTTCAAATCGCTTTCTACTCAATTTTAATTTTAGAAACATTTGTTTTTCTTGTCAGTAAAATTACTTGAATGTCTGTGGAAATGCTTTTAACTTATCCACGTAATTAGTGCGTTGAAATTGCAATACATTTCAAACGGCTGAAAATTGTCTAAACTTATGATCTGCAACTTTTTTTCAAATCGTGTTTAATTTTAATTTTAGAAACATTAGTTTTTCTTGTCAGTAAAATTACTTGAAAGTCTGTGGAAATGCTTTTAACTTATCCACATAATTAGTGCGTTTAAATTGCAATACATTTCAAACGGCTGAAAATTGTCTAAACTTATGATCTGCCACTTTTTTTTCAAATCGCCTTCTACTCAATTTTAATTTTAGAAACATTGGTTTTTCTAGTCAGTAAAATTACTTGAATGTCTGTGGAAATGCTTTTAACTTATCCACATAATTAGTGCGTTAAAATTGCAATACATTTCAAACGGCTGAAAATTGTCTAAACGTATGAGCTGGAACTTTTTTTCAAATCGCCTTCTACTCAATTTTGATTTCAGAAAAGTTATATTTTCTTTGTCAGTAAAATTACTTGAATGTCAATGGAAATGCTTTTAACTTATCCACATAATTAGTGCGTTAAAATTGAAATACATTTCAAACGGCTGAAAATTGTCTATACTTATGATCTGCAACTTTTTTTCAAATCGTGTTTAATTTTAATTTTAGAAACATTAGTTTTTCTAGTCAGTAAAATTACTTGAAAGTCAGTGGAAATGCTTTTAACTTATCCACATAATTAGTGCGTTAAAATTGCAATACATTTCAAACGGCTGAAAATTGTCTATACTTATGATCTGCAACTTTTTTTCAAATCGTGTTTAATTTTAATTTTAGAAACATTAGTTTTTCTTGTCAGTAAAATTACTTGAAAGTCTGTGAAAATGCTTTTATCTTATCCACATAATTAGTGCGTTTAAATTGCAATACATTTCAAACGGCTGAAAATTGTCTAAACTTATGATCTGCCACTTTTTTTACAAATCGCCTTCTACTCAATTTTGATTTTAGAAACATTGGTTTTTCTAGTCAGTAAAATTACTTGAATGTCTCTGGAAATGCTTTTAACTTATCCACATAATTAGTGCGTTAAAATTGCAATACATTTCAAACGGCTGAAAATTGTCTAAACGTATGAGCTGGAACTTTTTTTCAAATCGCCTTCTACTCAATTTTGATTTCAGAAAAGCTAGTTTTTCTTGTCAGTAAAATTACTTGAAAGTCAATGGAAATGCTTTTAACTTATCCACATAATTAGTGCGTTAAAAGTGCAATACATTTCAAACGGCTGAAAATTGTCTAAACTTATGATCTGCCACTTTTTTTTCAAATCGCTTTCTACTCAATTTTAATTTTAGAAACATTTGTTTTTCTTGTCAGTAAAATTACTTGAATGTCTGTGGAAATGCTTTTAACTTATCCACGTAATTAGTGCGTTGAAATTGCAATACATTTCAAACGGCTGAAAATTGTCTAAACTTATGATCTGCAACTTTTTTTCAAATCGTGTTTAATTTTAATTTTAGAAACATTAGTTTTTCTTGTCAGTAAAATTACTTGAAAGTCTGTGGAAATGCTTTTAACTTATCCACATAATTAGTGCGTTTAAATTGCAATACATTTCAAACGGCTGAAAATTGTCTAAACTTATGATCTGCCACTTTTTTTTCAAATCGCCTTCTACTCAATTTTAATTTTAGAAACATTGGTTTTTCTAGTCAGTAAAATTACTTGAATGTCTGTGGAAATGCTTTTAACTTATCCACATAATTAGTGCGTTAAAATTGCAATACATTTCAAACGGCTGAAAATTGTCTAAACGTATGAGCTGGAACTTTTTTTCAAATCGCCTTCTACTCAATTTTGATTTCAGAAAAGTTATATTTTCTTTGTCAGTAAAATTACTTGAATGTCAATGGAAATGCTTTTAACTTATCCACATAATTAGTGCGTTAAAATTGAAATACATTTCAAACGGCTGAAAATTGTCTATATTGATGATCTGCAATTTTTTTTTCAAATCGTGTTTAATTTTAATTTTTGAAACATTAGTTTTTCTTGTCAGTAAAATTACTTGAAAGTCAATGGAAATGCTTTTAACTTATCCACATAATTAGTGCGTTAAAAGTGCAATACATTTCTAACGGCTGAAAATTGTCTAAACTTATGATCTGCAACTTTTTTTCAAATCGTGTAATTTTAATTTTAGAAACATTAGTTTTTCTTGTCAGTAAAATTACTTGAAAGTCTGTGGAAATGCTTTTAACTTATCCACATAATTAGTGCGTTAAAATTGCAATACATTTCAAACGGCTGAAAATTGTCTAAACTTATGATCTGCCACTTTTTTTTCAAATCGCCTTCTACTCAATTTTAATTTTAGAAACATTTGTTTTTCTTGTCAGTAAAATTACTTGAATGTCTGTGGAAATGCTTTTAACTTATCCACGTAATTAGTGCGTTGAAATTGCAATACATTTCAAACGGCTAAAAATTGTCTAAACTTATGATCTGCAACTTTTTTTCAAATCGTGTTGAATTTTAATTTTAGAAACATTAGTTTTTCTTGTCAGTAAAATTACTTGAAAGTCTGTGGAAATGCTTTTAACTTATCCACATAATTAGTGCGTTAAAATTGCAATACATTTCAAACGGCTGAAAATTGTCTAAACTTATGATCTGCCACTTTTTTTTCAAATCGCCTTCTACTCAATTTTAATTTTAGAAACATTGGTTTTTCTAGTCAGTAAAATTACTTGAATGTCTGTGGAAATGCTTTTAACTTATCCACATAATTAGTGCGTTAAAATTGCAATACATTTCAAACGGCTGAAAATTGTCTAAACGTATGAGCTGGAACTTTTTTTCAAATCGCCTTCTACTCAATTTTGATATTAGAAAAGTTAGTTTTTCTTTGTCAGTAAAATCACTTGAAAGTCAATGGAAATGCTTTTAACTTATCCACATAATTAGTGCGTTAAAATTGAAATACATTTCAAACGGCTGAAAATTGTCTATACTTATGATCTGCAACTTTTTTTCAAATCGTGTTTAATTTTAATTTTAGAAACATTAGTTTTTCTTGTCAGTAAAATTACTTGAAAGTCAATGGAAATGCTTTTAACTTATCCACATAATTGGTGCGTTAAAAGTGCAATACATTTCTAACGGCTGAAAATTGTCTAAACTTATGATCTGCAACTTTTTTTCAAATCGTGTTTAATTTTAATTTCAGAAACATTAGTTTTTCTTGTCAGTAAAATTACTTGAAAGTCAGTGGAAATGCTTTAAACTTATCCACATAATTAGTGCGTTAAAATTGCAATACATTTCAAACGGCTGAAAATTGTCTATACTGATGATCTGCAATTTTTTTTTCAAATCGTGTTTAATTTTAATTTTTGAAACATTAGTTTTTCTTGTCAGTAAAATTACTTGAAAGTCAATGGAAATGCTTTTAACTTATCCACATAATTAGTGCGTTAAAAGTGCAATACATTTCTAACGGCTGAAAATTGTCTAAACTTATGATCTGCAACTTTTTTTCAAATCGTGTAATTTTAATTTTAGAAACATTAGTTTTTCTTGTCAGTAAAATTACTTGAAAGTCTGTGGAAATGCTTTTAACTTATCCACATAATTAGTGCGTTAAAATTGCAATACATTTCAAACGGCTGAAAATTGTCTAAACTTATGATCTGCCACTTTTTTTTCAAATCGCCTTCTACTCAATTTTAATTTTAGAAACATTTGTTTTTCTTGTCAGTAAAATTACTTGAATGTCTGTGGAAATGCTTTTAACTTATCCACGTAATTAGTGCGTTGAAATTGCAATACATTTCAAACGGCTAAAAATTGTCTAAACTTATGATCTGCAACTGTTTTTCAAATCGTGTTGAATTTTAATTTTAGAAACATTAGTTTTTCTTGTCAGTAAAATTACTTGAAAGTCTGTGGAAATGCTTTTAACTTATCCACATAATTAGTGCGTTAAAATTGCAATACATTTCAAACGGCTGAAAATTGTCTAAACTTATGATCTGCCACTTTTTTTTCAAATCGCCTTCTACTCAATTTTAATTTTAGAAACATTGGTTTTTCTAGTCAGTAAAATTACTTGAATGTCTGTGGAAATGCTTTTAACTTATCCACATAATTAGTGCGTTAAAATTGCAATACATTTCAAACGGCTGAAAATTGTCTAAACGTATGAGCTGGAACTTTTTTTCAAATCGCCTTCTACTCAATTTTGATATTAGAAAAGTTAGTTTTTCTTTGTCAGTAAAATCACTTGAAAGTCAATGGAAATGCTTTTAACTTATCCACATAATTAGTGCGTTAAAATTGAAATACATTTCAAACGGCTGAAAATTGTCTATACTTATGATCTGCAACTTTTTTTCAAATCGTGTTTAATTTTAATTTTAGAAACATTAGTTTTTCTAGTCAGTAAAATTACTTGAAAGTCAGTGGAAATGCTTTTAACTTATCCACATAATTAGTGCGTTAAAATTGCAATACATTTCAAACGGCTGAAAATTGTCTAAACTTATGATCTGCCACTTTTTTTTCAAATCGCCTTCTACTCAATTTTAATTTTAGAAACATTGGTTTTTCTAGTCAGTAAAATTACTTGAATGTCTCTGGAAATGCTTTTAACTTATCCACATAATTAGTGCGTTAAAATTGCAATACATTTCAAACGGCTGAAAATTGTCTAAACGTATGAGCTGGAACTTTTTTTCAAATCGTGTTTAATTTTAATTTTAGAACTATTAGTTTTTCTTGTCAGTAAAATTACTTGAAAGTCAATGGAAATGCTTTTAACTTATCCACATAATTAGTTCGTTAAAAGTGCAATACATTTCTAACGGCTGAAAATTGTCTAAACTTATGATCTGCAACTGGTGGTCACCCACCCATGTGTCGTGGAGTCAAGGCACATGGCTATGGGGAAACGACTATTGGCCAAAACCTCAAGACCCTCAGAATATTACAGTGGAATGCGGAGGGAGTCATTAACAAAAAACTTTCCCTAACACATCACCTGCATGAAGGTAAGATTGACGTGGCATGTATCCAGGAAACGCACCTCAACAATAACAATAAATTCTCAATCAGAGGATACCAGACTTTCCGTCTAGATAGAGAAGGCCACAAAGGAGGGGTCCTGATACTGACCAGAAACAGCATACCGAGTAGCGCGGTACCTGTCAATCACACCGGACAAGCAGAAATTGTAGGAGTTGACATAATGGCTCAAGAGACGAAGCTCCGCATTTTCAATCTGTACGGACCACCAAACAGAGACCTATCGCTCTCGAGTATGGAGGTCAGAGACTCCAACTGCATAGTGGTTGGAGATTTCAACAGCCACTCGGAGAGATGGGGATACTCTGACACAGACAGCAGAGGTGACGAAGTGGAAGATTGGGAGATTGATGCAAACCTCTCCCTAATCAATAGGCCGGAGGATAGCCCTAGCTTCTATTCAGGAACATGGCATACCACCTCGACTCCAGATTTGGCCTTCTCCACACAGGACATACACTATAAAATAGACCGCCAGGTGCTAAACCAACTGGCAGGTAGCCACCACAGGCCGATCAGGCTAACCATTGACATGGAAGTAGGCCCACAGGAAACAAAACCGCTCCCACGTTGGAATTACAAACGAGCCGACTGGGACAGATTTGCAATCCTGACAGATGGGCTGTGTGAAACCATCAACACACGAAACACCAAAATGAAGCCCATGGTAGAGAGCCTAAGCAAGGCAATAATGCAAGCCGCCACTGAAACCATCCCAAGAGGAGCTAGGAAAAACTATAAGCCCTACTGGAATGATGAGTTACAGAAAGTGGAAGATGCAGTAACAAATGCTAGGAACATGGCAGAACGAGAAAAATCCGTGGAGGCAAACATCGCCCTCAAAGCCGCCGCGGCGAAGTACAAACACACTCTCAAGCAAACAGCAAGAGAAAGTTGGAAAAATAAAACGGAAAGTTTAAACCTGGACAAAGAAGGGAACAAGCTATGGAAGCTAGTCAGAGCCATGAACGACGAAACCCCGTCAAATAAACAAATTACTATCAAGCAAGGCGAGAACTTGATCACAGGTAAGAAAGCCGCAAACGCCTTTGTCGATCACTATGCCAGAGCAAACCACATCGAGGTCCCTGCAGAAAAGCATACAGACATTAGCGAAGAACTAAAGGGGCACGAAAACATAAATACGGCTCCTGAAGAGCACATGATGGCCAAACTAACAATGCGCGAAATGGAAGAGGCTATGAGAACACTAAAGAGAAGGAAATCTCCCGGAAAAGACGGGATAACAAACGAAATGCTGATGGGGCTGGGCCAAACAGCGAAGAAAAACTACTATCAGTCCTGAACCAAAGCTGGAAAAGGGGTATTGTACCCCAGGCATGGAAAGATGCAATACTGGTACCAGTACCAAAAACAGGAAAGGACAAAACAGATCCAAATGGATACAGGCCCATAAGCCTACTGAGCTGTGTCGGCAAGCTGATGGAACGGATGATAAACACCAGACTGATGTGGCATCTGGAAGAAAAACGAATACTAATTCCACAGCAAGCCGGCTTTAGACAGCACAGATCCACTGAGGACCAGGTCATCCTCATAGCCCAGGAGATAGAAGATGCCTACCAGGCACAGAAACACACAGTAGCTGTTTGGGTGGATCTGGAAAAGGCATTTGACAAAGTCTGGAAGGATGGACTTAGAGTCAAGCTAAGAAGAAGTGATGTTTGTGGGAAGATGTACAAGTGGATCAACCACTACCTCAAACAAAGAACGGCCAGAGTCCAAGTACAAGGGCAGATGAGCAAAAAGGTGACACTCGAGCAGGGAGTACCCCAAGGGGGAGTACTGTCACCCACACTCTTCCTGGTATATATAAACGATATTACAGAGAATATACCAAGAAGAGTCCATAGCTCAATGTTTGCAGACGATCTGGCTATGTGGACCTCTGAAAAGAATCTCACCATAGCAAGAAATCGGATGCAAACGGCCCTAACATCGCTGGAAGAGTGGGCGAACTCATGGCTGGTCAAAATAAACGAGGAGAAAACCACGTGCACAATATTCTCGCTCTCATTAAAACCCCAAAGTACCAAATTAAGCCTAAATGGCAAAATCCTGCAGCCAAACGACAACCCAACCTATCTGGGAGTCACATTTGATCGGCGCATGACATGGAAAAGTCAGATTGAGAGAAACCGAATGAAAGCCAGAGAAAGAATGGCGATCATGAGGAAACTTGCTGGCACAAGCTGGGGAGCAGACGAAGGCATACTAAAGAAACTGTACACTGGAAGAGTGAGACCAGTTCTCGAGTATGGCATCGCGGCATGGACAACAGCAGCGAAGGCGAACTTCGATAAAGTTAACAAACTTCAAAACCAAGCCATGAGAATCATAACTGGTGGCATGAAGTCAACGCCAATTGTAGAACTTGAAAAGATTACAAAACTGCAATCCATGACCGACAGAAGAGACTGCAGAGCCCAGCTGCAGTCAGAGAAACTCCGAAGACTGACGGACTATCCAATGTACCAGAGGCTAAACAATTTGGGAACTGGGAAACTAAAGCGGAGAAACTTTGCAGAAATAGCCAAAGCAAAGATGCACGAAGATCCCATAAACGCACTAACAACACCAAAACCCATCACTACTGTACGAAAACCTACTTGGAGGCAGGATATATTTCCAGAGGTGGTAGAAAATATACCAGGTATTGCAAACAAAAACTGCCAGACCGAAAAAGAAAGGAGAGACACTACCTTAAGCTTCATAACGAAAAGCTACCCAAGCATGGACTGGACCCATGCATACACCGACGGTTCTGTAACAAACACTACACAGAACGGAGGTGCAGGAGCATTCCTGAACCTACCAAATGGCAGAAAAATAACACTGTCATTCGCTACTGGTAAGTACACGAGCAATTTCAGAGCAGAGGCAGAGGCACTGAGGGCGGCAGTGGAAGAAATGGTAACACACAGTGAAAATGAGAGCCATATAGTCCTGCTGACAGATGCTCTCGAAGTAGTCACAGCGCTAAAAAGCCAGAAAAACACTGAGCTTAATGACTTAAGAGCAGCACTCTGCAAACTGTGCCAACAGTCCGCACCAAAAAGGGTAGTGGTACAGTGGGTTCCGTCACACTGCAACATCCAAGGCAACGAGGAGGCAGACAGACTGGCAAAAGAAGGTGCAAGGCTACCACAAATAGATACCAGTATGACGTACGAAGAGTCAAAACGGCTTATCAAAGCCAGGTACATGTCCAAATGGGAAACCGAACATACTGGTTACACCAAAAACGATGCCTATTACCAGTTGAACCGAAGAGAGCAGGTCGTTGTCTTCAGACTTCGCACTGGCCACAACAGACTGAGGCACCACCTCTTCAACAAATTGAAGATAGGGTGTACCGACGAATGCCCGTGCGGTACTGGTAAAATGACCACTGAACATCTGCTGCAGAACTGCCCGACATACGAGGATCAGAGAGAGCAGATGTGGCCATTGCCAGTGGAACTGCAAGACAAGCTCTATGGTAGTGGCGAGAGTCTCAGGATGACCGCCGCTTTTTTCGAGAAAATAATGGTTACTGTCTGACTGTGTACGCAGAAGAAGAAGAAGAAGATCTGCAACTGAAATGCTTTTAACTTATCCACATAATTAGTGCGTTAAAATTGCAATACATTTCAAACGGCTGAAAATTGTCTATACTTATGATCTGCAACTTTTTTTCAAATCGTGTTTAATTTTAATTTTAGAAACATTAGTTTTTCTTGTCAGTAAAATTACTTGAAAGTCTGTGAAAATGCTTTTATCTTATCCACATAATTAGTGCGTTAAAATTGCAATACATTTCAAACGGCTGAAAATTGTCTAAACTTATGATCTGCCACTTTTTTTTCAAATCGCCTTCTACTCAATTTTAATTTTAGAAACATTGGTTTTTCTAGTCAGTAAAATTACTTGAATGTCTCTGGAAATGCTTTTAACTTATCCACATAATTAGTGCGTTAAAATTGCAATACATTTCAAACGGCTGAAAATTGTCTAAACGTATGAGCTGGAACTTTTTTTCAAATCGCCTTCTACTCAATTTTGATTTCAGAAAAGCTAGTTTTTCTTGTCAGTAAAATTACTTGAAAGTCAATGGAAATGCTTTTAACTTATCCACATAATTAGTCGTTAAAATTGAAATACATTTCAAACGGCTGAAAATTGTCTATACTTATGATCTGCAACTTTTTTTCAAATCGTGTTTAATTTTAATTTTAGAAACATTAGTTTTTCTTGTCAGTAAAATTACTTGAAAGTCAATGGAAATGCTTTTAACTTATCCACATAATTAGTGCGTTAAAAGTGCAATACATTTCTAACGGCTGAAAATTGTCTAAACTTATGATCTGCAACTTTTTTTCAAATCGTGTAATTTTAATTTTAGAAACATTAGTTTTTCTTGTCAGTAAAATTACTTAAAAGTCTGTGGAAATGCTTTTAACTTATCCACATTTGTTCTAGATTTTAGTCTAAATTGTGATTTTGGTCTAGATTTTGGACTAGATTCTGGTCTAAATTTAGATTTCGGTCTAGATTTCGGTCTAGATTTCAGTCTAGACTTTGGTCTTGATTTTTTTCTAGATTTTAGACTAGCTTTTGGTCTAGATTTTGGTCTTGATTTTGTTCTAGATTTTGGTCTAGATTTTGTCTTGATTTTGGTCTAGATTTTGGTCTTGATTTTGGTCTAGATTTTAGTCTTGATTTCGGTCTAGATTTTGGTCTAGATTTCATTCTAGATTTTTTTGTTCTAGATTTTAGACTAGATTTTGGTCAAAATTTAGATTTTGGTCTAGATTTCCGTCTAGATTTTGGTCTTGATTTTATTCTAGATTTTGGTCTAGATTTTTGTCTAGATGTTGGTCTACATTTTAGTCGAGATTTTGGTCAAGATTTAGTTCTAGATTTCAGTCGAGATTTTTTTCTAGATTTTGGTCTACTTATGTCTAGATTTGTGTAGATTTTGATCTAGAATTTGGTCTAGATTTTGGTCTAGATTTTTGTCAAAATTTAGATTTTGGTTTAGATTCTGTTCTAGATTTCGGTTTAGATTTTGGTCTAGATTTTGGTCCAGGTTTCGGTCTAGATTTTGGTCTAGATTGTGATCTAGATTTTGTTGTAGATTTTAATCTAAATTCAGATTTTGGTCTAGATTTTGGACTAGATTTTGGACTAGATTTTGATCTAGATTTCAGTCTAGATTTCGGTCTCGATTTTTGTCGATATTTTGGTCTAGATTTTGTTTCAGATTTTGGTCCAGATTGTGGTGTAGATTTTTATGTAGATTTTGGATCAGATTTTGGTCTAGATTTAGATTTTGGTCTAGATTTTTGTCTAGATTTACCTTTAGATTTTGTTCTAAATTTTAGTGAAAATTTAGATTTTGTCTAGATTTCGGTCTAGATTTAAATTTTATTCTAGATTTTCTTTTAGATATAGATTTTGGTCTAGATTTTGTTTTAGATTTCGGTCTAGTTTTCGGACTAGATTTTGGTCTAGATTTTGGTGTAGATTTTGCTCCAGGTTTTGGTCTAGATTTTGGTCTAGATTGTGATCTAGATTTTGTTCTAGATTTTAGTCTAAATGTAAATTTTGATCTAGATTTTAGTCTAGATCACGGTTTAGATTTTAGTCTAGATTTACTTCTAGACTTTGGTCTAGATTTTAGTCTTGATTTGGGTCTTGATTTTGGTCTAGATTTTTGTCTAGATTTTGATCTAGATTTCAGTCTAGATTTTTTTGTTCTAGATTTTAGACTAGATTTTGGTCAAAATTTAGATTTTGGTCTAGATTTCCGTCTAGATTTTGGTCTTGATTTTATTCTAGATTTTGGTCTAGATGTTGGTCTACATTTTAGTCGAGATTTTGGTCGAGATTTTGTTCTAGATTTTAGTCAAAATTTAGATTTTGGTCTAGATTTTGGACTAGATTTTGGTCTAAATTTAGATTTTGGTCTAGATTTCGGTTTAGATTTTGGACTTGATTTTATTCTAGATTTTGGTATAGAATTTGGTCTAGATTTAGATTTTGATCTAGATTTCGATTTAGATTTTGGTCTAGATTCCGGTCTTTATTTTGGTCATTATTTTGGTCTAGATTTTAAAAAAATTTACATTTTTGTCGAGATTCTGTTTATATTTAGATTTTGGTCTAGATTTCGGTTCAGATTTTGGTCGACATTTTGGTCTAGATTTTGTTTTAGATTTCTGTCTAGATTTTGGTCTAGATTTTGGTCTATATTTCGTTTCAGATTTTTGTTTAGTTTTTTGTCTAGATTTCGGTCTAGATTGGTCTAGGTTTTGGTCTAGATTTTGGTTTAGATTTTGTTCTAGATTTTGGTCTACATATGTCTAGATTTGTGTAGATTTTGATCTACAAATTAGTCTACATTTTACTCTAGATTTTGGTCTAGATTTCAGTCTAGATTTCGGTCTAGATTTTTGTCTAGATTTACCTCTAGACTTTGGTCTAGATTTTAGTCTAGATTTTGTTCTAGATTTAAGTCTAAATTTAGATTTTGGTCTAGATTTTGTTCTAGATTTCGGTCTAGATTTCGGTCTAGATTTTGGTCTAGATTTTGGTCCAGATTTTTGTCTAGATTTACCTCTAGACTTTGGTCTAGATTTTAGTCTAGATTTTGTTCTAGATTTAAGTCTAAATTTAGATTTTGGTCTAGATTTTGTTCTAGATTTCGGTCTAGATTTCGGTCTAGATTTTGGTCTAGATTTTGGTCCAGATTTTAGTTTAGATTTGAGTCTAGATTTTGTTCTAGATTTTAGTCTAAATTGTGATTTTGGTCTAGATTTTGGACTAGATTCTGGTCTAAATTTAGATTTCGGTCTAGATTTCGGTCTAGATTTCAGTCTAGACTTTGGTCTTGATTTTTTTCTAGATTTTAGACTAGATTTTGGTCTAGATTTTGGTCTTGATTTTGTTCTAGATTTTGTCTTGATTTTGGTCTAGATTTTGGTCTTGATTTTGGTCTAGATTTTAGTCTTGATTTCGGTCTAGATTTTGGTCTAGATTTCATTCTAGATTTTTTTGTTCTAGATTTTAGACTAGATTTTGGTCAAAATTTAGATTTTGGTCTAGATTTCCGTCTAGATTTTGGTCTTGATTTTATTCTAGATTTTGGTCTAGATTTTTGTCTAGATGTTGGTCTACATTTTAGTCGAGATTTTGGTCAAGATTTAGTTCTAGATTTCAGTCGAGATTTTTTTCTAGATTTTGGTCTACTTATGTCTAGATTTGTGTAGATTTTGATCTAGAATTTGGTCTAGATTTTTGTCAAAATTTAGATTTTGGTTTAGATTCTGTTCTAGATTTTGGTCTAGATTTCGGTCTTGATTTTTGTCGATATTTTGGTCTAGATTTTGTTTCAGATTGTGGTGTAGATTTTTATGTAGATTTTGGATCAGATTTTGGTCTAGATTTAGATTTTTGTCTAGATTTTTGTCTAGATTTACCTTTAGATTTTGTTCTAAATTTTAGTGAAAATTTAGATTTTGTCTAGATTTCGGTTTAGATTTTGGACTTGATTTTTGTCTAGATTTACCTTTAGATTTTGTTCTAAATTTTAGTGAAAATTTAGATTTTGTCTAGATTTCGGTCTAGATTTAAATTTTATTCTAGATTTTCTTTTAGATTTAGATTTTGGTCTAGATTTTGTTTTAGATTTCGGTCTAGTTTTCGGTCTAGATTTTGGTCTAGATTTTGGTCTAGATTTTGCTCCAGGTTTTGGTCTAGATTTTGGTCTAGATTGTGATCTAGATTTTGTTCTAGATTTTAGTCTAAATGTAAATTTTGATCTAAATTTTAGTCTAGATCACGGTTTAGATTTTTGTCTAGATTTACTTCTAGACTTTGGTCTAGATTTTGGTCTTGATTTTGGTCTTGATTTTGGTCTAGATTTTAGTCTAGATTTTGATCTAAATTTCAGTCTACATTTTTTTGTTCTAGATTTTAGACTAGATTTTGGTCAAAATTTAGATTTTGGTCTAGATTTCCGTCTAGATTTTGGTCTTGATTTTATTCTAGATTTTGGTCTAGATTTTTGTCTAGATGTTGGTCTACATTTTAGTCGAGATTTTGGTCGAGATTTTGTTCTAGATTTTAGTCTAAATTTAGATTTTGGTCTAGATTTTGGACTAGATTTTGGTCTAGATTTAGATTTTGATCTAGATTTCGATTTAGATTTTGGTCTAGATTCCGGTCTTTATTTTGGTCATTATTTTGGTCTAGATTTTTTAAAAATTTACATTTTTGTCGAGATTCTGTTTTAGATTTAGATTTTGGTCTAGATTTCGGTTCAGATTTTGGTCGACATTTTGTTTTAGATTTCTGTCTAGATTTTGGTCTAGATTTTGGTCTATATTTCGTTTCAGATTTTTGTTTAGTTTTTTGTCTAGATTTCGGTCTAGATTGGTCTAGGTTTTGGTCTAGATTTTGGTTTAGATTTTTTTCTAGATTTTGGTCTAGATTTTAGTCTAGATTTTGTTCTAGATTTAAGTCTAAATTTAGATTTTGGTCTAGATTTTGTTCTAGATTTCGGTCTAGATTTCGGTCTAGATTTTGGTCTAGATTTTGGTCCAGATTTTAGTTTAGATTTGTGTCTAGATTTTGTTCTAGATTTTAGTCTAAATTTTGATTTTGGTCTAGATTTTGGACTAGATACTGGTCTAAATTTAGATTTCGGTCTAGATTTCGGTCTAGATTTCAGTCTAGACTTTGGTCTTGATTTTTTTCTATATTTTAGACTAGATTTTGGTCTAGATTTTGGTCTTGATTTTGTTCTAGATTTTGTCTTGATTTTGGTCTAGATTTTGGTCTTGATTTTGGTCTAGATTTTGGTCTTGATTTCGGTCTAGATTTTGGTCTAGATTTCATTCTAGATTTTTTTGTTCTAGATTTTAGACTAGATTTTGGTCAAAATTTAGAATTTGGTCTAGATTTCCGTCTAGATTTTGGTCTTGATTTTGTTCTAGATTTTGGTCTAGATTTTTGTCTAGATGTTGGTCTACATTTTAGTCGAGATTTTGGTCGACATTTAGTTCTAGATTTCAGTCCAGATTTTTTTCTAGATTTTGGTCTACTTATGTCTAGATTTGTGTAGATTTTGATCTAGAATTTGGTCTAGATTTTGGTCTAGATTTTGGTCTAAATTTAAATTTTGGATTAAATTTTGGTCTAGATTGTGGTCTTGATTTTGGTATAGATTTTGGTATAGATTTCGATCTAGATTCGTCTAGATTTTGGTCTAGATTTTGGTTTAGATTTAGATTTTGGTCTAGATTTTGTCAAGATTTCAGTCAAGATTTTGATCGACATTTTGGTCTAAATTTGTGTACATTTTGATCTAGAATTTGGTCTAGATTTTGGTCTAGATTTAGGTCTAGATTTAGATTTTGGTTTTGATTTTGGTCTCAATTAAAATTTTGTTCTAGATTTTGGTCAAGATATTGGTCATTATTTTGATCTAGATTTCAGTCTAGATTTCGGTCTCGATTTTTGTCGATATTTTGGTCTAGATTTTGTTTCAGATTTTGGTCCAGATTGTGGTCTAGATTTTGATGTAGATTTTGGATCAGATTTTGGTCTAGATTTAGATTTTGGTCTAGATTTTTGTCTAGATTTACCTTTAGATTTTGTTCTAAATTTTAGTGAAAATTTAGATTTTGTCTAGATTTCGGTTTAGATTTTGGACTTGATTTTTGTCTAGATTTTAATTTTAGATTTTGTTCTACATTTTAGTGAAAATTTAGATTTTGTCTAGATTTCGGTCTAGATTTAGATTTTATTCTAGATTTTCTTTTAGATTTAGATTTTGGTCTAGATTTTGTTCTAGATTTCGGTCTAGTTTTCCGTCTAGATTTTGGTCTAGATTTTGGTCTATATTTTGGTCTAGATTGTGATCTAGATTTTGTTCTAGATTTTAGTCTAAATGTAAATTTTGATCTAGATTTTAGTCTAGATCACGGTTTAGATTTTTGTCTAGATTTTTGTCTAGATTTCGATTTAGATTTTGGTCTAGATTCCGGTCTTTATTTTGGTCATTATTTTGGTCTAGATTTAAAAAAAAATTACATTTTTGTTGAGATTCTGTTTCAGATTTAGATTTTGGTCTAGATTTCGGTTCAGATTTTGGTCGACATTTTGTTCTAGATTTTGTTTTAGATTTCTGTCTAGATTTTGGTCTAGATTTTGGTCTATATTTCGTTTCAGATTTTTGTTTAGTTTTTTGTCTAGATTTCGGTCCAGGTTTTGGTCTAGATTTTGGTTTAGATTTTTTTCTAGATTTTGGTCTACATATGTCTAGATTTGTGTAGATTTTGATCTACAAATTAGTCTACATTTTACTCTAGATTTTGGTCTAGATTTTGGTCTAGATTTCAGTCTAGATTTCGGTCTAGATTTCGTTCTAGATTTTGGTCTAGATTTTTGTCTAGATTTACCTCTAGACTTTGGTCTAGATTTTAGTCTAGATTTTGTTCTAGATTTAAGTCTAAATTTAGATTTTGGTCTAGATTTTGTTCTAGATTTCGGTCTAGATTTCGGTCTAGATTTTGGTCTAGATTTTGGTCCAGATTTTAGTTTAGATTTGTGTCTAGATTTTTTTCTAGATTTTAGTCTAAATTTTGATTTTGGTCTAGATTTTGGACTAGATTCTGGTCTAAATTTATATTTCGGTCTAGATTTCGGTCTGGATTTCAGTCTAGACTTTGGTCTTGATTTTTTTCTAGATTTAAACTAGATTTTGGTCTAGATTTTGGTCTTGATTTTGTTCTAGATTTTGGTCTAGATTTTGTCTTGATTTTGGTCTAGATTTTGGTCTTGATTTTGGTCTAGATTTTGGTCTTGATTTCGGTCTAGATTTTGGTCTAGATTTCATACTAGATTTTTTTGTTCTAGATTTTAGACTAGATTTTGGTCAAAATTTAGATTTTGGTCTAGATTTCCGTCTAGATTTTGGTCTTGATTTTGTTCTAGATTTTGGTCTAGATTTTTGTCTAGATGTTGGTCTACATTTTAGTCGAGATTTTGGTCGAGATTTAGTTCTATATTTCAGTCGAGATTTTTTTCTAGATTTTGGTCTACTTATGTTTAGATTTGTGTAGATTTTGATCTAGAATTTGGTCTAGATTTTGGTCTTGATTTTGGTCTAGATTTTGGTCTTGATTTCGGTCTAGATTTTGGTCTAGATTTCATACTAGATTTTTTTGTTCTAGATTTTAGACTAGATTTTGGTCAAAATTTAGATTTTGGTCTAGATTTCCGTCTAGATTTTGGTCTTGATTTTGTTCTAGATTTTGGTCTAGATGTTGGTCTACATTTTAGTCGAGATTTTGGTCGAGATTTAGTTCTATATTTCAGTCGAGATTTTTTTCTAGATTTTGGTCTACTTATGTTTAGATTTGTGTAGATTTTGATCTAGAATTTGGTCTAGATTTTGGTCTAGATTTTTGTCAAAATTTAGATTTTGGTTTAGATTCTGTTCTAGATTTCGGTTTAGATTTTGGTCTAGATTTTGGTCCAGGTTTCGGTCTAGATTTTGGTCTAGATTGTGATCTAGATTTTGTTGTAGATTTTAATCTAAATTCAGATTTTGGTCTAGATTTTGGACAAGATTTTGGAATAGATTTTGGTCTAAATTTAAATTTTGGATTAAATTTTGGTCTAGATTGTGGTCTTGATTTTGTTCTAGATTTTGGTATAGATTTCGATCTAGATTCGTCTAGATTTTGGTCTAGATTTTGGTTTAGATTTAGATTTTAGTCTAGATTTTGTCAAGATTTCAGTCCAGATTTTGATCGACATTTTGGTCTAAATTTGTGTAGATTTTGATCTAGAATTTGGTCTAGATTTTGGTCTAGATTTAGGTCTAGATTTAGATTTTGGTCTTGATTTTGGTCTAAATTTAAATTTTGTTCTAGATTTTGGTCAAGATATTGGTCATTATTTTGATCTAGATTTCAGTCTAGATTTCGGTCTCGATTTTTGTCGATATTTTGGTCTAGATTTTGTTTCAGATTTTGGTCCAGATTGTGGTCTAGATTTTGATGTAGATTTTGGATCAGATTTTGGTCTAGATTTAGATTTTGGTCTAGATTTTTGTCTAGATTTACCTTTAGATTTTGTTCTAAATTTTAGTGAAAATTTAGATTTTGTCTAGATTTCGGTTTAGATTTTGGACTTGATTTTTGTCTAGATTTACCTTTAGATTTTGTTCTAAATTTTAGTGAAAATTTAGATTTTGTCTAGATTTCGGTCTAGATTTAAATTTTATTCTAGATTTTCTTTTAGATTTAGATTTTGGTCTAGATTTTGTTTTAGATTTCTGTCTAGTTTTCGGTCTAGATTTTGGTCTAGATTTTGGTCTAGATTTTGCTCAAAGGTTTTGGTCTAGATTTTGGTCTAGATTGTGATCTAGATTTTGTTCTAGATTTTAGTCTAAATGTAAATTTTGATCTAGATTTTAGTCTAGATCACGGTTTAGATTTTTGTCTAGATTTACTTCTAGACTTTGGTCTAGATTTTGGTCTTGATTTTGGTCTTGATTTTGGTCTAGATTTTGGTCTAGATTTTGATCTAGATTTCAGTCTAGATTTTTTTGTTCTAGATTTTAGACTAGATTTTGGTCAAAATTTAGATTTTGGTCTAGATTTCCGTCTAGATTTTGGTCTTGATTTTATTCTAGATTTTGTTCTAGATTTTTGTCTAGATGTTGGTCTACATTTTAATCGAGATTTTGGTCGAGATTTAGTTCTAGATTTCAGTCGAGATTTTTTTCTAGATTTTGGTCTACTTGTGTCTAGATTTGTGTAGATTTTGATCTAGAATTTGGTCTAGATTTTGGTCTAGATTTTTTGTCAAAATTTAGATTTTGGTTAAGATTCTGTTCTAGATTTCGGTTTAGATTTTGGTCTAGATTTTGGTCTATATTCGTCTAGATTTTGGTCTAGATATTTTGGTCTACATTTTGTTCTAGATTTCGGTCTAGATTTCGGTCTAGATTTTGGTCTAAATTTTGTTCTAAATTTTAGTCTAAATTTAGATTTTGGTCTAGATTTTGGTCTATATGTTGGACTAGATTTTGGTCAAATATTAGATTTTGGTCTAGATTTTAGTCTAGATTTTGTTCTAGATTTAAGTCTAAATTTAGATTTTGGTATAGATTTTGTTCTAGATTTCGGTTTAGATTTTAGTCTAGATTTTGGTCTTGATTTTGGTCTAGATTTTGATTTTCTTTTCGATCTTAATTTTGGTCTAGATTTTGGTCCAGATGTTGTTAAAGATTTAGATTTTGTTCTAGATTTCCGTCTAGATTTCGGTCTAGATTTTCCTCCAGATTTTGGTCTAGATTTTGGTCTAGATTTTGGTCTAGATTTCGTTTTAGATTTTTGTTTAGATTTTTGTTTAGATTTCGGTCTACATTGGTCTAGATTTTGGTCTAGTTTTAGATTTTGGTCTAGATTTTGGTCTAGATTTACATCTAGATGTTGGTCTACATTTTAGTCGAGATTTTGGTCGAGATTTAGTTCTAGATTTCAGTCGAGATTTTTTTCTAGATTTTGGTCTACTTATGTCTAGATTTGTGTAGATTTTGATCTAGAATTTGGTCTAGATTTTGGTCTAGATTTTTGTCAAAATTTAGATTTTGGTTTAGATTCTGTTCTAGATTTCGGTTTAGATTTTGGTCTAGATTTTGGTCCAGGTTTCGGTCTAGATTTTGGTCTAGATTGTGATCTAGATTTTGTTGTAGATTTTAATCTAAATTCAGATTTTGGTCTAGATTTTGGACTAGATTTTGGTCTAAATTTAAATTTTGGTCTAAATTTTGGTCTAGATTGTGGTCTTGATTTTGTTCTAGATTTTGGTATAGATTTCGATCTAGATTCGTCTAGATTTTGGTCTAGATTTTGGTTTAGATTTAGATTTTGGTCTAGATTTTGTCAAGATTTCAGTCCAGATTTTGATCGACATTTTGGTCTAAATTTGTGTAGATTTTCATCTAGAATTTGGTCTAGATTTTGGTCTAGATTTAGGTCTAGATTTAGATTTTGGTCTTGATTTTGGTCTAAATTTAAATTTTGTTCTAGATTTTGGTCAAGATATTGGTCTATATTTTGATCTAGATTTCAGTCTAGATTTCGGTCTCGATTTTGGTCGATATTTTGGTCTAGATTTTGTTTCAGATTTTGGTCCAGATTATGGTCTAGATTTTGATGTAGATTTTGGATCAGATTTTGGTCTAGATTTAGATTTTGGTCTAGATTTTTGTCTAGATTTACCTTTAGATTTTGTTCTAAATTTTAGTGAAAATTTAGATTGTGTCTAGATTTCGGTCTAGATTTAGATTTTTTTCTAGATTTTCTTTTAGATTTAGATTTTGTTCTAGATTTTATTCTAGATTTCGGTCTAGTTTTCGGTCTAGATTTTGGTCTAGATTTTGGTCTAGATTTTGCTCCAGGTTTTGGTCTAGATTTTGGTCTAGATTGTGATCTAGATTTTGTTCTAGATTTTAGTCTAAATGTAAATTTTGATCTAGATTTTAGTCTAGATCACGGTTTAGATTTTTGTCTAGATTTACTTCTAGACTTTGGTCTAGATTTTAGTCTAGATTTTGTTCTAGATTTTAGTCTAAATTTAGATTTTGGTCTAGATTTTGGACTAGATTTTGGTCTAAATTTAGATTTTGGTCTAGATTTCGGTTTAGATGTTGGACTAGATTTAGATTTTGATCTAGATTTCGATTTAGATTTTGGTCTAGATTCCGGTCTTTATTTTGGTCTAGATTCCGGTCTTTATTTTGGTCATTATTTTGGTCTAGATTTTAAAAAAATTTACATTTTTGTCTAGATTCTGTTTTAGATTTAGATTTTAGTCTAGATTTCGGTTCAGATTTTGGTCGACATTTTGGTCTAGATTTTGTTTTAGATTTCTGTCTAGATTTTGGTCTATATTCGTCTAGATTTTGGTCTAGATATTTTGGTCTACATTTTGTTCTAGATTTCGGTCTAGATTTCGGTCTAGATTTTGGTCTTAATTTTGTTCTAAATTTTAGTCTAAATTTAGATTTTGGTCTAGATTTTGGTCTATATGTTGGACTAGATTTTGGTCAAATATTAGATTTTGGTCTAGATTTTAGTCTAGATTTTGTTCTAGATTTAAGTCTAAATTTAGATTTTGGTATAGATTTTGTTCTAGATTTCGGTTTAGATTTTAGTCTAGATTTTGGTCTTGATTTTGGTCTAGATTTTAATTTTCTTTTCGATCTTAATTTTGGTCTAGATTTTGGTCCAGATGTTGTTAAAGATTTAGATTTTGTTCTAGATTTCCGTCTAGATTTCGGTCTAGATTTTCCTCCAGATTTTGGTCTAGATTTTGGTCTAGATTTTGGTCTAGATTTCGTTTTAGATTTTTGTTTAGATTTTTGTTTAGATTTCGGTCTACATTGGTCTAGATTTTGGTCTAGTTTTAGATTTTGGTCTAGATTTTGGTCTAGATTTACATCTAGATGTTGGTCTACATTTTAGTCGAGATTTTGGTCGAGATTTAGTTCTAGATTTCAGTCGAGATTTTTTTCTAGATTTTGGTCTACTTATGTCTAGATTTGTGTAGATTTTGATCTAGAATTTGGTCTAGATTTTGGTCTAGATTTTTGTCAAAATTTAGATTTTGGTTTAGATTCTGTTCTAGATTTCGGTTTAGATTTTGGTCTAGATTTTGGTCCAGGTTTCGGTCTAGATTTTGGTCTAGATTGTGATCTAGATTTTGTTGTAGATTTTAATCTAAATTCAGATTTTGGTCTAGATTTTGGACTAGATTTTGGTCTAAATTTAAATTTTGGTCTAAATTTTGGTCTAGATTGTGGTCTTGATTTTGTTCTAGATTTTGGTATAGATTTCGATCTAGATTCGTCTAGATTTTGGTCTAGATTTTGGTTTAGATTTAGATTTTGGTCTAGATTTTGTCAAGATTTCAGTCCAGATTTTGATCGACATTTTGGTCTAAATTTGTGTAGATTTTCATCTAGAATTTGGTCTAGATTTTGGTCTAGATTTAGGTCTAGATTTAGATTTTGGTCTTGATTTTGGTCTAAATTTAAATTTTGTTCTAGATTTTGGTCAAGATATTGGTCTATATTTTGATCTAGATTTCAGTCTAGATTTCGGTCTCGATTTTGGTCGATATTTTGGTCTAGATTTTGTTTCAGATTTTGGTCCAGATTGTGGTCTAGATTTTGATGTAGATTTTGGATCAGATTTTGGTCTAGATTTAGATTTTGGTCTAGATTTTTGTCTAGATTTACCTTTAGATTTTGTTCTAAATTTTAGTGAAAATTTAGATTGTGTCTAGATTTCGGTCTAGATTTAGATTTTTTTCTAGATTTTCTTTTAGATTTAGATTTTGTTCTAGATTTTATTCTAGATTTCGGTCTAGTTTTCGGTCTAGATTTTGGTCTAGATTTTGGTCTAGATTTTGCTCCAGGTTTTGGTCTAGATTTTGGTCTAGATTGTGATCTAGATTTTGTTCTAGATTTTAGTCTAAATGTAAATTTTGATCTAGATTTTAGTCTAGATCACGGTTTAGATTTTTGTCTAGATTTACTTCTAGACTTTGGTCTAGATTTTAGTCTAGATTTTGTTCTAGATTTTAGTCTAAATTTAGATTTTGGTCTAGATTTTGGACTAGATTTTGGTCTAAATTTAGATTTTGGTCTAGATTTCGGTTTAGATGTTGGACTAGATTTAGATTTTGATCTAGATTTCGATTTAGATTTTGGTCTAGATTCCGGTCTTTATTTTGGTCTAGATTCCGGTCTTTATTTTGGTCATTATTTTGGTCTAGATTTTAAAAAAATTTACATTTTTGTCTAGATTCTGTTTTAGATTTAGATTTTAGTCTAGATTTCGGTTCAGATTTTGGTCGACATTTTGGTCTAGATTTTGTTTTAGATTTCTGTCTAGATTTTGGTCTAGATTTTGGTCTATATTTCGTTTCAGATTTTTGTTTAGTTTTTTGTATAGATTTCGGTCTAGATTGGTCTAGGTTTTGGTCTAGATTTTGGTTTAGATTTTTCTCTAGATTTTGGTCTACATATGTCTAGATTTGTGTAGATTTTGATCTACAATTTAGTCTACATTTTACTCTAGATTTTGGTCTAGATTTTGGTCTAGATTTCAGTCTAGATTTCGGTCTAGATTTCGTTCTAGATTTTGGTCTAGATTTTTGTCTAGATTTACCTATAGACTTTGGTCTAGATTTTAGTCTAGATTTTGTTCTATATTTTAGTCTAAATTTAGATTTCGGTCTAGATTTTGGTCTAGATTTTATTCCAGATTTTAGTTTAGATTTTGGTCTAGATTTTTTTCTAGATTTTAGTCTAAATTTAGATTTTGGTCTAGATTTTGGACTAGATTCTGGTATAAATTTAGATTTCGGTCTAGATTTTGGTCTTGATTTTTGTCTAGATTTTAGACTAGATTTTTGTCTAGATTTTGGTCTTGATTTTGTTCTAGATTTTGGTCTAGATTTTGTCTTGATTTTGGTCTAGATTTTGGTCTTGATTTTGGTCTAGATTTTGGTCTTGATTTCGGTCTAGATTTTGGTCTAGATTTCAGTCTAGTTTTTTTTGTTCTAGATTTTAGACTAGATTTTGGTCAAAATTTAGTTTTGGTCTAGATTTCCGTCTAGATTTTAGTCTTGATTTTGTTCTAGATTTTGGTCTAGATTTTGGTCTTGATTTTGGTGTTGATTTTAGTCTAGATTTTGGTTTAGATTTTGGTCTAGATTTTGGTCTATATTCGTCTAGATTTTGGTCTAGATTTTGGTTAAAATTTAGATTTTGGTCTAGATTTTGTTATAGATTTCGGTCTAGATTTCGGTCTAGAATTCGGTCTAGATTTTGGTCTAGATTTTGGTCTAGATTTTAGTCCAAATTTAGATTTTGGTCTAGATTTCCGTCTAGATTTTAGTCTTGATTTTGTTCTAGATTTTGGTCTAGATTTTTGTCTTGATTTTGGTGTTGATTTTGGTCTAGATTTTTGGTTTAGATTTTGGTCTAGATTTTGGTCTATATTCGTCTAGATTTTGGTCTAGATTTTGGTTAAAATTTAGATTTTGGTCTAGATTTTGTTCTAGATTTCGGTCTAGATTTCGGTCTAGAATTCGGTCTAGATTTTGGTCTAGATTTTGGTCTAGATTTTAGTCCAAATTTAGATTTTGGTCTAGATTTTGGTCTAGATTTTTGTCTAGATATACCTATTGACTTTGGTCTAGATTTTATTCTGGATTTTGTTCTAGATTTAAGTCTAAATTTAGATTTTTGTGTAGACTTCGGTCTACAATGGTCTAGATTTTGGTCTAGTTTTAGATTTTGGTCTAGATTTTGGTCTAGATTTACATCTAGATGTTGGTCTACATTTTAGTCGAGATTTTGGTCGAGATTTAGTTCTAGATTTCAGTCGAGTATTTTTTCTAGATTTTGGTCTACTTATGTCTAGATTTGTGTAGATTTTGATCTAGAATTTGGTCTAGATTTTGGTCTAGATTTTTGTCAAAATTTAGATTTTGGTTTAGATTCTGTTCTAGATTTCGGTTTAGATTTTGGTCTAGATTTTGGTCCAGGTTTCGGTCTAGATTTTGGTCTAGATTGTGATCTAGATTTTGTTGTAGATTTTAATCTAAATTCAGATTTTGGTCTAGATTTTGGACTAGATTTTGGTCTAAATTTAAATTTTGGATTACATTTTGGTCTAGATTGTGGTCTTGATTTTGTTCTAGATTTTGGTATAGATTTCGATCTAGATTCGTCTAGATTTTGGTCTAGATTTTGGTTTAGATTTAGATTTTGGTCTAGATTTTGTCAAGATTTCAGTCCAGATTTTGATCGACATTTTGGTCTAAATTTGTGTAGATTTTGATCTAGAATTTGGTCTAGATTTTGGTCTAGATTTAGGTCTAGATTTAGATTTTGGTCTTGATTTTGGTCTAAATTTAAATTTTGTTCTAGATTTTGGTCAAGATATTGGTCATTATTTTGATCTAGATTTCAGTCCTAGATTTCGGTCCTCGATTTTGGTCTCGATTTTGGTCGATATTTTGTTTCAGATTTTGGTCCAGATTGTGGTCTAGATTTTGATGTAGATTTTGGATCAGATTTTGGTCTAGATTTAGATTTTGGTCTAGATTTTTGTCTAGATTTACCTTTAGATTTTGTTCTAAATTTTAGTGAAAATTTAGATTTTGTCTAGATTTCGGTCTAGATTTAGATTTTATTCTAGATTTTCTTTTAGATTTAGATTTTGGTCTAGATTTTGTTCTAGATTTCGGTCTAGTTTTCGGTCTAGATTTTGGTCTAGATTTTGGTCTAGATTTTGCTCCAGGTTTTGGTCTAGATTTTGGTCTAGATTGTGATCTAGATTTTGTTCTAGATTTTAGTCTAAATATAAATTTTGATTTAGATTTTAGTCTAGATCACGGTTTAGATTTTTGTCTAGATTTACTTCTAGACTTTGATCTAGATTTTAGTCTAGATTTTGTTCTAGATTTTAGTCTAAATTTAGATTTTGGTCTAGATTTTGGACTAGATTTTGGTCATTATTTTGTTCTAGATTTTAAAAAAATTTACATTTTTGTCTAGATTCTGTTTTAGAATGTCTAGATTTGTGTAGATTTTGATCTACAATTTAGTCTACATTTTACTCTAGATTTTGGTCTAGATTTTGGTCTAGATTTCAGTCTAGATTTAAGTCTAAATTTAGATTTTGGTCTAGATTTTGTTCTAGATTTCGGTCTAGATTTCGGTCTAGATTTTGGTCCAGATTTTAGTTTAGATTTTGGTCTAGATTTTGTTCTAGATTTTAGTCTAAATTTAGATTTTGGTCTAAATTTTGGACTAGATTCTGGTCTAAATTTAGATTTCGGTCTAGATTTACATCTAGATGTTGGTCTACATTTTAGTCGAGATTTTGGTCGAGATTTAGTTCTAGATTTCAGTCGAGATTTTTTTCTAGATTTTGGTCTACATATGTCTAGATTTGTGTAGATTTTGATCTAGAATTTGGTCTAGATTTTGGTCTAGATTTTTGTCAAAATTTAGATTTTGGTTTAGATTCTGTTCTAGATTTCGGTTTAGATTTTGGTCTAGATTTTGGTCCAGGTTTCGGTCTAGATTTTGGTCTAGATTGTAATCTAGATTTTGTTGTAGATTTTAATCTAAATTCAGATTTTGGTCTAGATTTTGGACTAGATTTTGGTCTAAATTTAAATTTTCGATTAAATTTTGGTCTTGATTTTGTTCTAGATTTTGGTATAGATTTCGATCTAGATTCGTCTAGATTTTGGTCTAGATTTTGGTTTAGATTTAGATTTTGGTCTAGATTTTGTCAAGATTTCAGTCCAGATTTTGATCGACATTTTGGTCTAAATTTGTGTAGATTTTGATCTAGAATTTGGTCTAGATTTTGGTCTAGATTTAGGTCTAGATTTAGATTTTGGTCTTGATTTTGGTCTCAATTAAAATTTTGTTCTAGATTTTGGTCAAGATATTGGTCATTATTTTGATCTAGATTTCAGTCTAGATTTCGGTCTCGATTTTGGTCGATATTTTGTTTCAGATTTTGGTCCAGATTGTGGTCTAGATTTTGATGTAGATTTTGGATCAGATTTTGGTCTAGATTTAGATTTTGGTCTAGATTTTTGTTTAGATTTACCTTTAGATTTTGTTCTAAATTTTAGTGAAAATTTAGATTTTGTCTAGATTTCGGTCTAGATTTAGATTTTATTCTAGATTTTCTTTTAGATTTAGATTTTGGTCTAGATTTTGTTCTAGATTTCGGTCTAGTTTTCGGTCTAGATTTTGGTCTAGATTTTGCTCCAGTTTTTTGTCTAGATTTTGGTCTAGATTGTGATCTAGATTTTGTTCTAGATTTTAGTCTAAATGTAAATTTTGATTTAGATTTTAGTCTAGATCACGGTTTAGATTTTTGTCTAGATTTTCTTCTAGACTTTGGTCTAGATTTTAGTCTAGATTTTGTTCTAGATTTAAGTCTAAATTTAGATTTTGGTCTAGATTTTGGACTAGATTTTGGTCTAAATATAGATTTTGGTTTAGATTTCGGTTTAGATGTTGGACTAGATTTAGATTTTGATCTAGATTTCGATTTAGATTTTGGTGTAGATTCCGGTCTTTATTTTTGTCTTTATTTTGGTCTAGATTTTAAAAAAATTTACATTTTTGTCTAGATTCTGTTTTAGATTTAGATTTTGGTCTAGATTTCGGTTCAGATTTTAGTCGACATTTTGGTCTAGATTTTGTTTTAGATTTCTGTCTAGATTTTGGTCTAGATTTTGGTCTATATTTCGTTTCAGATTTTTGTTTAGTTTTTTGTCTAGATTTCGGTCTAGATTGGTCTAGGTTTTGGTCTAGATTTTATTTTAGATTTTTTTCTAGATTTTGGTCTACATATGTCTAGATTTGTGTAGATTTTGATCTACAAATTAGTCTACATTTTACTCTAGATTTTGGTCTAGATTTTGGTCTAGATTTCAGTCTAGATTTCGGTCTAGATTTCGTTCTAGATTTTGGTCTAGATTTACCTCTAGACTTTGGTCTAGATTTTAGTCTAGATTTTGTTCTAGATTTAAGTCTAAATTTAGATTTTGGTCTAGATTTTGTTCTAGATTTTGGTCTAGATTTCGGTCTAGATTTTGGTCCAGATTTTAGTTTAGATTTTGGTCTAGATTTTGTTCTAGATTTTAGTCTAAATTTAGATTTTGGTCTAGATTTTGGACTAGATTCTGGTCTAAATTTAGATTTTGGTCTAGATTTCAGTCTAGATTTTGGTCTTGATTTTTTTCTAGATTTTGGTCTAGATTTTGGTCTCGATTTTGTTCTACATTTTGGTCTAGATTTTGTCTTGATTTTGGTCTAGATTTTGGTCTTGATTTTGGTCTAGATTTTGGTCTTGATTTCGGTCTAGATTTTGGTCTAGATTTCAGTCTAGATTTTTTTGTTCTAGATTTTAGACTAGATTTTGGTCAAAATTTAGATTTTGGTCTAGATTTCCATCTAGATTTTGGTCTTGATTTTGTTCTAGATTTTGGTCTAGATTTTTGTCTTGATTTTGGTGTTGATTTTGGTCTAGATTTTGGTTTAGATTTTGGTCTAGATTATGGTCTATATTCGTCTAGATTTTGGTTAAAATTTAGATTTTGGTCTAGATTTTGGTCTAGATTTTTGTCTAGATTTTCGTCTACATTTACCTCTAGACTTTGGTCTAGATTTTAGTCTAGATTTTGTTCTAGATTTAAGTCTAAATTTAGATTTTGGTGTAGATTTCGGTCTACATTGGTCTAGATTTTGGTCTAGATTTTGGTCTAGTTTTAGATTTTGGTCTAGATTTTGGTCTAGATTTACATCTAGATGTTGGTCTACATTTTAGTCGAGATTTTGGTCGAGATTTAGTTCTAGATTTCAGTCGAGATTTTTTTCTAGATTTTGGTCTACTTATGTCTAGATTTGTGTAGATTTTGATCTAGAATTTGGTCTAGATTTTAGTCTAGATTTTTGTCAAAATTTAGATTTTGGTTTAGATTCTGTTCTAGATTTCGGTCTAGATTTTGGTCTAGATTGTAATCTAGATTTTGTTGTAGATTTTAATCTTAATTCAGATTTTGGTCTAGATTTTGGACTAGATTTTGGTCTAAATTTAAATTTTGGATTAAATTTTGGTCTAGATTGTGGTCTTGATTTTGTTCTAGATTTTGGTACAGATTTCGATCTAGATTCGTCTAGATTTTGGTCTAGATTTTGGTTTAGATTTAGATTTTGGTCTAGATTTTGTCAAGATTTCAGTCCAGATTTTGATCGACATTTTGGTCTAAATTTGTGTAGATTTTGATCTAGAATTTGGTCTAGATTTTGGTCTAGATTTAGGTCTAGATTTAGATTTTGGTCTTGATTTTGGTCTCAATTAAAATTTTGTTCTAGATTTTGGTCAAGATATTGGTCATTATTTTGATCTAGATTTCAGTCTAGATTTCGGTCTCGATTTTGGTCGATATTTTGGTCTAGATTTTGTTTCAGATTTTGGTCCAGATTGTGGTCTAGATTTTGATGTAGATTTTGGATCAGATTTTATTCTAGATTTAGATTTTGGTCTAGATTTTTGTCTAGATTTACCTTTAGATTTTGTTCTAAATTTTAGTGAAAATTTAGATTTTGTCTAGATTTCGGTCTAGATTTAGATTTTATTCTAGATTTTCTTTTAGATTTAGATTTTGGTCTAGATTTTGGTCTATATTTTGCTCCAGGTTTTGGTCTAGATTTTGGTCTAGATTGTGATCTAGATTTTGTTCTAGATTTTAGTCTAAATGTAAATTTTGATCTAGATTTTAGTCTAGATCACGGTTTAGATTTTTGTCTAGATTAACTTTTAGACTTTGGTCTAGATTTTAGTCTAGATTTTGTTCTAGATTTTAGTCTAAATTTAGATTTTGGTCTAGATTTTGGACTAGATTTTGGTCTAAATTTAGATTTTGGTCTAGATTTCGGTTTAGATGTTGGACTAGATTTAGATTTTGATCTAGATTTCGATTTAGATTTTGGTTTAGATTTCGGTCTTTATTTTGGTCATTATTTTAGTCTAGATTTTAAAAAAATTTACATTTTTGTCTAGATTCTGTTTTAGATTTAGATTTTGGTCTAGATTTCGGTTCAGATTTTGGTCGACATTTTGGTCTAGATTTTGTTTTAGATTTCTGTCTAGGTTTTGGTCTAGATTTTGGTTTAGATTTTTTTCTAGATTTTGGTCTACATATGTCTAGATTTGTGTAGATTTTGATCTACAATTTAGTCAACATTTTACTCTAGATTTTGGTCTAGATTTTGGTCTAGATTTCAGTCTAGATTTCGGTCTAGATTTCGTTCTAGATTTTGGTCTAGATTTTTGTCTAGATTTACCTCTAGACTTTGGTCTAGATTTTAGTCTAGATTTTGTTCTAGATTTAAGTCTAAATTTAGATTTTGTTCTAGATTTCGGTCTAGATTTTGGTCTAGATTTTAGTCTAGATTTTGTTCTAGATTTAAGTCTAAATTTAGATTTTGTTCTAAATTTCGGTCTAGATTTCGGTCTAGATTTTGGTCTAGATTTTGGTCCAGATTTTAGTTTAGATTTTGGTCTAGATTTTGTTCTAGATTTTAGTCTAAATTTAGATTTTGGTCTAGATTTTCTACTAGATTCTGGTCTAAATTTAGATTTCGGTCTAGATTTCAGTCTAGATTTTGGTCTTGATTTTTTTCTAGATTTTGGTCTTGATTTTGTTCTAGATTTTGGTACAGATTTTGTCTTGATTTTGGTCTAGATTTTGGTCTAGATTTCAGTCTAGATTTTTTTGTTCTAGATTTTGGTCAAAATTTAGATTTTGGTCTAGATTCTGGTCTAAATTTAGATTTCGGTCTAGATTTCGGTCTAGATTTCAGTGTAGATTTTGGTCTTGATTTTTTTCTAGATTTTGGTCTTGATTTTGTTCTAGATTTTGGTACAGATTTTGTCTTGATTTTGGTCTAGATTTTGGTCTAGATTTCAGTCTAGATTTTTTTGTTCTTGATTTTTTTCTAGATTTTCGTCTAGATTTTTGTCTTGATTTTGGTGTTGATTTTGGTCTAGATTTTGGTTTAGATTTTGGTCTAGATTTTGGTTAAAATTTAGTTTTTTGTCTAGATTTTGTTCTAGATTTCGGTCTAGATTTCGGTCTAGATTTCGGTCTAGAATTCGGTCTAGATTTTGGTCTAGATTTTGGTCTAGATTTTAGTCTAAATTTAGATTTTGGTCTAGATTTTGGTCAAGATATTTGTCTAGATTATGTTCTAGATTTAAGTCTAAATTTAGATTTTGGTGTAGATTTCGGTCTACATTGGTCTAGATTTTGGTCTAGATTTTGGTCTAGTTTTAGATTTTGGTCTAGATTTTGGTCTAGATTTACATCTAGATTTTGGTCTACATTTTAGTCGAGATTTTGTTCTAGATTTTAGTATAGATTTTGTTCTAGATTTTTGTCTTGATTTTGGTTTTGATTTTGTACTAGATTTTAGACTAGATTTTCCAAAGCAAAGATGCACGAAGATCCCATAAACGCACTAACAACACCAAAACCCATCACTACTGTACGAAAACCTACTTGGAGGCAGGATATATTTCCAGAGGTGGTAGAAAATATACCAGGTATTGCAAACAAAAACTGCCAGACCGAAAAAGAAAGGAGAGATACTACCCTAAGCTTCATAACGAAAAGCTACCCAAGCATGGACTGGACCCATGCATACACCGACGGCTCTGTAACAAACACTACACAGAACGGAGGGGCAGGAGCATTCCTGAACCTACCAAATGGCAGAAAAATAACACTGTCATTCGCTACTGGTAAGTACACGAGCAATTTCAGAGCAGAGGCAGAGGCACTGAGGGCGGCAGTGGAAGAAATGGTAACACACAGTGAAAATGAGAGCCATATAGTCCTGCTGACAGATGCTCTCGAAGTAGTCACAGCGCTAAAAAGCCAGAAAAACACTGAGCTTAATGACTAAAGAGCAGCACTCTGCAAACTGTGCCAACAGTCCGCACCAAAAAGGGTAGTGGTACAGTGGGTTCCGTCACACTGCAACATCCAAGGCAACGAGGAGGCAGACAGACTGGCAAAAGAAGGTGCAAGGCTACCACAAATAGATACCAGTATGACGTACGAAGAGTCAAAACGGCTTATCAAAGCCAGGTACATGTCCAAATGGGAAACCGAACATACTGGTTACACCAAAAACGATGCCTATTACCAGTTGAACCGAAGAGAGCAGGTCGTTGTCTTCAGACTTCGCACTGGCCACAACAGACTGAGGTACCACCTCTTCAACAAATTGAAGATAGGGTGTACCGACGAATGCCCGTGCGGTACTGGTAAAATGACCACTGAACATCTGCTGCAGAACTGCCCGACATACGAGGATCAGAGAGAGCAGATGTGGCCATTGCCAGTGGAACTGCAAGACAAGCTCTATGGTAGTGGCGAGAGTCTCAGGATGACCGCCGCTTTTTTCGAGAAAATAATGGTTACTGTCTGACTGTGTACGCAGAAGAAGAAGAAAAAGACTAGATTTTTGTCTTGATTTTAGTGTTTATTTTGGTCTAGATTTTGGTCTTGATTTCGGTCTAGATTTTGCTCTAGATTGGTCTAGATTTTGGTTTAAGATTTAGATTTTGTTGTAGATTTTGTTCTAGATTTCGGTCTAGATTTCGGTCTAGATTTTGTTCTAGATTTTAGTCTAAATTTAGATTTTGTTCTAGATTTTGGTGAAAATTTAGATTTTGGTCTAGATTTTGGTCTAGATTTTGTTCTAGATTTAAGTCTAAATTTAGATTTTGGTCTTGATTTTGTTCTAGATTTTAGACTAGATTTTGGTCAAAATTTAGATTTTGGTCTAGATTTCGGTCTAGATTTTGGTCTTGATTTTGTTCTAGATTTTGGTCTAGATTTTTGTCTTGATTTTGGTGTTGATTTTGGTCTAGATTTTGGTTTAGATTTCGGTCTTTATTTTGGTCGACATTTTGGTCTAGATTTTGTTTTAGATTTCTGTCTAGGTTTTGGTCTAGATTTTGGTTTAGATTTTTTTCTAGATTTTGGTCTACATATGTCTAGATTTGTGTAGATTTTGATCTACAATTTAGTCAACATTTTACTCTAGATTTTGGTCTAGATTTTGGTCTAGATTTCAGTCTAGATTTCGGTCTAGATTTCGTTCTAGATTTTGGTCTAGATTTTTGTCTAGATTTACCTCTAGACTTTGGTCTAGATTTTAGTCTAGATTTTGTTCTAGATTTAAGTCTAAATTTAGATTTTGTTCTAGATTTCGGTCTAGATTTTGGTCTAGATTTTAGTCTAGATTTTGTTCTAGATTTAAGTCTAAATTTAGATTTTGTTCTAGATTTCGGTCTAGATTTCGGTCTAGATTTTGGTCTAGATTTTGGTCCAGATTTTAGTTTAGATTTTGGTCTAGATTTTGTTCTAGATTTTAGTCTAAATTTAGATTTTGGTCTAGATTTTGGACTAGATTCTGGTCCAAATTTAGATTTCGGTCTAGATTTCGGTCTAGATTTCAGTCTAGATTTTGGTCTTGATTTTTTTCTAGATTTTGGTCTTGATTTTGTTCTAGATTTTGGTACAGATTTTGTCTTGATTTTGGTCTAGATTTTGGTCTAGATTTCAGTCTAGATTTTTTTGTTCTAGATTTTGGACTAGATTTTGGTCAAAATTTAGATTTTGGTCTAGATTTCCGTCTAGATTTTGGTCTTGATTTTGTTCTAGATTTTGGTCTAGATTTTTGTCTTGATTTTGGTGTTGATTTTGGTCTAGATTTTGGTTTAGATTTTGGTCTAGATTTTGGTTAAAATTTAGATTTTGGTCTAGATTTTGTTCTAGATTTCGGTCTAGATTTCGGTCTAGAATTCGGTCTAGATTTTGGTCTAGATTTTGGTCTAGATTTTAGTCTAAATTTTGATTTTGGTCTAGATTTTGGTCAAGATATTTGTCTAGATTATGTTCTAGATTTAAGTCTAAATTTAGATTTTGGTGTAGATTTCGGTCTACATTGGTCTAGATTTTGGTCTAGATTTTGGTCTAGTTTTAGATTTTGGTCTAGATTTTGGTCTAGATTTACATCTAGATTTTGGTCTACATTTTAGTCGAGATTTTGTTCTAGATTTTAGTATAGATTTTGTTCTAGATTTTTGTCTTGATTTTGGTTTTGATTTTGTACTAGATTTTAGACTAGATTTTTGTCTTGATTTTAGTGTTGATTTTGGTCTAGATTTTGGTCTAGATTTCGGTCTAGATTTTGCTCTAGATTTTAGTCTAAATTTAGATTTTGTTCTAGATTTTGGTGAAAATTTAGATTTTGGTCTAGATTTTGGTCTAGATTTTGTTCTAGATTTAAGTCTAAATTTAGATTTTGGTCTTGATTTTGTTCTAGATTTTAGACTAGATTTTGTTCTAGATTTTGGTCTAGATTTTTGTCTTGATTTTTGTGTTGATTTTGGTCTAGATTTTGGTTTATATTTAGATTTTGGTCTAGATTTTGTTCTAGATTTCGGTCTAGATTTTGTTCTAGATTGGTCTAGATTTTGGTTTAAGATTTAGATTTTGTTGTAGATTTTGTTCTAGATTTCGGTCTAGATTTCGGTCTAGATTTTGTTCTAGATTTTAGTCTAAATTTAGATTTTGTTCTAGATTTTGGTCAAAATTTAGATTTTGGTCTAGATTTCGGTCTAGATTTTGGTCTTGATTTTGTTCTAGATTTTGGTCTAGATTTTTGTCTTGATTTTGGTGTTGATTTTGGTCTAGATTTTGGTTTAGATTTCGGTCTTTATTTTGGTCGACATTTTGGTCTAGATTTTGTTTTAGATTTCTGTCTAGGTTTTGGTCTAGATTTTGGTTTAGATTTTTTTCTAGATTTTGGTCTACATATGTCTATTTTTGTGTAGATTTTGATCTACAATTTAGTCAACATTTTACTCTAGATTTTGGTCTAGATTTTGGTCTAGATTTCAGTCTAGATTTCGGTCTAGATTTCGTTCTAGATTTTGGTCTAGATTTTTGTCTAGATTTACCTCTAGACTTTGGTCTAGATTTTAGTCTAGATTTTGTTCTACATTTAAGTCTAAATTTAGATTTTGTTCTAGATTTCGGTCTAGATTTTGGTCTAGATTTTAGTCTAGATTTTGTTCTAGATTTAAGTCTAAATTTAGATTTTGTTCTAGATTTCGGTCTAGATTTCGGTCTAGATTTTGGTCTAGATTTTGGTCCAGATTTTAGTTTAGATTTTGGTCTAGATTTTGTTCTAGATTTTAGTCTAAATTTAGATTTTGGTCTAGATTTTGGACTAGATTCTGGTCCAAATTTAGATTTCGGTCTAGATTTCGGTCTAGATTTCAGTCTAGATTTTGGTCTTGATTTTTTTCTAGATTTTGGTCTTGATTTTGTTCTAGATTTTGGTACAGATTTTGTCTTGATTTTGGTCTAGATTTTGGTCTAGATTTCAGTCTAGATTTTTTTGTTCTAGATTTTGGACTAGATTTTGGTCAAAATTTAAATTTTGGTCTAGATTTCCGTCTAGATTTTGGTCTTGATTTTGTTCTAGATTTTGGTCTAGATTTTTGTCTTGATTTTGGTGTTGATTTTGGTCTAGATTTTGGTTTAGATTTTGGTCTAGATTTTGGTTAAAATTTAGATTTTGGTCTAGATTTTGTTCTAGATTTCGGTCTAGATTTCGGTCTAGAATTCGGTCTAGATTTTGGTCTAGATTTTGGTCTAGATTTTAGTCTAAATTTAGATTTTGGTCTAGATTTTGGTCAAGATATTTGTCTAGATTATGTTCTAGATTTAAGTCTAAATTTAGATTTTGGTGTAGATTTCGGTCTACATTGGTCTAGATTTTGGTCTAGATTTTGGTCTAGTTTTAGATTTTGGTCTAGATTTTGGTCTAGATTTACATCTAGATTTTGGTCTACATTTTAGTCGAGATTTTGTTCTAGATTTTAGTATAGATTTTGTTCTAGATTTTTGTCTTGATTTTGGTTTTGATTTTGTACTAGATTTTAGACTAGATTTTTGTCTTGATTTTAGTGTTGATTTTGGTCTAGATTTTGGTCTAGATTTCGGTCTAGATTTTGCTCTAGATTTTAGTCTAAATTTAGATTTTGTTCTAGATTTTGGTGAAAATTTAGATTTTGGTCTAGATTTTGGTCTAGATTTTGTTCTAGATTTAAGTCTAAATTTAGATTTTGGTCTTGATTTTGTTCTAGATTTTAGACTAGATTTTGTTCTAGATTTTGGTCTAGATTTTTGTCTTGATTTTTGTGTTGATTTTGGTCTAGATTTTGGTTTATATTTAGATTTTGGTCTAGATTTTGTTCTAGATTTCGGTCTAGATTTTGTTCTAGATTTTAGTCTAAATTTAGATTTTAGTCTAGATTTTGGTCAAAATTTAGATTTTGGTCTATATTTTGGTCTAGATTTTAGTCTAGATTTTGTTCTAGATTTAAGTCTAAATTTAGATTTTGGTCTAGATTTTGTCATAGATTTCGGTCTAGATTTCGGTCTAGATTTCGGTCTAGATTTTGGTCTAGATTTTGGTCTAGATTTTGATTTAGATTTTGATTTTGGTCTAGATTTTGTTCTAGATTTCGATCTAGATTTCGGTCTAGATTTCGGTTTAGATTTTAGTCTAGATTTTAGTTCTGATTTTGGTCTTCATTTTGGTCTAGATTTTGGTCTAGATGTTGTTCAAGATTGAGATTTTGGTCTACATTTTGTTTTAGATTTTGGTCTTGATTTTGGTCTAGATTTTTTACCTAGATTTTAGTCTAAATTTCGATTTTTGTCTAGATTTTGGAATAGATTTTGGTCTAAATTTTGGTCTAGATGTTTTTCAAGATTTTAATTTTGGTCTAGATTTTGCTCTAGATTTCCGTCTAGATTTCGGTCTAGATTTCGGTCTAGATTTCAGTCTAGATTTTGGTCTTGATTTTGTTCTAGATTTTAGACTAGATTTTGGTCTAGATTTTAGTCTAGATTTTGCTCTAGATTGGTCTAGATTTTGGTTTAGATTTAGATTTTGGTCTAGATTTTGTTCTAGATTTCAGTCTAGATTTCGGTCTAGATTTTGTTCTAGATTTTAGTCTTAATTTAGATTTTGGTCTAGATTTTGTTCTAGATTTAAGTCTAAATTTAGATTTTGGTCTAGATTTTGTTCTAGATTTCGGTCTAGATTTAAGTCTAGATTTCGGTCTAGATTTCGGTCTAGATTTCGGTCTAGATTTTAGTCTAAATTTAGATTTTGGTCTAGATTTTGGGTCTAGATTTTTGTCTAGATTTTGTTCCTGATTTTAGTCTAAATTTAGATTTTGGACTAGATTTTTGTCAAAATTTAGATTTTGGTTTAGATTTCGGTCTAGATTTTGGTCTTGATTTTGTTCTAGATTTTAGTATAGATTTTGTTCTAGATTTTTGTCTTGATTTTGGTTTTGATTTTGTTCTAGATTTTAGTTCTCATTTCGGTTTAGATTTTGGTCTAGATTGGTCTAGATTTTGGTCTAAATTTTGGTTTAGATTTAGATTTTGGTCCAGATTTTGATCTAGATTTTGGTCTAGATTTATGACTAGATTTTGGTCTAAATTTAGATTTTGATCTAGATTTCGGTTCAGTTTTTAGTCGACATTTTGGTCTAGAATTTGGTACTGATTTCGGTATAGATTTTGGTCTAGATTTCGGTCTAGATTTTGGTCTTGATTTTGTTCTAGATTTTGTTCTAGATTTTAGTCTAAATTTAGATTTTGGTCTAGATTTTAGACTAGATTCTGGTCTAAATTTAGATTGTGGTCTTGATTTTGTTCTAGATTTTGGTCTACATTTAGATTTTTGTCTAGATTTCGGTTTAGATTTTAGTCTAGATTTTGGTCTTGATCTTGGTTTTTATTTTGGTCTAGATTTTGGTTTTGATTTCGGTCTAGATTTTGGTCTAGATTTTGGTCTAGATTTTGGTCTTAATTTTAGTGTTGATTTTGGTCTAGATTTTGTTCTTGATTTCGGTCTAGATTTTAGTCTAGATTTTGCTCTAGATTGGTCTAGATTTTGTTCTAGATTTCGGTCTAGATGTCGGTCTAGATTTTGTTCTAGATTTTAGTCTAAATTTAGATTTTGGTCTAGATTTTGGTCAAAATTTAGATTTTGGTCTAGATTTGGGTCTAGATTTTAATCTAGATTTTGTTCTAGATTTAAGTCTAAATTTAGATTTTGGTCTAGATTTTGTTATAGATTTCGGTCTAGATTTCGGTCTAGATTTCGGTCTAGATTTTGTTCTAGATTTTAGTCTAAATTTAGATTTTGGTCTAAATTTTGGTCTAGATGTTTTTCAAGATTTTAATTTTGGTCTAGATTTTGCTCTAGATTTCCGTCTAGATTTCGGTCTAGATTTCGGTCTAGATTTTGGTCTTGATTTTGGTCTAGATTTTGTTCTAGATTTAAGTCTAAATTTAGATTTTGGTCTAGATTTCGGTCTAGATTTTGGTCTAGATTTTGGTCTAGATTTTGGTATAGATTTTGGTATAGATTTTTGACCTAGATTTTGTTGTAGATTTTAGTCTAAATTTCGATATTTTTCTAGATTTTGGACTAGATTTTGGTCTAAATTTAGATTTTGATCTAGATTTCGGTTCAGATTTTAGTCGACATTTTGGTTTAGATTTAAGTCTAGATTTTGGTCTAGATTTGGTAAAGATTTTAGTCAAAATTTTAGTTTTGATCTTGATTTTAGTCTAGATTTTGGTCTAGATTACGGTTTAGATTTTTGTCTAGAATTTGGTTTAGATTTACTTCTAGACTTTGGTCTAGATTTTGGTCTAGATTTTTGGTCTAGATTTTTGTCTAGATTTTGTTGCTGATTTTAGTCTAAATTTAGATTTTGGACTAGATTTTGGTCAAAATTTAGATTTTGGTTTAGATTTCGGTCTAGATTTTGGTCTTGATTTTGTTCTAGATTTTAGTATAGATTTTGTTCTAGATTTTTGTCTTGATTTTGGTTTTTGATTGTGTACTAGATTTTGGTTCTCATTTCGGTTTAGATTTTGGTCTAAATTGGTCTAGATTTTGGTCTAAATTTTGGTCTAGATGTTTTTCAAGATTTTAATTTTGGTCTAGATTTTGCTCTAGATTTCCGTCTAGATTTCGGTCTTGATTTTGTTCTACATTTCGGTCTAGATTTCGGTCTAGATTTCGGTCTAGATTTTGTTCTAGATTTTAGTCTCAATTTAGATTTTGGTCTAGATTTTGTTCTAGATTTAAGTCTAAATTTAGATTTTGGTCTAGATTTTGTTCTAGATTTCGGTCTAGATTTAAGTCTAGATTTCGGTCTAGATTTCGGTCTAGATTTCTTTCTAGATTTTAGTCTAAATTTAGGTTTTGGTCTAGATTTTCGACTTGATTTTGTTCTAGATTTTGGTCTAGATTTTGGACTTGATTTTGTTCTAGATTTCGGTCTAGATTTCTTTCTAGATTTTAGTCTAAATTTAGGTTTTGGTCTAGATTTTCGACTTGATTTTGTTCTAGATTTTGGTCTAGATTTTGGACTTGATTTTGTTCTAGATTTCGGTCTAGATTTCTTTCTAGATTTTAGTCTAAATTTAGATTTTGGTCTAGATTTCGGTCTAGATTTTGGTCTTGATTTTGTTCTAGATTTTGGTCTAGATTTTTGTTTAGAATTTGATTTTGGTCTAGATTTTGTTCTAGAATTCGGTCTAGATTTTGGTCTAGATTTTGTTCTAGATTTTAGTCTAAATTTAGATTTTGGTCTAGATTTTGGTCTATATGTTGGACTCGATTTTGGTCAAAATGTAGATTTTGGTCTAGATTTTAGTCTAGATTTTGTTCTAGATTTAAGCCTAAATTTAGATTTTAGTGTAGATTTTGTTCTAGATTTCCGTCTAGATTTTGGTCTAGATTTCGGTCTAGATTTTGGTTTAGATTTTGGTCTAGATTTTGGTATAGATTTTGGTATAGATTTTAGACCTAAATTTTGTTGTAGATTTTAGTCTAAATTTCGATATTTTTCTAGATTTTGGACTAGATTTTGGTCTAAATTTAGATTTTGATCTAGATTTCGGTTCAGATTTTAGTCGACATTTTGGTTTAGATTTAAGTCTAGATTTTGGTCTAGATTTTGGTCTAGATTTTGTAAAGATTTTAGTCAAATTTTTAGTTTTGATCTAGATTTTAGTCTAGATTCTGGTCTAGATTACGGTTTAGATTTTTGTCTAGAATTTGGTTTAGATTTACTTCTAGACTTTGGTCTAGATTTTGGTCTAGATTTTGTTCTAGATTTCGGTCTAGATTTCGGTCTAGATTTAAGTCTAGATTTCGGTCTAGATTTCGGTCTAGATTTCTTTCTAGATTTTAGTCTAAATTTAGATTTTGGTCTAGATTTTGGTCTAGATTTTGGACTTGATTTTGTTCTAGATTTCTTTCTAGATTTTAGTCTAAATTTAGATTTTGGTCTAGATTTCGGTCTAGATTTTGGTCTTGATTTTGTTCTAGATTTTAGTATAAATTTTGTTCTAGATTTTTGTCTTGATTTTGGTTTTGATTTTGTACTAGATTTTGGTTCTCATTTCGGTTTAGATTTTGGTCTAGATTGGTCTAGATTTTGGTCTAAATTTTGGTTTAGATTTAGATTTTGGTCTAGATTTTGGACTAGATTTTGGTCTAAATTTAGATTATGATCTAGATTTCGGTTCAGATTTTAGTCGACATTTTAGTCTAGATTTCGGTCTAGATTTTGGTCTTGATTTTGTTCTAGATTTTGGTCTAGATTTTTGTCTTCATTTTGGTGTTGATTTTGGTCTAGATTTTGGTTTAGATTTTAGTCTAGATTTTGGTCTATATTCGTCTAGATTTTGGTTAAAATTTAGATTTTGGTCTAGATTTCGGTCTAGATTTCGGTCTAGATTTCGGTCTAGAATTCGGTCTAGATTTTGGTCTAGATTTTGGTCTAGATTTTAGTCGAAATTTAGATTTTGGTCTAGATTTTTGTCTAGATTTACCTCTAGACTTTGGTCTAGATTTTAGTCTAGATTTTGTTCTAGATTTAAGCCTAAATTTAGATTTTAGTGTAGATTTTGTTCTAGATTTCCGTCTAGATTTCGGTCTAGATTTCGGTCTAGATTTTGGTTTAGATTTTGGTCTAGATTTTGGTATAGATTTTGGTATAGATTTTAGACCTAGATTTTGTTGTAGATTTTAGTCTAAATTTCGATATTTTTCTAGATTTTGGACTAGATTTTGGTCTAAATTTAGATTTTGATCTAGATTTCGGTTCAGATTTTAGTCGACATTTTGGTTTAGATTTAAGTCTAGATTTTGGTCTAGATTTTGGTCTAGATTTGGTAAAGATTTTAGTCAAATTTTTAGTTTTGATCTAGATTTTAGTCTAGATTCTGGTCTAGATTACGGTTTAGATTTTTGTCTAGAATTTGGTTTAGATTTACTTCTAGACTTTGGTCTAGATTTTGGTCTAGATTTTGGGTCTAGATTTTTGTCTAGATTTTGTTCCTGATTTTAGTCTAAATTTAGATTTTGGACTAGATTTTTGTCAAAATTTAGATTTTGGTTTAGATTTCGGTCTAGATTTTGGTCTTGATTTTGTTCTAGATTTTAGTATAGATTTTGTTCTAGATTTTTGTCTTGATTTTGGTTTTGATTTTGTACTAGATTTTGGTTCTCATTTCGGTTTAGATTTTGGTCTAGATTTTTCTAGATTTTGGTCTAAATTTTGGTTTAGATTTAGATTTTGGTCCAGATTTTGATCTAGATTTTGGTCTAGATTTATGACTAGATTTTGGTCTAAATTTAGATTTTGATCTAGATTTCGGTTCAGATTTTAGTCGACATTTTGGTCTAGAATTTGTTACTGATTTCGGTCTAGATTTTGGTCTAGATTTCGGTCTAGATTTTGGTCTTGATTTTGTTCTAGATTTTGTTCTAGATTTTAGTCTAAATTTAGATTTTGGTCTAGATTTTAGACTAGATTCTGGTCTAAATTTAGATTGTGGTCTTGATTTTGTTCTAGATTTTTGTCTACATTTAGATTTTTGTCTAGATTTCGGTTTAGATTTTAGTCTAGATTTTGGTCTTGATCTTGGTTTTTATTTTGGTCTAGATTTTGGTTTTGATTTCGGTCTAGATTTTGGTCTAGATTTTGGTCTAGATTTTGGTCTTAATTTTAGTGTTGATTTTGGTCTAGATTTTGTTCTTGATTTCGGTCTAGATTTTAGTCTAGATTTTGCTCTAGATTGGTCTAGATTTTGTTCTAGATTTCGGTCTAGATTTCGGTTTAGATTTTGTTCTAGATTTTAGTCTAAATTTAGATTTTGGTCTAGATTTTAGTCAAAATTTAGACTTTGGTCTAGATTTTGGTCTAGATTTTAGTCTAGATTTTGTTCTAGATTTAAGTCTAAATTTAGATTTTGGTCTAGATTTTGTTATAGATTTCGGTCTAGATTTCGGTCTAGATTTCGGTCTAGATTTTGTTCTAGATTTTAGTCTAAATTTAGATTTTGGTCTAGATTTTTGTCTAGATTTTGTCTTGATTTTGGTCTAGATTTTGGTCTAGATTTTGTCTTGATTTTAGTTCTGATTTTGGTCTTCATTTTGGTCTAGATTTTGGTCTAGATGTTGTTCAAGATTGAGATTTTGGTCTACATTTTGTTTTAGATTTTGGTCTAGATTTTGGTCTAGATTTTTGACCTAGATTTTAGTCTAAATTTCGATTTTTGTTTAGATTTTGGAATAGATTATGGTCTAAATTTTGGTCTAGATGTTTTTCAAGATTTTAATTTTGGTCTAGATTTTGCTCTAGATTTCCGTCTAGATTTCGGTCTAGATTTCAGTCTAGATTTTGGTCTTGATTTTGTTCTAGATTTCGGTTTAGATTTCGGTCTAGATTTCGGTCTAGATTTTGTTCTAGATTTTAGTCTCAATTTAGATTTTGGTCTAGATTTTGTTCTAGATTTAGGTCTAAATTTAGATTTTGGTCTAGATTTTGTTCTAGATTTCTGTCTAGATTTCGGTCTAGATTTAAGTCTAGATTTCGGTCTAGATTTCGGTCTAGATTTCTTTCTAGATTTTAGTCTAAATTTAGATTTTGGTCTAGATTTCGGTCTAGATTTTGGTCTTGATTTTGTTCTAGATTTTGGTCTAGATTTTTGTTTAGAATTTGATTTTGGTCTAGATTTTGTTCTAGATTTCGGTCTAGATTTTGGTCTAGATTTTGTTCTAGATTTTAGTCAAAATGTAGATTTTGGTCTAGATTTTGGTCTTTATGTTGGACTAGATTTTGGTCTAGATTTTGGTATAGATTTTGGTATATATTTTTGACCTAAATTTTGTTGTAGATTTTAGTCTAAATTTCTATATTTTTCTAGATTTTGGACTAGATTTTGATCTAGATTTCGGTTCAGATTTTATTCGACATTTTGGTTTAGATTTAAGTCTAGATTTTGGTCTAGATTTGGTAAAGATTTTGTCAAAATTTTAGTTTAGATCTAGATTTTAGTCTAGATTTTGGTCTAGATTACGGTTTAGATTTTTGTCTAGAATTTGGTTTAGATTTACTTCTCGACTTTGGTCTAGATTTTGTTCTAGATTTTTGGTCTAGATTTTTGTCTAGATTTTGTTCCCGATTTTAGTCTAAATTTAGATTTTGGAAAAGATTTTGGTCAAAATTTAGATTTTGGTCTAGATTTCGGTCTAAATTTTGGTCCAGGTTTTGGTCTAGAATTTGGTCTAGTTTTTAATAAAAATTTAGATTTTGGTCTCGATTCTGTTCTAGATTTAGATTTTGGTCTAGATTTTTAACCAGTTTTTGGTCTAGATTTTGTTCTAGATTTTAGTCTAAATTTTAATTTTGATCTAGATTTTGGTCTAGATTACGGTTTAGATTTTTGTGTAGATTTTTGTCTAGATTTACCTCTTTACTTTGGTCTAGATTTTTGTCTAGATATTGTTCTAGATTTTAGTCTAAATTTAGATTTTGATCTAGATTTTAGACTAGATTTTGGTCAAAATTTAGATTTTTGTCTAGATTTCGGTCTAGATTTTGGTCTAGTTTTTTGTCTAGATTAATAAAAAAATTTAGATGTTGGTCTAGATTCTGTTCTAAACTTAGATTTTAGTGTAGATTTTGTTCTAGATTTCCGTCTAGATTTCGGTCTAGATTTCGTTCTAGATTTCGGTTTAGATTTTAGTCTAGATTTTAGTTTTGATTTTGGTCTTGATTTTGGTCTAGATTTTGGTCTAGATGTTGTTCAAGATTGAGATTTTGGTCTACATTTTGTTTTAGATTTTGTTCTAGATTTTGGTCTAGATTTTGATCAAAATTTTGGTGTAGATTTTGTTTTAGATTTCCGTCTAGATTTCTGTCTAGATTTTGGTCTAGATTTTGGTCTAGATTTTGGTCCAGATTTTGGTCTAGATTTTGGTTTAGATTTTTGACCTAGATTTTGTTGTAGATTTTAGTCTAAATTTAAATTTTGATATAGATTTTAGTCTAGATTTTGGTCTTATTACGGTTTAGATTTTTGTCTAGAATTTGGTTTAAATTTACCTCTAGACTTTGCTCTAGATTTTGGTCTAGATATTGGTCTAGATTTTGTTCTAGATTTTAGTCTAGATTTAGATTTTGGTTTAGATTTCCGTTTGGATTTTGGTCTAGATTTCGGTCTAGATTTTGGTCTAGATTTTGGTCCAGGTTTGGGTCTAGATTTTGGTCTAGATCGGTATCTAGATTTCATTCTAGATATTAGTCTTAATTTAAATTTTGATCTAGATTTTAGGCTAGATCATGTTTTAGATTTTTGTCTAGATTTTTTGTCTAGATTTACTTTTAGACTTAAATTTTGATCTATATTTAGATTTTATTCTAGATTTTGGTGTAGATTTTTGTTTAGATTTAGATTTTGGTTTAGATTTCCGTTGGATTTTGGTCTAGATTTTTTTCTAGATTTTAGACTCAATTTAGATTTTGGTCTAGATTTTGTTCTAGATTTTAGTCTAAATTTAGATTTTGGTCTAGATTTTGGTCTATATGTTGGACTCGATTTTGGTCAAAATGTAGATTTTGGTCTAGATTTTGGTCTAGATTTTAGTCTAGATTTTGTTCTAGATTTAAGTCTAAATTTAGATTTTGGTCTAGATTTCGGTCTAGATTTTGGTCTAGATTTTGGTCTAGATTTTGGTATAGATTTTGGTATAGATTTTTTACGTAGATTTTGTTGTAGATTTTAGTCTAAATTTCGATATTTTTCTAGATTTTGGACTAGATTTTGATCTAGATTTCGGTTCAGATTTTAGTCGACATTTTGGTTTAGATTTAAGTCTAGATTTTGGTCTAGATTTGGTAAAGATTTTAGTCAAAATTTTAGTTTAGATCTAGATTTTAGTCTAGATTTTGGTCTAGATTACGGTTTAGATTTTTGTCTAGAATTTGGTTTAGATTTACTTCTCGACTTTGGTCTAGATTTTGTTCTAGATTTTTGGTCTAGATTTTTGTCTAGATTTTTTTCCTGATTTTAGTCCAAATTTAGATTTTGGAAAAGATTTTGGTCAAAATTTAGATTTTGGTTTAGATTTCGTTCTAGATTTTGGTCTAGATTTCGGTCAAGATTTTGGTCTAAATTTTGGTCCAGGTTTTGGTCTAGAATTTGGTCTAGTTTTTAATAAAAATTTAGATTTTGGTCTCGATTCTGTTCTAGATTTAGATTTTGGTCTAGATTTTTAACCAGTTTTTGGTCTAGATTTTGTTCTAGATTTTAGTCTAAATTTAAATTTTAGTCTAGATTACGGTTTAGATTTTTGTCTAGAATTTGGTTTAGATTTACTTCTAGACTTTGGTCTAGATTTTGGTCTAGATTTTTGGTCTAGATTTTTGTCTAGATTTTGTTGCTGATTTTAGTCTAAATTTAGATTTTGGTCTAGATTTTCGAATTGATTTTGTTCTAGATTTTGGTCTAGATTTTGGACTTGATTTTGTTCTAGATTTCGGTCTAGATTTCTTTCTAGATTTTAGTCTAAATTTAGATTTTGGTCTAGATTTCGGTCTAGATTTTGGTCTTGATTTTGTTCTAGATTTTGGTCTAGATTTTTGTTTAGAATTTGATTTTGGTCTAGATTTTGTTCTAGATTTCGGTCTAGATTTTGGTCTAGATTTTGTTCTAGATTTTAGTCTAAATTTAGATTTTGGTCTAGATTTTGGTCTATATGTTGGACTCGATTTTGGTCAAAATGAAGATTTTGGTCTAGATTTTAGTCTGGATTTTGTTCTAGATTTAAGCCTAAATTTAGATTTTAGTGTAGATTTTGTTCTAGATTTCGGTCTAGATTTCGGTCTAGATTTTGGTTTAGATTTTGGTCTAGATTTTGGTATAGATTTTGGTATAGATTTTAGACCTAGATTTTGTTGTAGATTTTAGTCTAATTTTCGATATTTTTCAAGATTTTGGACTAGATTTTGGTCTAAATTTAGATTTTGATCTAGATTTCGGTTCAGATTTTAGTCGACATTTTGGTTTAGATTTAAGTCTAGATTTTGGTCTAGATTTGGTAAAGATTTTAGTCAAATTTTTAGTTTTGATCTAGATTTTAGTCTAGATTCTGGTCTAGATTACGGTTTAGATTTTTGTCTAGAATTTGGTTTAGATTTACTTCTAGACTTTGGTCTAGATTTTGGTCTACATTTTGGGTCTAGATTTTTGTCTAGATTTTGTTCCTAATTTTAGTCTAAATTTAGATTTTGGACTAGATTTTTTTCAAAATTTAGATTTTGGTTTAGATTTCGGTCTAGATTTTGGTCTTGATTTTGTTCTAGATTTTAGTATAGATTTTGTTCTAGATTTTTGTCTTGATTTTGGTTTTGATTTTGTACTAGATTTTGGTCTAGATTTTTGTCTAGATTTTGCTCTAGATTGGTCTAGATTTTGGTTTAGATTTAGATTTTGGTCTAGATTTTGTTCTAGATTTCGGTCTAGATTTCGGTCTAGATTTCGGTCTAGATTTCAGTCTAGATTTTGGTCTTGATTTTGTACTAGATTTTAGACTAGATTTTGGTCTAGATTTTGGTCTATATGTTGGACTCGATTTTGGTCAAAATGTAGATTTTGGTCTAGATTTTGGTCTAGATTTTAGTCTAGATTTTGTTCTAGATTTAAGTCTAAATTTAGATTTTGGTCTAGATTTCGGTCTAGATTTTGGTCTAGATTTTGGTCTAGATTTTGGTATAGATTTTTGACGTAGATTTTGTTGTAGATTTTAGTCAAAATTTAGATTTTTGTCTAGATTTCAGTCTAGATTTTGGTCTAGTTTTTTGTCTAGATTAATAAAAAAATTTAGATGTTGGTCTAGATTCTGTTCTAAACTTAGATTTTAGTGTAGATTTTGGTCTAGATTTCGGTCTAGATTTTGGTCTTGATTTTGTTCTAGATTTTGGTCTAGATTTTTGTTTAGAATTTGATTTTGGTCTAGATTTTGTTCTAGAATTCGGTCTAGATTTTGGTCTAGATTTTGTTCTAGATTTTAGTCTAAATTTAGATTTTGGTCTAGATTTTGGTCTATATGTTGGACTCGATTTTGGTCAAAATGTAGATTTTGGTCTAGATTTTAGTCTAGATTTTGTTCTAGATTTAAGCCTAAATTTAGATTTTAGTGTAGATTTTGTTCTAGATTTCCGTCTAGATTTTGGTCTAGATTTCGGTCTAGATTTTGGTTTAGATTTTGGTCTAGATTTTGGTATAGATTTTGGTATAGATTTTAGACCTAAATTTTGTTGTAGATTTTAGTCTAAATTTCGATATTTTTCTAGATTTTGGACTAGATTTTGGTCTAAATTTAGATTTTGATCTAGATTTCGGTTCAGATTTTAGTCGACATTTTGGTTTAGATTTAAGTCTAGATTTTGGTCTAGATTTTGGTCTAGATTTTGTAAAGATTTTAGTCAAATTTTTAGTTTTGATCTAGATTTTAGTCTAGATTCTGGTCTAGATTACGGTTTAGATTTTTGTCTAGAATTTGGTTTAGATTTACTTCTAGACTTTGGTCTAGATTTTGGTCTAGATTTTGTTCTAGATTTCGGTCTAGATTTCGGTCTAGATTTAAGTCTAGATTTCGGTCTAGATTTCGGTCTAGATTTCTTTCTAGATTTTAGTCTAAATTTAGATTTTGGTCTAGATTTTGGTCTAGATTTTGGACTTGATTTTGTTCTAGATTTCTTTCTAGATTTTAGTCTAAATTTAGATTTTGGTCTAGATTTCGGTCTAGATTTTGGTCTTGATTTTGTTCTAGATTTTAGTATAAATTTTGTTCTAGATTTTTGTCTTGATTTTGGTTTTGATTTTGTACTAGATTTTGGTTCTCATTTCGGTTTAGATTTTGGTCTAGATTGGTCTAGATTTTGGTCTAAATTTTGGTTTAGATTTAGATTTTGGTCTAGATTTTGGACTAGATTTTGGTCTAAATTTAGATTATGATCTAGATTTCGGTTCAGATTTTAGTCGACATTTTAGTCTAGATTTCGGTCTAGATTTTGGTCTTGATTTTGTTCTAGATTTTGGTCTAGATTTTTGTCTTCATTTTGGTGTTGATTTTGGTCTAGATTTTGGTTTAGATTTTAGTCTAGATTTTGGTCTATATTCGTCTAGATTTTGGTTAAAATTTAGATTTTGGTCTAGATTTCGGTCTAGATTTCGGTCTAGATTTCGGTCTAGAATTCGGTCTAGATTTTGGTCTAGATTTTGGTCTAGATTTTAGTCGAAATTTAGATTTTGGTCTAGATTTTTGTCTAGATTTACCTCTAGACTTTGGTCTAGATTTTAGTCTAGATTTTGTTCTAGATTTAAGCCTAAATTTAGATTTTAGTGTAGATTTTGTTCTAGATTTCCGTCTAGATTTCGGTCTAGATTTCGGTCTAGATTTTGGTTTAGATTTTGGTCTAGATTTTGGTATAGATTTTGGTATAGATTTTAGACCTAGATTTTGTTGTAGATTTTAGTCTAAATTTCGATATTTTTCTAGATTTTGGACTAGATTTTGGTCTAAATTTAGATTTTGATCTAGATTTCGGTTCAGATTTTAGTCGACATTTTGGTTTAGATTTAAGTCTAGATTTTGGTCTAGATTTTGGTCTAGATTTGGTAAAGATTTTAGTCAAATTTTTAGTTTTGATCTAGATTTTAGTCTAGATTCTGGTCTAGATTACGGTTTAGATTTTTGTCTAGAATTTGGTTTAGATTTACTTCTAGACTTTGGTCTAGATTTTGGTCTAGATTTTGGGTCTAGATTTTTGTCTAGATTTTGTTCCTGATTTTAGTCTAAATTTAGATTTTGGACTAGATTTTTGTCAAAATTTAGATTTTGGTTTAGATTTCGGTCTAGATTTTGGTCTTGATTTTGTTCTAGATTTTAGTATAGATTTTGTTCTAGATTTTTGTCTTGATTTTGGTTTTGATTTTGTACTAGATTTTGGTTCTCATTTCGGTTTAGATTTTGGTCTAGATTTTTCTAGATTTTGGTCTAAATTTTGGTTTAGATTTAGATTTTGGTCCAGATTTTGATCTAGATTTTGGTCTAGATTTATGACTAGATTTTGGTCTAAATTTAGATTTTGATCTAGATTTCGGTTCAGATTTTAGTCGACATTTTGGTCTAGAATTTGTTACTGATTTCGGTCTAGATTTTGGTCTAGATTTCGGTCTAGATTTTGGTCTTGATTTTGTTCTAGATTTTGTTCTAGATTTTAGTCTAAATTTAGATTTTGGTCTAGATTTTAGACTAGATTCTGGTCTAAATTTAGATTGTGGTCTTGATTTTGTTCTAGATTTTTGTCTACATTTAGATTTTTGTCTAGATTTCGGTTTAGATTTTAGTCTAGATTTTGGTCTTGATCTTGGTTTTTATTTTGGTCTAGATTTTGGTTTTGATTTCGGTCTAGATTTTGGTCTAGATTTTGGTCTAGATTTTGGTCTTAATTTTAGTGTTGATTTTGGTCTAGATTTTGTTCTTGATTTCGGTCTAGATTTTAGTCTAGATTTTGCTCTAGATTGGTCTAGATTTTGTTCTAGATTTCGGTCTAGATTTCGGTTTAGATTTTGTTCTAGATTTTAGTCTAAATTTAGATTTTGGTCTAGATTTTAGTCAAAATTTAGACTTTGGTCTAGATTTTGGTCTAGATTTTAGTCTAGATTTTGTTCTAGATTTAAGTCTAAATTTAGATTTTGGTCTAGATTTTGTTATAGATTTCGGTCTAGATTTCGGTCTAGATTTCGGTCTAGATTTTGTTCTAGATTTTAGTCTAAATTTAGATTTTGGTCTAGATTTTTGTCTAGATTTTGTCTTGATTTTGGTCTAGATTTTGGTCTAGATTTTGTCTTGATTTTAGTTCTGATTTTGGTCTTCATTTTGGTCTAGATTTTGGTCTAGATGTTGTTCAAGATTGAGATTTTGGTCTACATTTTGTTTTAGATTTTGGTCTAGATTTTGGTCTAGATTTTTGACCTAGATTTTAGTCTAAATTTCGATTTTTGTTTAGATTTTGGAATAGATTATGGTCTAAATTTTGGTCTAGATGTTTTTCAAGATTTTAATTTTGGTCTAGATTTTGCTCTAGATTTCCGTCTAGATTTCGGTCTAGATTTCAGTCTAGATTTTGGTCTTGATTTTGTTCTAGATTTCGGTTTAGATTTCGGTCTAGATTTCGGTCTAGATTTTGTTCTAGATTTTAGTCTCAATTTAGATTTTGGTCTAGATTTTGTTCTAGATTTAGGTCTAAATTTAGATTTTGGTCTAGATTTTGTTCTAGATTTCTGTCTAGATTTCGGTCTAGATTTAAGTCTAGATTTCGGTCTAGATTTCGGTCTAGATTTCGGTCTAGATTTCTTTCTAGATTTTAGTCTAAATTTAGATTTTGGTCTAGATTTCGGTCTAGATTTTGGTCTTGATTTTGTTCTAGATTTTGGTCTAGATTTTTGTTTAGAATTTGATTTTGGTCTAGATTTTGTTCTAGATTTCGGTCTAGATTTTGGTCTAGATTTTGTTCTAGATTTTAGTCAAAATGTAGATTTTGGTCTAGATTTTGGTCTTTATGTTGGACTAGATTTTGGTCTAGATTTTGGTATAGATTTTGGTATATATTTTTGACCTAAATTTTGTTGTAGATTTTAGTCTAAATTTCTATATTTTTCTAGATTTTGGACTAGATTTTGATCTAGATTTCGGTTCAGATTTTATTCGACATTTTGGTTTAGATTTAAGTCTAGATTTTGGTCTAGATTTGGTAAAGATTTTGTCAAAATTTTAGTTTAGATCTAGATTTTAGTCTAGATTTTGGTCTAGATTACGGTTTAGATTTTTGTCTAGAATTTGGTTTAGATTTACTTCTCGACTTTGGTCTAGATTTTGTTCTAGATTTTTGGTCTAGATTTTTGTCTAGATTTTGTTCCCGATTTTAGTCTAAATTTAGATTTTGGAAAAGATTTTGGTCAAAATTTAGATTTTGGTCTAGATTTCGGTCTAAATTTTGGTCCAGGTTTTGGTCTAGAATTTGGTCTAGTTTTTAATAAAAATTTAGATTTTGGTCTCGATTCTGTTCTAGATTTAGATTTTGGTCTAGATTTTTAACCAGTTTTTGGTCTAGATTTTGTTCTAGATTTTAGTCTAAATTTAAATTTTGATCTAGATTTTGGTCTAGATTACGGTTTAGATTTTTGTGTAGATTTTTGTCTAGATTTACCTCTTTACTTTGGTCTAGATTTTTGTCTAGATATTGTTCTAGATTTTAGTCTAAATTTAGATTTTGATCTAGATTTTAGACTAGATTTTGGTCAAAATTTAGATTTTTGTCTAGATTTCGGTCTAGATTTTGGTCTAGTTTTTTGTCTAGATTAATAAAAAAATTTAGATGTTGGTCTAGATTCTGTTCTAAACTTAGATTTTAGTGTAGATTTTGTTCTAGATTTCCGTCTAGATTTCGGTCTAGATTTCGTTCTAGATTTCGGTTTAGATTTTAGTCTAGATTTTAGTTTTGATTTTGGTCTTGATTTTGGTCTAGATTTTGGTCTAGATGTTGTTCAAGATTGAGATTTTGGTCTACATTTTGTTTTAGATTTTGTTCTAGATTTTGGTCTAGATTTTGATCAAAATTTTGGTGTAGATTTTGTTTTAGATTTCCGTCTAGATTTCTGTCTAGATTTTGGTCTAGATTTTGGTCTAGATTTTGGTCCAGATTTTGGTCTAGATTTTGGTTTAGATTTTTGACCTAGATTTTGTTGTAGATTTTAGTCTAAATTTAAATTTTGATATAGATTTTAGTCTAGATTTTGGTCTTATTACGGTTTAGATTTTTGTCTAGAATTTGGTTTAAATTTACCTCTAGACTTTGCTCTAGATTTTGGTCTAGATATTGGTCTAGATTTTGTTCTAGATTTTAGTCTAGATTTAGATTTTGGTTTAGATTTCCGTTTGGATTTTGGTCTAGATTTCGGTCTAGATTTTGGTCTAGATTTTGGTCCAGGTTTGGGTCTAGATTTTGGTCTAGATCGGTATCTAGATTTCATTCTAGATATTAGTCTTAATTTAAATTTTGATCTAGATTTTAGGCTAGATCATGTTTTAGATTTTTGTCTAGATTTTTTGTCTAGATTTACTTTTAGACTTAAATTTTGATCTATATTTAGATTTTATTCTAGATTTTGGTGTAGATTTTTGTTTAGATTTAGATTTTGGTTTAGATTTCCGTTGGATTTTGGTCTAGATTTTTTTCTAGATTTTAGACTCAATTTAGATTTTGGTCTAGATTTTGTTCTAGATTTTAGTCTAAATTTAGATTTTGGTCTAGATTTTGGTCTATATGTTGGACTCGATTTTGGTCAAAATGTAGATTTTGGTCTAGATTTTGGTCTAGATTTTAGTCTAGATTTTGTTCTAGATTTAAGTCTAAATTTAGATTTTGGTCTAGATTTCGGTCTAGATTTTGGTCTAGATTTTGGTCTAGATTTTGGTATAGATTTTGGTATAGATTTTTTACGTAGATTTTGTTGTAGATTTTAGTCTAAATTTCGATATTTTTCTAGATTTTGGACTAGATTTTGATCTAGATTTCGGTTCAGATTTTAGTCGACATTTTGGTTTAGATTTAAGTCTAGATTTTGGTCTAGATTTGGTAAAGATTTTAGTCAAAATTTTAGTTTAGATCTAGATTTTAGTCTAGATTTTGGTCTAGATTACGGTTTAGATTTTTGTCTAGAATTTGGTTTAGATTTACTTCTCGACTTTGGTCTAGATTTTGTTCTAGATTTTTGGTCTAGATTTTTGTCTAGATTTTTTTCCTGATTTTAGTCCAAATTTAGATTTTGGAAAAGATTTTGGTCAAAATTTAGATTTTGGTTTAGATTTCGTTCTAGATTTTGGTCTAGATTTCGGTCAAGATTTTGGTCTAAATTTTGGTCCAGGTTTTGGTCTAGAATTTGGTCTAGTTTTTAATAAAAATTTAGATTTTGGTCTCGATTCTGTTCTAGATTTAGATTTTGGTCTAGATTTTTAACCAGTTTTTGGTCTAGATTTTGTTCTAGATTTTAGTCTAAATTTAAATTTTAGTCTAGATTACGGTTTAGATTTTTGTCTAGAATTTGGTTTAGATTTACTTCTAGACTTTGGTCTAGATTTTGGTCTAGATTTTTGGTCTAGATTTTTGTCTAGATTTTGTTGCTGATTTTAGTCTAAATTTAGATTTTGGTCTAGATTTTCGAATTGATTTTGTTCTAGATTTTGGTCTAGATTTTGGACTTGATTTTGTTCTAGATTTCGGTCTAGATTTCTTTCTAGATTTTAGTCTAAATTTAGATTTTGGTCTAGATTTCGGTCTAGATTTTGGTCTTGATTTTGTTCTAGATTTTGGTCTAGATTTTTGTTTAGAATTTGATTTTGGTCTAGATTTTGTTCTAGATTTCGGTCTAGATTTTGGTCTAGATTTTGTTCTAGATTTTAGTCTAAATTTAGATTTTGGTCTAGATTTTGGTCTATATGTTGGACTCGATTTTGGTCAAAATGAAGATTTTGGTCTAGATTTTAGTCTGGATTTTGTTCTAGATTTAAGCCTAAATTTAGATTTTAGTGTAGATTTTGTTCTAGATTTCGGTCTAGATTTCGGTCTAGATTTTGGTTTAGATTTTGGTCTAGATTTTGGTATAGATTTTGGTATAGATTTTAGACCTAGATTTTGTTGTAGATTTTAGTCTAATTTTCGATATTTTTCAAGATTTTGGACTAGATTTTGGTCTAAATTTAGATTTTGATCTAGATTTCGGTTCAGATTTTAGTCGACATTTTGGTTTAGATTTAAGTCTAGATTTTGGTCTAGATTTGGTAAAGATTTTAGTCAAATTTTTAGTTTTGATCTAGATTTTAGTCTAGATTCTGGTCTAGATTACGGTTTAGATTTTTGTCTAGAATTTGGTTTAGATTTACTTCTAGACTTTGGTCTAGATTTTGGTCTACATTTTGGGTCTAGATTTTTGTCTAGATTTTGTTCCTAATTTTAGTCTAAATTTAGATTTTGGACTAGATTTTTTTCAAAATTTAGATTTTGGTTTAGATTTCGGTCTAGATTTTGGTCTTGATTTTGTTCTAGATTTTAGTATAGATTTTGTTCTAGATTTTTGTCTTGATTTTGGTTTTGATTTTGTACTAGATTTTGGTCTAGATTTTTGTCTAGATTTTGCTCTAGATTGGTCTAGATTTTGGTTTAGATTTAGATTTTGGTCTAGATTTTGTTCTAGATTTCGGTCTAGATTTCGGTCTAGATTTCGGTCTAGATTTCAGTCTAGATTTTGGTCTTGATTTTGTACTAGATTTTAGACTAGATTTTGGTCTAGATTTTGGTCTATATGTTGGACTCGATTTTGGTCAAAATGTAGATTTTGGTCTAGATTTTGGTCTAGATTTTAGTCTAGATTTTGTTCTAGATTTAAGTCTAAATTTAGATTTTGGTCTAGATTTCGGTCTAGATTTTGGTCTAGATTTTGGTCTAGATTTTGGTATAGATTTTTGACGTAGATTTTGTTGTAGATTTTAGTCAAAATTTAGATTTTTGTCTAGATTTCAGTCTAGATTTTGGTCTAGTTTTTTGTCTAGATTAATAAAAAAATTTAGATGTTGGTCTAGATTCTGTTCTAAACTTAGATTTTAGTGTAGATTTTGTTCTAGATTTCCGTCTAGATTTCGGTCTAGATTTCGTTCTAGATTTCGGTTTAGATTTTAGTCTAGATTTTAGTTTTGATTTTGGTCTTGATTTTGGTCTAGATTTTGGTCTAGATGTTGTTCAAGATTGAGATTTTGGTCTACATTTTGTTTTAGATTTTGTTCTAGATTTTGGTCTAGATTTTGATCAAAATTTTGGTGTAGATTTTGTTTTAGATTTCCGTCTAGATTTCTGTCTAGATTTTGGTCTAGATTTTGGTCTAGATTTCCGTATAGATTTCGGTCTAGATTTCGGTCTAGATTTCAGTCTAGATTTTGGTCTTGATTTTGTACTAGATTTTAGACTAGATTTTGGTCTAGATTTTTGTCTAGATTTTGCTCTAGATTGGTCTAGATTTTGGTTTAGATTTAGATTTTGGTCTAGATTTTGTTCTAGATTTCGGTCTAGATTTCGGTCTAGATTTCGGTCTAGATTTTGTTCTAGATTTTAGACTCAATTTAGATTTTGGTCTAGATTTTGTTCTAGATTTTAGTCTAAATTTAGATTTTGGTCTAGATTTTGGTCTATATGTTGGACTCGATTTTGGTCAAAATGTAGATTTTGGTAGAGATTTGGGTCTAGATTTTAGTCTAGATTTTGTTCTAGATTTAAGTCTAAATTTAGATTTTTGTCTAGATTTCGGTCTAGATTTTGGTCTAGATTTTGGTCTAGATTTTGGTATAGATTTTGGTATAGATTTTTGACGTAGATTTTGTTGTAGATTTTAGTCTAAATTTCGATATTTTTCTAGATTTTGGACTAGATTTTGATCTAGATTTCGGTTCAGATTTTAGTCGACATTTTGGTTTAGATTTAAGTCTAGATTTTGGTCTAGATTTGGTAAAGATTTTAGTCTAAATTTAGATTTTGGTCTAGATTTTGGTCTATATGTTGGACTCGATTTTGGTCAAAATGTAGATTTTGGTCTAGATTTTGGTCTAGGTTTTAGTCTAGATTTTGTTCTAGATTTAAGTCTAAATTTAGATTTTGGTCTAGATTTCGGTCTAGATTTTGGTCTAGATTTTGGTCTAGATTTTGGTATAGATTTTGGTATAGATTTTTGACGTAGATTTTGTTGTAGATTTTAGTCTAAATTTCGATATTTTTCTAGATTTTGGACTAGATTTTGATCTAGATTTCGGTTCAGATTTTAGTCGACATTTTGGTTTAGATTTAAGTCTAGATTTTGGTCTAGATTTGGTAAAGATTTTAGTCAAAATTTTAGTTTAGATCTAGATTTTAGTCTAGATTTTGGTCTAGATTACGGTTTAGATTTTTGTCTAGAATTTGGTTTAGATTTACTTCTCGACTTTGGTCTAGATTTTGTTCTAGATTTTTGGTTTAGATTTCGGTCTAGATTTTGGTCTAGATTTCGGTCAAGATTTTGGTCTAAATTTTGGTCCAGGTTTTGGTCTAGAATTTGGTCTAGTTTTTAATAAAAATTTAGATTTTGGTCTCGATTCTGTTCTAGATTTAGATTTTGGTCTAGATTTTTAACCAGTTTTTGGTCTAGATTTTGTTCTAGATTTTAGTCTAAATTTAAATTTTGATCTAGATTTTGGTCTAGATTACGGTTTAGATTTTTGTGTAGATTTTTGTCTAGATTTACCTCTTTACTTTGGTCTAGATTTTTGTCTAGATATTGTTCTAGATTTTAGTCTAAATTTAGATTTTGATCTAGATTTTAGACTAGATTTTGGTCAAAATTTAGATTTTTGTCTAGATTTCAGTCTAGATTTTGGTCTAGTTTTTTGTCTAGATTAATACAAAAATTTAGATGTTGGTCTAGATTCTGTTCTAAACTTAGATTTTAGTGTAGATTTTGTTCTAGATTTCCGTCTAGATTTCGGTCTAGATTTCGGTTTAGATTTTAGTATAGATTTTAGACAAGATTTTAGTCTATTTTTCGGTCTAGATTTAGATTTTATTCTAGATTTTGGTCTAGATTTTCTTTTAGATTTAGATTTTGGTCTAGATTTTGTTCTAGATTTTGCTCTAGATTTCGGTCTAGATTTTTGTCTAGATTTTGGTCCAGGTTTTGGTCTAGATTTTGGTCTAGATTGGTATCTAGATTTGATTCTAGATATTAGTCTTAATTTAAATTTTGATCTAGATTTTAGGCTAGATCATGTTTTAGATTTTTGTCTAGATTTTTTGTCTAGATTTACTTTTAGACTTAAATTTTAATCTATATTTAGATTTTATTCTAGATTTTGTTCTAGATTTTAGTCTAAATTTAAATTTTGATCTAGATTTTGTTCTAGATTTCGGTCTAGATTTCGGTCTAGATTTTGTTCTAGATTTTAGACTCAATTTAGATTTTGGTCTAGATTTTGTTCTAGATTTTAGTCTAAATTTAGATTTTGGTCTAGATTTTGGTCTATATGTTGGACTCGATTTTAGTCAAAATGTAGATTTTGGTCTAGATTTTGGTCTAGATTTTAGTCTAGATTTTGTTCTAGATTTAAGTCTAAATTTAGATTTTGGTCTAGATTTCGGTCTAGATTTTGGTCTAGATTTTGGTCTAGATTTTGGTATAGATTTTGGTATAGATTTTTGACGTAGATTTTGTTGTAGATTTTAGTCTAAATTTCGATATTTTTCTAGATTTTGGACTAGATTTTGATCTAGATTTCGGTTCAGATTTTAGTCGACATTTTGGTTTAGATTTAAGTCTAGATTTTGGTCTAGATTTGGTAAAGATTTTAGTCAAAATTTTAGTTTAGATCTAGATTTTAGTCTAGATTTTGGTCTAGATTACGGTTTAGATTTTTGTCTAGAATTTGGTTTAGATTTACTTCTAGACTTTGGTCTAGATTTTAGTCTAGATTTTTGGTCTAGATTTTTGTCTAGATTTTGTTGCTGATTTTAGTCTAAATTTAGATTTTGTTCTAGATTTTGGTCTAGATTTTGGACTTGATTTTGTTCTAGATTTCGGTCTAGATTTCTTTCTAGATTTTAGTCTAAATTTAGATTTTGGTCTAGATTTCGGTCTAGATTTTGGTCTTGATTTTGTTCTAGATTTTGGTCTAGATTTTTGTTTAGAATTTGATTTTGGTCTAGATTTTGTTCTAGATTTCGGTCTAGATTTTGGTCTAGATTTTGTTCTAGATTTTAGTCTAAATTTAGATTTTGGTCTAGATTTTGGTCTATATGTTGGACTCGATTTTGGTCAAAATGTAGATTTTGGTCTAGATTTTAGTCTAGATTTTGTTCTAGATTTAAGCCTAAATTTAGATTTTAGTGTAGATTTTGTTCTAGATTTCGGTCTAGATTTCGGTCTAGATTTTGGTTTAGATTTTGGTCTAGATTTTGGTATAGATTTTAGACCTAGATTTTAGACCTAGATTTTGTTGTAGATTTTAGTCTAAATTTCGATATTTTTCTAGATTTTGGACTAGATTTTGGTCTAAATTTAGATTTTGATCTAGATTTCGGTTCAGATTTTAGTCGACATTTTGGTTTAGATTTAAGTCTAGATTTTGGTCTAGATTTTGGTCTAGATTTGGTAAAGATTTTAGTCAAATTTTTAGTTTTGATCTAGATTTTAGTCTAGATTCTGGTCTAGATTACGGTTCAGATTTTTGTCTAGAATTTGGTTTAGATTTACTTCTAGACTTTGGTCTAGATTTTGGTCTAGATTTTGGGTCTAGATTTTTGTCTAGATTTTGTTCCTAATTTTAGTCTAAATTTAGATTTTGGACTAGATTTTTGTCAAAATTTAGATTTTGGTTTAGATTTCGGTCTAGATTTTGGTCTTGATTTTGTTCTAGATTTTAGTATAGATTTTGTTCTAGATTTTTGTCTTGATTTTGGTTTTGATTTTGTACTAGATTTTAGACTAGATTTTGGTCTAGATTTTTGTCTAGATTTTGCTCTAGATTGGTCTAGATTTTGGTTTAGATTTAGATTTTGGTCTAGATTTTGTTCTAGATTTCGGTCTAGATTTCGGTCTAGATTTCGGTCTAGATTTCAGTCTAGATTTTAGACTCAATTTAGATTTTGGTCTAGATTTTGTTCTAGATTTTAGTCTAAATTTAGATTTTGGTCTAGATTTTGGTCTATATGTTGGACTCGATTTTGGTCAAAATGTAGATTTTGTTCTAGATTTGGTCTAGATTTTAGTCTAGATTTTATTCTAGATCTAAGTCTAAATTTAGATTTTGGTCTAGATTTCAGTCTAGATTTTGGTCTAGATTTTGGTCTAGATTTTGGTATAGATTTTTGACGTAGATTTTGTTGTAGATTTTAGTCTAAATTTCGATATTTTTCTAGATTTTGGACTAGATTTTGATCTAGATTTCGGTTCAGATTTTAGTCGACATTTTGGTTTAGATTTAAGTCTAGATTTTGGTCTAGATTTGGTAAAGATTTTAGTCAAAATTTTAGTTTAGATCTAGATTTTGTTCTAGATTTTGCTCTAGATTTCGGTCTAGATTTTTGTCTAGATTTTGGTCCAGGTTTTGGTCTAGATTTTGGTCTAGATTGGTATCTAGATTTGATTCTAGATATTAGTCTTAATTTAAATTTTGATCTAGATTTTAGGCTAGATCATGTTTTAGATTTTTGTCTAGATTTTTTGTCTAGATTTACTTTTAGACTTAAATTTTAATCTATATTTAGATTTTATTCTAGATTTTGTTCTAGATTTTAGTCTAAATTTAAATTTTGATCTAGATTTTGTTCTAGATTTCGGTCTAGATTTCGGTCTAGATTTCGGTCTAGATTTTTTTCTAGATTTTAGACTCAATTTAGATTTTGGTCTAGATTTTGTTCTAGATTTTAGTCTAAATTTAGATTTTGGTCTAGATTTTGGTCTATATGTTGGACTCGATTTTGGTCAAAATGTAGATTTTGGTCTAGATTTTGGTCTAGATTTTAGTCTAGATTTTGTTCTAGATTTAAGTCTAAATTTAGATTTTGGTCTAGATTTCGGTCTAGATTTTTGTCTAGATTTTGGTCTAGATTTTGGTATAGATTTTGGTATAGATTTTTTACGTAGATTTTGTTGTAGATTTTAGTCTAAATTTCGATATTTTTCTAGATTTTGGACTAGATTTTGATCTAGATTTCGGTTCAGATTTTAGTCGACATTTTGGTTTAGATTTAAGTCTAGATTTTGGTCTAGATTTGGTAAAGATTTTAGTCAAAATTTTAGTTTAGATCTAGATTTTAGTCTAGATTTTGGTCTAGATTACGGTTTAGATTTTTGTCTAGAATTTGGTTTAGATTTACTTCTCGACTTTGGTCTAGATTTTGTTCTAGATTTTTGGTCTAGATTTTTGTCTAGATTTTTTTCCTGATTTTAGTCCAAATTTAGATTTTGGAAAAGATTTTGGTCAAAATTTAGATTTTGGTTTAGATTTCGGTCTAGATTTTGGTCTAGATTTCGGTCAAGATTTTGGTCTAAATTTTGGTCCAGGTTTTGGTCTAGAATTTGGTCTAGTTTTTAATAAAAATTTAGATTTTGGTCTCGATTCTGTTCTAGATTTAGATTTTGGTCTAGATTTTTAACCAGTTTTTGGTCTAGATTTTGTTCTAGATTTTAGTCTAAATTTAAATTTTAGTCTAGATTTTGGTCTAGATTACGGTTTAGATTTTTGTCTAGAATTTGGTTTAGATTTACTTCTAGACTTTGGTCTAGATTTTGGTCTAGATTTTTGGTCTAGATTTTTGTCTAGATTTTGTTGCTGATTTTAGTCTAAATTTAGATTTTGGTCTAGATTTTCGAATTGATTTTGTTCTAGATTTTGGTCTAGATTTTGGACTTGATTTTGTTCTAGATTTCGGTCTAGATTTCTTTCTAGATTTTAGTCTAAATTTAGATTTTGGTCTAGATTTCGGTCTAGATTTTGGTCTTGATTTTGTTCTAGATTTTGGTCTAGATTTTTGTTTAGAATTTGATTTTGGTCTAGATTTTGTTCTAGATTTCGGTCTAGATTTTGGTCTAGATTTTGTTCTAGATTTTAGTCTAAATTTAGATTTTGGTCTAGATTTTGGTCTATATGTTGGACTCGATTTTGGTCAAAATGTAGATTTTGGTCTAGATTTTAGTCTGGATTTTGTTCTAGATTTAAGCCTAAATTTAGATTTTAGTGTAGATTTTGTTCTAGATTTCGGTCTAGATTTCGGTCTAGATTTTGGTTTAGATTTTGGTCTAGATTTTGGTATAGATTTTGGTATAGATTTTAGACCTAGATTTTGTTGTAGATTTTAGTCTAAATTTCGATATTTTTCTAGATTTTGGACTAGATTTTGGTCTAAATTTAGATTTTGATCTAGATTTCGGTTCAGATTTTAGTCGACATTTTGGTTTAGATTTAAGTCTAGATTTTGGTCTAGATTTTGGTCTAGATTTGGTAAAGATTTTAGTCAAATTTTTAGTTTTGATCTAGATTTTAGTCTAGATTCTGGTCTAGATTACGGTTTAGATTTTTGTCTAGAATTTGGTTTAGATTTACTTCTAGACTTTGGTCTAGATTTTGGTCTAGATTTTGGGTCTAGATTTTTGTCTAGATTTTGTTCCTAATTTTAGTCTAAATTTAGATTTTGGACTAGATTTTTTTCAAAATTTAGATTTTGGTTTAGATTTCGGTCTAGATTTTGGTCTTGATTTTGTTCTAGATTTTAGTATAGATTTTGTTCTAGATTTTTGTCTTGATTTTGGTTTTGATTTTGTACTAGATTTTAGACTAGATTTTGGTCTAGATTTTTGTCTAGATTTTGCTCTAGATTGGTCTAGATTTTGGTTTAGATTTAGATTTTGGTCTAGATTTTGTTCTAGATTTCGGTCTAGATTTCGGTCTAGATTTCGGTCTAGATTTCAGTCTAGATTTTGGTCTTGATTTTGTACTAGATTTTAGACTAGATTTTGGTCTAGATTTTGGTCTATATGTTGGACTCGATTTTGGTCAAAATGTAGATTTTGGTCTAGATTTTGGTCTAGATTTTAGTCTAGATTTTGTTCTAGATTTAAGTCTAAATTTAGATTTTGGTCTAGATTTCGGTCTAGATTTTGGTCTAGATTTTGGTATAGATTTTGGTATAGATTTTTGACGTAGATTTTGTTGTAGATTTTAGTCAAAATTTAGATTTTTGTCTAGATTTCAGTCTAGATTTTGGTCTAGTTTTTTGTCTAGATTAATAAAAAAATTTAGATGTTGGTCTAGATTCTGTTCTAAACTTAGATTTTAGTGTAGATTTTGTTCTAGATTTCCGTCTAGATTTCGGTCTAGATTTCGTTCTAGATTTCGGTTTAGATTTTAGTCTAGATTTTAGTTTTGATTTTGGTCTTGATTTTGGTCTAGATTTTGGTCTAGATGTTGTTCAAGATTGAGATTTTGGTCTACATTTTGTTTTAGATTTTGTTCTAGATTTTGGTCTAGATTTTGATCAAAATTTTGGTGTAGATTTTGTTTTAGATTTCCGTCTAGATTTCTGTCTAGATTTTGGTCTAGATTTTGGTCTAGATTTTGGTCCAGATTTTGGTCTAGATTTTGGTTTAGATTTTTGACCTAGATTTTGTTGTAGATTTTAGTCTAAATTTAAATTTTGATATAGATTTTAGTCTAGATTTTGGTCTTATTACGGTTTAGATTTTTGTCTAGAATTTGGTTTAAATTTACCTCTAGACTTTGCTCTAGATTTTGGTCTAGATATTGGTCTAGATTTTGTTCTAGATTTTAGTCTAGATTTAGATTTTGGTTTAGATTTCCGTTTGGATTTTGGTCTAGATTTCGGTCTAGATTTTGGTCTAGATTTTGGTCCAGGTTTTGGTCTAGATTTTGGTCTAGATTGGTATCTAGATTTCATTCTAGATATTAGTCTTAATTTAAATTTTGATCTAGATTTTAGGCTAGATCATGTTTTAGATTTTTGTCTAGATTTTTTGTCTAGATTTACTTTTAGACTTAAATTTTGATCTATATTTAGATTTTATTCTAGATTTTGGTCTAGATTTTGGTCCAGGTTTTGGTCTAGATTTTGGTCTAGATTGGTATCTAGATTTCATTCTAGATATTAGTCTTAATTTAAATTTTGATCTAGATTTTAGGCTAGATCATGTTTTAGATTTTTGTCTAGATTTTTTGTCTAGATTTACTTTTAGACTTAAATTTTGATCTATATTTAGATTTTATTCTAGATTTTGGTGTAGATTTTTGTTTAGATTTAGATTTTGGTTTAGATTTCCGTTGGATTTTGGTCTAGATTTCGGTCTAGATTTTGGTCTAAATTTTGGTCTAGATTTTTGTCTAGATTTTGCTCTAGATTGGTCTAGATTTTGGTTTAGATTTAGATTTTGTTCTAGATTTTGTTCTAGATTTCGGTCTAGATTTCGGTCTAGATTTCGGTCTAGATTTCAGTCTAGATTTTGGTCTTGATTTTGTTCTAGATTTTAGACTAGATTTTGGTCTAGATTTTGGTCTATATGTTGGACTCGATTTTGGTCAAAATGTAGATTTTTTGTCTAGATTTTGGTCTAGATTTTGGTCTAAATTTTGGTCTAAATGTTTTTCAAGATTTTAATTTTGGTCTAGATTTTGCTCTAGATTTCCGTATAGATTTCGGTCTAGATTTCGGTCTAGATTTCAGTCTAGATTTTGGTCTTGATTTTGTACTAGATTTTTAGACTAGATTTTGGTCTAGATTTTTGTCTAGATTTTGCTCTAGATTGGTCTAGATTTTGGTTTAGATTTAGATTTTGGTCTAGATTTTGTTCTAGATTTCGGTCTAGATTTCGGTCTAGATTTCGGTCTAGATTTTGTTCTAGATTTTAGACTCAATTTAGATTTTGGTCTAGATTTTGTTCTAGATTTTAGTCTAAATTTAGATTTTGGTCTAGATTTTGGTCTATATGTTGGACTCGATTTTGGGTCAAAATGTAGATTTTGGTAGAGATTTGGGTCTAGATTTTAGTCTAGATTTTGTTCTAGATTTAAGTCTAAATTTAGATTTTGTCTAGATTTCGGTCTAGATTTTGGTCTAGATTTTGGTCTAGATTTTGGTATAGATTTTGGTATAGATTTTTGACGTAGATTTTGTTGTAGATTTTAGTCTAAATTTCGATATTTTTCTAGATTTTGGACTAGATTTTGATCTAGATTTCGGTTCAGATTTTAGTCGACATTTTGGTTTAGATTTAAGTCTAGATTTTGGTCTAGATTTGGTAAAGATTTTAGTCAAAATTTTAGTTTAGATCTAGATTTTAGTCTAGATTTTGGTCTAGATTACGGTTTAGATTTTTGTCTAGAATTTGGTTTAGATTTACTTCTCGACTTTGGTCTAGATTTTGTTCTAGATTTTTGGTTTAGATTTCGGTCTAGATTTTGGTCTAGATTTCGGTCAAGATTTTGGTCTAAATTTTGGTCCAGGTTTTGGTCTAGAATTTGGTCTAGTTTTTAATAAAAATTTAGATTTTGGTCTCGATTCTGTTCTAGATTTAGATTTTGGTCTAGATTTTTAACCAGTTTTTGGTCTAGATTTTGTTCTAGATTTTAGTCTAAATTTAAATTTTGATCTAGATTTTGGTCTAGATTACGGTTTAGATTTTTGTGTAGATTTTTGTCTAGATTTACCTCTTTACTTTGGTCTAGATTTTTGTCTAGATATTGTTCTAGATTTTAGTCTAAATTTAGATTTTGATCTAGATTTTAGACTAGATTTTGGTCAAAATTTAGATTTTTGTCTAGATTTCAGTCTAGATTTTGGTCTAGTTTTTTGTCTAGATTAATAAAAAAATTTAGATGTTGGTCTAGATTCTGTTCTAAACTTAGATTTTAGTGTAGATTTTGTTCTAGATTTCCGTCTAGATTTCGGTCTAGATTTCGGTTTAGATTTTAGTATAGATTTTAGACAAGATTTTAGTCTATTTTTCGGTCTAGATTTAGATTTTATTCTAGATTTTGGTCTAGATTTTCTTTTAGATTTAGATTTTGGTCTAGATTTTGTTCTAGATTTTGCTCTAGATTTCGGTCTAGATTTTTGTCTAGATTTTGGTCCAGGTTTTGGTCTAGATTTTGGTCTAGATTGGTATCTAGATTTGATTCTAGATATTAGTCTTAATTTAAATTTTGATCTAGATTTTAGGCTAGATCATGTTTTAGATTTTTGTCTAGATTTTTTGTCTAGATTTACTTTTAGACTTAAATTTTAATCTATATTTAGATTTTATTCTAGATTTTGTTCTAGATTTTAGTCTAAATTTAGATTTTGATCTAGATTTCGGTTCAGATTTTAGTCGACATTTTGGTTTAGATTTAAGTCTAGATTTTGGTCTAGATTTTGGTCTAGATTTGGTAAAGATTTTAGTCAAATTTTTAGTTTTGATCTAGATTTTAGTCTAGATTCTGGTCTAGATTACGGTTTAGATTTTTGTCTAGAATTTGGTTTAGATTTACTTCTAGACTTTGGTCTAGATTTTGGTCTAGATTTTGGGTCTAGATTTTTGTCTAGATTTTGTTCCTAATTTTAGTCTAAATTTAGATTTTGGACTAGATTTTTTTCAAATTTAGATTTTGGTTTAGATTTCGGTCTAGATTTTGGTCTTGATTTTGTTCTAGATTTTAGTATAGATTTTGTTCTAGATTTTTGTCTTGATTTTGGTTTTGATTTTGTACTAGATTTTAGACTAGATTTTGGTCTAGATTTTTGTCTAGATTTTGCTCTAGATTGGTCTAGATTTTGGTTTAGATTTAGATTTTGGTCTAGATTTTGTTCTAGATTTCGGTCTAGATTTCGGTCTAGATTTCGGTCTAGATTTCAGTCTAGATTTTGGTCTTGATTTTGTACTAGATTTTAGACTAGATTTTGGTCTAGATTTTGGTCTATATGTTGGACTCGATTTTGGTCAAAATGTAGATTTTGGTCTAGATTTTGGTCTAGATTTTAGTCTAGATTTTGTTCTAGATTTAAGTCTAAATTTAGATTTTGGTCTAGATTTCGGTCTAGATTTTGGTCTAGATTTTGGTATAGATTTTGGTATAGATTTTTGACGTAGATTTTGTTGTAGATTTTAGTCAAAATTTAGATTTTTGTCTAGATTTCAGTCTAGATTTTGGCCTAGTTTTTTGTCTAGATTAATAAAAAAATTTAGATGTTGGTCTAGATTCTGTTCTAAACTTAGATTTTAGTGTAGATTTTGTTCTAGATTTCCGTCTAGATTTCGGTCTAGATTTCGTTCTAGATTTCGGTTTAGATTTTAGTCTAGATTTTAGTTTTGATTTTGGTCTTGATTTTGGTCTAGATTTTGGTCTAGATGTTGTTCAAGATTGAGATTTTGGTCTACATTTTGTTTTAGATTTTGTTCTAGATTTTGGTCTAGATTTTGATCAAAATTTTGGTGTAGATTTTGTTTTAGATTTCCGTCTAGATTTCTGTCTAGATTTTGGTCTAGATTTTGGTCTAGATTTTGGTCCAGATTTTGGTCTAGATTTTGGTTTAGATTTTTGACCTAGATTTTGTTGTAGATTTTAGTCTAAATTTAAATTTTGATATAGATTTTAGTCTAGATTTTGGTCTTATTACGGTTTAGATTTTGTCTAGAATTTGGTTTAAATTTACCTCTAGACTTTGCTCTAGATTTTGGTCTAGATATTGGTCTAGATTTTGTTCTAGATTTTAGTCTAGATTTAGATTTTGGTTTAGATTTCCGTTGGATTTTGGTCTAGATTTCGGTCTAGATTTTGGTCTAGATTTTGGTCCCAGGTTTTGGTCTAGATTTTGGTCTAGATTGGTATCTAGATTTCATTCTAGATATTAGTCTTAATTTAAATTTTGATCTAGATTTTAGGCTAGATCATGTTTTAGATTTTTGTCTAGATTTTTTGTCTAGATTTACTTTTAGACTTAAATTTTGATCTATATTTAGATTTTATTCTAGATTTTGGTCTAGATTTTGGTCCAGGTTTTGGTCTAGATTTTGGTCTAGATTGGTATCTAGATTTCATTCTAGATATTAGTCTTAATTTAAATTTTGATCTAGATTTTAGGCTAGATCATGTTTTAGATTTTTGTCTAGATTTTTTGTCTAGATTTACTTTTAGACTTAAATTTTGATCTATATTTAGATTTTATTCTAGATTTTGGTGTAGATTTTTGTTTAGATTTAGATTTTGGTTTAGATTTCCGTTGGATTTTGGTCTAGATTTCGGTCTAGATTTTGGTCTAAATTTTGGTCTAGATTTTTGTCTAGATTTTGCTCTAGATTGGTCTAGATTTTGGTTTAGATTTAGATTTTGTTCTAGATTTTGTTCTAGATTTCGGTCTAGATTTCGGTCTAGATTTCGGTCTAGATTTCAGTCTAGATTTTGGTCTTGATTTTGTTCTAGATTTTAGACTAGATTTTGGTCTAGATTTTGGTCTATATGTTGGACTCGATTTTGGTCAAAATGTAGATTTTTTGTCTAGATTTTGGTCTAGATTTTGGTCTAAATTTTGGTCTAAATGTTTTTCAAGATTTTAATTTTGGTCTAGATTTTGCTCTAGATTTCCGTATAGATTTCGGTCTAGATTTCGGTCTAGATTTCAGTCTAGATTTTGGTCTTGATTTTGTACTAGATTTTAGACTAGATTTTGGTCTAGATTTTTGTCTAGATTTTGCTCTAGATTGGTCTAGATTTTGGTTTAGATTTAGATTTTGGTCTAGATTTTGTTCTAGATTTCGGTCTAGATTTCGGTCTAGATTTCGGTCTAGATTTTGTTCTAGATTTTAGACTCAATTTAGATTTTGGTCTAGATTTTGTTCTAGATTTTAGTCTAAATTTAGATTTTGGTCTAGATTTTGGTCTATATGTTGGACTCGATTTTGGTCAAAATGTAGATTTTGGTAGAGATTTGGGTCTAGATTTTAGTCTAGATTTTGTTCTAGATTTAAGTCTAAATTTAGATTTTTGTCTAGATTTCGGTCTAGATTTTGGTCTAGATTTTGGTCTAGATTTTGGTATAGATTTTGGTATAGATTTTTGACGTAGATTTTGTTGTAGATTTTAGTCTAAATTTCGATATTTTTCTAGATTTTGGACTAGATTTTGATCTAGATTTCGGTTCAGATTTTAGTCGACATTTTGGTTTAGATTTAAGTCTAGATTTTGGTCTAGATTTGGTAAAGATTTTAGTCTAAATTTAGATTTTGGTCTAGATTTTGGTCTATATGTTGGACTCGATTTTGGTCAAAATGTAGATTTTGGTCTAGATTTTGGTCTAGATTTTAGTCTAGATTTTGTTCTAGATTTAAGTCTAAATTAGATTTTGGTCTAGATTTCGGTCTAGATTTTGGTCTAGATTTGGTCTAGATTTTGGTATAGATTTTGGTATAGATTTTTGACGTAGATTTTGTTGTAGATTTTAGTCTAAATTTCGATATTTTTCTAGATTTTGGACTAGATTTTGATCTAGATTTCGGTTCAGATTTTAGTCGACATTTTGGTTTAGATTTAAGTCTAGATTTTGGTCTAGATTTGGTAAAGATTTTAGTCAAAATTTTAGTTTAGATCTAGATTTTAGTCTAGATTTTGGTCTAGATTACGGTTTAGATTTTTGTCTAGAATTTGGTTTAGATTTACTTCTCGACTTTGGTCTAGATTTTGTTCTAGATTTTTGGTTTAGATTTCGGTCTAGATTTTGGTCTAGATTTCGGTCAAGATTTTGGTCTAAATTTTGGTCCAGGTTTTGGTCTAGAATTTGGTCTAGTTTTTAATAAAAATTTAGATTTTGGTCTCGATTCTGTTCTAGATTTAGATTTTGGTCTAGATTTTTAACCAGTTTTTGGTCTAGATTTTGTTCTAGATTTTAGTCTAAATTTAAATTTTGATCTAGATTTTGGTCTAGATTACGGTTTAGATTTTTGTGTAGATTTTTGTCTAGATTTACCTCTTTACTTTGGTCTAGATTTTTGTCTAGATATTGTTCTAGATTTTAGTCTAAATTTAGATTTTGATCTAGATTTTAGACTAGATTTTGGTCAAAATTTAGATTTTTGTCTAGATTTCAGTCTAGATTTTGGTCTAGTTTTTTGTCTAGATTAATAAAAAAATTTAGATGTTGGTCTAGATTCTGTTCTAAACTTAGATTTTAGTGTAGATTTTGTTCTAGATTTCCGTCTAGATTTCGGTCTAGATTTCGGTTTAGAATTTAGTATAGATTTTAGACAAGATTTTAGTCTATTTTTCGGTCTAGATTTAGATTTTATTCTAGATTTTGGTCTAGATTTTCTTTTAGATTTAGATTTTGGTCTAGATTTTGTTCTAGATTTTGCTCTAGATTTCGGTCTAGATTTTTGTCTAGATTTTGGTCCAGGTTTTGGTCTAGATTTTGGTCTAGATTGGTATCTAGATTTGATTCTAGATATTAGTCTTAATTTAAATTTTGATCTAGATTTTAGGCTAGATCATGTTTTAGATTTTTGTCTAGATTTTTTGTCTAGATTTACTTTTAGACTTAAATTTTAATCTATATTTAGATTTTATTCTAGATTTTTGTTCTAGATTTTAGTCTAAATTTAGATTTTGATCTAGATTTCGGTTCAGATTTTAGTCGACATTTTGGTTTAGATTTAAGTCTAGATTTTGGTCTAGATTTTGGTCTAGATTTGGTAAAGATTTTAGTCAAATTTTTAGTTTTGATCTAGATTTTAGTCTAGATTCTGGTCTAGATTACGGTTTAGATTTTTGTCTAGAATTTGGTTTAGATTTACTTCTAGACTTTGGTCTAGATTTTGGTCTAGATTTTGGGTCTAGATTTTTGTCTAGATTTTGTTCCTAATTTTAGTCTAAATTTAGATTTTGGACTAGATTTTTTTCAAAATTTAGATTTTGGTTTAGATTTCGGTCTAGATTTTGGTCTTGATTTTGTTCTAGATTTTAGTATAGATTTTGTTCTAGATTTTTGTCTTGATTTTGGTTTGATTTTGTACTAGATTTTAGACTAGATTTTGGTCTAGATTTTTGTCTAGATTTTGCTCTAGATTGGTCTAGATTTTGGTTTAGATTTAGATTTTGGTCTAGATTTTGTTCTAGATTTCGGTCTAGATTTCGGTCTAGATTTCGGTCTAGATTTCAGTCTAGATTTTGGTCTTGATTTTGTACTAGATTTTAGACTAGATTTTGGTCTAGATTTTGGTCTATATGTTGGACTCGATTTTGGTCAAAATGTAGATTTTGGTCTAGATTTTGGTCTAGATTTTAGTCTAGATTTTGTTCTAGATTTAAGTCTAAATTTAGATTTTGGTCTAGATTTCGGTCTAGATTTTGGTCTAGATTTTGGTATAGATTTTGGTATAGATTTTTGACGTAGATTTTGTTGTAGATTTTAGTCAAAATTTAGATTTTTGTCTAGATTTCAGTCTAGATTTTGGTCTAGTTTTTTGTCTAGATTAATAAAAAAATTTAGATGTTGGTCTAGATTCTGTTCTAAACTTAGATTTTAGTGTAGATTTTGTTCTAGATTTCCGTCTAGATTTCGGTCTAGATTTCGTTCTAGATTTCGGTTTAGATTTTAGTCTAGATTTTAGTTTTGATTTTGGTCTTGATTTTGGTCTAGATTTTGGTCTAGATGTTGTTCAAGATTGAGATTTTGGTCTACATTTTGTTTTAGATTTTGTTCTAGATTTTGGTCTAGATTTTGATCAAAATTTTGGTGTAGATTTTGTTTTAGATTTCCGTCTAGATTTCTGTCTAGATTTTGGTCTAGATTTTGGTCTAGATTTTGGTCCAGATTTTGGTCTAGATTTTGGTTTAGATTTTTGACCTAGATTTTGTTGTAGATTTTAGTCTAAATTTAAATTTTGATATAGATTTTAGTCTAGATTTTGGTCTTATTACGGTTTAGATTTTTGTCTAGAATTTGGTTTAAATTTACCTCTAGACTTTGCTCTAGATTTTGGTCTAGATATTGGTCTAGATTTTGTTCTAGATTTTAGTCTAGATTTAGATTTTGGTTTAGATTTCCGTTTGGATTTTGGTCTAGATTTCGGTCTAGATTTTGGTCTAGATTTTGGTCCAGGTTTTGGTCTAGATTTTGGTCTAGATTGGTATCTAGATTTCATTCTAGATATTAGTCTTAATTTAAATTTTGATCTAGATTTTAGGCTAGATCATGTTTTAGATTTTTGTCTAGATTTTTTGTCTAGATTTACTTTTAGACTTAAATTTTGATCTATATTTAGATTTTATTCTAGATTTTGGTCTAGATTTTGGTCCAGGTTTTGGTCTAGATTTTGGTCTAGATTGGTATCTAGATTTCATTCTAGATATTAGTCTTAATTTAAATTTTGATCTAGATTTTAGGCTAGATCATGTTTTAGATTTTTGTCTAGATTTTTTGTCTAGATTTACTTTTAGACTTAAATTTTGATCTATATTTAGATTTTATTCTAGATTTTGGTGTAGATTTTTGTTTAGATTTAGATTTTGGTTTAGATTTCCGTTGGATTTTGGTCTAGATTTCGGTCTAGATTTTGGTCTAAATTTTGGTCTAGATTTTTGTCTAGATTTTGCTCTAGATTGGTCTAGATTTTGGTTTAGATTTAGATTTTGTTCTAGATTTTGTTCTAGATTTCGGTCTAGATTTCGGTCTAGATTTCGGTCTAGATTTCAGTCTAGATTTTGGTCTTGATTTTGTTCTAGATTTTAGACTAGATTTTGGTCTAGATTTTGGTCTATATGTTGGACTCGATTTTGGTCAAAATGTAGATTTTTTGTCTAGATTTTGGTCTAGATTATGGTCTAAATTTTGGTCTAAATGTTTTTCAAGATTTTAATTTTGGTCTAGATTTTGCTCTAGATTTCCGTATAGATTTCGGTCTAGATTTCGGTCTAGATTTCAGTCTAGATTTTGGTCTTGATTTTGTACTAGATTTTAGACTAGATTTTGGTCTAGATTTTTGTCTAGATTTTGCTCTAGATTGGTCTAGATTTTGGTTTAGATTTAGATTTTGGTCTAGATTTTGTTCTAGATTTCGGTCTAGATTTCGGTCTAGATTTCGGTCTAGATTTTGTTCTAGATTTTAGACTCAATTTAGATTTTGGTCTAGATTTTGTTCTAGATTTTAGTCTAAATTTAGATTTTGGTCTAGATTTTGGTCTATATGTTGGACTCGATTTTGGTCAAAATGTAGATTTTGGTAGAGATTTGGGTCTAGATTTTAGTCTAGATTTTGTTCTAGATTTAAGTCTAAATTTAGATTTTTGTCTAGATTTCGGTCTAGATTTTGGTCTAGATTTTGGTCTAGATTTTGGTATAGATTTTGGTATAGATTTTTGACGTAGATTTTGTTGTAGATTTTAGTCTAAATTTCGATATTTTTCTAGATTTTGGACTAGATTTTGATCTAGATTTCGGTTCAGATTTTAGTCGACATTTTGGTTTAGATTTAAGTCTAGATTTTGGTCTAGATTTGGTAAAGATTTTAGTCTAAATTTAGATTTTTGGTCTAGATTTTGGTCTATATGTTGGACTCGATTTTGGTCAAAATGTAGATTTTGGTCTAGATTTTGGTCTAGATTTTAGTCTAGATTTTGTTCTAGATTTAAGTCTAAATTTAGATTTTGGTCTAGATTTCGGTCTAGATTTTGGTCTAGATTTTGGTCTAGATTTTGGTATAGATTTTGGTATAGATTTTTGACGTAGATTTTGTTGTAGATTTTAGTCTAAATTTCGATATTTTTCTAGATTTTGGACTAGATTTTGATCTAGATTTCGGTTCAGATTTAGTCGACATTTTGGTTTAGATTTAAGTCTAGATTTTGGTCTAGATTTGGTAAAGATTTTAGTCAAAATTTTAGTTTAGATCTAGATTTTAGTCTAGATTTTGGTCTAGATTACGGTTTAGATTTTTGTCTAGAATTTGGTTTAGATTTACTTCTCGACTTTGGTCTAGATTTTGTTCTAGATTTTTGGTTTAGATTTCGGTCTAGATTTTGGTCTAGATTTCGGTCAAGATTTTGGTCTAAATTTTGGTCCAGGTTTTGGTCTAGAATTTGGTCTAGTTTTTAATAAAAATTTAGATTTTGGTCTCGATTCTGTTCTAGATTTAGATTTTGGTCTAGATTTTTAACCAGTTTTTGGTCTAGATTTTGTTCTAGATTTTAGTCTAAATTTAAATTTTGATCTAGATTTTGGTCTAGATTACGGTTTAGATTTTTGTGTAGATTTTTGTCTAGATTTACCTCTTTACTTTGGTCTAGATTTTTGTCTAGATATTGTTCTAGATTTTAGTCTAAATTTAGATTTTGATCTAGATT